>JAHIAL010000070.1:209881-816781 GCA_021605145.1 Aegilops bicornis | reverse complement strand
AGACAAGATACGAACTATCCTATGCGACCTTGAGAAGATATATCCTCCAGCCTTCTTTGATGTGATGGTGCATTTGGTTGTTTATCTACCTGATGAGGCACTACTTAGAGGTCCAAAGACAGTATGGCTGGATGTACCCTATTGAAAGGCGGCTAGGCACTTTCAAGGGCTATGTTAGGAACAGAGCTAGACCCGAGGGTTCCATTGCGAAGCCTACATTGCTACTGAAGCGTTGACATTCTGCTCAAAATACATTGAAACGGTGATCGGCTAAGCAAAGAGGTGGGTGAAGACAATCCCGAGCTCAATGTTTTCGATTATTCTGCTCGAGTTACAGGGGAAGAGTCGACAAGAGGACAAACCTAAAGATTTGGACAAAATGGTTTGGTATGTGTTGAATAACCGCCCGAGATACTACCTTATATCAAGTAAGTGCGATCGCAGCTTATACATCGTAATCTACTAAACTTGCAGCACATTCTTATATATTTAGATGTTTGACGTGATCACTATGTTGTGCAGCATCTACAAAGAGGAGTTACTCCCGCAAAATCCAAGAAACATTGACAAACTGGTTATGGCAGGATTTGCGAAATGGTTCAAGAACCATGTAAGCTTTTGAAGTGCACTGTCCGTTTTTTAATATATTGAGTACATAAGATGATCAGCTTGTCTATTTTCTAACCATAGGTTAAGAAGATGCGGGAGGATGGGCAGGCAGTTGATGATGCCCTTTACTCACTAGCAATGGGTCCTGATACTCGGGTAAGACATTATGAATCTTGCGTTGTTGGAGATGTGCGCTACAACACCCTTGCACGAGACGAAGGCAGGAAGACACAAAACAGTGCCATCATGAGCACGGATACGTATGACAAGGAGACAACTGAAATGTATGCTAACATAACAGACATCTTTCATTTGCAGTATATCTCCAGTTTCGAGGATCATCGGTGGTTCTGTTGTGTTGTCATTGGTATAACCTATTTTCCAGGATCGCAAAACCCAGAGCTGATGATTATTTCAAATCCATCAATGTCAAGGCGGAGTACGAGACCAACGAGCCTTTTATTTTGGCAAATCAAGCAACACAGATATTTTTCTTGGAAGACACATTTGCACGTAGCGATAACTGGAGAGTATTGCAAAGGTTTGAGCAGAGGAATTCGTTTAATGAAGTTGCACAACAAGATGATGCTTACACTGCTCCTGATGTACAAGATAACACAGATGTTCCAAATATCTTTGAGAACCATCACTTTAATGACGCCGGCGAAAAGATTGACTGTCGTGCTGTGGACATACAAGAGTTGATCAAGAAGAAGCCAGCGTTCGAGGATGTTGAGGACGAAGAAGAAGATGACACCGTGGGGAATTACGATTCAGACTGGTACACATGGCGAAGATGTTGACGCTGCTGCTACGGATGATGATTACATTGCTTTTGTCGTATTTGCCTATCAGAAGACGTTTTTTTATCTACTATGTGAAATTGTGTTTGCTATGACAACTGAAACCTGATGAACATGTTGTTTAGTATTTTGCTGTGAGAACATCACTTGTTATGTATGTTGATTTGTGTTTGGTGATTGTATGACAACTAAAACATGATGACATTGTTGTTTAGTTGTACTCATAATTGGCTATGAAACTTGAATTTGATGACATAGTTTGTTGTTGGACTGCAATTTGCTCGACGTCTTCGAATGAGAACAAAGCTGACCCGATTGTGGCCTCTCGCTATTTATTTATTTATATGAGCAAAAGGGATACCCCTGATTTCCATTAATAGAACTCATTAGATGTTCACAACACAACGCCCAACCTGCTACGAGGTTTCATTCATTACTAGTTTCAAAGAAAGTGCTCATGTCGTAGCCCTTGAATACATCACGAAAAGTGCTACATACTGCAAATAAAGAGACAATCATCCTACAGAGCACATCGATTTTTCCCATTATCTTCACAAGCTCTTTCATCTACTCATTGTTGTCAAGGCCGTTCAGCAGATGTTGCTTGGCCATGATCAGAGGAACTGCATCTTTATCCTTCTGCTCTGCATCTTCCTCTTACATCATTCCTTGATTATTTGTCCAACACCCCAACCTTCTTGGTATTGGGATTCCTCGGCTAACCAAATAATCAGCGTAGTTGCATTCCCCCACATCAACAACTTCCCGGAAATACAAATCACACAAATCTTCCCTTTTCTGCACGAATCAAATTGGAAGATCATCAACCAAACTATTAAAAAAATCAGCAACTGAAAGCAGCAGAAACACTTAAACATATTATTACCCCATGATTCGGGCATTTGTAGAAGACTTGGCCAAGGTTGCAGATTGTGGTTGAGACGCGATGGACGACTCTGCGTGATTTGCAGCAGTGGCACCACACCAACGGCAGCGGGTTGCGATGAGCAATCGGCTGCGGTGCGGTCTTGGCGGGGGTGTGATGAGACCCACAAAGCGACGCACGGGTGGCGACTTGGCACATATCTGGTTGTTGCTCTGTCAGAGCGGTGGACGAGCAGCCAATGGACATGGTTGCTACGGCCGAGCTTCGATGCTAGGCGAGTAAGTAGAGAAGAGGAAAAGCGAACGTTGGATATGTCGGTTTCATTACTTGCGAGTAGCATAGCACCATATATAGTCATAGTCTAGGTTTGGATTCGAACCAGCTACAGGAGCACGTCCTTCTTTTTTCTAAAACTCGGCAACGTCTCTTTACTCGTAGACTAGCTTGTTCTGTACGCCTTCCCAAGTCTTTGATTTTATTTCCCTTTTTTTGCGAGGAAGGAAGGAGGAAAAAATTGAGAGTTCTTCTGACTCGAACCCAAGACCTCTCGGTTGAAAACCAAGGGTGCTAGTCACTTATGTGGCGAACATTCCATGTGAGGAGGACGGCAGACGAACGCATTTTCCTCGCAGTTTTCTTCCTATATATATAAAAGTATGCTACTTGGTGTCCGCTTAGTCAAAAAACGATTGTGCCAACCTTGACCGTTCGATTGACATTCAACGTCTGTCGCGTTTCTTCGCCTCTTCTTCCTCGAGCCGCCAAAGCCAAACCAGCGTGGCGAGACCGCCCGCCTCCCGCCTCCCACGGCTGGTTGTGATCTTCCTGCCCTGCTCGTTCTCAGACGAGGCCTCACCATAAATCCTCCGCCTTGGTTCGCTCGCCGGCAGCTCGCCCTCGGTGTTGTCAACATGGTCAACAACCGAGAGGAATAAGGAGATGACTGTACATGGTGAGGATGACAAGAGGGACCCAAAGGCTGTGATAATTTTGTTTTTTCGGGATGGAGAAGGGTATCAACTGGGTTGTGCGGGACCCGTGGCTGCCTAACCTGTGCTTTTATTTCATATGTTTAGCACATGACCAGCCTAGTTTGTTTTTTCCTTTCTCAAAAATGGCTAGGTAGCTATTTTGTTTTTTGCGTAATAACCAACATAGGCCTACTTGCTTTTCTACGCTTTGGGCCGGAAATCTTTCAAGACGAGGAGGATGCATTTTGCCCAGAAAATGGGCTATAAGTAATAAGAAATGAGCTATAAGTAATAATAAATGGGCTATAATTAATAAGAAATGGGCTATAAGTAATAATAAATGGGCTATAAAATGAAAAATACAGCAAACAGACAATTAGTTCCAAATACTGTTTTCTTTCGGATTTTGATATTTTAAATTTCATTGTTTTTGTGCGGGTAAAATTTCATTGAATTTAAATTAAGGTATATTTAGATTTAAAATTAATTTGAATCTGGCTAGAAATTTTAATGTATCTTTGTTTGGGATGATTTGGAGGTCGACTTGTGGGTCTACTAGGTTGGCGTGTACTTTGGCTTTGTCAACTTAGTCCACAAACGATTCAAATTTACTCCACAAACGATTCTAGCAGCAGTGACCGTTGGATGCTAATCCAACGGCCGTGCTGCTTCTTCAATATCTGATCTTCTTGCTCCAGCGGCCCAAACCAGCTCCGTGGTAGTCGCTGCCTCCTCCGTGGCCGGTGTCTTTGCCGCACAGCCGCACCGCCCCACCCTACTTCATTGCTGGCCGCCATTCCTCTACTCACCCACACCTCCTGTTATTTTCGGCTGACGACAGCGGACGATGGCTCCCTCGTACTCCCCACCGCGTGGGCAACCATTGCCGAGTCTTCCCCGACTCCGTGTCGTTCCCTTCCTAGGCCTCGCCGTCGTCCACCGCCATGGTGCTCTCGGCGCGGCCTAGTCAACGTGGTCAACGAACAACATCCATCGGCCGCGGACTGTAAGCCAAAATAATGATTCCTCCACCGACACCGGGACCCACCGGAAGGGCCTCAGATTTCGTGAAAAAATGTTCCCCACGACATGTCGGACCCACCAGCTATATCTTCGCATGCAAGGAAGTGCCTCCTTATTATGCACAAAAAATGAATACCACCTGCTAGCTGGGACCCACCATAGTGGGAGGATGACTTGTGTGCCAACTAAGTTTACTGAGACGCAGGGCTTAGTCAAATTAGACAATATGAACGATTATATCTCCAAAGGACTGACGATGTCCATCCAACGGCCATAGTGCTTCTTCAACCTCTGGTCTTCTTGCTCCACCGCCCAAAGCAGCCGGTCGTGCGTGCTCCTGCCTCTCGTGGCCGGCTTTGCTGCCGGAGGCCTCACCGCCCCTACTACTCCCACCGCTAGCCTGTGGTATCCCTCTACTCACCCACACCCTCGTTATTCTCAAGGCCGACGGCAGCCTCACGCCGCAGCTGAACTAGTGAACCCTCGTACTCCTCTCCATGCAAGCTACCACTGCTGCGTCTTCCCCGGCTCCGTGTCGTCCCCTTCCTAGGCCTCGCCGTCGTCCAGACCACCGCCCTGGTGCTCTCGGCGCGGCATGGTCAACGTGGTCAACGACCTACTTCCATCAAAAGAGTATCAGACGTGGAGAGGCCGACAATTTGGGTCCAGGCGGCCGCAAGGAAGTGCCTCCTTATTACGCGCAAAATAGTTATTCCTCCACCTGACAGCAGGGACCCACCATACGGGCCACCTTATTTCACGAAAAAACGTTTCCCCCTGACTGCTGGGACCCACCGGACAGGCCAGCATATTTTGCGAAAAAAACGTTCCCCGCGCTGTCAGCTCGGACCCACCGGAAGTGCCTCCTTATTACGCACAAAAAAATGAATACTCCTCTTGCTAGCTGGGACCCACCATGGTGGGAGGCTGACTTGTGGGCCTACTAAGTTGACTGGGACGGGGGCCTTTGTGAACTTTATTCAATATGAACGATTCTAGCTCCAGTGACCGTACGATGTCCATCCAACGGTCGTAGTGCTTCTTCAACCTCTGGTCTTCTTGCTCCAGCCACCCAAAGCAGCGCCGGTCATGCCGCATGCTCTTGCCTCCCGTGGCCGGCTGTGCTACCGCGGAGGCCTCACCGCCCCCTACTATTCCCACCGCTGGCCAGGCCCTACAGCGACGGCAGCCTCACACCGCAGTCGAACCAGTGAACCCTCGTACTCCTCTCCACGTGGGCTTCCACTGTCGCGTCTTCCCCGGCTCCCCGTCGTCCCCTTCCTAGGCCTCGCCATCGTCCACCGCCCTGGTGCTCTTGGCGCGGCGTGGTCAACGTGGTCAAGGAACGACTTCCATCGGACGTGGACTGTACGTGGAGAGGCTGACAGCTGGGTCCATGGCTGCAGCAAGGATGTTCCTCCTTATTACGTGGAAAATAATGATTCCTCCACCTGACAGCTGGGACCCACCAGACGGGCCACTATATTTCACGAAAAAAACGTTTCCCCCTGACTACTGGGACCCACCAGCGGCACCTTCGCACGCAAGGAAGTGCGTCCGGGCAAAAAAAGAACGATTCGCCCCCCTGCCTGCTGGGACCCACCAGCTACATCTTCGCACGCAAGGAAGTGCGTCCGGGCAAAAAAACGATTCGCCCCCTGGCTGCTAGGACCCACCAGCTACATCTTCGCGAGCAAGGAAGTGGGCGGCGGTCGGGACCCACCTGGTCGAAGCGTACATAGCGTTGTCATTCTGGTCGCGAACGTGTACGTACATACTGGTCGTTGTAGAGGCGCGCACGTGTCGTAGTAGAGGCGTGCACGTGTCGTAGTAGAGGCGCGCACGTAGCATGTACACGTACGTACATCGGCGAGGGTGCAAGAAATAAAATACGGCCATGTACGTACATACGGGCACGGTCTCGAGCGCCTACTCGCGCATACGTACATGGCTGGGTCGAAACAGAGAAACAACGTCGTCGTCGTGTTCATGGGGAGCCAACCGGCTGGGTCGGAATAGAATGCATGGTCGTGTTCATCGGGAGGGTTTGGACGGAACATGCAATGGAAACGAGGCCTGGCGTACCCGCGAAGCGGAGAAGCGGACCTCCTACGTTCGGAACGGGGTCCTGTTGATCGGGAGGGGTGTGGCGTACCGCAAAACGGAGGAAACGGACCTCCTACGGTCGAAACGGGGGTCCTGTTGATCGGGAGGGGTGTGGCGCACCGCAAAACGGAGGAAATCGACCTCCTACGGTCGAAACGGGGGTCCTGTTGATCGGGAGGGGTGTGGCGTACCGCAAAAGCGGATTTAAACGGACCTCCTACGGTCAAACGGGGTCCCGTTCATCGGGAGGTGTGGCGTACCGCAAAACGGACTCCACGGGATACTGTTCATCTCCACCGTCGACCTCCTCCGGCCTCCACGGCCACCGCTGACCTCCTCCAGCCTCCACGGGCTCTGTTCATCCAGCCTCCACCGCCGCTACTCCACCGCCATCGTTAAACCACCCCTCCACGGGCACCCCTCCACCGTCTCTGCTCATCCAGCCCTCCACACCATGGGGTCCTGTTCAACCACCCTCCACGGCCACCCCTCCATCGTCTCATCGCTCATCCAGCCCTCCACACCACGGGGTCCTGTTCATCCAGAGGCAACGCCACCGCCACTCGCTCATCCAACCCCCCGCAACGCCTTTGTTCATCCAATCGATTGGCTTGATTAGCAGCAGCAGCGGCGAATCGCTCCATCTGGTTCAATTAACAGCCATCGATCGATCGCTCGGGTTCAAGAACGCGTAGCCTGCAAAGTGCAATCGCCGGGTTGATTAGAGCCCAACGCCGCCCGGGTTGATTAGAGCTAACGCCTCGCACACACGCGCATACGCACGAGAGAAAGCGATGCATCGCTTCGGCCCCGACCTCCCACCGTAACCGCAACTCCACGAATTTTCCTCCCCTCGCTTATACCACGGTTTTTCCGTCATGGACGGCCGAAAGAATGTCATGCAGCTGCGTCTCCGGCCGCCGGTGACGAAAAGCCCATTTTCTGTCATGATTTTTTGTCATAGAAGTAGGATCCCACCACATCTATGATGATACCGGGTTTTTTCACAATTATCATCATAGAAGTGTCATATGTATGACATAAATTTTTTTCGTTTGGCCCAAAATGTCACGGATGTGTCTTTTTTTTGTAGTGCTATGTGTTAATGCTTTGGTCCAGTACTCTATTAAAAGGAGGCATTAATATCCCTTAGTTTCCAATAGGACCCCGCTGCCACGGGAGGGTAGGACAAAAGATGTCATGCAAGTTCTTTTCCATAAGCACGTATGACTATATTCGGAATACATGCCTACATTATATCAATGAATTGGAGCTAGTTCTGTGTCACCCTATGTTATAACTGTTGCATGAATAATCGCATCCGGCATAATTATCCATCACCGATCCAATGCCTACGAGCTTTTCACCTATTGTTCTTCGCTTAGTTACTTTTCCATTGCCACAGTTACAATCACTACAAAACTATCACTGTTACTTTTGCCACCGTTACTGCTACTATCATACTACTTTGCTACTAAATACTTTGCTACAGATATTAAGTTATCCAGGTGTGGTTGAATTGACAACTCAACTGCTAATACTTGAGAATATTCTTTGGCTCCCAAATCAATAAATTTGGGTTGAATACTCTACCCTCGAAAACTGTTGCGATCCCCTATACTTGTGGGTTATCAAGACTATTTTCTGGCACCGTTGCCGGGGAGCATAGCTCTATTCTTTGAGTCACTTGGGATTTATATCTGCTGGTCAATATGAGGAACTTGAAAGACGAGAAAACCAAGATTTATCCCTCAACTACGAGGGAGGTAAGGAAGCGCCATCTAGCTCGCACTTGATTCACCTTCTGTTTTGAGTAAGCTTGCGACACCTAAACCTGCTTACGCTATTAATTACGATATGTCGCATGTTATTGATGATGCCACTTCTACGATGCATGATACTTATGATGAAACTACTTCTATGCTTGATACTACTGTGCCACTAGGTGAATTTCTGGATGAACAACTTGCTAGGGCTAGAGAGAATTAAATTATTGAAACTGATAATATTGATGAAAGTGATGATGAAGATTCTCCTCCTAGATATGAATTGCCTATTGTGCCTGAGGCTTATGTTATGGATGAAGAAACTGCTAGAGATTTTCTTGCTTGCAATGATAGAAGTGATCTTAAGAAATTATTAGCTAAGTTGAAAGAAAAATCCTTGAATGCTAGAATGAAATATGATCCTGCTTATGCTACTTCACCTATCTTTGTTACCGATAAGGATTATGATTTCTCTGTTGATCCTGAGATAATTACTTTGGTTGAATCTGATCCTTTCTATGGTTATGAATCTGAAACTGTTGTGGCACATCTTACTAAATTAAATGATATAGCCATCCTTTTCACTAATGATGAGAAAACTCGCTACTATTATATCCTTAAATTATTTCCGTCTCATTAAAGGGTGATGCTAAGACATGGTTTAATCTCTTGATCCTGGTTGTGTGCGTAGTCCCCAGGATATGATTTATTACTTCTCAAGAGTCCGTAGTAAAATAACATGAAGCTATTCTTTCCGTTCGATCTATCCTAGAGTTCGTACTAGAATAACACCTTAAGACACAAATCAACCAAAACCCTAATGTCACCTAGATACTCCAATGTCACCTCAAGTATCCGTGGGTATGATTATATGATATGCATCACACAATCTCAGATTCATCTATTCAACCAACACAAAGAACTTCAAAGAGTGCCCCAAAGTTTCTACTGGAGAGTCAAGACGAAAACGTGTGCCAACCCCTATGCACAAGGTCACAAGGTCACTGAACCCGCAAGTTGATCACCAAAACATACATCAAGTGCATCACGTGAATATCCCATTGTCACCACACATAAGCACATGCAAGACATACATCAAGTGTTCTCAAATCCTTAAAGACTCTATCTTATAAGATAACTTCGAAGGGAAAACTCAATCCATTACAAGAGAGTAGAGGGGGAGAAACATCATAAGATCCAACTATAATAGCAAAGCTCGCGATACATCAAGATCGTCTTGAATCAAGAACACGAGAGAAAGAGAGAGAGAGAGAGAGAGAGAGAGAGAGAGAGAGAGAGAGAGAGAGAGAGAGAGAGAGGGATCAAACACATAGCTACTGGTACATACCCTTAGCCCCGAGGGTGAACTACTCCCTCCTTGTCATGGAGAGTGCCGGGATGATGAAGATGGCCACCGGTGAGGGATTGATATGTCTCCGTCGTATCTACTTCTCCAAACACTTTTTCCCTTGTTTTGGACTCTAACTTGCATGATTTGAATGGAACTAACCCGGACTGACATTGTTTTCAGCAGACTTTCCATGGTGTTATTTATGTGCAGAAACAAAAGTTCTCGGAATGACCTGAAACTCCACGGAATGTCTATTTGGAAATAATAAAAAATCCTTGCAAAAGATGAAGACCAGGGGGGCCACACCCTGTCCACGAGGGTGGGGGGCACGCCCTCCCCCCTAGGGTGTGCTCCCCTACCTCGTGGGCCCCCTGGAGCTCCTCCGACGCCAACTCCAACTCTATATATTTGCTTTCGGGGAGAAAAAAATAGAGGAGAAGAATTCATCGCGTTTTACGATACGGAGCCGCCGCCAAGCCCTAAAACCTCTCGGGAGGGCTGATCTGGAGTCCGTTCGGGGCTCCAGAGAGGGGGATTCATCGCCGTCGTCATCATCAACCATCCTCCATCACCAATTTCATGATGCTCACCGCCGTGCGTGAGTAATTCCATCGTAGGCTTGCTGGACGGTGATGGGTTGGATGAGATCTATCATGTAATCGAGTTAGTTTTGTTAGGGTTTGATCCCTAGTATCCACTATGTTCTGAGATTGATGTTGCTATGACTTTGCTATGCTTAATGCTTGTCACCAGGGCCCGAGTGCCACAATTTCAGATCTGAACCTATTATGTTTTCATGAATATATGTGAGTTCTTGATCCTATATTGCAAGTTTATAGTCACCTACTATGTGTTATGATCCGGCAACCCCAAAGTGACAATAATTGGGACCACTCCCGGTGATGACCTTAGTTTGACGAGTTCATGTATTCACTATGTGTTAATGCTTTGGTCCGGTACTATATTAAAAGGAGGCCTTAATATCCCTTAGTTTCCATTAGGACCCCGCTGCCATAGGAGGGTAGGAAAAAAGATGTCATGCAAGTTCTTTTCCATAAGCACGTATGACTATATTCGGAATACATGCCTATATTACATTGATGAATTGGAGCTAGTTCTGTGTCACCCTATGTTATGACTGTTACATGATGAAACGCGTCCGGCATAATTCTCCATCACCGATCCAATGCCTACGAGCTTTTCCTATATTGTTTCTCGCTTATTTACTTTTCCATTGCTACTGTTACAATCATTACAAAACACCAAAAATATTACTTTTGCTGCCGTTACTTTTGTTACCGTTACCACTACTATCATATTACCTTGCTACTAAATACTTTGCCGCAGATATTAAGTTTTCCAGGTGTGGTTGAATTGAAAACTCAACTGCTAATACTTGAGAATATTCTTTGGCTCCCCTTGTATCGAATCATTAAATTTGGGTTGAATACTCTACCCTCGAAAACTATTGTGATCCCCTATACTTGTGGGTTATCAAGACTATTTTCTGGCGCCGTTGCCGGGGAGCATAGCTCTATTCTTTGAGTCACTTGGGATTTATATATGCTGGTCACTATGAAGAACTTGAAAGACGCTAATACAACAATTTATCCCTCAACTACAAGGGGAGGTAAGGAACTACCATCTAGCTCTGCACTTGAGTCACCTTCTGTTTCGAGTAAGCTTGCGACACCTAAACCTCGCTTACATTATTAGATTACGATATGTTGCATGTTATTGATGATGCCATACGCTATGCATGATACTTATGACGAAACTACTTCTATGCTTGATACTACTGTGCCCTTTAGTGAATTTCTTGATGAACAAATTGCTAGGGCTAGAGAGAAAGAAATTATTGAAACTGATTGTATTGATGAAAGTGATGATGAAGACTTGCCTGTTATTCCTGAGGGTTATGTTTTTGATAAAGAAGCTTCTGCAGCCATTTTAGCTTGCAAAGATAGATATGAACTCAAGAGGTTATTAGATAAATGGAATAAGCAATCTCTTAAAGATAGAATGAAACCTGACCCTGCTTTTGCAACTTCACCTATTTGCGTTACTGATAAGCATTATGAATTCTCTGTTGATCCTGATATAATTACTTTGGTTGAATCTGATCATTTTCATGGTTATGAATCTGAAACTGTTGTGGCACATCTTACTAAATTAAATGATATAGCCACCCTGTTCACTAATGATGAGAGATCTCGCTACTTTTATATCCTTAAAATATTTCCGTTCTCATTAAAGGGTGATGCTAAGATATGGTTTAATTCTCTTGATCCTGGTTGTGTGCGTAGTCCCCGTGATATGATTTATTACTTCTCTGCTAAATATTTCCTGCTCATAAGAAGCAAGCTGCTTTAAGGGATATATATAATTTTGTGCAAATTGAAGAAGAGAGTCTCCCACAAGCTTGGGGAGGCTTCTCCGATTACTCAATGCTTTGCCTGATCATCCTCTCAAGAAAAATGAAATACTTGATATCTTTTATAATGGACTAACTGATGCTTCCAGAGACCACCTGGACAGTTGTGCTGGTTGTGCTTTCAGGGAAAGAACTATTGATGAAGCTGAAATTCTATTGAATAATATGTTGACGAATGAAAATAATTGGACACTTCCTGGACCAACTCCTAAGCCAACTCCGAAGAAAAGGGATGTTCTATTTCTCAGTCCTAAAGATATGCAAGAGGCAAAGAAATCTATGAAAGAAATGGGTATAAAAGCTGAAGATGTTAAGAATTTACCTCCTGTTGAAGAAATACATGGTCTTAATTTACCACCTATTGAAGAAACACATGGTCTTGATAACCTGACACAGGTAGTAAAGGTAAATTCTCTCTATAGATATGATAAAGCTGAAATCCCTCCTACTAAGTTTGCTAGCCAATGCTTAGATGAGTTTGATAATTTTATGGTTAAGCAAGAAGATTCAATGCTTATTTTGGTAGACAATTAAAACCCGATGCTTATATGATTGAACACTTGAGTGATTATATGTATAGAGTTAAAGGTGAACTTAAAGTCATTAATAAACCTTCTTCTATGGTTACCACTCAAGTAGAACAAGTACTTAAAGCTCAGAATGATTTGCTCAATGAATTAAATAGTAAGAATAATGACTTTGTTGTTAGAGTTGCAACTAGAGGGGGTAAAGTGACTCAGGAACCTTTGTATCCTGAGGGCCACCCTAAGAGAATTGAGCAAGATTCTTAGAGAACTAATGTAGATGCACCTAGTCCATCTAAAAAGAAGAAAAAGAAAAATGATAGGACTTT
Organism: Aegilops bicornis; assembly: GCA_021605145.1. Lineage (NCBI taxonomy): Eukaryota > Viridiplantae > Streptophyta > Magnoliopsida > Poales > Poaceae > Aegilops > Aegilops bicornis. Next base: position 803,979 of record JAHIAL010000070.1, on the reverse strand, counting down.
GCATGCTTCTAGTGAACCTGTTGTTGACACACCTGAGAATCCCAACGATATTTCTATTTACGATCTTTGAAACACAATCTGGTAATGAACATGAACCTAGTGATAATGTTAATGATGATGTTCATGTTGATGCTCAACCTAGCAATGACAATGATGTAGAGATTGAACCTGCTGTTGATCTTGATAACCCACAATCAAAGAATCAACGTTATGATAAGAGAGACTTTATTGCTAGGAAGTACGGTAAATAAAGAGATCCATGGTTCAGAAACCCATGCCTTTTCCTCCTAAACCGTCCAAGAAAAAGGATGATGAGGATTTTGAGCGCTTTGCTAAAATGATTAGACCTATCTTCTTGCGTATGCGTTTTACTGATATGATTAAAATGAATCCTTATGCCAAGTATATGAAGGATATTGTTAGAAATAAAAGAAAGATACCAGAAGCTGAAATTTCCACCATGCTTGCTAATTGTACTTTTAAGGGTGGAATACCAAAGAAACTAGGAGATCCAGGAGTACCAACTATACCATGCTCCATAAAAAGAAACTATGTTAAAACTGCTTTATGTGATCCTGGAGCCGGTGTTAGTGTTATGCCTCTCTCTTTATATTGTAGACTTGATTTGAATAAGTTGACACCTACTGAAATATCTTTGCAAATGGCTGATAAATCAACTGCTATACCTGCCGGTATTTGTGAGGATGTGCCTGTTGTGGTTGCAAACGTTACTATTTTAACGGACTTTGTTATTCTTGATATTCCCGAGGACGACAGTATGTCGATTATTCTTGGTAGACCTTTTTGAATACTAAAGGTGCTGTTATTGATTGCAACAAAGGCAATGCCACTTTTCATTTTAATGGTAATGAGCATACGGTACACTTTCCGAGGAAACAACCTCAAGTCCACAGTGTAAACACTATTGGAAAAATTGCATCGATTATTTTTGGAGGTTTTGAATTTCCTCTTCCTACTATCAAGAAGAGATATGATATTATTATTATTGGGGATGTGCATATCCCCGTTGAGGTAACCTAGTGCTATTCGAAATTTCTCCGGTTCCATGTTATTCGGAATGAGTTTGTTAACAAGACTTGATCAACCTTGTTAGTGGATTCCTTTTGATGAACATGAGATGGATGAAGTTAGAAAGCACAACCTTCTGTACCCTCATTTTACTTTCTATTATTTAGATTAAATAAATGAAAAATAGTATTTTTTTGCCTATTTTCTGAATTATTCATGCAATAAAAAATACCCTAAAAATAAAAGTTCTCCAAATGCCCCGAAATTGAAATATGATTTTTTCCTTGAATATTTGAGAATATCTGGCACTGAGCACACATCAGGGGGAGCAAGCATTTGGCCACGAGAGTCCAAGGCGCGCCACCCCCCTGGGCGCGCCCCCTGCCTCGTGGGCCCATGGTGGCTCCCCTCCACTTATTCCTGCCACCACACACTTCTTCTTCCTCCCAAAAAAATCACCAACCAGCTCAAGCACGAGTTCTAGCTCATTTTGGTGCGATTTTCGATCTCCTTGCTCAAAGCTCCACTCACAAAACTGCTTAGGGGGATTGTTCTTTGGTATGTCACTCCTCCAATGGTCTAATTAGTTTTTGTTCTAGTGCTTTATTTTTTGTTCTAGTGCTTTATTCATTGCAAATTTTTGCTGCTTGGGTGACCCTGTTCTTGAGCTTGCCTTTCAAATTTATATGGTCCCAAGTAGTTCTAATGCATGATTTAGACTCTAGGCACTTGTGGGAGTAGTTGCTATTAATTTTGTTGAGTTTGGTTCATTTTTATTTTGAGTTACTAAAATTTTCAGAAATTTTTCAGAGGAAGAAATATGTCTAGGAAAATGTACCAAGGTGGTCCTTCAAGGAAGCAAGGACCCAGGCTCGCACTACGCGATGCGGACGATGAACCACCAAGGGAAGCTCAAGTGCGGGCCTGTGAATGGCCATCAAAGGACTTTATGGTTCGAGCAGGAATCAAAGAGGAATTTGAGGCATATGTGCGTAACGCTGATCTTGAGAGTTTCGAGGCAGATAAGTGTCGTCAGTACCACTATCTCACTGATTCCTTTGTGAGAAGGTTTGAATTTTCTTCATCATGCAATTCTCAAACTGTCCTGTTTGATCTTTATGAAAATTCTTATACTATGGACTTAGAGGATTTTAATACTGCTAGCAAACTTCCACAATGGGGTAGCACTAGTGAGCCTCGCAAATCTGAGTTTAGAGATTTTCTTGCTAGTATAACTGTCGGGGAGTCTAGAGCCATAACACAAGCTACCATAGGGAGCATTCATTTTCCTGCTATACATTATTTTGCTCCCTTCATAGGTAGGTGCATAAATGGTAAGGATGAAGCATGTCACATGTGTTTCCCCGACCTATGTGTTCTCAGGAGTGTTGTATTAGGAGATAAACATTATAATTTGGGAGCCATTGTTGCACGTTGATACGTCTCCAACGTATCTATAATTTTTGATTGTTCCATGCTATATTATATTCTGTTTTGGATATTATTGGGCTTTATTATACACTTTTATATTATTTTTGGGACTAACCTATTAACCGGAGGCCCAAATTGTAATTGTTGTTTTTTGCCTATTTCAGAGTTTCGCAGAAAAAGAATATCAAACGGAGTCCAAACAAAATGAAACCTTCGGGAACATGATTTTCGGAACGAATGTGATCCAGAGGACTTGGACCCTACGTCAAGAAAGCAATCAGGAAGGCACGTGGTAGGGGGGCGAGCCTACCCCCCCCCCCCAAGGGCGCGCCCTCCACCCTCGTGGGCCCCACGTTGCTCCACCGACGTACTTCTTCCTCCTATATATACCTACATACTGTAACATCCCAAATTTTCAATTTGGAATGTTATACATTAGATCATCTGTGCATATCATATTTTATTTGCTTTTGGTTTTGATCCTAGAAATTCTACGCAACTCAAGGACCCACGGAGAGAGTTGGGGATTTCGTTATTTTCATATTTGAGTTTTCTCAAATTTTGAGAATAGGATCATTTGATTTTAATTATTTTATCATCAATTATTTCTATTACGAAAATATAAGAGAGGGAATAAAATGACTTTCCCAAAATAAAGAAATATTGAGGATTGAATAATAAAATCAAATAAGATTTTTATTTCGGAGTTTTTCGATATTTAAGTTGAATTTAGGAAAAATATGCGTTTTTCAAAATTGCATTTAGGCCACAAATAAATGTTCACTTTGTCAAACTTGATTTTAGAAGTCGGGGAAAATTTATTTCGGGATTTTTGGAGTCCGTTTAGTATTTCTTTTATTTGTTTTTCTGTGCGTTACTATTTTAATAAAAAAAACGCGAACCGACTTCGGGCCGTACCCGAGCGGGACTCCGCCCGGGGGCAGCCTTTAAATAAGCGCCACCCGAGCCGCTTCACCATCGCCGCCGCCAAATTTCACCCTCGAAACCCTAAACCTAGTCAGCCGCCGCCGCCGCCTCCACCGGAGCCGCCAAATTTGACCCGCCGCCCGAGGTCAACCTCGTTGGCCGCTTTTTTTTTATAAAAACCACGGTTAATTTTTAGTTTCGTTTTTTATAGATCGGTTTTTTCCGGTTTATTTATTTAGCGAGCGTTCGCTCGTTCGTTCGTTTTAACGAACGTATTCGTCATTTGGATCCAGATAACGAACGTTCGTTCGTTAATCTGTTCGTCGTTTTTCTTTTTCTCGGATATTTCCGCGATTATTTCTGATCGCAATTTCTGATCAGATTTTCGTTTTAGTATAACTTTTCGCTCGTTTATCGGAATCAGGCGATTCAAGCGCCTCGAGTTTCGTCTCGAAACCCTCTATCCGGTTAACCAACTTAAACAAGTTTTTGCTTCTGTAAAATTTGACCTAGATACAGATTAGTAGAACGAAGTTTGTTTCTTTCGCCGTTTGACTTTCGTTGCTTCGTTTGATTTGATTCTTTTTGCAAACCGGAGTTCTTAAGTTGAACTTTCTGGTTAGATCTCTTATTTCAGTTTTAACTGTGCGTTAGATGAATACTTATTGTATTCTTGTTTGTTTGTCTGCGATAGAATACCCGGAGTGCGCCGCCTGTTACTTCGAGTCTCTAGGTTTCACGGATCATCAGTAAGGCAAGTAACACTTTAATCATACCTCTTTACTACCCAGTTTTATTGCATTAGATCAATCCTCAAACATTGCATGATTAGGATCTAATTAAATTGCGGGATGGGAAGTAGTTGAGGTAGTACCTATTACCTGTTGTATTATCAAACCTTTGGGAGTTACTTCTACGTTTGCTTATTATGCCTTGCTATGCAAGTAGACGTGGATTGGGTGAGAGATGTCCATGACAGATGTGAGTTTGTTAAATTAATGGTTTATCTAAGGTGGCAACTTAAACACACATCTGGGTGGATTGAGGTACCTGGGTATTCCAGGATTGCCTATTGTTTTTCTTTATGGACCGCCACCCAGGCCCAAAGGGATCATGAGATTTTTCATACTAGAAACTTCCGTGTGCAGCCACAAGCTATTATGGGCTCTAGCATAGTTGATTAAGTCGTGCAAACTCTTACAGGGTAGACTAGTAGATGTAGGGAAAGTAGGTGTAATGGTCTATCCATCGTAAGGTGCTAGTGCTTCTGAAAGACTGTGTCTCGGTCATCCGTTTCTCAAACACCATGTAGTGCGAGAAATCCAACGGAGGCGATCGAGTCTTGTGGGAAAAAGTGCGCAAACCTCTGCAGAGTGTATAAACTAATCATGATTAGCCGTGTCCCCGGTAATGGACGTTTTGAGTATCTAGTACTTGGATTATCATGTGAATCTCATCATGTTACTTTAATTAATATTGTTGAGTTTTAATGATGATTACTTTAATTGGGATTGAGGATGCTGTCAACCATTCTCAATGTTTAACAACCACCATGATAGTTAAATAAAATTTATTCCTTTGCAGTAGGGAAAAACTGGCTTTACGCAAAAACTGTAACCATAGAGCTTTCCACCAGCCATATTTGCATGTAGTATAGGCTTATTCATTCATCACTCTCTATGTGTTACATTGCGGCATATTCCATGTGCTGACCCGTTTTCGGGCTGCAACGTTTCATGTTGCAGATTTTTCAGACGACGAGTAAGGTGCTTTTAGGTCGTGGTTCTATACTCTGTGATGCCGTTGGAGTTGATGGACTTACTTATCCTCCAAGTCTCCGCTGTTATCATTATTAGATGGCCTTAAGCCACATTTATTGTAATAAGTTCTCTTTTGAGACTTTCTATGTAATAAGTGTGTGATTGCTACTCTGTTATAAATCCTTCAAGTAATCGTGGTGGTGTCGACATTACTGATCCAGTGGATGACACACGAGCACGTAGATCGATCGCTATTTGATGTCCGGTCGCTACAAAGATGGTATCGAGCACACGCAGTTGTTGTAGGACACGACCACTAAGCTAAAGCCCTAGATCACTACTCTCTTCTCATTTCCGACTCCTCATCTTTTCTACTCTTTTAGGATGACGGAAGCGAGGATCAAGTTCACCCAGCCGGATGAAGATACACCCTTTGGACGACACCTGAAGGAAGTCACTAAGTACTTGAACATCGGAATACCAAGCTTCACCGGGACCTAAAATTCCACTTTACCCGAAGAGGAGCGCTGGAAGATTCAAGCTCAAGTTCTCGGAAGGACGTTCGCGCCAGTCTCGGAGCCCATAGAGTGTGTTTTTAATGCACCAACCTCGAGTGCAGGAAAGAGCATGGCAGCTCACATAACCATGGGACGCATTGGAGAAGTTTACCAAGATGACTCAAGGATACTATCTACCAGATTTGCGGACGCCGAGATGAACAATGGGAGATAGTTAGCACTAAGAAGGATCGATCCATTGCAGCTTTCATCCAAGAGTTAAATCAGCACATTCGACGCCAGGAGAACCAGATGTGCGCATACATGATGGAGTTGAAGAAAGCAAAAGCCAAGATTATCGAACTAGAAGGAGGCGAAGGCCACTCCCAAGGACTACATGGAGGAGATTGTAGCTCTAGTGAGACAAACGGCGATCTTAAGGAGAAGATTGAAGAACTCATGGGGAATTCAGCACCGGAGGAGAAGATGAAGATTGCACTGTCGAGAGAACTACATCATCATCGGCGACACCGATTCGATCCTAGTGATGATGATTTCAAGACGAAGTGGAGCGAGATATCATGGAGTCTTCATCGGAGCAGTTTTCTAGTAGACTACCATAACGATAGTAGTGTTCCACCATGTACATAGTATAGTCCACGCACTTTGCGATAGTTCTAGACCGCTTGTATGCCCTTGTTTGATTGAATGAAGTGATTCTGTGTGCTTTTGTCTCATGTGCATTTGGGTAGTGTTTTCTCTTTAGACCTCATTCTATTCTTAACTCTCGTCTTTTCTAAAAACCCTCAGATGCCTCCAAGACGTGACAATGGATTTGCTTTCCCACCGGAGCTCACTCAGTTGATCCAGCAGCAGCGTTGATGCAGTTGCTAGTCCACAACAACAACAACAACAACAACAACAACAACAACAACAACAACAACAACAACAACAACAACAACAACAACAACAACAACAACAACAACAACAACAACAACAACAACAACAACAACAACAACAACAACAACAACAACAACAACAACAACAACAACAACAACAACAACAACAACAACAACAACAACAACAACAACAACAACAACAACAACAACAACAACCCACCACCACCACCAATTGTTGATCACTTAACCCGTTTTCTTAGGCTGAATGCGCGGTGTTTTCCAAAGAGCACCGAGCCGATAGTGGCGAGATGATTGGCTCCGTAAGACAGGAAGGGAGTTGACCACTGCGGGATGTCTGAGATGGGGAAAAGGTGAAATTTGCCGCACATCAGCTTGAAGGACCCGCATAAAGATGGTGGGAGAATTCCTGACCACTTACCACGAGACACTGTCACATGGGATCGGTTGGCCAAGCTTTCCGTCGCCCATGTTTCAGCAGGAGCTATGGCCATGAAGAAGCGTGAGTTTCACAACTTGCGCCAAGGAGGACGGACAGTTGGCCAGTATGTGGATGACTTTAGTAAGCTAGCACGTTATGCCCCAGATGACGTTGCTACGGATGCAGCTAAACAGGAGAAGTTTCTGGAAGGACTGAATGACGAGCTGAGTATGCAGTTGATGGTAGCAAGCTTCAACAACTACCAGGAGTTGGTAGATCATGCTCTTATGATTGAGGGGAAGCAGCAGCAGATTGAAAACCGCAAGAGGAAGTATGGACAGGGGAAGTACAATTCTGGAGCTCAGCAGAAGCCCCGTCTTACCCCTAAACCGGGATTTCATCTTTAGCACAGCCATGGAGGAGGTAGCTCGCACAACAATAATGGCCCCAAGAATGGTAATGGGAATGGAGGAAGGAACGGCCAGAACCGTACCACCCCATCAACCCCAGCCAAGAGAGACCTGAGTCAAGTCACCTGCTTTAAGTGTCAGAAGACCGGACATTATGCCAATGAATGTCCTGAAGGCCAGAATGGCAATGGAAGCTCTGGGAAGAAGCCGAACCCTTTCAGCAGGGGACAAGTGAACCACGTTAATGTGGAGGAGGTTGAAGCCCAGCCTGATGCAGTAATAGGTAAGTTTTTGGTTAAGTCATTCTTTTCGTTCTTTTTTTGATCTTGGTGCATCGCATTCATACATATCAAGGGATTTGTGGATAAGTATAACCTGCCCACTAAGGTTCTTAGAACACCTATGCTAGTAAGCTCACCAGAGCGGAGTATATGGCGATCAAGGATGTTTCCAAGTGCCATTAAGTATAGGAAGGCATATTTTCCCAACGGATTTAATTATTCTGGACTCCCAAGGTTTGGATGTTTCTCGGTATCGATGGGATGTCGAGGTATGGGGGAACCATCGATTGCGCGATAAGACAATTTTGCTTCTGACGCGGAAGGAAGAAGGATCATGTATGTATCCCGACATGCGCCAAACAGGACACAAGTAAATTCCTTATCAGGAGTTGTGCAGGAGGAAGTACCAGTGGTAAAGGATTTCCCTGATGTATTTCCAGAGGAGTTTCCAGGCATGCCACCGGATAGAGATATTGAGTTTTTTATTGAGCTTTTGCCAGGCACAGGGCCAATATTGAAGCGACCATACAGGATGCCCGCAAAGGATTTGGAGGAGATTAAAAAGCAGATTAAGGAGTTACTGGATAAATGTTACATTCGCCCAAGTTCGTCGCCTTGGGGATCACCAGTACTTCTAGTGGAGAAAAAGGATGGATCGTTAAGGATGGTTGTTGATTATCGTGGGTTGAATGAAGTAACGGTCAAGAACAAGTACCCACTGCCAATGATCAATGATCTGTTCGATCGATTGCAAGGAGCTAAAGTGTTTCCAAGATCGATTTGCGATTAGGGTACCATCAGCTGAAGATTCGAGTGCAGGACATACCTAAGACAGCTTTCACCACAAGATATGGGCTGTATGCGTACACCGTTATGTCATTTGGTCTGACTAACGCACCTGCCTATTTTATGAACATGATGAACAAAGTGTTTACGGAGTTTTTGGATAAGTTCGTCGTGGTGTTCATTGATGATATTCTGGTTTACTCGAAGAATGAAGAGGAACATAAGGAACATTTGCGATTGGTACTTGAGAAGCTCAGAGAACATCAGTTATATGCCAAGTTCAGCAAATGTGAGTTTTGGTTGAAGGAAGTAGGATTCCTCGGACACGTTATATCCGGAGAAGGAATAGCAGTTGATCCCACAAAGGTTATCACTGTGACCAATTGGGAAGCACCAACAACAGTTGGAGAGATCCGGAGTTTCCTTGGACTCGCAGGATACTACCGGAGATTTATTGAGAATTTCTCCAAGATTGCAAAACCAATGACAGAGTTGTTGAAGAAGGATACCAAGTTCATATGGACTGAGGAGTGTAAGGCTAGTTTCCAGGAGTTGAAGAAACGTTTGGTTACCTCACCAGTGTTAATTCTGCCAGATCAGACCAAGGATTATGAGGTCTATTGCGACGCTTCACGTCAACCACTTGGAGCAGTGCTCATGCAGGAGAGAAGAGTTGTTTCGTATGCTTCACGACAACTGAAACCTCACGAATTGAACTATGCCACGCATGATTAGGAATTAGATGCCGTAGTGCATGCTTTGAAAACATGGAGACATTTCCTCATTGGGAACCATTGTGAGGTGTACACGGATCACAAGAGTTTGAAATACATTTTCACGCAGAAGGAGTTAAACCTCAGACAAAGGAGATGGTTGGAGCTCATCAAGGATTATGATATGAGATTGCATTACCATCCCGGAAAGGCTAATGTAGTAGCTGCCGCATTGAGCCGTAAGAGCCATGTCAATACAATAATGACGGGAGAAATACCAAAGGAGTTAGCCGAGGATCTTCGTGAGCTATGTTTGGAAATAGTTCCGATAGGCTACGTAGCAGCATTGGAGATTCAGTCAACTTTGATGGGTAGAATCAGAGAAGCTCAGAAGACTGACAAGGAGATTGCCTCTATAAAGGAGAAAATGAGCAAAGGAAAGGCTAAAGGATTTCGTGAGGATGAGCAAGACACCCTATGGTTTGAAGACCGTGTTTATGTGCCCAATGACCCGGAGATCAGGAAGTTGATTCTGCAAGAGGCACACGATTCACCATATTCGATTCACCCAGGAAATACCAAGATGTATTTGGATTTGAAGGATACTTTCTGGTGGACCGGAATGAAGAAAGATATTGCGGAATATGTAGCAGTTTGTGATGTATGTCAGAGAGTAAAGGCAGAGCATCAGAAGCCAACACAATTGTTATAGCCATTGCCGATACCCGAATGGAAGTGGGATAAGCTAGGCATGGATTTTATCACGGGATTACCCAGGACTCGTTCAGGCTATGACTCGATTTGGGTTGTAGTTGATCGGTTGACGAAAGTGGCTCATTTCATCCCGGTAAAGACCACTTACACCAGTGCTAAGTTGGCAAAGATATACATGACCAGAATCGTATGCTTACATGGAGTTCCGAGGAGTATCATCAGATAGAGGAACACAGTTTACCTCAAGGTTCTGGAATCAGTTGCATGAAACTCTGGGTACCAGGCTAGAGTTTAGCACAGCTTTCCATCCGCATGAGATGGATGACCGAGAGAGTCAATCAGATTTTGGAGGATATGCTGAGAGCTTGTGCACTAGATTATGGATCTAGTTGGGACGACAATTTGCCATATGCAGAATTCTCTTACAACAACAGCTATCAATCCAGTTTAAAGATGGCCTCTTTCGAAGCCTTGTATGGAAGGAGGTGCAGGACAACGTTGTCGTGGGATGAAGTTGGAGACCGCCAGTTATTAGGACCTGATTTGATTAAAGAGTCTGAACAGAAGGTGAAGTTGATTCGCGATAGGCTTAATGTGACGCCCCCGATTCAATCGTACACTAATCATACACGCAAACGTGTACGATCAAGATCAGGGACTCACGGGAAGATATCACAACACAACTCTAAAATAAAATAAGTCATACAAGCATCATAATACAAGCCAGGGCCTCGAGGGCTCGAATACAAGTGCTTTCGATCATAGGCGAGTCGTGGAAGCAACAATATCTGAGTACAAACATAAGTTAAACAAGTTTGCCTTAAGAAGGCTAGCCCAAACTGGGATACAGATCGAAAGAGGCACAGGCCTCCTGCCTGGGATCCTCCTAACCACTCCTGGTCGTCGTCCGCGGGCTGCACGTAGTAGTAGGGGCCTCCAGTGTAGTAGTCGTCTTCGACGGTGGCGTCGCTCTGGGCTCCATCGTGCAGTCGCAGCAATCGGGTAAAGAAAGGGGGAGGGAACAAGGCAACCGTGAGTACTCATCCAAAGTACTGCAAAGCAAGGAGCTACACTACATATGCATGGATATATGTGTAAAGGGCCATATCGGTGGGTGAGCTGCAGAATGCCGAGAATAAGAGGGGATAGCTAATCTTGTCGAAGACTACGCTCAGCAGCCTCCGTCTTGCTGACATGTAGAAGAGAGTGGCTGAAGTCCTCCAAGTAGCATCGCATAGCATAATCCTACCCGCGATCCCTCCTCGTAACCACGATGAGAGAGCGACCACCGGGTTGTATCGGCACTTGGAAGGGTGTGTTTTATTAAGTATCCGGTTCTAGTTGTCATAAGGTCAAGGTACAACTCCAAGTCGTCCTGTTACCGAAGATCACGGCTATTCGAATAGATTAACTTCCCTGCAGGGGTGCACCACATAACCCAACACGCTTGATCCCATTTGGTCGGACACACTTTCCTGGGTCATGCCCGACCGCGGAAGATCAACACGTCGCAGCCCCACCTAGGCACAACAGAGAGGCCAGCACGCCGGTCTAAACCTAAGCGCACAGGGGTCTGGGCCTATCGCCCTTAGCACACCTGCACGTTGCCTACGCGGCCGGAAGCAGAACTAGCCCCCTTAATACAAGAGCAAAGCTACGTTCCAATCCTGCGCGCGCCGCTCAGTCGCTGACGTCACGAAGTGCATCGGCTGATACCACGACTTCGAGTGCCCATAACTTTCCCACGTTGTTGGTTAGTGTGTATAGGCCAGTAGCCAGATTCAGATCAAATACCAAGATCTCGTTAAGCGTGTTAAGTATCCACGAACGCCGAACAAGGCCAGGCCCACCTCTCTCCTAGGCGGTCTCAACCTGCCCTGTCGCTCCGCCACAAGTAACAGTCGGGGGCCGTCGGGAACCCAGGCCCACCTCTACCGGGATGGAGCCACCTGTCCTTTCAGCCCCCATCTCCGAACAGTATCACAGGTAATGTAACAGTGTAAAGTATATAGTATATGCCCGTAATCACCTCCCGAAGTGATCACAGCCCGGTAGTATAACATGGCAGACGGACAAGAGTGTAGGGCCACTGATGGAACACTAGCATCCTATACTAAGCAGTAGGATAGCGGTAAAGGTAACAATGATAGTAGCAAGGACGAGCTATGCAGACAGTATAGGATTAACTGAAAGCAGTAACATGCTACACTACTCTAATGCAAGTAGTATAGAGAAGAATAGGCGATATCTGGTGATCAAGGGGGCTTGCTGGTTGCTCACGGCAAGAAGGAGGGGTCGTCAACTCCGTAGTCGTACTGGGTAGCAGCGGCGTCGGTCTCGGTGTCTAGCGAGAGAAGAGGGGGAAGAAACAATAAATACAATGCAAACAAATGCATGGCGATGCATGACATGACAAGGCGTGATGCTAGGCGTGCCCAATCACGGTAGTAGGTGATACCGGCGAAGGGGGGAAACATCCGGGAAAGTATCCCCGGAGTTTCACGTTTTCGGGCAGAGGTACCGGAGGGGGAAAGTTGCGTGTTCGATATGCTAGGGGTGTGTGGCAGACGAACAGGCTGCGTATCCGGATTTGTCTCGTCGTTCTAAGCAACTTTCATGTAGAAAGTTTTTCTATCTGAGCTACGGTTTATTTTATATTAATTTTTAAAGATTTAAAACATTTTAGGATTTATTTAATTATTTAAATAAACATTATCCAGAATAGTGCACTTGACATCATCATGGCGTCACCATGGCGTCGAGATCAACGAGGTTGACTGGGTCAATCTGACGTGTGGGTCCCGCATGTGATTGACTGTTAACTAACCTAACAGATTAATTAACTAAACTAGGTGATTAGGTTAATCTAATCAGGATTAATTAAGTTAATTAATTCCTTAATTAATTAACTAACTAATATTTTAATTATTTTAATTATTTATTATTTAATTCATTTTTTTATTTTTTTTATTTTAAACGTTCTGGGGGCAGGGCCCCACTGATCAGGCACGGGGGCCTAACGGGCGAAACGGGCGCCGGCGTTAAGTATTTGCGGGCGCCGCGCACCCGCACGGAGGCGACGGAGGGCGCTGGCGGGGTCGTGCCCACGAGCGTCCAGGGGAGGGCGTGTGGGCGTGTGGGAAGGGGAACCACGGCAGCGGCTCGCCGGAGTTGCGTTCCGGTGACCATTTGGTCACCCACGAGCATCAGTAGGATGAGCGCGTTGGCGCGCATCGAGTTGTGCTAGTGGTTGGTGCTGGAGGTGTCGGGATGGACGCCGGCGACGAGGTCTAGCGGCAGCCGAAACAAGACCTCGACAGATCTGGTGAAACAAGAGGAGATCGTGCGAGAAAAACGGTCAGGCTACATCATGGGCGTCCATGAACACTACGGCAGCAGTGTTTCGTCAAGTGGTCAACGCAACGACGACAACAAGCTTGGCCGCGGCGGCATGGCCACGACCGGCTCTCGGCTTCGGTCACGGCTAGCTGGCGACGCGTGCGAGGCAGGAAAGAGAGGGGAAATAGGGCGGCGCTCACATCGATGATGAGGAGCAGCTCGGGGTAGCCGGAGGGAGACGGCGGCGCAAAGTAGGCCGGCAAGAGGAGGCACGGTTGGCGACGGCGGGCGTCGGGGCGCCGGCATCGGGTGGCGGTGACGTCGGTGCTGCCTCCCCTAGATCCAGGCGGGATCGATCGAGTTAGGCGGGGAGAGGTGGTCGGTGAGGAGGAGGTCGAGGACGGCCGGTGCGGCGGGCCGGGCCGGCGAGGGGCGGCGTTGTCGTGCCCGATCCAGATTGGCTCGGGGGAGGAGAAGATGGAGCGCGAGGGGGAGCGATCGGGGGGAGAGTGTGGAACGTGGGGAGTGGACATGTTAGGGTTTCGGTCGGGGTGGGGGTGGCCTATAGGCCACGGGGTGGCCGGCAGGGCCATGGCCCAGTTGGGCCAAGGGGTCTAGTGGGGGGGGGGTTCTCTTTGTCCTTTTTTTTGCGAGTTTTGTTGTTGTGGTTTTGTATTTTCATTTTCTGTTGTTTATTTTATTTCCTTTCTGTTTTAGCTTAGTTTCCTTTTGTTTTTGATTTATCAAAATACCAAAATGGCACCTAATTTGATGTTACGAAATATGTCACAACCAAAAAAAGGTTTCAACCCAAAATAATTTAGTTTAGTAATTTTCAAAACAAAAAAGCCTTTAATTAATGGTTTTAGCTAATGATTTAATTAGGTTAGTGCATTTAAACATTTTGTAAAGAGTTGGTTTCTCCACCAATAAGTCTTATGAATTACTTGTCGTATTAAGAACATTTTAGTTTTGACTTTTGAAAACTTTAATTGTTTGATTTTTTTAATTCGGGTTTTGAATCGGTTTTTGAACTAACACGAGATTAGCGATAGTAATCAAAGTGACGTGGCATCATTAGCAGAGAATTACTGTAGCTTAATTATCCGGGCGTCACAATTCTCCTCCACTACAAGAAATCTCGTCCCGTGATTTAAGAGGGGAGTAAGGGGGAAAGTTCTGGTTACGATATTCTAACGGATCTTCTCGAGGAAGTTAATCCCTTTCGTTGATGTCTTCAATTCTTTATTCCAATGCATCATGATAAACTTTTTATCATTTCTTCGGGAACTCCATCGTACTTACGAAAGGATAAGGGGCAGCTCACTATGACATAATGCTTTTGAGGGAAACAATCTGGGGTTAACCCATGAATGATTATAAGATTATCTCTTGAGTTGAACATATGAAATACATCGAGAGTAAGGTACGAAGGTACAATAAGAGGTTCCAAGTAGATAGATAGTTGCTCAAGTCCGAACGTGAGTGAAAGGGGTTGAGTGGCGAGAGTAAGTATTAAATGCGATACGAGAATAGATCACTAGGACGGTGGCCCGTGAATTACATACGAGGCCACGCAGCGAGGAATAGCTTTGGGAATAGGGGTGTACAGGACTGTCAGGGTTTGTTCCTGTGGAACTAGGGGTGATGGGCCCACCATGTGGTTTTTTGAAGAGGAGCAGTGACATCTTGCTCGATCATGTGAGCAAGGCATGTCAGAGGATGGTCTGTCGGTTATGTCGGTAACAACATCGGTACCAAGGGCGAGGGACGAAGAGAACCATTTCCTGCTTTCGTTGAGCGAGGCGGGCGATGAGGCAAAGTTCTCGTCCATCGTGATTCCGGAATGTCATCAACAAAAGTAACATGGTCTTTCTGACAGAATTGTACTCCGAGGTGTTTACAAAAGCAGGAGAATATTTCTGCTTAGATCATATAGATCTCAAGAAAGGTTAAACCAAACAATGGAAAGGAAAATATGATTATCGATTAAACCGAACAATGGAAAGGAAAATGTGTTTAAACACATATTTCAGGGTATATCCTTCCCAAGGACAAGCGAGCATGATATCCATGACAGGATATTATGTAGAAAACTCCTTAGGTAGGGAGAGAAATTTCATGACATTACCCATACAACGGTGTTTGGATAATGGACAAAGAAAATTTAGCATTGTTTTTCAAATGCTCTTATTAAAATCGGAGTACCACGGACATGCTTGAGATAGCATTGACATGGTCCTTTGGGTAAAGATCGGACTTTGGATACTCAAAGGATCCATCGAGAACGACTTGTAGAATAAGCCTTACAATTTCCTCATGGAAGAATGGATAGCATTGCCAAAGAGAATATTATAACAATAGGTCCTCCGGCCAAGGGTGCTAAGCAAAAGACACCACCTTACCGGGTTATGTAGAGACCAATGTTATAACTCTTGGAAATATGTCCCAACCATCATATCGACCGAGATTCGGATCCGATTGGTGTCGAGGATACCTCGGACTCGGGATGTGCGAGAAGAAAAGGTGCAACACAAGTTGACAAGATGACATTATAAGATTCTCGAGAAATGAACGATAGAAGCAAGTTCCAAAACAAAAGTTCATCATTAAACCAAGGAGAGGATGAGGAGGTGGCTGATGAACTCAGCGACAATTCATCAAGATTTCCTAAGGATGGATTTCCACAATTAAATATTGAACGAAAATGCACCTGGAGATATGGACCAAGTAGGATGTTCAAAGTTAGAATGGTGATTCGATAACGAAACTATCGGCCGTTCACCTCAAAACAATATGGTTCACTCAACACGGGGGCCAAGGAAAGAATGGTGATGGCGAGAAGCATCACTGTAACAAGAATTTGTTAAGAGGTGGTGAAATCCTCACAACAATTTTGACATAAAAGATGGTAATACTCCAATGTAAAGAAGAACAATGCTGGTTAGCAACGAACTCAAGGTATAACACTAAACACGAACAAGATTGTGTTGGAGGGAAGGTAGTAGAGTGGTCGATGATAACACTAATCATCGAGGGCAAGGATGGTCTTTCTCATCATGAATTCCATTGATATCCTGGAAGAGCTCAGAATGCTGATGATGACCACGACACATTTGTCGAGAGAATTCATGAAGATGTAATCAATTGGCGATGACATAAAGTCAAAGAAATGATGAAGCAAAAGGTTATTGAAACCATGGGTACGACACAAACTCCAAAGCAAGTTTGCTATCCAAAGAGAAATGATATGATGAGGAAGAACGACGTAAGCTTAGCTCATCATCAAAAACTGTGCTCTGGGAAGAAGGACCAGGTAGCACAGTTAAAATCGGCACGACAAGGATATAGCCAAACAGGCTAGGAATGACATGCTTAAGTTAAAACTCGTAAGTAATGAAGGTTACCAAGAGTTGTTTAATCGCGATGCGGACTCGAGTCAGTTATCGGTGTCCTTGAGTGTTTAATAACTCAGAGCCCGTGAAAAGTTGGAGTCAATGAGAATGTAGCACTTGAGAAAAACTCATAAGAAGTTATGTAGTTCCGTGATAATCTTGGGATACCAGGGGGTAATACTCGACGACAAATCAAAGTAGAGGTTGGACTGGGGTATTACTCCGCAGAAGACAAGTGCTTAAACTTGCACGAGAAATGGTATTTAAAGGAGAACATGGTCGGAACCACAATTGCAAAAGGTCCGATCCCAGATATAAGATGAACTTATACCAAAGGAATACTTAATTTAAGAGAAGCTTTAATGATAAGATCTACATCGTGCCCATGGGCATGAACGCAAGGTTCAAGGTCGACTCCCACTTCTCCAATGCATACCCTTCCATTCACTTCTCATTTTCGACGAAGTCGTAGTGTTGACATTTTATCTGGTAAATCACCAAAAGAATATGACTCGTGAAAACTCTCGGGTTTGCACATACTAAGGAAGGCATAGGTTCAACCCGTCAGGGTATCGTGGAAACATATACCACAAGCTTCAATAGTAAACACCACCAGCTCGAAAACAGAGCATGGTTGAGAAAATAGAGGATACAATTTACCAAAGGCATTATATACCTGTGGAAAGGCTCACAAGGTTATTGAATGTGAAGGACGGTGTCGGATGAAATCCAACAATGGATCGGGCGATCCACAACGGAGCTGATGTGAGTATCGGTACTCAACCAGAGGAAGAAGAATGCACGGGCATCATATTATAGAACATCTGAATAATTCGATGCTTAGATAACAAAGGAATTATGATTTCCAAAACAAAGGATCGGAAGCAGTCGCTCTGATCAAGGATGGATAAGTTGGATAGACCAGAGGCACAATTGACGACAAATAGTTTGGTCGAGAACCAGCCCATGTTCAAAAATGATGCCTGAGCCGGAAAGATAATTTAGAAGGGTTGATAGATGATTGTGTGCATTCACACACATGTTGAATCAATAGGATCAAAATGATGGTGTCAAAAGATACTAGTGAATATTGCCAGATATATGGGAAGCATCCATAATGCAAGTAGACAAGTATTTGCAGAGCAATAAAGCTGCTAAGGATTTTCGGAGGATTGAATAGTGTTTCAAAGACTTTTGTGGAACATCTGGACAACTGGGGATGAGCGGATACTCGGAAAGTGCGAGAAATTATTCTTAGGGGTATTCAGGTGGCAAAGAACTGCAAGGCAATAGGCACAAAATATTCTCGGGGTATCTTGTAATAACAAGATCGACTGGGAATAAAAGTAAGCACGATAGGTGTAAGTATTTATCTATCGGGATATTTCGGTGGAAGGGAATTGCAAAAGCAACGGGCACAGGGTCTCGAGAGAAAACCGAAGAGTATCTTCGAAATCTTCTGGTGCAGCCGGCGATCATCTGAAGTGAGGGGCTCTCCGGGAGAAAGTACTTTTGAGAACCTAAAGTTAGTTTTGTTTTTAGCAAAATCATTTAACCCGAATAGAAAAGAGATCAGAGTCCCAGAGCATAGATGGGGAATAAAAGATCCTAATACCACCCAATGGCGACATGGGCCCATGGGCCGCTGACCATGTTAGTAAAACAGTTTTCATCGACTAGACTCAACTTGGCCAAGGAGTATGGAAGGGGATTCCCTACGAGCGATCGGCTCGATACCAACTTGTGACGCCCGATTCAATCGTACACTAATCATACACGCAAACATATGCGATCAAGATCGAGGACTCACGGGAAGATATCGAACACAACTCTAAAATAAAATAAGTCATACAAGCATCATAATACAAGCCGGGGCCTCGAGGGCTCGAATACAAGTGCTTGATCATAGACGAAGTCGGTGGAAGCAACAATATCTGAGTCTGGACATAAGTTAAACAAGTTTGCCTTAAGAAGGCTATCCCAAAGCCCAGGATACTGATCGAAGAGGCACGGGCCTCCTGCACAGGATCCTCCTAACCACTCACAGTCGTCCATGGGCTGCACGTAGTAGTAGGGGCCTCCGGTGTAGTAGTCGTCTTGACGGTGGCGTCAGCTCACAGGCTCCATCGTGCAGTCGCAGCAATTGGGTAAAGAAAGGGGAAAAGGGGAACAAGGCAACCGTGAGTACTCATCCAAAGTACTGCAAGCAAGGAGCTACACTACATATGCATAGATATATGTGTAAAGGGCCATATCGGTGGGTGAGCTGCAGAATGCCAGAATAAGAGGGGATAGCTAATCACGCCGAAGACTACGCATCTGGCAGCCTCAGTCTTGCAGACATGTAGAAGAGAGTGGTAGAAGTCCTCCAAGTAGCATCGCATAGCATAATCCTACCAAGCGATCCCCTCCTCGTAACCCTGATAGAGAGCGACCACCGGGTTGTATCTGGCACTTGGAAGGGTGTGTTTTATTAAGTAACCAGTTATAGTTGTCATAAGGTCAAGGTACAACTCCAAGTCGTCCTGTTACCGAAGATCACAGCTATTCGAAAAGATTAACTTCCCTGCAGGGGTGCACCACATAACCCAACACGCTTGATCCCATTTGGCCGGACACACTTTCTGGGTCATGCCCGTCAGCGGAAGATCAACATGTCGCAGCCCCACATCGGCACAACAGAGAGGCTAGCACGCCGGTCTAAACCTAAGCGCCAGTGCAGGGCCCATCGCCCTTAGCACACACACTGCGTTGCGTCTGTGGCGGAAGCAAAACTAGCCCGTTAATACAAGAGCCGGCCTACGTTCCAATCCGGTAGCGCGCTTTCGGTCGGCCGGCGTCACGAAGTGCCGGTGATACCACGACGTCGAGTGCCCATAACTTTCCCACGTGGTTGGTTAGTGCGTATAGGCCAAAGAGCGGACTCGGATCAAATACCAAGATCTCGTTAAGCGTGTTAAGTATCCGCGAACGCCGAACAAGGCAGGCCCACCTCTCTCCTAGGCGGTCTCAACCTGCCCGTCGCTCCGCCATACAAGTAACGATCGGGGCCGTCGGGAACCCGAGCCCACCTCTACCGGGATGGAGCCACTGTCCTTTCAGCCCCATCTCGAACGATATCACGGTAATGTAATAGTGTAAAGTATATAGTATATTCCGTAATCACCTCCCGAAGTGATCACAGCCCGAGTATAGCATGGCGAACGGACAAGAGTGTAGGGCCCTTGATGGAACACTAGCATCCTATCTTGAAAGCGATAGGATAGCAGGTAAAGGTAACAACAGTAGTAGCACGCAGACGGGCTATGCAGCGATATAGGATTAATCGAAAGCGATAACATGCTACACTACTCTAATGCAAGCGGTATAGAGAAGAATAGGCGATATCTGGTGATCAAGGGGGGCTTGCCTGGTTGCCACGGCAAGAAGGAGGGTCGTCAACCCCGTAGTCGTACTGGGGAGCAGCGGCGTCGGTCTCGGTGTCTAGCGAGAGAAGAGGGGGAAGAAACAATAAATACAATGCAAACAAATGCATGACGATGCATGACATGACAAGGCGTGATGCTAGGCATGCCCAATCGCGGTAGTAGGTGATACCGGCGAAGGGGGGAAACATCCGGGAAAGTATCCCCGGAGTTTCACGTTTTCGGGCAGAGGTACCGGAGGGGGAAAGTTGCGTGTTCGATATGCTAGGGGTGTGTGGCGGACGAACGGGCTGCGTATCCGGATTCGTCTCGTCGTTTTGAGCAACTTTCCTGTAGAAAGTTTTTCTATCTGAGCTATGGTTTATTTTAAATTAATTTTTAAAGATTTAAAACATTTTAGGATTTATTTAATTATTTAAATAAACATTATCCAGAATAGTGTATGCTGACGTCATCATGACGTCACCATGACATCAGCAGTCAATAGGGTTTGACTGGGTCAATCTGACGTGTGGGTCCCGCATGTGATTGACTGTTAACTAACCTAACAGATTAATTAACTAAACTAGGTGATTAGGTTAATCTAATCATGATTAATTAAGTTAATTAATTCCTTAATTAATTAACTAACTAATATTTTAATTATTTTAATTATTTATTATTTAATTCATTTTTTTATTTTTTTTATTTTAAACGTTTCAAAGGGGCCCCACCGATCGTGCACGGGGCCTAGCAGGCTAAACAGGCGCCTTGGCGTTATCGGGTGCGAAGTCCAAGACCCGCACGGAGGCGACGGAGGGCGTCATCGTGCCCACAGCGTCGGAGGCGTGTGGGCGTGCGGGAAGGAACCACGGTGGCGGCTCGCCGAGTTGCGTTCCGGTGACCATTTGGTCACCCACGAGCATCGAGAGGACGAGCGCGTTGGCGCGCATCGAGTTGTGCTAGTGGTTGGTCTTTGGAGGTGTCGGGATGGACGCCGGCGACGAGGTCTAGCGGCAGCCGAAACAAGACCTCGACAGATCTGGTGAAACAAGAGGAGATCATGCGAGAAAAACGGTCAGGCTACATCATGGGCATCCATGAATACTACGGCAGCAGTGTTTCGTCCAGTGGTCAACGCATAGCAGCGACAACAAGCTTGGCGGCATGGCATAGCCACTACCGGCTCGGCCGGTCACGGCTAGTGGCGGCAGCGTGCGGCAGAAAGAGAGGGGAAATAGGGGGGGCGCTCACATCGATGATGAGGAGCAGCTCGGGGTAGCCGGAGGGAGACGGCGGCGCGAAGTAGGCGGCAAGAGGAGGCACGGTTGGCGACGGCGGGCGTCGGGGCACCGGCATCGGGTGGCGGTGACGTCGGTGCTGCCTCCCCTCGATCCATATGGGATCGATCAGAGTTGGGGCGGGGGAGAGGTGGTCGGTGAGGAGGAGGTCGAGGACGGCCGGTGAGGAGGGAAGGTCCGGCGAGGGGCGGCGTTGTCATGCCCGAGCCAGATTGGATCGGGGGAGGAGAAGAGGGAGCGAGAGGGGGAGATATCGGGGGGAGAGTGGGGAACGTGGGGAGTGGACATGTTAGGGTTGCGGTCGGGGTGGGGGTGGCCGGCTGGGCCATGGCCCAGTTGGGCCGAGGGGTCTAGTGGGGGGGGGGGTTCTCTTTCTCCTTTTTTTTGCTAGTTTTGTTTTTCTGGTCTTGTATTTCCTTTTTCTTTGGTTTATTTTATTTCCTTTCTGTTTTAGCTTAGTTTCCATTTGTTTTTTATTTAGCGAAATACCAAAATGGCACCTAATTTGCTGTTACCAAATATGTCACAACCAAAAAAAGGTTTCAACCCAAAATAATTTAGTTTAGTAATTTTCAAAACACAAAAGGCATTTAATTAATGGTTTTAGCTAATGATTTAATTAGGTTAGTGCATATAAAATTTTTGTAAAGAGTTGGTTTCTCCACCAATAAGTCTTATGAATTACTTGTCATATTAAGAACATTTTAGTTTTGACTTTTGAAAACTTTAATTGTTTGATTTTTTTAATTCGGGTTTTGAATTGGTTTTTGAACTAACACGAGATTAGCGATAGTAATCGAAGTGACGTGGCATCATTAGCAGAGAATTATTGTAGCTTAATTATCCGGGCGTCACACTTAAGGTAGCCCAGTCCAGGCAGAAAAGCTACGCAGATTCTAAACGCAAGTAGACAGTTTACGAAGTCGGAGACCGAGTTTATTTTCGAGTATCTCCACTACAAGGAATTAAGCGTTTTTGAGTTAAGGGAAAGTTAGCGCCCCGTTTTGTAGGACCATATCGTGTTTTGGAACGTATGGGAGAAGTGGCCTACAAGTTGGAATTGCCTGAAGGATTGTCAGGAGTTCATGATGTATTCCACGTTTCCCAGTTGAAGAAGTGCCATGCGGAGATGGCTGATATACCACTAAGAGATGATTGCCATTGGAAGCGATTCAGTTGGATAACGATTTGACCTATGAGGAGAAACCAGTTAAGATTCTCGAGTTTGCCAGCCGAGTTACCCGCAGCAAGGTTATCAAGTTTTGCAAAGTTCAGTGGAACCACCACACCGAGGATGAAGCCACCTGGGAGCGAGAGGAAGATTTGTTAAAGGATCACCCTCACCTATTTTCTAGCCAACCCGAATCTCGAGGGTGAGATTCATCTTAAGGGGGGTAGGTTTGTAACATCCCAAATTTTCAATTTGGAATGTTATACATTAGATCATCTATGCATATCATATTTTATTTACTTTTGGTTTTGATCCTAGAAATTCTCATAACTCAAGGACCCACGGAGAGAGTTGGGGATTTCGTTATTTTCATATTTGAGTTTTCTCAAATTTTGAGAATAGGATCATTTGATTTTAATTATTTTATCATCAATTATTTTTATTACGAAAATATGAGAGAGGAATAAAATGACTTTCCCAAAATAAAGAAACATTGAGTATTTAATAATAAAATCAAATAAGATTTTTATTTCGGAGTTTTTCGATATTTAAGTTGAATTTAGGAAAAATATGCATTTTTACAAAATTGCATTTAGGCCCCAAATAAATGTTCACTTTGTCCGGCTTGATTTTAGAAGTCGGGGAAAATGTATTTCGGGATTTTTGGAGTCAGTTTAGTATTTCTTTTATTTGTTTTTCTGCGTGTTACTATTTAAAAAAACACGAACCGACTTCGGGCCGTACCCGAGCGGGACTCCGCGCGGGGGCAGCCTTTAAATAGCGCCCACCCGAGCCGCCCCAGCCCATCAGCGCCACCGCCAGCCCACCCGCGCCCGAAACACAAACCCTAGCCGCGCGCCGCCCGCCGCCGCCGCCACCCCACCCGCTCTCCGAGGTCAACCTCGTTTTCGCCGCCAAGTTTTTTACAAAAAACCGCGGTTAATTTTTTAGTTTCGTTTATTTATAGATCGGTTCTTTTCCGGTTTATTTATTTAGCGGGCGTTCGCTCGTTCGTTCGTTTTAACGAACGTATTCGTCGTTTAGATCCAGATAACGAACGTTCATTCGTTAATCTGTTCGTCGTTTTCATTTTCTCGGATTTTTCCGCGATTATTTCTGATCGCGATTTCTGATCAGATTTTCGTTTTAGTATAACTTTTCGCTCGTTTATCGGAATCAGGCGATTCAAGCGCCTCGAGTTTCGCCTCGAAACCCTCTATCCGTTTAACCAACTTAAACAAGTTTTTGCTTTTGTAAAATTTGACTTAGATCCAGATTAGTAGAACGAAGTTTGTTTCTTTCGCCGTTTGACTTTCGTTGCTTCGTTTGATGTGATTCTTTTTGCAAACTTGAGTTCTTAAGTTGAACTTTCTTGTTAGATCTCTTATTTGAGTTTTACCTGTGCATTAGATGAATACTTATTTTATGCTTGTTTGTTTGTCTGCGATAGAATACCCGGAGTGTGCCGCATGTTACTTCGAATCTCTAGCTTTCGCGGATCATCAGCAAGGCAAGTAACACTTTGATCATACCTCTTTACTACCCAGTTTTATTGCATTAGATCAATCCTCAAACATTGCATGATTAGGATCTAATTAAATTGCGGGATGAGAAGTAGTTGAGGTAGTACCTATTACCTGTTGTATTATCAAACCTTTGGCAGTTACTTCTACGTTTGCTTATTATGCCTTGCTATGCAAGTAGACGTGGATTGGGTGAGAGATATCCATGAAAGATGTGAGTTCGTTAAATTAATGGTTTATCTAAGGTGGCAACTTAAACACACATCTGGGTGGATTGAGGTACCTGGGTATTCCAGGATTGCCTGTTGTTTTTCTTTATGGACCGCCACCCAGGCCCAAAGGGATCATGAGATTTTTCATACTAGAAACTTCCGTGTGCAGCCACAAGCTATTATGGGCTCTAGCATAGTTGATTAAGTCGTGCGAACTCTTACAGGGCAGACTAGCAGATGTAGGGGAAAGTAGGTGTAACGGTCTATCCATTGTAAGGTGCTAGCGCTTCTGAAAGACTGTGTCTCGGTCATCCGTTTCTCAAACACCATGTAGTGCGAGAAATCCAACGGAGGCGATCGAGTCTTGTGGGGAAAAATGCTAAACCTCATCGTAGAGAGTGTAAACTAATCATGATTAGCCGTGTCCCCGGTTATGGACATTTTGAGTATCTAGTACTTGGATTATCATGTGAATCTCATCATGTTACTTTAATTAATATTGTTGGGTTTTAATGATGATTACTTTAATTGGGATTGAGGATGCTGTCAACCATTCTCAATGTTTAACAACCACCATGATAGTTAAATAAAATTTATTCCTTTATAGTAGGGAAAAACTGGCTTTACGCAAAAACTGTAACCATAGAGCTTTCCACCAGCCATATATGCATGTAGTATAGGCTTATTCTTTCATCACTCTCTATGTGTTACATTGCCAAAGATATTCCATGTCTTGACCCGTTTTCGGGCTGCAACGTTTCATGTTGCAGATTTTTCAGACGACGAGTAAGGTGCTTTTAGGTCGTGGTTCTATACTCTGTTATGCCGTTGGAGTTGATGGACTCACTTATCTTCCAAGTCTTCCGCTGTTATCGTTATTAGATGGCCTTTAGCCACATTTATTGTAATAAGTTCTCTTTTGAGACTTTCTATGTAATAAGTGTGTGATTGCTACTATGTTATAAATCCTTCAAGCAATCTTGTGTGGTGTCGACATTCTTGATCCGAGGATGACACGAGCAAAGAGATCGACTGTTTGAGGTCCTGGTCTCTACAAAGATGGTATCCTGACACGCCGTTGTAGGACACGACCACTAAGCTAAAGCCCTAGATCACTACTCTCTTCTCATTTCTGGCTCCTCATCTTTTCTACTCTTTTAGGATGACGGAAGCGAGGATCAAGTTCACCCAGCCGGATGAAGATACACCCTTTGGACGACACCTGAAGGAAGTCACTATGTACCTGAACAACGGAATACCAAGCTTCACCGGGACCTATAATTCCACTTTACCCGAAGAGGAGCGCTGGAAGATTCAAGCTCAAGTTCCCGTAAGGACGTTCGTGCCAGTCACGGAGCCCATAGAGTGTGTTTTTAATGCACCAACCTGGAGTCTGGGAAAGAGCATGGCAGCTCACATAACCATGGGACGCATTGAAGAAGTTTACCAAGATAACCTCAAGGATACTATCTACCAGATTTGCGGACGCCGAGATGAACAATGGGAGATAGTTAGCACTAAGAAGGATCGATCCATTGCAGCTTTCATCCAAGAGTTTAATCAGCACATTCGTAGCCAGGAGAACCAGATGTGCGCAGACATGATGGAGTTGAAGAAAGCAAAAGCCAAGATTATCGAACTAGAAGGAGAACTGAAGGCCACTCGCAAGGACTACATGGAGGAGATTGTAGCTCTAGTGAGACAAAACAGCGATCTTAAGGAGAAGATTGAAGAACTCATGGGGAATTCAGCACCCGGAGGAGAAGATGAAGATTGCACCTGTCCAGAGAACTACATCATCATTGACGACACCGATTCTGATCCTAGTGATGATGATTTCGAAGACGAAGCTGGAATAGATATCATGGAGTCTTCATCGGAGCAATTTTTCTAGTAGACTACCATAACAGTAGTAGTGTTCCACCATGTACATAGTATAGTCCACGCACTTGCGATAGTTCTAGACCGCTTGTATGCCCTTGTTTGATTGAATGAAGTGATTCTGTGTGCTTTTGTCTCATGTGCATTTGGGTAGTGTTTTATCTTTAGACCTTATTCTATTCTTAACTCTCGTCTTTTCTAAAAACCCTCAGATGCCTCCGAGACGTGACAATTGATTTGCTTTCCCACCGGAGCTCACTCAGTTGATCCAAAGAATAGAATGCGTTGATGCGATTGCTAGTCGAGAACCGTAACAACAACAACAACAACAACAACAACAACAACAACAACAACAACAACAACAACAACAACAACAACAACAACAACAACAACAACAACAACAACAACAACCCACCACCACCACCACCTGTTGATCACTTAACCTGTTTTCTTAGGCTGAATCCGCCAGTGTTTTCCAGTAGCACCGAGCCGATAGTGGCAGATGATTGGCTCCGTAAGACAGAGAGGGAGTTGACCACTTCAGGATGTACAGATGGGGAAAAGGTGAAATTTACCACACATCAGCTTGAAGGACCCGCAGCAGCATGGTGGGAGAATTTTACAGCCACTTACCATGTAGACACTGTCACATGGGATCAGTTTCAGCAAGCTTTCCGTACTGCCCATATTTCAGCAAGAGCTATGGCCATGAAGAAGCGTGAGTTTCGCAACTTGCGCCAAGGAGGACGGACAGTTGGCCAGTATGTGGATGACTTTAGTAAGCTAGCACGTTATGCCCCGGATAGCGTTACTACGGATGCAGCTAAACAGGAGAAGTTTACGGAAGGACCGAATGATTTTGAGTATGCAGTTGATGGTAGCAAGCTTCAACAACTACCAGGAGTTGGTAGATCGTGCTCTTATGATTGAGGGGAAGCAGCAGCAGATTGAAAACCGCAAGAGGAAGTATGGACAGGGGAAGTACAATTCTGGAGCTCAGCAGAAGCCCCGTCTTACCCCTAAACCGGGATTTCATTTTCAGCATAGCCATGGAGGAGGTATCTCGCACAACCATAATGGCCCCAAGAATGGTAATTGGAATGGAGGAAGCAACGGCCAGAACCGTACCACCCCATCAACCCCAGCCAAGAGAGACCTGAGTCAAGTCACCTGCTTTAAGTGTCAGAAGACCGGACATTATGCCAATGAATGTCACGAAGGCAGTAATGGCAATGGAAGCTCTGGGAAGAAGCCGAACCCTTTCGGCGAGGGACAAGTGAACCACATTAATGTGGAGGAGGTTGAAGCCCAACTGATGCGATAATAGGTAAGTTTTTGGTTAAGTCATTTCTTGCACTCGTTCTTTTTATCTTGGTGCATCGCATTCATACATATCAAGGGGATTTGTGGATAAGTATAACCTGCCCACTAAGGTTCTTAGAACACCTATGCTAGTAAGCTCACCAGGAGCGGAGTATATGGCCAGTCAAGGATGTTTCCAAGTGCCATTAAGTATAGGAAGGCATATTTTCCCAACGGATTTAATTATTCTGGAATCCCAAGGTTTGGATGTTTCTCGGTATCGATGGGCTGTCGATGTATGGGGGAAACATCGATTGCGCCAGTAAGACAATTTTGCTTACGACGCCAGAAGGAAGAAGGATCAAGTATGTATCCCGGCATGCGCCAAATAGGACGCAAGTAAATTCCTTATCAGGAGTTGTTCAGGAGGAAGTACTAGTGGTAAAAGATTTCCCTGACGTATTTCCAGAAGAGTTGCCAGGCATGCCACAGGATAGAGATATTGAGTTTTTGATTGAGCTTTTGCCAGGCACAGGGCCAATATCGAAGTGACCATACAGGATGCCCGCAAAGGATTTGGAGCAGATTAAAAAGCAGATTAAGGAGTTCTTTGGATAAAGGTTACATTCGCCCAAGTTCGTCGCCTTGGGGATCACCAGTACTTCTAGTGGAGAAAAAGGATGGATCGTTAAGGATGGTTGTTGATTATCGTGGGTTGAATGAAGTAATAGTCAAGAACAAGTACCCACTGCCAATGATCAATGATCTGTTCGATCGATTGCAAGGAGCTAAAGTGTTTTCCAAGATCGATTTGCGATCAGGGTACCATCAGCTGAAGATTCGAGAGCAGGACATACCTAAGACAGCTTTCACCACAAGATATGGGCTGTATGAGTACATCGTTATGTCATTTGGTCTGACTAACGCACCTGCCTATTTTATGAACATGATGAACAAAGTGTTTATGGAGTTTTTGGATAAGTTCGTCGTGGTGTTCATTGATGATATTACGGTTTACTCGAAGAATGAAGAGGAACATAAGGAACATTTGCGATTGGTACTTGAGAATCTCGAGAGAACATCGGTTATATGCCAAGTTCAGCAAATGTGAGTTTTGGTTGAAGGAAGTAGGATTCCTCGGACACGTTATATCCGGAGAAGGAATATCAGTTGATCCCACAAAGGTTATCACTGTGACCAATTGGGAAGCACCAACAACAGTTGGAGAGATCCGGAGTTTCGTTGGACTCGGAGGATACTACCGGAGATTTATTGAGAATTTCTCCAAGATTGCAAAACCGATGACGGAGCTGTTGAAGGAGGATACCAAGTTCATATGGACTGAGGAGTGTAAGGCTAGTTTCCAGGAGTTGAAGAAACGTTTGGTTATCTCACCAGTGTTAATTCTGCCAGATCAGACCAAGGATTATGAGGTGTATTGCGACGCTTCACGTCGAGGACTTGGAGCAGTGCTCATGCAGGAGGGAAGAGTTGTTTCGTATGCTTCACGACAACTGAAACCTCACGAATTGAACTATGCCAGGCATGATTTGGAATTAGCCGCCGTAGTGCATGCTTTGAAAACATGGAGACATTTCCTCATTGGGAACCATTGTGAGGTGTACCACGGATCACAAGAGTTTGAAATACATTTTCACTTGAAGGAGTTAAACCTCAGACAAAGGAGATGGTTGGAGCTCATCAAGGATTATGATATGAGATTGCATTACCATCCTGGAAAGGCTAATGTAGTAGCTGGCGCATTGAGCCGTAAGAGCCATGTCAATACACTAATGACGGGAGAAATACCAAAGGAGTTAGCCGAGGATCCTCGTGAGCTATGTTTGGAAATAGTTCCGAGAGGCTATGTAGCAGCATTGGAGATTCAGTCAACTTTGATGGATAGAATCAGACAAGCTCAGAAGACTGACAAGGAGATTGCCTCTATAAAGGAGAAAATGAGCGAAGGAAAGGCTAAAGGATTTCGTGAGGATGAGCAAGACTCCCTATGGTTTGAAGACCATGTTTATGTGCCCAATGACCCGGAGATCACGAAGTTGATTCTACAAGAGGCACACAATTCACCATATTCGATTCACCCAGGAAATACCAAGATGTATTTGGATTTGAAGGATACTTTCTGGTGGACCGGAATGAAGAAAGATATTGCGGAATATGTAGCAGTTTGTGATGTATGTCAGAGTAAAGGCGAGAGCATCGAAGCCGGCATGATTGTTACAACCATTGCCGATACCGAATGGAAGTGGGATAAGCTAGGCATGGATTTTATCAGGATTACCGAGGACTCGTTCGGGCTATGACTCGATTTGGGTTGTAGTTGATCGGTTGTGAAAGTGGCTCATTTCATCCCGGTAAAGACCACTTACACCAGTGCTAAGTTGGCAAAGATATACATGACCAGAATCATATGCTTACATGGAGTTCCGAGGAGTGTCGTATCAGATAGAGGAACACAGTTTACCTCAAGGTTCTGGAATCAGTTGCATGAAATTCTGGGTACCAGGCTAGAGTTTAGCACAGCTTTCCATCCATGAGCGGATGGATGACCGAGAGAGTCAATCAAATTTTGGAGGATATGCTGAGAGCTTGTGCACTAGATTATGGATCTAGTTGGGATGACAATTTGCCATATGCAGAATTCTCTTACAACAATAGCTATCATTCCAGTTTAAAGATGGCCCCTTTTGAAGCCTTGTACGGAAGGAGGTGCAGGACACCATTGTCGTGGGATGAAGTTGGAGACCGCCAGTTGTTTGGACCTGATTTGATTAAAGAGTCTGAATAGAAGGTGAAGTTGATTCGCGATAGGCTTAAGGTAGCCCAGTCCAGGCGGAAAAGCTACGCAGATTCTAAACGCAAGGAGACAGTTTACGAAGTCGGAGACCGAGTTTATCTTCGAGATCTCCACTACGAGAAATTAAGCGTTTTGGATTTAAGGGAAAGTTAGCGCCACGTTTTGTAGGACCATATCGTGTTTTGGAACGTATGGGAGAAGTGGCCTACAAGTTGGAATTGCCCGAAGGATTGTCAGGAGTTCATGATGTATTCCACGTTTCCCGCTTGAAGAAGTGCCATGCGGAGATGGGCGATATACCACTAAGAGATACTGATTGCCATTGGAAGCGATTCAGTTGGATAAGGATTTGACCTATGAGGAGAAACCAGTTAAGATTCTCGAGTTTGCCAGCCGAGTTACCCGCAGCAAGGTTATCAAGTTTTGCAAAGTTCAGTGGAGCCACCACACCGAGGATGAAGCCACCTGGGAGCGAGAGGAAGATTTGTTAAAGGACCACCCTCACCTAGTTTCTAGCCAACCCGAATCTCGAGGGCGAGATTCATCTTAAGGGGGGTAGGTTTGTAACATCCCAAATTTTCAATTTGGAATGTTATACATTAGATCATCTATGCATATCATATTTTATTTGCTTTTGGTTTTGATCCTAGAAATTCTACGCAACTCAAGGACCCACAGAGAGAGTTGGGGATTTCGTTATTTTCATATTTGAGTTTTCTCAAATTTTGAGAATAGGATCATTTGATTTTAATTATTTTATCATCAATTATTTTTATTACGAAAATATGAGAGAGGGAATAAAATGACTTTCCCAAAATAAAGAAACATTGAGGATTTAATAATAAAATCAAATAAGATTTTTATTTCGGAGTTTTTCGATATTTAAGTTGAATTTAGGAAAAATATGCGTTTTTCAAAATTGCATTTAGGCCCCAAATAAATGTTCACTTTGTCCGGCTTGATTTTAGAAGTCGGGGAAAATTTATTTCGGGATTTTTGGAGTCAGTTTAGTATTTCTTTTATTTTTTTTCTATGCGTTACTATTTAAAAAAAACGCGAACCGACTTGAACCGTGCAGCGGGACTTCGCCGGGCAGCCTTTAAAAGCGCCCACCCGAGCCGCCTGACCCATCGGCCGCCCTTGACCCACCCGCTAGAAACCCTAACACTAGCACGCCACGCCGCCAAATTTCACCGCCGCCCGAGGTCAACCTCGGTTTTGCCGCCCGTTTTTTTTTTTTAAACGCGGTTAATTTTTTTTAGTTTCTTTTTTTATAGTTCAATTTTTTTCCGGTTTATTTATTTAGCGAGCGTTCGCTCGTTCGTTCGTTTTAACAAACGTATTCGTCGTTTAGATCTAGATAACGAACGTTCGTTCGTTAATCTGTTCGTCGTTTTTCTTTTTCTCGGATTTTTCCACGATTATTTCTGATCGCGATTTCTAGTCGGATTTTCTTTTTAGTATAACCTTTCACTCGTTTATCGGAATCAGGTGATTCAAGCGCCTAGAGTTTCGTCTCGAACCCCTCTATCCGTTTAACCAACTTAAACAAGTTTTTGCTTCTGTAAAATTTGACTTAGATCCAGATTAGTAG
This sequence comes from Aegilops bicornis, assembly GCA_021605145.1. Taxonomy (NCBI): domain Eukaryota; kingdom Viridiplantae; phylum Streptophyta; class Magnoliopsida; order Poales; family Poaceae; genus Aegilops; species Aegilops bicornis. The sequence continues at coordinate 772,156 of JAHIAL010000070.1, read as the reverse complement.
AACAAAGTTTGTTTCATTCGCCGTTTGACTTTCATTGCTTCGTTTGATTTGATTCTTTTTGCAAACCGGAGTTCTTAAGTTGAACTTTCTGGTTAGATTTCTTATTTGAGTTTTACCTGTGCATTAGATGAATACTTATTGTATTCTTGTTTGTTTGTCTGTGATAGAATACCCGGAGTGCGCCGCCTATTACTTCGAATCTCTAGGTTTCGCGGATCATCAGCAAGGCAAGTAACACTTTGATCATACCTCTTTACTACCCAGTTTTATTGCATTAGATCAATCCTCAAACATTGCATGATTATGATCTAATTAAGTTGCGGGATGGGAAGTAGTTGAGGTAGTACCTATTACCTGTTGTATTATCAAACCTTTGGGAGTTACTTCTACGTTTGCTTATTATGCCTTGCTATGCAAGTAGACGTGGATTGGGTGAGAGATATCCATGACATATGTGAGTTTGTTAAATTAATGGTTTATCTAAGGTGGCAACTTAAACACACATCTGGGTGGATTGAGGTACCTGGGTATTCCAGGATTGCCTGTTGTTTTTCTTTATGGACCGCCACCCAGGCCCAAAGGGATCATGAGATTTTCATACTAGAAACTTCCGTGTGCAGCCACAAGCTGTTATGGGCTCTAGCATAGTTGATTAAGTCGCATGCGAACTCTTACAGGTAGACTAGCAGATGTAGGGGAAAGTAGGTGTAACGGTCTATCCATCGTAAAGTGCTAGCGCTTCTGAAAGACTGTGTCTCGGTCATCCGTTTCTCAAACACCATGTAGTGCGAGAAATCCAACGGAGGCGATCGAGTCTTGTGGGGAAAAGTGCGCAAACCTCTGCAGAGTGTATAAACTAATCATGATTAGCCGTGTCCCCGGTTATGGACGTTTTAAGTATCTAGTACTTTGATTATCATGTGAATCTCATCATGTTACTTTAATTAATATTGTTGGGTTTTAATGATGATTACTTTAATTGGGATTGAGATGCTGTCAACCATTCTCAATGTTTAACAACCACCATGATAGTTAAATAAAATTTATTCCTTTGCAGTAGGGAAAAACTGGCTTTACGCAAAAACTGTAACCATAGAGCTTTCCACCAGCCATATATGCATGTAGTATAGGCTTATTCTTTCATCACTCTCTATGTGTTACATTGCCAGCATATTCCATGTGCTGACCCGTTTTCGGGCTGCAACGTTTCATGTTGCAGATTTTTCAGACGACGAGTAAGGTGCTTTTAGGTCGTGGTTCTATACTCAGTGATGCCGTTGGAGTTGATGGACTCACTTATCTTCCAAGTCTTCCGTTGTTATCGTTATTAGATGTCCTTAAGCCACATTTATTGTAATAAGTTCTCTTTTGAGACTTTCGATGTAATAAGTGTGTGATTGCTACTCTGTTATAAATCATTCAAGTATTGTGTGGTGTCAGCATTACTGATCTAGGGATGACACCTGAGCACAGAGATCAGACTGTTTGAGGTCTGGTCGCTACACATACCCCCAAACTACCAGATACGGAGCCAAAAACCTAATTCCACCGCCGCAACCTTCTGTACCCGTGAGATCCCATCTTGGGGCCTGTTAGAGCTCATGGGAGGGGGCATCAATCACGGAGGGCTTCTACATCAACACCATAGCCTCTCCGATGATATGTGAGTAGTTTACTTCAGACCTTCGGGTCCATAGTTATTAGCTAGATGGCTTCTTCTCTCTTTTTGGATCTCAATACAATGTTCTCCCCCTCTCTCTGGAGATCTATTCGACGTAATCCTCTTTTGCAGTGTGTTTGTTGAGACCGATGAATTGTGGGTTTATGATCAATTTTATCTATGAACAATATTTGATTCTTCTCTGAATTCTTTTATGTATGATTGGTTATCTTTGCAAGTCTCTTCCAATTATCAGTCTGGTTTGGCCTACTAGATTGATCTTTCTTGCCATGGGAGAAGTGCTTAGCTTTGGGTTCAATCTTGCGGTGTCCTTTCCAAAGGATGAGGGGCAGCAAGGCACGTATTGTATTTTTGCCATCGAGTATAACAAGATGGGGTTTATATCATATTGCATGAGTTTATCCCTCTACATCATGTCATCTTGCTTAAAGCGTTACTTTGTTCTTATGAACTTAATACTCTAGATGCATACTGGATAGCGGTCGATGTGTGGAGTAATAGTAGTAGATGCACGCAGGAGTCGGTCTACTTGTCTCGGACGTGATGCCTATATACATGATCATACCTAGATATTCTCATAACTATGCTCAATTACATCAATTGCTCAACAGTAATTTATTCACCCACCGTAATACTTATGCTCTTGAGAGGAGCCACTAGTGAAACCTATGGCCCCCGGGTCTATTTTCCATCATATTAATCTTCCAACACTTAGTTATTTTTATTGCCTTTTATTTTACTTTGCATCTTTATCATAAAAATACCAAAAATATTATCTTATCATATCCATCAGATCTCACTCTCGTAAGTGACCGTGAAGGGATTGACAACCCCTTTATTACGTTGGTTGCGAGGATTTATTTGTTTGTGTAGGTGCGAGGGACTCGTGTGTGGCCTCCTACTGGATTGATACCTTGGTTCTCAAAAACTGAGGGAAATACTGACGCTACTTTGCTGCATCACCCTTTCCTCTTCAAGGGAAAACCAACGCAGTGCTCAAGAGGTAGCAAGAAGGATTTACGGCGCCGCTGTCGGGAGTCTACGCAGAAGTCAATATACCAAGTACCCATCACAAACCCTTATCTCCCGCATTACATTATTTGTCATCTGCCTCTCGTTTTCCTCTCCCCCACTTCACCCTTGCCATTTTATTCGCCCTCTCTTTTCCGTTCGCCTCTTTCTCGCTTGCTTGTCGTTATGGCTTGCTCGGTCTTTATCCCTTCATCTCCCGACTTTGAAGTCCTCCACTTCAAGCAAAGACAAGGGGAAAATTAAAAGATGCTTGGTTTAGGATGCTCGAATCTTATCGTAATTGCAATATAGAGGGAGATTTTAAAATTTTGCTTCGCAATTTTTATGTTGGGCTAACCTTGCCCCATAGACAACTCCTCGATTTTTCCGCCAAAGGTAGTTTTATCGATATTGATCTTTGCTTCGCTTATGAAATTATAGAGGGGATAGTGGGAGTACTCCCCCTACAAAAAGTATCATCCCTTACCCAAGAAGAGACTCAAATTCTAGAGAAATTATGTGAGTTACAAAAAATTGTTGAACCTCTTAAAAGTATTGGTGGGAATATCAACCGCATGAATAATCTGATTACACTTTGCAATAAGCGGCTGGATGCTTTAGATCAAAAGATCACCGAGCATAACTCCTTTAAGAAATTGCCTACCAAAGATGGCAATACCTAGATCTATCCTTGCTTTTATGCCTAGCTAGGGGCGTTAAACGATAGCACTTGTTGGGAGGCAACCCAATTTTATTTTTAGTTTTTTTGCTTTTTGCTTCTGTTTAGGAATAAATATTTGATCTAGCCTCTGGTTAGATGTCTTTTATGTTTTAATTAGTGTTTCTGCCAAGTTTAACCTATAGGATCTTCTTGGATGATAGTTATTTGATCTTGCTGTAAATTCCAAAAACTTCCTGTTCATGAAAATAATTGTTAAAAATCACCAGAACGTGATAAAATATTGATTAGAATTGCTTCTGATCAATAAACAAATTGTCTAGGTCTTCCTATTTTGGCTGAATTTTTGGAGTTCCAGAAGTTTGCGTTAGTTACAGATTACTACAGACTGTTCTGTTTTTGACATATTCTATTTCTCGTGTGTTGTTTGCTTATTTTGATGAATCTATGGCTTGTAAAATAGTTTATAAACCGTAGAGAAGTTGGAATATAGTATGTTTAACACCAATATAAATAAAGAATGAGTTCATTACAGTACCTTGAAGTGGTCTTTTGTTTTCTTTCACTAACGGAGCTCACGAGATTTTCTGCTGAGTTTGTGTTGTGAAGTTTTCAAGTTTTTGGGTGAAAGATTTGATGCATTATGGAACAAGGAGTGGCAAGAGCCTAATATTGGGGATGCCCATGGCACCCCAAGATAATCTAAGGACACCTAAAAGCCAAAGCTTGGGGATGCCCCGGAAGGCATCCCCTCTTTCGTCTACTTCCATCGGTAACTTTACTTGGAGCTATATTTTTATTCACCACATGATATGTGTTTTTCTTGGGGCGTCTTGTATTATTTGAGTCTTTATTTGTTAGTTTACCACAATCATCCTTGCTGTACACACCTTTTGAGAGAGTCACACTTGATTCGGAATTTATTAGAATACTCTATGTGCTTCACTTATATTTTTTGAGCTATATAGTTTTGCTCTAGTGCTTCACTTATATCTTTTAGAGCACGGTGGTGTATTTGTTTTATAGAAACTATTGATCTCTCATGCTTCACTTATATTAATTTGAGAGTCTTAAAATAGCATGGCAATTTGCTTTAATCATAATATCATGAGAAATTTGATGCTTGATAATTGTTTTGAGATATAAAGGTGGTAATATCATAGTTGTGCTAGTTGAGTAATTGTGGAATTGAAAAATACATGTGTTGGAGTTTGTGATTCCCGTAGCATGCACGTATGGTGAACCGTTATGTAACAAAGTCGGAGCATGAAGTATTTGTTGATTGTCTTCCTTTGTGTGGCGGTCGGGAAAGCGTGATGGTTAACTCCTACCAACCCTTCCCCTAGGAGCATGCGTAGTAGTACTTTGCTTCGAGGGCTAATAAATTTTGGCAATAAGTATATAAGTTCTTTATGACTAATGTGAGTCCATGGATTATACGCACACTTACCTTTCCGCAATTTTCTTGCCTCTTCAGTACCGCGCATTGCCCTTTCTCACCTTGAGAGTTAGTGCAAACTTTGCCGGTGCATCCAAACCCCATGATATGATACGCTCTATCACACATAAACCTCCTTATATCTTCCTCAAAATAGCCACCATACCTATTTATCATGGCATTTCCATAGCCATTCCGAGATATATTTCCATGCAACTTTCCACCGTTTCATTTATCATGACACGCTCCATTATTGTCATATTGCTTTGCATGATCATGTAGTTGACATTGTATTTGTGGCAAAGCCACCGTTCATAATTCTTTCATACATGTCGATCTTGATTCATTGCATATCCGGGTACACCGCCGGAGGCATTCATATAGAGTCATATTTTGTTCTAAGTATTGAGTTGTAATTCATGAGTTGTAAGTAAATAAAAGTGTGATGATCATCATTATTAGAGCATTGTCCCAAGTGAGGAAAGGATGATGGAGACTATGATTCCCCCACAAGTCGGGATGAGACTCTGGACTAAAAAAAAGAGGCAATAAAAAAAGAGAGAAAAAGAGAAGGGACAATGTTACTATCCTTTTACCACACTTGTGCTTCAAAGTAGCACCGCGATCTTCATAATAGAGAGTCTCTCATTTTGTCACTTTCGTACTAGTGGGAAATTTCATTATAGAACTTGGCTTGTATATTCCAATGATGGGCTTCCTCAAATGCCCGAGGTCTTCGTGAGCAAGCAAGTTGGATGCACACCCACTTAGTTTCTTTTTGAGCTTTCATACACTTATAGCCCTAGTGCATCCGTTGCATGGCAATCCCTACTCCTCGCATTAACATCAATTTATGGGCATCTCCATAGCCCGTTGATTAGCCTCGTTGATGTGAGACTTTCTCCTTTTTTGTCTTCCCACATAACCCCTACCATTATACCTTATTCCACCATAGTGCTATATCCATGGCTTGCGCTCATGTATTGCGTAAGAGTTGAAAAGGCTGACGCGCGTTAAAGTATAAACCAATTGCTTGGCTAAAACCGGGGTCGTACATGATATTAATATTTTGTGTGGGGAAGATGGAGCATAGCCAGACTATATGATTTTGTAGGGATAACTTGCTTTGGCTATGTTATTTTGATAAGACATAATTGCTTAGTTAGTATGCTTGAAGTATTATTGTTTTTATGTCAACATTAAATTTTTATCTTGAATCATATCAAATCTAAACATTCATGCCACAGTAAGAAGAATTATATTGAAATTATGCCAAGTAGCATTCCACATCAAAAATTCTGTTTTTATCATTTACCTACTCGAGGATGAGCATGAATTAAGCTTGGGGATGCTTGATATTTCTCCAACATATCTATAATTTTTGATTGTTCCATGCTATATTATATTCTGTTTTGGACATTATTGGGCTTTATTATACACTTTTATATTTTTTTGGGACTAACCTATTAACCGGAGGCCCAGCCCAGAATTGCTGTTTTTTTGCCTATTTCAGAGATCGCAGAAAAAGAATATCAAACGGAGTCCAAACAGAATGAAACCTTCGGGAACGTGATTTTCAGAACGAACGTGATCCAGAGGACTTTGAACCTACCTCAAGAAAGCAATCAGGAAGGCACGAGGTAGGGGGGTACGCCTACCCCCCCAGGGCGCGCCCTCCACCCTCGTGGGCCCCATGTTGCTCCACCGACGTACTTCTTCATCCTATATATACCTACGTACCCCTAAACTACCAGATACGGAGCCAAAAACCTAATTCCACCGCCGCAACCTTCTGTACCCGTGGGATCCCATCTTGGGGCCTATTTCGGAGCTCCGCCGGAGGGGGTATCGATCACGGAGGGCTTCTACATCAACACCATAGCCTCTCCGTTGATGTGTGAGTAGTTTACATCAGATGTTCGGGTCCATAGTTATTAGCTACATGGCTTCTTCTCTCTTTTTGGATCTCAATACAATGTTCTCCCCCTCTCTCGTGGAGATCTATTCGATGTAATCTTCTTTTCCAGTGTGTTTGTTGAGACCGATGAATTGTGGGTTTATGATCAATTTTATCTATGAACAATATTTGATTCTTCTCTGAATTCTTTTATGTATGATTGGTTATCTTTGCAAGTCTCTTCGAATTATCAGTTTGGTTTGGCCTACTAGATTGATCTTTCTTGCCATGGGAGAAGTGCTTAGCTTGGGTTCAATCTTGCGGTGTCCTTTCCTAGTGACAGGAGGGGCAGCAAGGCACGTATTGTATTTTTGCCATCGAGGATAACAAGATGGGGTTTATATCATATTGCATGAGTTTATCCGTCTACATCATGTCATCTTGCTTAAAGCGTTACTCTGTTCTATGAACTTAATACTCTAGATGCATGCTGGATAGCGGTCGATGTGTGGAGTAATAGTAGTAGATGCAGGCAGGAGTCTATCTACTTGTCTCGGACGTGATGCCTATATACATGATCATACCTAGATATTCTCATAACTATGCTCAATTCTGTCAATTGCTCAACTGTAATTTTTCACCCACCGTAATACTTATGCTCTTGAGAGAAGCCACTAGTGAAACCTATGGCCCCCGGGTCTATTTTCCATCATATTAATCTTCCAACACTTAGTTATTTTTATTGCCTTTTATTTTACTTTGCATCTTTATCATAAAAATACCAAAAATATTATCTTATCATATATATCAGATCTCACTCTCGTAAGTGACCGTGAAGGGATTGACAACCCCTTTATTGCCTTGGTTGCGAGGATTTATTTGTTTGTGTAGGTGCGAGGGACTCGTGTGTGGCCTCATACTGGATTGATACCTTGGTTCTCAAAAACCGAGGGAAATACTTATGCTACTTTGCTGCATCACCCTTTCCTCTTCAAGGGAAAACCAACGCAGTGCTCAAGAGGTAGCACACGTAGGTTGCATAATAATAGAATTAATGGAGATTTCTTTGGTGGAATTTATGCAACCCGTTTAGCTAATTTTCTTGATATACCCATACGTGGGTACGATATTGAATTGCCTCGTGCTTATCTAGATTTTAGTGCCATGGTTCGCCATCAGTTTGTTGAGAGGAATGAACCACCTCTCCAATACCGACTAATCTTTGACAAGCGTCACGCTGTCAATATTGTTCTCCCTGCTCCTACCCTCTTTGACTTTTAGGCAAATGGGAGGTATGTCATAACCAGGGAGGAGGCAAATTAATACGAGAGGAGGACGAGGACAACTCGCCTCCAAGCTGCAGCCCACGATGCAATAGCTGCTGCATCTTAGTACGACCCCAACTATAACTTTGGATATCCGCCAGGCTAGCCGTGGCAATAGACCAACTTAGGCCAAAAGCCTAAGCTTGGGGGAGTACGTATTTCTCACCGACATTACATTCATGTTCACACACTCATGCTAGTTGTCGGTGCTCATACTTTTTCAGTGTAATATGCATGCTAGTTTATTTTTCCTTTTTCTAGCTTTCTTCTTGTGTGTTTGAATAACCTTAAGAAAAACAAAAAAATTTAGTAGTAGCTTTTAGCTAGTTTACTTTTCTTGCCTACGGTAGTAATAATTAAATGAAAACCCAAAAAGATTTCATGTTCTTCTTTTGCTTGTTGGGAGCTTTTCCGTGTAAATAGTTTTATTTCTTTTCTTTTCTTTGGGGGTCGAGAGGATAAGACCATAATGAAAATGTTGAAGTGTCTCTTATATGCATTATTGTTGATTTAACAAAGAGCACGTATTACCTTGTCTTCTCCGGTTTATTGAATGCTTGCAGATTCCAGCTTAGTCCAATGCACGTGCACTATTATTATTATACACATCATTCGGTCGTGCAAGTGAAAGGCAATTATGACGATATATGATGAACTGATTGAGATGAGAGAAGCTGCTATGAACTCTACCTTTATTGTTTTTGTAAATATGATTACTTCATTGTTCCTGATTCAGCCTATTATGAATAAACATATTTCCATTGATAATTAGAGATTATAGTTGCTTATGCCATGCTTAATTAGCTAGGAGTTTATAATGGTTTATCTTGCGTGCCAACATGCTATTAAAATGGTTGTGATGTGGTATAGTAGGGTGGTATCCTCCTTTGAATGATTCGAGTGACTCGACTTGGCACATGTTCACACATGTAGTTGAAACAAAATCAACATAGCCTTCACGATATTTATGTTCATGGTGAATTATATCCTACTCATGCTTGCACTCAACGTTTATTAATTTTAATGCATGTTCATGACTGTTGTCGCTCTCTAGTTGGTCGCTTCCCAGTCTTTTTCTAGCCTTCACTTGTACTAAGCGGGAATACTGCTTGTGCATCCAATCCCTTAAACCACAAAGTTATTTCATATGAGTCCACTATACCTTCCTATATGTAGTATCTACCTGCCGTTCCAAGTAAATTTGTATGTGCCAAACTCTAAACCTTCAAATGAAATTCTGCTTTGTATGCTCGAATAGCTCATGTATGAACTAGGTTGTCTATATCTTCCATGTTAGGCAGGTTATTCTCAAGAGGAGTGGACTCCGCTCCTCACTCACGAGAAAATGGCTGGTCACCGGGATGCCCAGTCCCATGATTTATGCAAATCAAATCGAAATAATTGCAAACAAAACTCCCCCGGGACTCTTGTTAGTTGGAGGCACTCGCTATTTCGAGCAAGCCATGGATTGATGCTTGTTGGTGGAGGGGGAGTATAAACTTTACCATTCTGTTTGGGAACCGCCTATAATGTGTGTAGCATGGAAGATATTGAGATCTCTCGGTTGTTACGTTGACAATGAAAGTATACAACTCAAAATATTATTTATATCTATTTCAAAATCGAGCTCTGGCACCTCTACAAATCCCTGCTTCCCTCTGCGAAGGGCCTGTCTATTTACTTTTATGTTGAGTCATCAACCTCTTATTAAGAAGCATCAGCTGGAGAGCACTGCTGTCATTTGCATCCATTACTATTAATTTATGTTGAGTATGACTATGACTGGATCTCTTTTACCATGAATTACAATGTTTAGTCAGTCCTTGATCTTTAAAGGAGCTCTTCATTTATGTTTTGCGGTCTCAGAAAGGGCCAGCGAGATACCATTTTGTTATATCATATCATGATTGTTTTGAGAAAGTATTGTCATCCAAGATTTATTATTATTGCTCGCAATTATGCCATTGACATGAGTAAACGTGAGACCTAAGTGTTACTGTGCATATGGTTAGTCATAATCTTTGCTGAAAACTTGAATCCTGGCTTTACATATTTACAACAACAAGAGCAAACAGAGTTGGTAAAAGTTTTTCTTTATCACTTTCAGTTTATCAACTGAATTGCTTGAGGATAAGCGAAGGTTTAATCTTGGGGGAGTTGATACATCTCTGTCGTATCTACTTTTCCAAACGCTTTTGCCCTTGTTTTGGACTCTAACTTCAAGATTTGAATGGAACTAACCCGGACTGACGCTGTTTTCAGCAGAATTGCCATGGTATTATTTTTCTGCAGAAACAAAAGTTCTTGGAATGACCTGAAACTTCACGGAGATTATTTTTGGAAATAATAAAAAATACTGGCGAAAGAATCAAGGCTAGGGGGCCCACACCCTGTCCACGAGGGTGGGGCGCGCACTTCGGACGCCCCCTACCTCATGGGCCCCCTGGTGCTCCACCGACCTCAACTCCAACTCTATATATTCACGTTCGGGGAGAAAGAAAATCAGAGAGAAGGATTCATCGCTTTACGACACGGAGCCGCCGCCAAGCCCTAATCTCTCGGGAGGGCTGGTGCGAGTCCGCTCGGGGCCCGGAGGGGAATCCGTCGCCATCGTCATCATCAACCATCCTCCATCACCAATTTCATGATGCTCACCGCCGTGCGTGAGTAATTCCATCGTAGGCTTGCTGGACGGTGATGGGTTGGATGAGATTTATCATTTAATCGAGTTAGTTTTGTTAGGATTTGATCCCTAGTATCCATTATGTTATGAGGTTGATGTTGCTATTACTTTGCTATACTTAATGCTTGTCACTAGGGCCCGAGTGCCATGATTTTAGATCTGAACCTATTATGTTTTCATGAATATATTTGAGTTCTTGATCCTATCTTGCAAGTATATAGTCACCTACTATGTGTTATGATCCGGCAACCCCGAAGTGACAATAACCGAGACCACTCCCGGTGATGACCGTAGTTTGAGGAGTTCATGTATTCACTATGTGTTAATGCTTTGGTCCGGTACTCAATTAAAAGGAGGCCTTAATATCCCTTAGTTTCCAATAGGACCCCGCTGCCACGGGAGGGTAGGACAAAATATATCATGTAAGTTCTTTAACATAAGCACGTATGACTATATTCGGAATACATGCCTACATTACATTGATGAATTGGAGCTAGTTCTGTGTCACCCTATGTTATAACTGTTGCATGAATAATCGCATCCAGCATAATTCTCCATCACCGATCCAATGCCTACGAGCTTTTCACATATTGTTCTTCGCTTATTTACTTTTTACATTTGCCCTTTATTACAATCACTACAAAACTATCATCATTACTTTTATCACCGTTATCGCTACTACCATACTACTTTTGCTACTAAATACTTTGCTTCAGATATTAAGTTATCCAAATTGTGGTTGAATTGACAACTCAACTGCTAATACTTGAGAATATTCTTTGGCTCCCCTTGTGTCGAATCAATAAATTTGGGTTGAATACTCTACCCTCGAAAACTGTTGCGATCCCCTATACTTGTGGGTTATCAGTATACTATCGACGCACTAGCCCTCGGACTTCCATAACATACTAGGGGCCTAGGGAATCATATATAGTCGGCTTATTATCAGTGGGGATAGAGTCCTCCATGACTCTGGTAGCTTCGCCTTGTATGCCTAGTCCTCCACATGGGTCTTCGTATAATGCGTCTCGGTCCAACCTATGTGGCGCAGGATGGAACCGACCCATGAGTCCTCATGTTGAACCACCACAACTAGAAATGATGTGCCCACCACACCACACACGCAATCGGCCACTATGAAAATAAGCATATACAATAGTACGATGTTATACATGAAAGTTAACTGCATGGTGCATCCAAAAAAATTGTTCTGCATTGTGAATGTTTATATTTTCTCCTAAAGTATTAGTCACGAGAAAGAGAAACGAAGGGCATATCTCTCCTTGTCTCCACCGGACACCCCCTCTTTCTACACCACTTTCACGTATGCACACAAACTATCTCTCGGCCCTCTAAAAGTATGCATGCCTGTGACACATTCATGCGTGATGGTCACTATATTTCAAGCGAAAGCACTATACGGTCACTAGACTTCATAATATGCTCATTACGGTCACCGTATACATTATCATGGTGATTGATGACCCACAAGTATAGGGGATCAATTGTATCTCTTTTCGATAAGTAAGAGTGTCGAACCCACGAGGAGCAGAAGGAAATGACAAGTGGTTTTCAGCAAGGTAATGTCTGCAAGTGCTGAAATTGTAAGTAGCAGAGTAGTTTGATAACAACATAATTTGTAACGAGCAAGTAGCGATAGTAGTAAAAAAATTGCATCAAGGTAGACCAATCCTTTTGAGGCAAAGGACAGGCCAAAACGGTCTCTTATGATAAGCAAAGCGTTCTTGAGGGTACGCGGGAATTTCATCTAGTCACTTTCATCGTGTTGGTTTAATTCGTGTTCGGTACTTTGATAATTTGATATGTGGGTGGACCGGTGCTTAGGTGATGTTCTTAGTTGAACAAACCTCCTACTTATGATTAACCCTCCTACAAGCATCCTCAACTATGAGAAACGTATTAATAATAAATTCTAACCATAGCATTAAACTTTTGGAACTAATCGGTCCCTTACGGAATAGCGCATAAACTGGGGTTTAAGCTTCTGTCACTCTCGCAACCCATAATCTAATTGCTACTCCACAATGCATTCCCTTAGGCCAAATATGGTGAAGTCTCATTTAGTCGACGTTCACATGACACCACTAAGGGAATCACAACATACATACTATCAAAATATCAAACACATATCAAGTTCACATGATTACTTGCAACATGATTTCTCCCGTGACCTCAAGAACAAAAGTAACTACTCACAAATGATAATCATTGTCGGGGAGGCTGATCGGACCCACGAACACCTATGGGGCCGGCGGACCAGGCCCCTTGTGGTTCGGAGGGGGGCGGAGACCGTACGAAGAGCGGATCGAGGCGAGGCACACGAGCAGTTTTACCCAGCTTCGGAGCTCTCCGGAGAGATAAAACTCCTATTTCTGCTTGTCTAATGGTATTGTGTTCTTGCTAGGGAGCGATGAGAGCTACAAAACCTAGCGTGAGCGTCTCTGGTCTCGAATGAGTCGAACTAGCCGAGCCCCCTCTACGTTGCGCACGGGCCTCCTTTTATATGCTCAAGGGGTCTCCGACAGGTGGCAACGTAGAGGAGGGTACAAATGTAAAAACAGTAGTTGGTACACCTACTTGTACAGTGTACAGTGCAATATACCTAACTCGTGGCAAGGGACAAAAGCATTAAATGCCCGTCCTCGTCGCCTAAAGGTCTGTGAGGGGCAGGTCGAGTGCGCCTCCATTTGCCACGATGGTGGGCTTGTCAGCGCCACTTATCGTTGCTCTCCGCTGGCTGCACAACCTCTTGACACGCGCGCATGGAATGGTCCCATGGCGACACGTTGATAGATGAGCTGGAGCGGAGATGAAGAGAGGTTGCCTACCGCGGCAAGCGCCTTGCCGCGGCTGAATCCTTGTCGCGCCTGGGGGCTTGTCGCGCCCCGAGCCTTCCCGGCAAGCTCCTCTTGCCGGGGTCTTGTCTTCTGCGTGCCTTGAGTGGCCTTCCCGGCAAGCTCCTCTTGCCGGGGCCTTGTCTTCTTAGTCAAATACTTTGTTCTTGAAAGGCTCCAATGGAGCCACGGAAGATCTTGGCGGTGACCAGGCAAGCCCTGCCGCGGGGTGCTGCAACTGCCCGTGCACGAGTACGGGATACTAGGGTACCCCTACTCTAGTACACCGACAGAGCCCGAACTGGGCCGCACACGGTGCCGAAGCGCCGGGCCAGGCCCAAAACAGTGCACGGTCACGCGACGGTCACACGCCGCCTTGATCACGCCGTTACTTGCCCCGGACCCACCACGTCCCCCACTAACGGCACGCACCGAACGTGGCGTCGTGCGAGAGATCGTGGGTGTGGTCGTGGGGGTATCTTTATTAGGAAAAGCGGAACGTCCGCCCCATCCCCCTCCTTATAAACAGGGGAGACAGGGGCAGGCCGTCCACCTCGCCATTGCTGTCTTGTCAAGAAAACCACCGCCGCTCCCCCCTTCTTCTCAAGTGCGAAGAGAGCAGCGCTCCGCCCCCTTTCGCCACAAGCACGCTCAACGCCGTCGACCTCCTCCACCGCCTCCGCCATGGCTCCGAAGGCCGACAAGGGGAAGGAGGTGAAATCGGCCGAGGCGCAGCGGCTCACAGCGCTGCGCAAGGAGCGGGCCATCTTCTCCCCTCAGCTCGACGCAAAGGAGCTGAGGGAGCTCTTCTACCTCTTCTGGTCGACGGAGACGCGTGCGCATCCGCGCACGAAGGTACTCCCCGCCGCCGCGTCGGATTTAGCCCCAACTGGGTATCCTTTCTTTGCCCTTTTCTTCTATTGCGCGCTCTGCCCGCCCTTTTTCGAATTCTTTTCCGATATTATGAACACATACGGGGTTCCGCCTCCTTGATTTCACCCCCAACGCCATTCTGACCATGGCAGTTTTCGCACACCTTTGCGAAAACTTTGTCGGGGTCCACCCCAACGTCGCCCTCTTCCGCCATTTCTTCATGCCCCGCGTTGAGAGAGGGGAGCCGCTTGCCGGAGGGATAGCTTGGGTCTCCCGGGTCGGCAAGAAAGAAGCGTATCTGGAAGGAGAGTTCCGCAGCAAGTGGGAGGAGTGGAGAGCCAACTGGTGTTGGATCGTGAGGAGAACCCGCAGCCCTTCATCGCTGCAGGCGCCAAACCCCAATAGTGCGCGGCAGCGATTGGAGTAGCTTGGCCGGAGGATGCTAGGTTGAAGATAGCTGTGACCCGGATTTTGCGCCTCGGGCTTGCCGGACTAACCGTGAGGCGCAGTTGGCGCAGATTTCCTTCGCCGCCAGACGCTTCCCTTGCAGGAGAGGAGGAGGCCTGCTTGGGAGTTCCAAAATGCGGCAGACCTCATGAGGCTGCGCCCGGGTCTCAATTGGAATTTCACCGTCTTGGAGTTGGATGCGATGCTGCTAGAGCTGTTCAACAACGACCCCGATCACCACGAGTGGTTTAGGTTGCCGAGGGGGGTCGTCCCATTGTGCAACAACTCTGCACTCGATCGCATCCGCGCCATGATGCCGTTGTGCGATTCCCATGGGATCGTTCCAACCTGGCAGGAGCCTTCCGACGAGATCGTGCAGCAGTTCTTCGACAACTTGGAAGAAGTGCCGATCCGCTCCGACGAGCAGAAGAGGCTCACCCGCGACACCACCGACAAAGAGATGGCGCGCATCGCCACAAGGTTGGAGGAGGCAGCAGCAGCTGCCGCCGCTGGCGTCTTTGGGTACACCGTGGAGGAGGCAGACGCAGCGAAGGCGGCAAGCCTTGCCGAGCGAAGGGAGCTTGCCGGCGAGGAAGAGCTCGCCGAGCCCGAGGCCGAGTCGAGCGGACCAGCCGAAGGCGCTTTTTCTCCACCATCCAGCGACTTGTCGCCAACGGAGCCCCCGGCTCCGCCGAAGAGGCGTCTCCGCAAGGCCGGAGACGAGACGGGGCGGCAGACGGGCCCACAGCCGCAGCGCCGCGCGACGCGCTCTGCCGCGGCAAGCGATGTTGCCGCTTGAGCACCCCACACTGCTGTAACAACTGGGACGGGATCCTCCCAGGCCACCGCCTCCGCCTCCGCCAAGCGGCCAAGAGAGCCTACCCTTCCGCCTCGTCGCACTGGAGGCGAGCCGGAGTTTGACTTCTCCGCACTCAGCTCCGAGGAGGAGGAAGAAGAGTAAGCTTCACTATTGTGCTTGTATTTCTTCAATTTTGTTGCTTCATCTTGAATCTGATTTGCTTTGTTCTGAACTTTTTCCTTTTCAGGACGCTAGCCCAGAGAGCGTCGAAGAGAGCCAAGACCCCGGCGGTCGCTGTTGAGGACGATCCACCCGTGGTAACAGGGGACGCGTCTGAGACTCCCTTGCCGGACCCGGCAACCCTTCCTCAGAGCAGCCCCCAACACAACCCCCAGAGTAAGTATGCTGTTTTCTCCTTACTGTTAGGTGTGCGTGGGTGCTCCTTATTCATTGATATCTGACTGTTTGCTTGTGTAGGAGCAGAGCAGCCTCATCAGGAGGGCTCGGAAGCCGCCCCCGAAATCCTGTCTGCTGCGACTACGCTGCCAAGGGAGGATTCTCCGGCAAGGGAGCGTCCTCCGGCAAGGGAGGCTACTCCGACAAGGGAAGCTACCCCGGCAAGGGACAACACCAGTGATCCTCCAGTGGTGGAGACCACGGCTGCAGATCCCATTGCAGGTAATCCCCTTGCGCGAAAATTTCCCTTGGGCTTGTTTTCTTCTGTTCTTCTTTGAATATTTGCTTAACTTTCTTTCTTTGTCCGCCACAGAGCCGATGGATGTCGAGGTCGTCGGCGAGGAGGAAGCGCAGCAACACCGACGGTTGCCGCCGCCGTCATGGAGGAAGAGGCCGTGCCGACGAGCCTGCCGGGCGAGGAGGCCACCGAGGCTGCCGACGCAGGCCGGGCGAGGGGTCGGGCAATCAGACCGACGGCCCCGAGGCCGCAGGAGCGCCAGGCGCTACACCGACCGCCGGCTCCCGCCTTCTTTGCAGCGTCAGCTCGAGGAGCCCCAGCCAGCGCCTACTTGAAGGCCGGCGGCGTCTTCATCAAACTCCACAGAGTCGAGCTCAGGCGCCGGTCGAAGGAGAGACCTTCGATGGCGAGCTACTCGCCTCCGCTGGGCTGGCAGTGGGCCAGCGCCAAGTAGCAGCAGCGGCGAAGTTCGAGGAGGAGCAGCCGAAGAAGCTGTCGCTCTCTACCGCGCCCGGCAAGCCAAGTTGGAGTCCCGGAAGCACTTGTCGCGAGGGCAGGAGCAGATATGGAGAAGCGCTGCAGAAGAGCTCGGGCGCGCCAACCAAGAAGCTCTCCGAACGTGGCGGAAGAGCGGGCGCTACTGTTGAAGAGCGCACGACCTTCATCCTCGAGAAGGCCGCAGCTGAGGAGGAGCAGCGGCTTGCCGCCGAGAAGGTATCCGCGCAGGAAAGCGAGCTGGCGCAGCGGAAGATCAACCTGGACAGCCACGAGGAAGAGCTTGTCGCGCGCGAGGAGTCACTTGGCGGGGCGCTTAAGGAAGCGAAGGATGCTGCCGCAGCCGCCGAGGCCGCCAAGGAAGAGTTGAAGACGAAGGTGGCGCAGCTGGAGGCCAGTCTGCAGAAGAGCGGCGAAGAGCTTGCCGCGCTCAAGCACGAGCGCGAGAAGGACGCTTACACCCTTGGCGAGCTGCATGGCCGTCTCACCGATAGGGGCAAGGAGCTCGACGCCGCCAAGGATTCCAAGGCGGATCTTGAGCTGAAGCTGACCACTCTGACGCAGACGCTGGACGGCGCCAGAGATCGGGAGGTGGGCCTGTTGGAGACGATCAAGGCCAAGGAGGAGCTTTGGCGAATCTTGTTGATACCAGGCGCCTTGAGGGAGTGTGGAGCATTGGGTGAAGGTCTTGTGGATCTTGCTGCCGACATCCACAGTGATGGAGCTGGGGATGGTGGATCTTGCATACTCCTCCGACGAGCATCTCCAACCCAGCGCCAAGCTTAGCTTCTTCTTCAAGGGCGTGTTGACGGGCCTCCGGCAACTCCGGGAAGAGGTCCCAAAGCAGCTGGCCGAGGAGTCGCGCCAGATCTGTGCAGGAGCCCTCGAGAAGGTGTTGATAAAGGTGGCCTTCCGCAATCCAGGCCTAAACCTCAACGGCGTCCTTAGATCCTTGCCGCCAGATGCCGACGTGGAGGCGCTCAAAGCCCTTGTCGCACCCATTGTGGACAAGGTGAACAAGATCAAGCGGATTGACGGCAAGCGTAGACTAGGCCACCAACTTTATCTTTCCCTTGTCGCTGCTGATCATGTTTAGAACACTTTGTTAGATCAGCGACAAGTTATTTTGTAATATACTCTATCTTAGGCGATCATTGCAATGTTATTTCCTTTACTTGATTCCTTCCTTTGTACGTTTTTACCCTACGCTTTTAGGGAACTTGTCGGTGCAGGCACCTTTGCCGCGAGCGCTGAGTGCGGAACGTCAGCAGCCTGCTGGCGATGCCGCCTCCGACAAGCAACCTTGTCGCGACTAGCTGCAGCTCACTTAAGTTGTTGAGCGGACTCGAAACAAAGTAAGGGCGCGACTAGCCGCGAGTTGGTTCCTCTGAGCACAGGTTTTCCATACAAAGTACTATCGTTCGAGGAAGATAACTTAAAAATTTAAGAGCTGATTGCTCAAACTTTGGCAACTTAGCTTTTCTGTCGTTTGCTTCCTGATAAGGCGAAACTTCCTCGAGCAACGCTTGGTCCATAGTATTATCTTCTTCTTCCCCCTGGTTAACTTGTGCGCGAGGGAGCCTTCCTTTCTTTGAGAAAGAGAAAGAAGAGAAAATAAAGTTATGGAGCCTAGTGGCTCATTATTGCTTACCGGGTGTGGGTGCTGCACAAAGTGTAAGCCAAAACATGCAATAAAATGATGAAAGCATGAATTTGACAAGTTGCGCGCAACACATGAGCTTTACTGATGCACGGGGTCTGCGCCCGGCTTTGTACAAAGGTTTACATGCAACAGCGGCAAGACTTGTACAAAAGGTGGTTGCCGGAACAGTTAAAGAATCGCTTCTATGGGTAAAACTTACGAAGATGCTCAATGTTCCAGGAGTTGCTCACCGGAATGCCATCTTCGGTCTCAATGCGGACAGCGCTAGGCCTAGTGACTCGTTTCACACGATAAGGGCCTTCCCACTTCGGCGTCAACTTGTTTGAATTATTGGCGGACTGAACGCTCCGAAGAACTTGGTCGCCTTCCTCGTGGCTTCGGTCACTAACTTTGCGGCTATGGTAGCGACGCAAAGCTTGCTGGTAACGAGCGGCTCGTACAGCGGCCTGAAGACGATCTTCCTCAAGGAGCAGCGCGTTATCTTGTCGCAGCTGCTCTTGCTCATGCTCATCATAAGCGAGCACTCGAGGCGATCCGTATACGAGTTCCGTGGGGAGAACTGCCTCTGCTCCATAGACTAGAGCAAAGGGTGTCTGGCCAGTGGCTTGATTTGGCGTCGTCCTGATCGACCAAAGAACCACCGGCAGCTCCTCGATCCAGTTTCTTCCGCACTTGGCGCAGCCCGTCCGAAAGTTCTGGTCTTGAGCCCGCGCAGCACTTCAAAGATTTGCCCTCTCGCTTGACCGTTGCTTCTCGGGTGAGCAGCGAAGCAAAAGTAGACCTTGGCGCCAAGATCTTGGACGTACTGCATGAAGGTGCGACTCGTAAATTGTGTGCCGTTGTCGGTGATGATCCTGTTAGGGATTCCGAAACGGCAAACAATCGACCTGAAGAACTTGATTGCTGACTGCGCTGTCACCTTCCTCACTGCTTCCACTTCCGGCCACTTTGTGAACTTGTCGATTGCAACGTACAAGTACTCAAAGGCCCCGACGACTTCGGGGAAGGGGCCGAGGATGTCGAGCCCCGGACCAAAAATGGCCAGGATAAAGGGATCGTCGGAGAGCTTGAGCTGGCTGGTGTATCTGTTTGGAATAGAACTGCACGCTTCACACTTGGTTACTTGTGCAGTTGCATCCTGGAGGCTGTCGGCCGGAAGAAACCTTGCCGGAAAGCTTTGTCGGCAAGTGCCTCGGCGCCAATGTGGTGACCACATATGCCTCCATGTATCTCTCGCCAACAGCTTTTGTCCATCTTCCGGCAAATACACTTCAATTTCACACCGTTGAGTCTTCTTACATGCGGTATCTTTGTCGACAAACTGGTACATACTTGACTGCCGGGCTACTCTCTCAGCTTCTTCTTGCTCTTCGGGAAGTTCTCCTGTCTGAAGGAAATGGACAATCTGCTGCGCCCATGCTGGAGCTTGTGGCTCGACAACAAGGACTAAAGGCACATCTGCTGCTGCGGGAACATCAGCTTCCACGGCAAGAACCTGCGGTACTGCCGGAGCTTGATGTCCCCCGGCAAGCTTGCCGGAGCAAAACTTGTCGGGAGCGTCTGCTTCAACGAAACAAACCCTGGGGTTTGTCGGAGCAGACTGCCCCTCAGCTCTGCTGGTGTCGATCTTGGGGACCTTCTTGGCGGCGGCTTCGGGAAGCTCTGCCGGAAAGTAGTCACCAGAGATAAACTTCCTCTTCTTGTTATGTCTAGTTGATGGTGTTACGGTTGGTTGAGTCGACTTGAGCACAAAAATCCCTGGTTCCACAGTGCAACTTAAGTGCAGCGCACTTTGACAGCCATCAGCAATATCATTACGAGCTCTTGGAACATGTTCCATTTGCGAGCCGTCAAAGTGCTCTTCTAGCTTCCTCACTTCATCAACGTAGGCTTCCATCAATGGACTCTGATAATCTTTGTTCACTTGGCGGACGACAAGCTGCGTGTCACCCCTGACAATAAGCTTCTTGATCCCAAGGTCCACTGCGATCCTAAGACCAGCAAGCAAACCTTCATACTCTGCAGTATTGTTTGTCGCTTGCTCCTTGGGAAAGTGCATCTGGACTACGTACTTGAGGTGCTCTCCGGTGGGTGCTATAAGTAGCACGCCAGCACCGGCGCCTTGCAGCGAGAAAGCACCATCAAAGTACATCAGCCACTCTTTGCTTGCTTCCTTGACGGGAATGCTCGTCTCCGGAATTTCTTCATCTGGTGTTGGCGTCCATTCTGCTATGAATTCTGCCAATGCTCTGCTTTGGATAGTTGAGGTGCTTTCAAACTTGAGGCCAAAGCTTGACAGTTCCAGTGCCCACTCGACAATCCTGCCTGTTGCCTCTGGATTCTGCAGTATCCTCTTCAACGGAAAGCGAGTGACAACTGTGATCTCATGTGCCTGAAAGTAATGGCGCAGCTTTCTCGAGGCCATGAGGAGGCCGAAAAGCAATTTCTGCAGACCAGAGTACCTTGACCTAGCCCCCTGCAGAGGGAATCGACAAAGTAACTGGGCGCTGCACCATCCTTTTCTGCATCTGTTCTTGCGTCTGCGCAGATCCGTCCTTGTCGGAACCAGAGCTTGTCGGTGAAGCCCCCTGCTTGTCGCTCGATGTGTCTGCCGTGGTTGCTAGCTCGTCATCCGCCTCCCTCTCCGCTACTAACGCAGCACTAACCACTTGATTGGTTGCCGCTATGTATAGCAGCAACTTCTCTTGTGGCTTAGGTGCGACAAGTGTTGGAGTGGAGGACAGGTACCTCTTTAAGTCCTGCAGCGCAGCCTCCGCTTCGGGAGTCCATTGCATGGGACCTGCCTTTTTCAAAATTTTGAAAAATGGCGTGCTGCGTTCAGCAGAACCTAGAGATAAACCCGCCGAGAGCAGCTACGCAACCGCAAGTCTTCGTACATCCTTGGCGCTTTGGTGCTTCAATCTGCTCAATGGCCTTGATCTTGTCGGGATTGGCTTCAATCCCCGGCGAGACACTGAAGAACCCGAGAAGCTTGCGGAAGGGACTCCAAACACGCACTTCTCGGGGTTGAGCTTGAGGTTGATCTTGCAGATTTGCAAAGGTCTCATCCAAATCTTGAACCAGAGTTGCTTTGTCCTTGCTCTTGACCACTATGTCATCCATGTAGGCTTCTACATTTCTGTGCATTTGCGGCTCAAAAGCATCATGAACTACCCTTGCAAACGTTGAACCAGCATTCTTCAAACCGAGAGGCATCCGTATGAAACAATATGTGCCACATGGTGTAATGAATGCGGTTTTCTCCTCATCCTCTTCAGCCATGAAGATCTGATGGTATCCTGAGTATGCATCAAGAAACGAAAGCAAATCACATCCAGCCGTGGAGTCAACAATCTGGTCGATGCGCGGCAAGGGAAATGGATCTTTGGGACAAGCTTTATTAACATCCGTGAAGTCAATACAAAGCCTCCACTTCCCGTTAGCCTTGCGCACAACTACAGGATTGGCCAACCACGTGGGATGGAGCACTCCTCTGACAAGGCCTGCTGCTTCCAATTTCTTGATCTCTTCTGCGATGAACTCTTGACGCTCCACTGCTTGTTTTCGACTTTACGCTTGTGGGCGGCGCGCGAGGACAAAGCGGCCAGCGGTGCTCACTTTCACAGGAACACCGGGGATGTCGACGGTTGCCATGCAAACTCGTCGACATTCGCCCGCAGGAAAGCAACGAGCGCGCCTTCCTATTTAGGGTCGAGAGAGGCACTGATGGTGAAGGTACCACCAGTGCCGTCCTCCTTGGCGGACACCTTCTTGGTCTTTGGCGGAGCTGCCATCTTCTTCTTGCACTTGCCGGTGGAGCTTGATGGTGCGTCCTCGATGGTGGCGCAGCACCAAGAGGTGCGCTGCTTGCCGGAGTGGGCATCGAGCTCTTGCGGACTTGGTCTTGGTCTTCTTCCCCCCGGGAGCTTCAGCGGCAAGTGTCTGGCAATCTGTCGCGGCTGCTGCATCCCGGTAGATCTTGTCGGCACACATAAGAGCATCCTTCTTGTCGCCATGGACAGAGATGATGCTTATCGGGCCTGGCATCTTGAGTAAGTTGTAGGCGTAGTGAGAGGCTGCCATGAACTTGGCGAGTCTTTGGGCGGCCAAGTATCCCATTGTAAGGCAATGGGAAATCGGCAACGTCGAATGTGACCCTCTCGATCCTAAAGTTCAGCTCGCTGCCAAATGTCACCGCAACGTAATCTTTCCCTTCGCTTGCTCCTTCCGGATTAATTCCTTGGAATGTGCCGGTCTCTTCGAGCTCGGCCGTCAGGATTTGAAGCTTCCGGAGCACCGCGGAGGAGATCAGATTCAAGCCGGCCCGCCGTCAACTAGCATCTTGGTGACCTTGAGGTTGCGGATAGTTGGTGAGACCAACATCGGCAAGCACCCGACCGCATGATTATGCGATCGTGGTGGTCCTCAATATCAAATATGATAGGTGTGCTGGACCACTTCGAGGCTTGCGTGACTCTACGGATGGTTCCGCTGCATTGACCTCCCGCATCCACCGCTTGAGTTGGCGGTGGGAGGTATGCAGGAAGCACCTCCGTCAATGCAGAAGAACCTCCGTGGCTTTACGAAACTCCTGCTCGTCGGCGTCATCATCATCCATGTCTTCATCGTCGCCGTCATCTTCATCCTTATCGCGTCCGCTTGAGGCCTGTCTCCTTGCCGCTGCTTGGCCTTGCTGGCGCCCTCCCGACCGGGGCGTTTCTTGCTTGCTCCCCAACACCTTCACAGGCCTTCTCCTTGTCGCGCCGCTCGTACTCAGCCTTCTGCTGCTCAACAAGCTGCTCGACTTTCTTGCAGCTTTGGAGGTCATGGCCCTTGGTGCGATGGATCTTGCAGTACTGCTTGCCGGAGCCGTCCTGCTTGTCGGCGGCCGCCACAGGCTGATGGTTGGCGTCAACGACAACCTCCTTGCCGGAGCCACCAGCCTTGGCGTTCTTGTCGCCACCTCCGTTGCCGGACTGCTCAACAGCTAGCACTTCTCGGCCTTTCTTCTTCCTGTTGCCTCGCCGCCGGCTCTTCTTTGCCGAGGCGGTCTCCTCACTGTCAGATCCTGCTTCTGCATTCCCTCCTGGGAGTCTCCTTCCCTCCTCAGTGCGTGCACACTTGTCGGCCAAGGCATACAGCTCACTGACGTCCTTGACTTTGCACATCGCCATCTCCTCCCGCATCCTGCGGTTCCGCACGTTCTGATGAAATGCGCTGATCACCGCAGCAGGGTGGACATCTGGGATGTTGTAGTGCACACGGCTGAATCTCTGAATGAACTTGCGCAGGGTCTCTCCTTCCTTCTGGGCGAGCAGATGAAGGTCACTCTCTTGGCCATGAGGCTTGTGGCCGCCTGTGAAGGCGCCAACAAACTGATGGCATAAATCTGCCCAAGAGGATATGGAGCTGTCCGGCAAGTGCATGAGCCAAGATCTGACGTTGGGCTTGAGTACCAACGGGAAGTAGTTGGCGAGGATCTTGTCGTCCCGTCCCCCCGCAGCTTGCACCGCGATGGTGTAGATGCTGAGGAACTCCGACGGGTGCGTCCTGCCATCGTACTTCTCTGGCACGTCTGGCTTGAAGTTTTTCTGGCTGGGCCACTGGACTTGCCGCAGCTCACGAGTGAACGCAGGGCAACCTACCGCGTACGACAAGTCGCCTGGTTCCTCTGGCGCGTGCATGTCAACAGAGGGCCCGGCGTGCTTGTCGGATTGACGTCGCGCTTCTCTTCGGCGCTCGATGCGAGTTTGAGCGTCCTCTTGTTGTCGTTCATGGAGAACTTGGCGCTGATCGTGCTGGACTCGCGGATCCGACGACGCAGTGGAGTCGTTGTCGAGGTGGATCCGGCGAGTTGGCGACCCTGCCTTCGGGGCGGGGAGTGCATGGTAGTTGCACCCCCACCGGTCTCGTCGCCACCGGCTCGCGCTTGGCGTTCTTGCCGCGGCAGCGGCAGCGCGCTTCGGTTGTCATGAGCGTCGCCGTTAAGCGGCCGATGAGACTTCAGTATGGTGGCCCTCCACTCGTCGACCTTTGTCGGCCGTTGGAGGGTAGTCTAGGAAACAGCCGAGCTCTCGCCAGAGCTTCTGCTGGAGTAGTGGGTGGCAATGGTGAACGGTGCGAGGAGCGGATATGCTCGGACTTCTAACTATGTTAGAAGGAGCAGCATCCCGCCCAGCGACCGTATCTCGCTTGTGCCAAAGACGTTGGCGTGCACGCTGGTCTTGAGGGTCTCGATCCAACGAGCGTATGGCATTGTGAACGCCATGACGCTGTTGGTCCCGCGTCTCCTGAGATGGGCGCGGGGGATGTGCGGACGCCGAGGTTTGCGCGGCCTTGTCTTTGGACTTGGCAGCGTCACGAACCCCTTCGCCGGCGCCCGTTCTTCCGCCAGCATCTACTCCACCACCCGTTTGCTCCGGTGATGGTGGGTACTGCAGCGACGGCTCCGCTGCCGCCAAGCCTTCTTCTTGATGGCATGTTGATGTAGATGTCGAAGATGATGAAGATGCTGCTCGTGTGAACGCCGGATCGGGTTCACACAGCCTCGACGCCCCCTACCTGGCGCGCCAAAGATGTCGGGGAGGCTGATCGGACCCACGAACACCTATGGGGCCGGCGGACCAGGCCCCTTGTGGTTCGGAGGGGGGCGGAGACCGTACGAAGAGCGGATCAAGGCGAGGCACACGAGCAGTTTTACCCAGCTTCGGAGCTCTCCGGAGAGATAAAACTCCTATTGTTACTTGTCTGATGGTATTGTGTTCTTGCTAGGGAGCGATGAGAGCTATAAAACCTAGCGTGAGCGTCTCTGGTCTCGAATGAGTCGAACTGGCCGAGCCCCCTCTACGTTGCGCATGGGCCTCCTTTTATATGCTCAATGGGTCTCCGACAGGTGGCAACGTAGAGGAGGGTACAAATGTAAAAACAGTAGTTGGTACACCTACTTGTACAGTGTACAGTGCAATATACCTAACTCTGACGGCAAGGGACCAAAGCATTAAATGCCCGTCCACACGCCTAAGCGATCTTGAGGGACCGTCAGGTGCGCCTCCGTTTGCCACGATGGTGGGCTTGTCAGCGCCGCTTGTCGTTGCTCTCCGCTGGCTGCACAGCCTCTTGACACGCGCGCATGGAATGGTCCCATGGAGACACGTTGATAGATGAGCTGGAGCGGATATGAAGAGAGGTTGCCTGCCGCGGCAAGCGCCTTGCCGCGGCTGAATCCTTGTCGCGCCCGGGGGCTTGTCGCGCCCCGAGCCTTCCCGGCAAGCTCCTCTTGCCGGGTCCTTGTCTTCTGCGTGCCTTGAGTGGCCTTCCGGCAAGCTCCTCTTGCCGGGCCTTGTCTTATTAGTCAAATACTTTGTTCTTGAAAGGCTCCAATGGAGCCACGGAAGATCTTGGCGGTGACCAGGCAAGCCCTCGCCGCTGGTGTCAGAATCGCCTGCGTGCACGAGTACGGGATACTAGGGTACCCCTACTCTAGTACACCGACAATCATGCTCAAGATCAGAGGGGTATTAATAGCATATTGGATCTGAACATATAATCTTCCACCAAATAAACCATATAGTAATCAGCTACAAGATGTAATCAACACTACTAGTCACCCGCAAGCACCAATCTATAGTTCCGGTAACAAGATTGAACAGAAGAGATGAACCAGGGTTTGAGATGAGATGGTGTTATTGAAGATGTTGATGGAGATTGCCCTCCCCAAGAAGGGAGAGTTGTTAGTGATGATGATGACGATGATTTCCCCCACCGGGAGGGAAGTTCCCCCGGCGGAATCGCTCCGCCGGACGGCAAAAGTGCTTCTGCCCAAGTTCCGCCTCGAGAAAGCGGCGCTCCGTCCTGAAAGTACTCTCCTTATTTTTTTTCTAGGTCAAAATGACCTATATACCAGAAGATGGGCACCGGAGGTGGGCCTGGGTGAGCACAACCCACCAGGGCGCGCTTGGGCTCCCTGGTGCACCCAGGTGGGTTGTGCCCACCTGGTGGGCCCCCTCTGGTAGTTATTTGCTCCAATATTCCTCAAATAATCCATAAAAAATCTCCGTGAAGTTTCAGCTTGTTTGGAGTTGTGCAGAGTAGGTGGCCTGACATAGCTTTTCCAGGTCCAGATTTCCAGCTGCTGGAATTATCCCTCTTTGTGTATACATTGCATATTATGAGAGAAAAGGCATTAGAATTACGCCAAAAAACATTATTATGGATAAAAACATTATAGATAACAGTAAGAAAATATGATGCAAAATGGACGTATCAACTCCCCCAAGCTTAGACCTCGCTTGTCCTCAAGAGAAAACCAAAATCAAAAAACATGTCCACATGCTTTGAGAGAGATGTGTCGATAAAAACAAAATACGGACATAGAAGCATCATCTTGATTATTATAACAACAACAAAATTTAACATAAGAATTTTATCATAGAACTTCTATCATATACTTCTCATGAATAAGTAACAATTCATCACACAATTGAAGTACAAAGGAAAAACTCTATTAAAAACCAACAAACTATGTTCTCAGTCAACTTTGCAACTGCAATTCATCATCTTTTCAGGAAGGGTCATGTATCGGAGCCCTTAGGCAAGTCCACATACTCAACCATCATATAGTCTTCTATGATTGCTAACACTCACCGCGTACACATGAGCAAAACGTTTCAATCGGACACAAAGAAAGATAGGGGCTTATAGTTTCGCCTCCCAATGCATTCACCTCAAGGGTGATGTCAACAATAATAACTCATGCTATCTATATTCAAATGGACATATGTGCCTAGATCTTTCCTCACCACATGATGCTTGCCAAAGGAGAAAAATAAAAAGGGATAGAAGGAAAATTTTGACTCTTTGCATAAAAGTAAATTCATAAAAGTAAAAGATAGGCCCTTCACAGAGGGAAGAAGAGGTTGCCATGTGCTTATTTGTTTGTATGCTCAACCCCTCAGTGCAAAAGAACGTTACACTGCATTGCCCATTGTGATAGAGACCTTTATTATGCAGTCTGTCGCTTTTATTCTTCACCATCACAAGTTCGTGCAACGCTCAATTTTCACTTACACTAAATGATCTCACACATTTAGAAGCAATTTTTATTGCCTTTTTGCACCGATGACAACTTACTTGAGGGATTTTGCTCAATCCCTAGGTAGGTATGGTGGACACTTGAAAATAAGATTTGGTTTTAAGGGTTTTTGGATGCACAAATAGTATCTCTACTTAGTGCGGAATTTTTGTCTAGCAAAGATAGGGGCAAGCACCACATGTTGAAGGATCTATGACAATATGACTTCTATGTGAATATAAACAAACATAAACCATTAAGTTGTCTTCCTTGTCCAACATCAACAATTTTGGCATATAATATTTTGATGAGGGCTTATAATCACAAAAGATTTCTAGGATAGTGTATCTATATGTGAATCTTCTCTTCCCTGATTAATTCTTTCATGAGTTGCATCATTGACTAATGCTATGTTTGTCAATCTCTAATAAAATTTTCTACTTATACTTTTCCTTATGTGGTGTCATCACCTACCATAAGATTAGTACATGATCCTTTCTTCATTTATTTCCTTTCTTTTATTTATTTCCTTTCTCTTTTTCTTTCTTTATTTCTTTTCTTTTATTTGCAACATGAAAGTAAAGAAAAAAACTCAAACTAAACTTTATTATATAACTTGCACACGATTACAAGGATAGATCACTAAGAAACTCTCAAAGAAGAAAGAACTAACTTTTATTCATCCAAAGAGAAAGATCGAACTAAAATAAGTAAAGGCTAAAAGATAGTGGGATGATACGATACCGGGGCACCTCCCCCAAGCATGGCGGAAGCCAAGGGGAGTGCCCATACCCGATACTCAATTCTCCTTTGGTGGTGAAGAAGATGATGGTGATGAAGGAGAGATCTTGTCCTCGGATTTCCATGGCAGTGGTCCACCATCATAAGAGGAGGAGTGAGTCTCACGGGTCCTGCAACTAGTAGCCAAACTCATACCTTTGAACCTCGCCTCATATTCAAAGACTTGGTTTTGGATGTCATAGATCTGGCTTTGGAGGAAGTTGATTTGCTCGTTGAGGGTGAAGACGATGTCCTTCATGGGCTTGCCATCCACCTTGAGATCACGGGAGAGGTCCGTGATCATAAGGTGATTAGCGTTGAGTCCACGATCCACCATCCCCTGGCACCGAAAGACGTCTTGCTCCATAGCTTCAAGCCTGGCCTCCATGGTTCCCGTCCCCTTGGGACATGGCACATCGCGGAGGTGAAGCACCCCCTCATGCATATGGATGACCTGAGGGTGCTGCACCACCTCTCGCAGATATGGGTTGATGATGTTATTGAAGAACTTGTCCTTGGAGGAGCTTGAAGAGGCCATGGTAGATGGGATCTGACAAAAAACCGCAAGGAAAAGAGAACATAGGATTTTCTCCACGATACGGTGATTAACAGGTTCGGGAAGTATATATAGATTTTTTTATCTTGGAGGACAAGCATATGGTAGAAAAACAGAGTCTGGAATGTGTCCCAGGTGGGCACAACCCGCCTGGGCATGACAGGCTTGCCTGGCGCGCCCTGGTGTCTTGTGCCCACCAGGGTACGTGTCGGTGTCAAAACCGGCGGATCTCGGGTAGGGGGGTCCCGAACTGTGCGTCTAGGCGGATGGTAACAGGAGACAAGGGACACGATGTTTTCACCCAGGTTCGGGCCCTCTCGATGGAGGTAATACCCTACTCCTGCTTGATTAATATTGATGATATGGGTAGTACAAGAGTAGATCTACCACGAGATCAGAAGCTAGCCTATGGTACGATTGTTGTTCGTCCTATGGACTAAAACCCTTCGGTTTATATAGACACCGAATAGGGTTAGGGTTACACAGAGTCGGTTACAATGGTAGGAGATCTACATATCCGTATCGCCAAGCTTGCCTTCCACGCCAAGGAAAGTCCCATCCGGACACGGGACGAAGTCTTCAATCTTGTATCTTCATAGTGTAGGAGTCCGGCCAAAGATGATAGTTCGGCTATCCGGACACCCCCTAGTCCGGGACTCCCTCAGTAGCCCCTGAACCAGGCTTCAATGACGACGAGTCCGGCGCGCACATTGTCTTCGGCATTGCAAGGCGGGTTCCTCCTCCGAATACTTAGAAGGTTTTGAACACAAGGATAGTGTCCGGCTCTTTAAAACAAGTTCCACATACCATCGTAGAGAGAATAACTTTTGCACAGATCTGCTGACGTATTCCACCTCAGCGTGCTTAGCGAGGCGGCTTCCTTGGAACGTCTTATCAAAGCGGAGTTCGTGCCCCCTTATTCCGGGATTCTCATCAATACGGACGTGGGTAACCCATCCGCGCCATTGATTACGGCGCTTGGGAGATAAGCGAGTTTTACCAGGCTGGCGGGGGACGCATAGCTTCGTCCGTCCATATAAGGGGATAAGGATCCACCTTTTCACCTACGCCTTCTTCCTCCTTTGCTCATCCATTTCCAAGACTCGAGCTCCAGCGCCTAAGTCCGCACATCCCACCTCAACCTTCTCCAACTATGTCCGGGGCGGGAGGCAGGTGGATGGCCTCCTCCGTCACGGAGGGGCACATCAAAAGCTGCGGAAGGCGGATACTTGTCCAGCAACATCGCGCAAGCACCGGCTACCCGGACGAGGGGCAGCTCATTCCAACCCCAGTGCCCCATGAGAGGGTGGTGTTTCTCACCCACTTCCTCCGCGGACTAGGTTTTCCACTTCACCCATTTGTCCGGGGGCTCATGTTCTACTACGGCCTGGACTTCCACGATCTGGCCCCGAATTTTATCCTCAACATCTGGGCGTTTATCGTCGTGTGCGAGGCCTTCCTCTGCATCCAGCCCCACTTCGGCTTATGGCTGAAGATCTTCAATGTCAGGCAGAAGGTAGTGGGCGGCCGCCAAGCGGAGTGCGGAGGCGCCATGGTTGGCAAGATGGCCAAAGTCCTATGGCTCGAGGGGTCCTTTGTGGAGACCATAAAAGGGTGGCAATCGGGGTGGTTCTACATCACCGAGCCGCGCGACTCTCAATGGACGGCGGCCCCCGAATTCCGATCTGGCTTCCCCACACGGCTCACATCATGGAAAGAGACAGGCCTGACGTGGGGGGATTCGAACGAGCTGTCCGGACTCCAAACCTGCGTCCGAAACCTGGTGGACAAGAATCTCAGGCTTGTCAACGTAATCCAGGTGATGCTCATCCGCCGGATTCTCCCATGCCAACAACGGGCCTTCAAATTGTGGGAGTTCGATCCGCACAAAGACCCAACTCTGAAAAGGCTCTTCGACACTACGCACGAAGATGCCCGGAAAGGTGCTTTATTCAAGGGCGGCTGAGGTTCCCACATCCGCTACCGAAGATCGCGGATTCATTTCATGGCGTCAAGCCAGCGAGGTAAGTTATTTTTCCCTTTATGGGACTCTTTTTTCATAGTTTGACTCTATGCGGGATCTAAAACTCCCTAACCTTTAACAGGACTGGCTGAAGACGTCCGGACAGATTACTTGTCCGGCTCCTTTGCCAGAAGACCCAGCGGACGCCCGATTGACGGGGCTGCTGGCTCCGGCACCTCACGTGGTGCCGGAGAAGAAGGCCAAGAAGAAGGCCACGGGAACTCGAAGGAGCTCCCGGCGCCAGGCGTTGTCGGACTCATCGCCCGACAACCACGAGGTGGAATCCTCCTCCGAGGAAGAGGAGGAGGAAAAAAGCCTCTCCCGGCCGGGGAGAGAAGGAAAGGAAGGCCGCCCCAACTGGGGAGGCCGGAGGGTCCAAGAAGGGAAGGACCCTTCCTCCGGACTTCTCTACCAACGCCGACAACGACGAGGAGGAGTGGCCAACAAGGGCCAAGCCCCTGGCGAGATCGTAAGTGTCCGGATACCCATGGCTTTTTTTTCATTGCATAGTGTTCTCTAGTGCCGAACAATCATGCAGCCCGCCCAAGGACGAGCTCGCCGCTTCGTCGAGCGGGTCCTTGAGTTCGTCGGAAGTGGAGAGTACTTCACTTCCGGCCGCCTCCTCACCTCACGCCGCGGACGACGCTGAGGTGGGGCCCCAAGGGGGGCCTGGTCAAGAGGAGGTGGCGCAGGAGGCGCCGCAAGGCAACCTCCCGAACTCCAGGCGCGAGGGGAGCGAGACCCCCAGGGGCTCTAAGCCCGACCCTCGTCCGGACTCCATACTGGAACCTTCAGCGGTTCCGAAGTTCGGCAAGCGGCCCCTTCGTAGGAAGGGTAAGACGCCTGTGTCCTCCGTCCAACCGGAGGCACCAGATAGCTTCTTGGAGGCGCTTAATTGCCTCCATCGAGGAGGAGCACCGCCTTTATGAGTGTGGTGATCCAGAAGTTCGATCCGCCAAGCGCTGGCCGACTGAAGTGCACTCAGCCTTCTAACAGTCTTTGAGGTAAGTTAATAATATGTAAAAATATTAACTCATATAAAGTATCCACTGATGCTAAGTTCGTTGTTCGGAAAGAAAAGCCGACTAAGGATCTAAAAAGATATCTGTGAGAGTCTAACATAAGTATGTCAATATGCGAATGCAAAGGCGCCCGACCTTTGCCGCCGGATCATGGAGGTTAATGCATTGAAGAAGAGCCTCAAGCGGTCCGAGAACGAGCTCGGCCTTGCCAAAAAGCAGCTCGAGGACAGGGAAGGTAAGCAATACCTTATTAAAGAAATACCTTATAGAAAGGATTCGGTTGCAAAAAATGACAGGAATAACGTGGGTATTGTAGGGGCCACGAACGAGGTGGCGACCACTGAAGGAAGCGGTGTCTGGCCGAAGGCAAAGCGGCCATGAACACACCGAGCGAGAGAAGCAGGAGGAGGCGGGTGGCGGAGGTGCGGCAAGAGCTCCTGTGCTCTCGTGGAAAAACACGAGAGTTTGGAGCGTGACTCGAAGACTCGAGAGTCCGAGCTCGCCTCGGCTCTTGAGAGTGCCAAAGCCGCTAAGGCCGAAGCCCAAAAAGCCCTCCAAGAAATTGAATCATTAAAGAAGATAGCGGCGGGTAAGGCATTCTTTATGAAAAGCAAGCATGTGAAAGCGAATTACCTATTACTTACCTGGATTCGGAGCTCTCCAGGAGCATTCGCAGATCTGCCCCGTAGTGTGTACGATCTTTGCTGCGTTCTCTGGCGCCAAGGAGGGGAGCTCGACGGAGAAGGTGTACTAGTCTCAGTATGCTGAGGCCGAATGTCCGATGCCCCTGAGCGACCAGCTGAAGCAGCTGATCGAGCTCCACAAGGTCACCGAACAGGCCATGAAGGGCCTCATAGTTCGGCTGTGGCCATTGAAAGCCATGACTGGGAGCTACTTCAGGCTAGTGCAGTGGCTGGTGGACGCCTGTCCATGGATTGAAGTCATCAAGCGCTCTGTCTGCATTGAAGGTGCCCGTCGGGCCCTTGCCCATGCTAAAGTGCACTGGGACAAGCTGGATGCGGAGAAGCTTGTGACGGACGGGCCACCGAAGGGCAAGGATCATCGCAAGCCCGAAATGTACTATGAGGGCTTCCTGAAGGGTGCCCGCTGTATAGCGGATGAGTGCTCCAAAGATGTAATTTTTGAATAGACTCGCATTTGTTATCATGTACGCTGAAAACTTGTTCATATGCGCTAAGCAACGCTTGTTAATTTAAAATATTACCTTATGTGCGACCGTTTATCAAATTTGAGAAATGGCAAGTCGTTGGCTTCAGCCCCCATGCCACGAAAGTCTTTGGGGTGTTCGGGATAAACTTGAGCGCTCTTGTTCCCATTCTTGGGTCCGTCGAGGAGGTGCTCAACGCAACTAACAAGGCAACCGGACTTATAGTGCTTGAACACTCTCACTTAGCCATAGAATTCTATAATTTTAAATTTCGTGAAGCCCCTAGTATTCGGAAGACCGAGTTCGGGGTGATATCCACGCCTTGGCCGGACAATGCCGGTTCCTCGCTCTAAGCGGCATAAGTCTTTAGGGACTCGAAGAAACCTCTCGAACAGCGACCGGCTCTCGCCTTATCATGACGATCAGTTTTAGCTTTCTCCACTGAGGTGCTCAACCCAGCTCAACCGGGGCACAATCGCAGTGGTTATCCCAGCGCTACCTTGGCCGATATAACGGAACATAAGGTACCAAAACAAGGGAGCCGGGCAAACCCAACTATTGACCCAAGACATGATTTGGAGCCGATGCATATAATGCTATAAGTTCAGGGTGCCGCACTTGTGAAAGTGTTCGGACTTATCACACCATACTTTTGGGGTACTTAAGCCCCTGGTGTATTGGTCGTACCAAAGTGTACGGTTGCGCAATGTCATAAATGAACATATATAATGGGAAAGAATGCAATAATAGGCAAGAGCTATATATTGGTTATTAAAAAGAAAGCGCAAATAAAAGCGAACGAGACAAATTGTGCGATAAGCAAGGTACGGAACTTTTGACATGTCCCCCTTCCAGGGGTAAGTTTGCGGTGTGGTATGTAAAATAGGTATACTGCTCGTAATAGAGACCACCTGGACACTCGACGCAGTTTTCTGCTTCCCTGGCTATTGCATCGTGTATTCGGCGCGAATGCCGGACAGGGCTTCTGGAGAACAGAGTCCTGAAAGTAAGAAAAAAGGAAAAAGAAAAAGAATGACACAATCGGGGCCCACAGTGCGGTTGAGCCGCGACTGGCGTGCCGTGGTCGTTCCCTCCCCTTATGCCCATGGTATCTCGGGCGTAGTTATGTGCCAGCGTAATCGGCTTCGCAATTTTGCGAGGGCTGGGGTTGGGGCGGATTGCTACTGGCGTGCTTGGATCGCGCCAGCGGTCTTGTTGTAGGTTACTCGGTAGCGGCAGCGGTGTCGGGACGTTTAGTGGCCGGACTCGAGAATTTCTGTGAGAGGCTGCCTTGCACCTCCGCCGCGAGGGCCGCCATGTGCTCCTCCGTTCGGAGAGAGCGTTCGGTGTTTCCATTGACCGTGATTACTCCTCGAGGGCCTGACATCTTGAGCTTGAGGTATGCGTAGTGCGGCACCGCATTGAACTTTGCAAATGCGGTTCATCCGAGCAGTGCGTGATAGCCGCTGCGGAACGGGACTATGTTGAAGATTAACTCTTTGCTTCGGAAGTTATCCGGGGATCCGAAGACCACTTCGAGTGTAACTGAGCCTGTACAATTGGCCTCTACACCTGGTATGACGCCTTTAAAGGTCGTCTTTGTGGGTTTAATTCTTGAGGGGTCTATGCCCATTTTGCGCACTGTATCCTAATAAAGCGTGTTCAGGGGCTGCTACCGTCGTCCATCAGGACTCTAGTGAGGTGAAATCCGTCGATGATTGGGTCTAGAACCAATGCGGCGAATCCGCCGTGACGGATGCTAGTGGGGTGGTCCCTTCGATCAAAGGTGACCGGGAAGGAGGATCATGGGTTGAACTTCGGGGCGACTGGCTCCATCGCATATACGTCCCTTAGTGCACGCTTCCGCTCCCTTTTGGGTATGTGGGTTGCGTATATCATGTTCACCGTCCGCACTTGTGGGGGGAAGCCCTTGTGTCCTCTATTGTTCGGCGGCCGGGACTCTTCCTCGTCATCTCTATGCAGCCCCTTGTCGTTGTTTTTGGCGCTTGGCTTGCCTGCTTGCTTGAACACCCAACAATCCCTGTTGGTGTGTTTGGCTGGTTTTTCGGGGGTGCCATGTATTTGGCACAAGCGATCGAGTATTCGGTCCAAGTTGGATGGGCCCTGTGTATTTCTTTTGAATGGCTTCTTCCGCTGACCGGGTTTAGAGCCTCTGAATCCGGCATTTACTGTAGTATCTTCAACATTATCGCCGTTAATGCGGCGCTTGTTCTTGCTGCGACACGACCTGCCATTGTTGTCCTTGGTATCCGAACTACCAAGGTGTTTGGCCAAGTTGTTGCTTCGAGCTAGCCAGCTGTCCTCTCCCGCGCAAAAGCGGGTCATGAGTGTGGTGAGGGCTGCCATGGATTTCGGCTTTCCCTGTCCTAGGTGCCGGGCAAGCCACTCGTCATGGATGTTGTGTTTGAAGGCTGCAAGGGCCTCTGCATCCGGACAGTCAACGATTTGATTTTTCTTGGTTAGGATCCGTGTCCAGAATTGTCTAGCCGATTCTTCTAGCAGCTGAATTATATGGCTAAGGTCATCGGCGTCTGGTGGTCGCACATATGTGCCCTGGAAGTTATCAAGGAATGCGGCTTCCGTGTCCTCCCAACAACAAATTGATTCTGGCGGCAAGCTGTTAAGCCAATGCCGAGCTGGTCCTTTAAGCTTGAGTGGGAGGTATTTGATGGCGTGTAGATCATCACATGGGCCATGTGGATATGGAGGAGGTAGTCCTCGATCCAAACCGCAGGATCTGTTGTGCCATCATATGATTCGATGTTTACAGGTTTGAAACCCTCGGGATTTGATGATCCATCACTGCCGTCATGAAGCATAGTGGGTGTGCGGCGCCTCTGTATTGGGCTATATCACGACGCAGCTCAAATGAGCTTTGTCTACTGTGTTCGGCCCGGCCGGAGTTGTTGTATCCGGCGTGACGTTTATCATCACGTGTTGTGGGGCGCCCACGTGATCCGTAGATCGATCTTGTTTGCCTTGCCTTGTCCTCCAATATGTTTTGCAGGTCTGGTGCGTTTCCCCGTGCCTTGGTCGAGCGGCGCCGGGGTGCGGCTTGAATGGAGGGTCTAGAGGCCTCTCTGTCGCTGACCCGCAGGGGTGGCCGGTCGGCCGCATCATCTTGGTGATGTAGGTTTGGGTCTTGCTTCCTCTAATTGGGGTAGCAGCCTGCGTTTGGTATCTCTTGGAGGGGCGTTCGAGTTCATACTCTTGGCTGCAAGGACTTGAGTCCATTTGTCACCGGCAAGTCTTGGTCAGCTCTAAGCTCGCTGCTTTTTCTTGAGGCTGCTTGCCGTGGCCATAAGCCTGCGTTTGGGCAGCTCTCCTGTTGGCAGTGGTCCTCAGGCACGACAAATTCGTCGTCGTTGAGGCTTGCCTCATCTTCGGAGGGAGGCATATAATTATCGTCCTCCACCTCCCTGTCTGCCGCTCTATCATGCGGACTTTCTTCTTCCTCCTCCTATGCTGAATCCTGCTGGAGGGGGTCGTCTTCGGCACTGTCTGGGGTATTATTGTCTCCCGTGCCGGAATCGCTGTTTTTGCTGTGGCGGGATTTAGAGTGGTGCCGCTGACGCCGGCGCTTGGGCTGTTTTCTTGGAGGGGTCATCTTCCGCTGTTCCATCGCCATTCCCATCTTTTGGGATGTCCACCATGTATATGTCGTATGATGAGGTGGCCTTCCAGTGCCCTGTAGGCGCTGGTTCTTGGTCGTCTCCGTAAATCGCGTCCATACCGTCGATGTCTTCGAGTCGAAGTCGAGCATGTCGGTTAAATCATCGACAAGTGGCTACAAAGTGGGTGGTGGGTGGGCGTTGAATTTCTTCGCCGTCCGCATCCCAACCTTCACGACCGTAGTTCGGCCAGGGCTCTCGAGATAAAGAGAGAGACTTTAGTGAATTCAGGATGTCGCCAAAGGGCGAGTCTTTGAAAGATGTCCGCGGCAGTGAACTCCATGACCGGCGCCCAATCGGATTCGATTGGCAGGGGCGCGGAGGGTTCGGAGTCCGGAGAGGAGTTCGGCACCCTGGAGTCACGGTCTTCGCAAAGGACAGGGATGGAGTTCGGCTCAATCGCCGTAGTGATTTCAGCCCCCGAGGCGGTGTCCAACCAACCGTCCTTGATCGGCGAAACCGGCTCCGGATTAAGGGTCGGAGCGGGCACTGGTGCGGCCTCCAGGGCACTGTTCGGCGGCAGAGCTCGATCATACCCATCGAGACAAAGGCGGCACGCCGGGCGTGGCTCGAATCCATCGAAGATCAAGTCTCCGCGGACATCGGCCGTATAGTTCAGGCTTCCAAATCTGACCTGATGGCCAGGGGCGTAGCTTTCGATCTGCTCCAGATGGCCTAGCGAATTGGCCCGCAGTGCAAAGCCGCCGAATACGAAGATCTGTTCAAGGAGAAAAGTCTCACCCTGGACTGCGTCGTTGCTGATGATTGAAGGAGCCATCGGGCCTATCGGTGACGACTACGGAGGAACTCTCAATGAAAGCACCAATGTCGGTGTCAAAACCGGCGGATCTCGGGTAGGGGGTCCTGAACTATGCGTCTAGGCGGATGGTAACAGGAAACAAGGGACACGAAGCTTTACCCAGGTTCGGGCCCTCTCGATGGAGGTAATACCCTACTCCTGCTTGATTAATATTGATGATATGGGTAGTACAAGAGTAGATCTACCACGAGATCAGAGAGGCTAAACCCTAGAAGCTAGCCTATGGTATGATTGTTGTTCGTCGAACGGACTAAAACCCTTCGGTTTATATAGACACCGAATAGGGTTAGGGTTACACAGAATCAGTTACAATGGTAGGGGATCTACATATCCGTATCGCCAAGCTTGCCTTCCACGCCAAGGAAAGTCCCATCCGCACACGGGACGAAGTCTTCAATCTTGTATCTTCATAGTCTAGGAGTCCGGCCAAAGATGATAGTTCGGCTATCCGGACACCCCCTAGTCCGGGACTCCCTCAGTACGCTGCCTGGAAGTTTCTTTATTTACAATTTTTTTAAATATTCCAAAACTGATTTAAAAAAATTGCAGATTTTTTGGAGTCCGTTTACTTACCGTATCACGTACCTCCTTATTTTCACGATTCTGGAGTGTTCCAGAAGGACTCTTTTATGTGTTCTTCCGTTGTCAAAGTTTGTTTTCAACATTAATGGGCGTACCTAAGATATAATGCTTTATTCTTTGCCCATTGACAACCTTCGGGTTAGTACCTTCGGAATTATTTATTTTGATGGCTCTAGACCGATAAACTTCCTCGATAACATAGGGGCCTTCCCATTTTGAGGGGAGTTTTCATGCAAAGAAAATAAAATGAGAGTTGTACAAAAGAACATATTCTCCGACTTTAAACTTGCACTTTTGGATTTTTTGTGCCATATTTTAACTTTTTCTTAGAATAATTTTGCATTTTCATAAGCTTGGGTTCTCCATTCATCTAATGAGCTAATATCAAATAACCACTTTTCACCAGCAAGTTTGAAATCATAATTGAGCTCTTTGATGGCCCAATATGCTTTATGTTCTAACTCAAGAGGAAAATGACAAGCTTTTCCGTAAACCATTTTATAAGGAGACATACCCATAGGATTTTTATATGTTGTTCTATAAGCCAAAGTGCATCATCTAATTTCTTAGACCAATTCTTCCTGGACCTATTGATGAGTCTTTTGCAAAATTAATTTTATTTACATCGCTAAGTTCAACTTGACCACTAGACTGAGGATTATAAGGTGATGCAATTCTATGGTTAACATCATACTTGGCAAGCATTTTACAGAAAAGCACCATGAATAAAGTGTGAACCACCATCAGTCATTAAATATCTACGGACTCCAAACCTTGGGAAAATAACTTCCTTAACTTAAGCATTTTAATAGAGGTGTTGTGATCAGCACTACTAGTTGGAGTGGCTTCTACCCATTTAGTAACATAATCAACAACAACCAAAATATGTGTATACCCATTAGAGGAAGGAAAAGGTCCCATGTAATCAAATCCCGAAACATGAAATGGTTCAACAGCAAGTGACTAATTCATAGACATTTCTTGACGCTTATCGATATTACCTATTCTTTGACATTCATCACAAGATGAGACAAACTTACGGGCATCCTTGAAGAGAGTAGGCCAATAAAATTCAGATTGCAATACCTTGTGAGCAGTTCTATCTCCGGCATGATGCCCTCCATAAGCCTCGGAGTAACATTTCCGTAGGATTTGTCCCTGTTCATGCTCAGGTACGCAACGTCTAATAATACCATCTACTCCTTTATAAAGATGTGGTTCATCCCAAAAGTAATGTCTTAAATCATAGAAGAATTTTTTTTCTTTTGTTTGTATGTAAAGCTAGGTGGTAAATATTTAGCAACAATGTAATTAGCATGATCAGCATACCAAGGAGTATTATGAGCAACATTTATTGCAGCTAACTGCTCATCAGGAAAACTATCATCAATAGGTAGTGGGTCATCAGGCACATTTTCAAGCCTAGATAAATTATCAGCTACTAGGTTCTCAGCTCCTTTTCTATCAATGATATGTAAATAAAATTCTTGTAACAAGAGAACCCATCTAATAAGTCTAGGTTAGCATATTTCTTTTCCATAAGATACTTAATAGCAGCATGGTCTGTGTGAATAGTTACTTTGGAATCAACAATATAACGTCTAAATTTATCACAAGCAAACACCACTGCTAAGAATTCTTTTGAGTAGTAGAATAATTTCTTTGAGCACCGTCAAGAGTTTTACTAGCATAATATATAACATTCAGTTTCTTATCAACTCTTTGTCCTAGAACAGCACCAACAACATAATCACTAGCATCACATATAATTTCAAAACGCAGGTTCCAATCAAGTGGTTGAACAATAGGTGCATAAATTAAGGCTTTCTTGAGTGTTTCAAAGGCTTCTAAACAATCATCATAAAAAACAAAAGGAATATCCTTTTGCAAAAGACTCGTGAGAGGCCTAGAAATTTTAGAAATTTCTTCAATAAATCTCCTATAGAAACCAGCATGACCTAAGAAACTGTGAATACCTTTTACATCTTTAGGACATGGCATTTCCTCAATTGCATCAACCTTAGCTTGGTCCACTTCGATACCTCTTTCAGAAATTTTATGACCCAAGATAATGCCTTCATTAACCATAAAGTGGCACTTCTCCCAATTCAAGACAAGATTTGTTTGTTCACATCTCTGCAAAAATCGCTCAAGATTGCTTAAGCAATCATCAAAAGACTTCCCATAAACAGAGAAGTCATGTATGAAAACCTCAACAATCTTTTCACAAAAGTCAAAGAATATGCAGTCATACATCTTTGAAAGGTAGCAGGTGCATTACATAAACCAAAAGGCATACATCTATAAGGATAGGTTCCAATGGGACTAGTAAAAGTGGTCTTTTCTTGATCAGGTTGAGAAACAGGTATTTGTGAAAAACCAGAATATCCATCAAGGAAGCAAAAGTGTGTGTGCTTAGATAATCTTTCAAGCATTTGATCAATGAAAGGCAGATGGTAATGATCTTTTCTAGTTGCTTTATTTATGTTTGTAAAATGAATTACCATTCTATAGCCTGTAACAATTCTTTGTGGAATAAGTTCATTCGTATCATTAGGAGCAACAGTTATACCTCCCTTCTTAGGGACACAATGAACATGACTTTCCCATCTACTATCAGCTATAGGATAGATTATACCTGCTTCCAGAAGCTTTAAGATTTCTGTTCTTACCACTTCTTTCATCTTCGGATTTAACCGACGTTGGTGATCAACAACGGGTTTAGCATCAGGTTCTGTCGGTGGGAACAACACCTATGGGATCACTGGGATACCTTCTACGGTTGGCGGGCGCGGGGTTGTGCAAAGAGCGGGTCTGGCGGTCAGCAAAAAGGTCGTTTACCTAGGTTCGGGCTGCGAAGATGCGTAATACCCTAGTCCTGCTTTGATGTGTATTTGAGTGTTCTTGAGTTCTTGAGCTAGCTACGGCGCATGCGTAGCCCAAAAGATCCGAATCCTTCTCCTGGACGCCTCGGGCCTCCTTTTATAGACAAAAGGGGTTTCCACAGTGGCACACAGGAGGTGGAAAGGTGTACAATGCGCAAGCTTATCGCCTGTCATTACGGGACAAGGCGCATTAAATGCGCTCCTTAGGTGTCCTGTTGCTTTATTGGGGACGGCAGCGAGGCCCGTTCCGTCCGCCGCCGCTCCGCCTTGCTCCGACACACGTCCAGGCCAACAAGGCATGCAGCGCCATGTAGGCTGGCTGGCTACTGAGATGGCGTGGTGGTAGGGTATTCACGAAGATCTGCATGCCACCACGCAGGTGCTTGCTGAGCTGGCCTGGAAGCCGCACGTTGCCACGCAGGTGCCTGCCGAGCTGGTTGGGCTGATAGCTATATGGGAACGGCGGTGAAGTCTTGGCAAACGTGGGCCTGGTTGCGGCCCCACAGGTGTCCTCGGCAAGGGCCTTGCCGAGGCCTCGGCAAGGGGTCTTGCCGTGGCGCCGCGGTCGTCCCTGACAAGGGTCTTGCTGGGGGTCTCGTGGATTTCCTCGGCAAGGATCTTGCAGAGGATCGTCGTCTTCTGGTTCCCACCTGATCTTGTGTGTTTATGCTCTTGAC
Organism: Aegilops bicornis; assembly: GCA_021605145.1. Lineage (NCBI taxonomy): Eukaryota > Viridiplantae > Streptophyta > Magnoliopsida > Poales > Poaceae > Aegilops > Aegilops bicornis. Next base: position 730,341 of record JAHIAL010000070.1, on the reverse strand, counting down.
GAAGATCTGCATGCCACCACGGAGGTGCCTCCCAAGCCTTGGTTCCAATGTGGTTGTTGGCGGTGTTGGAACCCTTGGGCTCAAGGGTGGCGCGCCCTGCTGGCGTTGGGCAAGTTCCCCGGCAAGGCCCTTGCTGGGGCTGCGGAGGCCACGCCGGCAAGGGTGTCACCGGGGGAGTCCACCTCGCCCTCTTGTTCTGGGTGTTTCTTGGTCTTGGCGTTGCCTTGCCCGTCTCGTGCCTTCCTCTGCCCTACTTAGTGTGGCCGTGGGCGCGGCCCTGACTGCCCGTGCACAAGTAGAGGGGTATAAAAAGGGCCCTACTTTTGTACACTGACAGGAGCCCCCGGGCCTGGGCCACACATAAGCGCAACGCGTTGTTGGGCTAGGCCAAGAACGGTGCGCGGGCAGGCGGGGCGGAGTTTTACCGCGGTAATTCCTTCGCTCGTTGCGTTTCCCTACGACCCGCGTTGAACGCGCGACATGGAGGGTCGTGCGTGACGTGGGGGTCGTGCATGGGGCGGTTCCTGCCTTCATGCGTCACATCATGGTAAAGTGGCGGCTCGTTCCTTCCCCATAAAAAAGGAGAAACCGCAGGCGCGACGCCCATTTACCCTCTGTGCCTTCTCCAATCTCGGAACCGCCATCCCTCTGTTCTTCCTTCCCAAGCTCTTTCTTTCACCCGCCGCTACCGCGCCTTTGCTGCCCCTCGTCCTTCGTCTCCCTCAACCGCCATGGCACCCAAAACCAGCAAAGGCAAGGGAGTGGCCAAGGACGCCGGGGGGAAGGAGGCGCCGGAGAGCGAGTTGGCGGCACGGCGGATGCGGTTCGCCTAATTTCCTTCGACGGTCGACGTGGTCCACCTTCGGTACTACTTCAAGCCCCTGTGGGGGTGCAAGACGAAGGGGCACCCTGCCACGCGCGTCATCCCCGTCGGTTTCGCCGAAGCCAGCCCGAATCGGTACCCATTCTTCATTGACTACTTTTCCTGCGGGCTCTGCCCCCCTTTCTCTGATTTCTTCAATGACGTCATGCACACCTACGGCTTCCACCTTCTGGATTTCACTCCGAATGCCGTGGCGTGCGTGGCTCTTTTCGCCCATCTCTGCGAGGGCTTCGCCGGAGTACATCCCAACATAGCGCTTTTCCACCACTACTTCTATCCTCGTATCCAAAAGGGAGGTGTGATTTCCAGTTGTGTCGCCTGGATCCCAAGGAGCCAGGGAAAGGGGTAATATCTGGAGGGCGCTCTGAAGGAGAGGTGGGAGGAGTGGCGGGGCCGATGGTGCTGGATTGTGGAGGAGGACCCGCAGGAATTTTGCCGGGTTCACCAGGTGCCGCCGGTTCACAGAGATGATTGGAGCAATGTCGACACTGATGATGAGAAGCTCACGGTCGCCACCACCAGGATTCACCGCCTCACCATGGCCGGGCTCACCCTCGAGATGATTGGGGCGGATTTCATCCGCTCCCGAATCACTCCACTGCACAACAAGGGGAGGCCGGCCTGGCTTTTCAGGAACGCGGCTGACATCATGAGGCTTCGCCCTGGCTTGTACCACAACCTCACGGTGATGGGACACGCCCACTTGTGCCAGAGGCTTTTTCAGCTCGACGTGTACCGCGACGGCAGGGCCGAGAGGTCCGGCAAGGCCGCGAAGACCGGCAAGGTCGTCAAGGGGCCCCTATTTGGGTTGCCAGCGGGGGCGGTCCCACTGAGCAACAACTCTCGCCAAACTGGCATCATTGCCATGATGCCGGACTTCAACGCGCATGGCCTTGACCCAAATGGGGCCAAGCCGGGTGCGGATCAGGTGCAGGAGTTCTTCGACAAGCTGTCGGAGAAGTACGTCCATGCCGAGCCGCTGCTCATCCGGTACACCACCCAAGCGGAGCTGGACTACATCGCCTCCAGGGCGGCAGAGGCGGAGCTTGTCAAGGAGACTGGCAGCACCGGCCACGTGGAGGACGAGGCCGAGGCTGCCGCGAAGGAGAAGGAGCTTGCCGGGTGGGCAGAGTCCGCTAGGGAGGCCAGCAACGCCGACACTTCATTGAAGACGTGGTCGACGAGTCGACCCAGGAGGAGGCCGAAGCTGACGACCCTTCGGTCTTGGAGAGAAGGCGCGTCCTGCAGCGGGCCACCTCTGGCGAGCCGGTCTGGCCCGGCAGGACCGAGCAGCGGCAAGAGACCCAGGAGGAGTCCGTGCATCTAACGAGGACCGCGACAACAAAGAAAGTGGTCAAGGCCGCAGTGGCGAAGAGGAAAGCGTCCGCATCTTCTTCGTCCAAGCGCCCTCGGACCCCACCCGCTTCCCCTCCTCCCGCGGATGTCAACACGGAGTTCGTCTTTGACCTTGGGTCTTTGAGCCCGCGGAGGAAGAGGAAGGCAGTGGAAGAGGAGGCGGAGGATGAGTAAGTATCTTGTCTTCTATTATCTCCGTCCCCTCAGATCGCGCCGCTTTTCTTGACTTGTTTTTATTTTTGCAAGGATGTCGAGACGCTAGCCCAGAGGGTTGCGAAGAGGGCCAGGGCCTCGACGGGCGGCCAGCCCCCGGCGGGTAACTCGGGCACACCACTGGTGGTGGAGAGCAGCCCGGATAGCAGCCCCCAGCGCAGGCCCCAGAATGCGTTCATCACTCGCTCCCTATCTACGTGCGTTGGGGTATGATCTCTTGGCACTGACCCTTCCGTGGTTGCAGGAGGAGGATGGCAGCAGGAGAAGCCACTAAGGGCCACCCCCAACACGCCGCCCCCGTCAACCACGCCACCCCGAGGGGCGTCCTCGGCAAGGGCACCAAGCATCGAGCCCATGCACACGGAGGAGGAGGAGGCGAACCCGGGCGCCGACGGCTCTGTCCCGGCACCGAATCTCGGTGGGGAGGGGCCACTTCTTCCGAGCCCGGCACGGGTGAGTTATTTGCCTTCTGTCCCTGTTTGTTCTTCTTCTTTTTGAACTTTGATTCGGCTCTGCCTCATCCCCCTTCTTGGCATCTAGGCGCTCCCTTGGAGGACCAGGAGAACATCGATACTGTCATCGAGGAGGTCCCCAGGGATGTTGAGGCCGAGGCCAACAAAATCGCCGCCGCGGAGGCCGCCAAGGGTGCTGCTGAGGATGCCGCCAAGGAGCCGGCCGGGGAGACCGGCAAGGCCGCTGCCGAGGAGGGGGCGGTTGATGACCAACCTTCCTCCTCCGCTGCCTCTGGCTCGGGCAAGTACCTGAGGGTGAGCGACGACCTGTTCATCCACCTCCCAGGGACGGCGAGCACCGGGGCACCCACCAAGGGGGAGGTGTTTGATGACGAGGTGATCGCCGCCGCCGGGATTGAGGTTGTTGATGACCCGAGCGCCAATGGCGGCGGTTCCTAGGAAGAGCGGCTCCTCTAGGCCATGAGCGCCAACTTCCAGAAGCTTCAGGCGATTCACCATGCCCGCTTGGACAAGGCCATGTCCAGGATCGCGGTGGTGGACTAGGCGGAGGCAGACCTCAAGGAGCACGTCGCCGAGACGCAGGCTTGGTTCCGCCAGGCCTACAAGGACCTGAAGGTCGCCCAGGATGTGCTGGCTAAGCGCAAGCTGGAGCTTGATACGTCTCCAACGTATCTATAATTTTTGATTGCTCCATGCTATATTATCTACTGTTTTGGACCATATTGGGCTTTATTTTCCACTTTTATATTACTTTTGGGACTAACCTATTAACTGGAGGCCCATCCCAAAATTGCTGTTTTTTGCCGATTTCAGAGTTTCGAAGAAACGGAATATCAAACGGAGTCCAAACAGAATGAAACCTTCGGGAACATGATTTTCTCACCGAATATGACCCAGGAGACTTGGACCCTACTCCAAGGAAGCTTCGAGGTGGGCACGAGGTAGGGGGGCGCGCCCTCCCCCAGGCGCGCCCCCACCCTCATGGGGCCCACGAAGCTCCACCGACGTACTTCTTCCTCCTATATATTCCTACGTACCCCAAACGATCAGATACGGAGCCAAAAACCTAATTCCACCGCCGCAACCTTCTATACCCACGAGATCCCATCTTGGGGCCTGTTTCGGAGCTCCGCCGGAGAGGGCATCCACCATGGAGGGCTTCTACATTATCAACATAGCCCCTCCGATGAAGTGTGAGTAGTTTACCTCAGACCTTCCGGTCAATAGTTAGTAGCTAGATGGCTTCTTCTCTCTTTTTGGAACTCAATACAATGTTCCCCCCTCTCCTGTGGAGATCTATTCGATGTAATCTTCTTTCTGCAGTGTGTTTGTTGAGACCGATGAATTGTGGGTTTATTATCAAGATTACCTATGAACAAGACAACATGATGTAGAGGGATAAACTCAAGCAATATGATATAAAACCCATCTTTTATCCTTGATGGCAACAATACAATACGTGTCTTGCTGCCCCTGCTGTCATTGGGAAAGGACATCGCAAGATTGAACCCAAAGCTAAGCACTTCTCCCATTGCAAGAAAGATCAATCTAGTAGGCCAAACCAAACTGATAATTCGAAGAGACTTGCAAAGATAACAAATCATGCATAAAAGAATTCAGAGGATATTCAAATATTTTTCATAGATAATCTTGATCATAAACCCACAATTCATCGGATCTCGACAAACACACTGCAAAAAGAATTACATCAAATAGATCTCCAAGAAGGTCGAGGAGAACTTTGTATTGAGATCCAAAGAGAGATAAGAAGCCATCTAGCTAATAACTATGGACCCGAAGGTGTGTGGTAAACTACTCACACATCGTCGGAGAGGCTATGGTGTTGATGTAGAAGCCCTCCGTGATCGATTCCCCCTCCAGTGGAGCATCAGGAAAGGCCCCAAGATGGGATCTCACGGGTCCAGAAGGTTGGGGCGGTGGAAATAAGGTTTCGTGGTGCTCTCGGATGTTTTCAGGGTATATGAGTATATATAGGCGAAAGAAGTTGGTCAGGGGAGCCACGAGGGGCCCACGAGGGTGGGGGGCGCGCCCTCCTGCCTCGTGGCCTCCTCGTTTCTTTCTTGACGTCCACACCAAGTCTCCTGTATTGCGTTTGTTCCAAAAATCACTCTCCAGAAGGTTTCATTCCATTTGATATTCCTTTTCTGCGAAACACTGAAGTATCCAAAAAAACAGCAATTTGCACTGGGCCTTCGGGTAGTAGGTTAGTCCCAAAAATAATATAAAAGTGTATAATAAATCCCATTAAACATCCAAAACAGATAATATAATAGCATGGAACAATCAAATGATAGATACGTTGGAGACGTATCATCGACGTGTCATGCACCAAATAACAGTGCAGAACAGTAGGTGGGACGCGCCCCAGTCGTAGCGCCCCAGTAGTAGTAATGAGCAATGAGATGTCAAATCACAATGCCGCACCTTCCCAGACAGACGAAGCAACCATTATTTCACACTTCGCTGAATCCGCTTCGCCATCATATCCTTCAAGAAAACCACGTATTACTTCTGTCATAGTTCTGCCTCAAGAGGGATGCTCCTCGCCTTGGTACATCATGACACATGGGACCGCATGATAGGCCATGCTCCCCCGCCCACCGCTCGGTAAAATCACCTCATTTTTACTACTTCCTCCGTATCGGTTTACATGGCATGAACGTCATTCTAGGTTGATAATTTAACTGGCTATATATGTGATGAACAGTATATGTTTAGAAACTACATCCGCTTAAGAATCCAATGATATACTTTTTGTGACATAGTAACTCATATTTAGTTAGTCAAATGGATGACCTAGAACTACGTGCACACCCTATAAACTGAGACGGAGGGAGTAGTATCTTTTTAGATCAATATAGTCGGGATTCACCAAGGAGTAAAACCAAGTGGTAGGCTGCTCCTGTCCTGTTGGCGTAGCAACTCAAGCAGGGTCAGTCCACACACGAAAACAGTGTGCACACGAAATAGCTCCATGTGTTGTTTTCATGGACTAGCAAGATGCCCGTGCATTGCATGGAACATCAAGATGCATTTAAAAAAACACCTGTTGTGATTGGCCCATGCAGGAGTCCCATGTGTAAAAACTAATGATATCTCAGAGAATTTTATCGGAAAAATGGTATCTCGAGAATTTTATCGGAAAAATGCTATCTCGAGAATTTCATTGAAAAAATGATATCTCGAGAAAGATGAGAGATAAGGTGAGGAGGAGCGGGGCGTGGTGGTGACTGGTGGTCGGACTGGGCCGAGGAATGGGGATGGACAGCGTCGGCAAGCGGCAGCGGCCACCATGCTAGATTGTTCCAGAGACTTCCTTTTTTAATTTCTCAGCAATGAGGTTGTGGGAGATAAGGATGAACGAGGAAAGGCCTTATCTGTAAATGTGGAGAGAGGTGTGGGTATCTTTTGTAAATTTGTCATTGTTTGCTTTCTATCCGTCAGATATAGATCAGACGGTCTATATTACAAGATGGCAGGGACACCATCATCACCAACTTGTTTTTTATAAGAGTAGAGAGTAGAATAGAGATATTTCGCTGTGTGAAAACAAATTTAAATATGAACGACTAATCGGGTGTCCGCGGTCTTCTGTCGGGAGCCCGGGACAAAGTTGGATGGCCTCATAGTAGTAGTAGTGTAGAGTACTACTAGTACTACTAGATAGTGAGTGCTTACTACTGTATCTATGTACTAATTGCAACACATGCATGTGTTAGCAGTTTAATGACCACGTGTGGATTTGATGGTAAGATTTGTGTAAGTTGGATGTCATATTATTTCTCTAACATGTGGTCAAAGTTAGCCTCCAAAACGCATTTTAGACCCTATATGGATTGAGGGAGTACATGCATTGCCGAGGTTTCTCTTAATCCTTCCGTGCAACTTTTTTATTGAAGCTTGAAATGTGAACATGTGAATGGGAGGGACTACTACAACCCTTCCAAAAGAACTGTAGTACTAATGGCATCGTACTCCCTCCATTCACCATCTCACATGCTCAGTTTTTTCATTTGATAAGAGGCAAACCATGTGGGGCCTACATTAGAGGCAAGGCTCTATACACCGGAGATGCTATGTACTTTTGATGTGTCCCGTCAACTCGTAGAACGAGGAGAAACTTGCTTAGTATGCCGTATCCCCCGCCCACGGGCGCGGTTGCTCGTAGAGTTGCAGGACGAGGAGAAGCTTGCTTACTATGCCTACGCCCACTCCCTCGGCCACGCGCGCGATGGCTCGCAGGACGAGGATAAAATTTTACTACTCCCACCCTTTACTCCTCGTCCCTACCTTGGTTAGAGAGATTATCATATTTTTTGAAATATGTCTTTTAGTAGTAGTAGTAGTAGTAGTAGTAGTAGTAGTAGTAGTAGTACAGTGGTACATAGGAGTAGTACTACAACAATTTCCTTGGAGTCTGTGGTGCAGCAAGCTACCCTAGGCTATGTTACTACTCCCTCCTTTCCGGTTTATGGCTCAATTTCAAAATCTCTCCAACCAAGGTAGACGGTGAGTGATGGAATTAATTTCGTAGTTTGCACAAGTAATTAGTACGCTCGTTTTTCTCAAGAAGTTATGTTTACCGATGCATTAATTACAATGAATGCATGCATGACCACTAAATTTCCATGAACTTCTAAATGCATTGGTTAGTTTCCTCTTAACACTGCTTGCATCGGGTGATTTAACGCACCTCAAAATCCAAACATGTGATGGTACTACTACTAGTAGAATTGAGACTTATGAAATGGAAAAGTGAATTTTTTAGATGAACCCTATAAACCGGAAAGGAGGGAGTAGTAAGTAGTACTACCTCCATAGTGGGTACATACTCCGTAAAATCAGATTTTCCCAAAACTAATTCGCTCAACCTTTATTTGCTTGGTTCCCTTCCTGCCTCGTTGCCTCGAACAGACTATGCCAAACTCCCCTGCCTGCCGCGCGGGATAAGACCCGCCCTCGCCTTTTTTATTCCAGGTTTGTGTCGATGGATCGCGTGAAGCAGCAAAAACAAAGTCGTGTCTTGTACTCCTCTGTCGATGCTCGCTTTCATGAATTCTGAACTTTCTATCACCGACATGTGGGACATATAGCAACTGGGTCGACGTGTCATGCACGCAATAACAATGCAAAATAGCAGGGGGGACGCACCCCAGTCGTAGCACCCCAGTAGTAGTAATGAGCAATGAGACGTCAAATCACAATGCCTCACCTTCCCAGATGGATGAAGCAACCATTATTTCACACTTCTCTGAATCTGCTTCACCATCACATCCTTCAAGAAAACTGTGGGTATCAAAACCGGCGGATCTCGGGTAGGGGGTCCCGAACTGTGCGTCTAGGATTGATGGTAACAGGAGACGGGGGACACGATGTTTACCTAGGTTCGGGCCCTCTCTATGGAGGTAATACCCTACTTCCTGCTTGATTGATCTTGATGAATATGAGTTTTACAAGAGTTGATCTACCACGAGATCGTAATGGCTAAACCCTAGAAGTCTAGCCTATTTGAATATATGGTAATGAATGTGTCCTATCCAAACTATGCTCTCCGGTTTATATAGACACCGAAGAGATCTAGGGTTACATGGGGTTGGTTACATAAGAGGGAATCTTCATAGTCGGTCGCCTAGCTTGCCTTCCACGCCAGGGAGAGTCCAATACGAACACAAGTATAGTCTTCGGCCTTCATATCTTCACAGCCCATCAGTCCGGCCCATGGATAACAGGCCGGACGCCCGAGGACCCCTTAGTCCAGGACTCCTCAAGAGCCCTGAACCTGGCTTCAATGACGAGGAGTCCGGCGCGCAGATTGTCTTCGGCATTGCAAGGCTGCTTCCCCTTTTTTCCGAACTCCAAGGTAGTCTTCGGACGGGATGATTGTATCCGGACCTGTTATACACCACACACAACCGCAAAGAGAATACAATATTTGCACGAATCTAATATGTTGACAGCTTCTTTACAACACGACGTCGCGTCCACCCGGTTATAATTTCGAACCGTTTTTCTTCTGCCATCCCACGTTCCGAGATGTGGTTGCTATTGGCATGTCTTGTCGAAGCAGAGATCGTGTCCCCTTATTGCGGGATTCTCATCAATGCGGGCATGGATAACCCAACCGTGCCGTTTGCACAGCCCTTGGGAATAGGCGAATCTCAAGGCGAGTGAGGAGGCGTTTAATGTTTGCTGCCTTTATAAGAGGATAAGGATTCCCTCTTCCTCTTCTCATGCTTTCTCTCTGTCTCTGCCTTCCCGATCTCGAGCTCTAGCGCCCAAGTTCTCATCTCCTTTCCACTTAAGCAACCAAGACCGGATCTGGTGGTCAGGGCAAGTGGATGATCTCCTCCGTCAAGGAGGAGGACATTACTGAGCTCCGAGCGGCCGGATATTTGTCGAAGGAGATCGCCCACCGCTTGCCGACCGAGGGGCAAATCGTCCCCAAGCCGGAGCCCAAAGAGAGGCTAGTATTCCTTCCTCATTTCTTCCGCGGGCTGGGGTTTCCACTCCACCCTTTCGTCCGCGGGCTGATGTATTATTATGGGGTAGATTTCCATGATCTATCCCCGAATTCCTTCCTCAACATCTCGGCATTCATCGTCGTGTGCAAGGCCTTCCTCCGCATCCAACCCCACTTCAGGCTGTGGCTCAAAGTCTTCAACATAAAGCCGAAGGTGGTGGACGGCCAGCACGCCGAGTGCGGAGGAGCCATGGTGAGCAAGCTGCCCAACGTCTCCTGGCCGAAAGGTATTTTTGTGGAGACAGTGAAGGAGTGGCAGAAGCAGTGGTTCTACATCACGGAACCACGCGGCACCACTTGGGCCACGGCTGCCGAATTCTGCTCCGCTGCTCCTATGCGACTCACCTCCTGGGTCGAGAAGAGTCCGGACTGGTGTTCCCCCGATGAGCTGATAATGCAGCAAACACGTGTTCAGAGCATGGTAACCAAGAGCGTCAAGCTCGTCGACATGATCCAGGTGATGTTGGTTTGCCGGATCCTTCCGTGCCAGCGCCGAAGCTTCCCGCTATGGGAGTTCAACCCGAAGAAGCACCGGACCCTGGTGAGGCTCTTCGAGACTACGCACGAAGGTGCGTGGAAGTCGCTCTTCAAGGGCAACGAGAAACCACCAACCACGGATTCGGACCGTGGTCACGATTGTACACACCCCGCCAGCAAGGTACGTTATTTCTGTCGTATCCCCAACCTTATTGTTTCGAGGATGATGTCTGAGCTTTTATTATGGCTCCTTCAGGACTGGATGGAGAGGGCGAAGCGGATCCAGTGTCCGGCTCCGCTGCCCGAAGAACCGGTCATCCCGCGCCTAGCGGAGATGCTTGTGCCAGCGCCATACAAGGTGCCGGTGAAGAAGGCCAAGAAGAAAGCCAAGGGGGCCAAGAGTGGCCCCCGTCGCAAGGGTACTTCGGACGCAACGTCCGAAGACGACGAGGCCCATTCCTCTATCCCTGAGGACAATGATGAGGGGGAAGAGGAGGAGGAGAACTACCCTCCTCCCGAGGAGAAGATGAAGAAGAGAGCGGCTCCGACGCATCTGGAGGCGGAGACGCCCAAGAAGGGGAAGGGCGTTCCAGCGGTCAACACTGCGTGGGACGTTAACAACAGTCCGGAACGACACGCCCGCACTAAGCCCCAGGCCGCATTGTAAGTGACAGGGCTCACTCGTGCGCACATCCTGCCCTTTCTTTCCATTATCTTGATGTAGTTGACTGTACTGTTGCAGTCCGGCCCGTGACCTAATCCAGCGATCCTCGTCTAGAGGTTCGTTGGCTCCATCGGAGATGGCGAGCCAGTCGCCACCGCCCGCCATTTCCCTCGGCCGGGACGACATCAAGTGTTGTCCTGCAGGACCGCCCAAGGGAGGAGCCCAAGACGTTGTCGGGGAGGCGCCACAAGGCGAGGCCTCCACTGCCGGACACATGGAGGGGCCAATCCCCATGAAGATTGGCGAGGAGGGCCGTATTCAGTTCGGCCCTCCGCCGAATACGATTCAGGAGACCCATATGGCTTCGGAGTCGGGCGAGCAGCCCCCTTTGAAGGAGTGGGTGCGCCGCTTCCGCCGGTGGTCCCTGTCCATCCAGGGGCACCGGATAACCCGACGGAGGCGCTACGAGGCGCCTCCGTTATGGACGAGCACCGTGTCCTTATGGGCCTGGTGATTGAGAAGGTTCAGTCCGCCAAGAGTGGACTGCACGAAGCCTGCGGCAGCCTGTTGACAGGTTTCGAGGTAAGTGACATAGAGAAAAAAAAACCTGTAGTCAGTAGCCCCTGAGACACTGTCCGGCGAGAAGAACCGGACAGAGGATCTATTGTAGGAGACTAACATAGCATGTATGCATAAGCAGGCGTCGCTGTTGGCCGCAACCTCGCATGCTGCCGAAGTCTCTGAATTGAGGCAGAGGCTGGAGCGGACCGAGAACGAGCTTGGCGAGGTTAGGGTTCAGCTCCAGGAGAAGCAAGGTGAATAACGACTTTCTGTATGTTCGGAAAGGGTAGTCGATGTATATTGACTGTAGTGTCGTAATATGTGCAGGAGCCGCGACCGAGGTCGAGGCCCTAAGGAAGGCCTTGGGCGAGGCCGAGGGGAAAGCTGTCCAGCAGCAGGCCGCTCGTAAGAAGCTGAAGGCTCGGGCCAAAGAAATCCAGCAGGAGCTCCAAGATCAAGTGAAAAAATGTGAGACCTTGGAGCATGATGCGTTGGCTCAAGAGGCCGAACTCACCAAGTCTCGTCAGAGCGCGGAGACCGCACGGAGTGAGGCCCAGGCTGCTCTCTAGGAGATCCAGGAGGCCAAGAAGATCACGACGGGTAAGGCATTTGTGATGCAAAGCATGTATGCAGAGAAGCAATACCTTTTACTAACCCGGGTTAGGAGTTCCCCAAGGGCTTTTGCGGATCTACCATGCAGCGTATCAGATGCTGCAGAGTTCTACCGAGCCGAAGGAGGAGGTTCTACGGAGAAGCTATTCTGGTCGCAGTACGCGATGCCAGGGCATCCCATGTCCTTCACCGATCAGCTCAAGCAGCTGGTGGAGCTGCACAGGGTGGCCGAACTAGCCATGAAGGATTTGACAATCCGGCTATGGACAACCGAAGCTATGCCTGACAGCTACTTCGGACTCGTGAGGCGTCTGGTGGAGGCGTGTCCGTGGCTGGACGTCATCAAGCACTACGCCTGTATTGAAGGCGCCCGTATGGCCTTCGCTCGCTGCAAGATGTGGTGGGCGAAAATGAATGCTGTTGAAGTTGCCAGCGGGCCGCCGGAGGGCAAGGAGCACTGCACACCCGAGCGATATTTCAGGGATGTCGTAGAGGGGTCTCGACTTGTGGCAGCGCAATGTTCGCAGGACATTGTATTTGAATAGATGTATTCATGTTGCCCTTGCCTTGTATTATGGGAACAAAGCCGATGTTTGTAAACTAATTTTATTATGCTTTGAATTGTTTCCTCCTGTGCGGCCGTGTTATTTCTAATCCGAGGGTTGGCCAGTGGTCGGCTTCTGCCCTCACGAAGGTAGTACGGAGGTGTTCGGGATGGATTCTGAACAATCTTGCACTACTAGGGAAAACCTTATACACCGAATCTTAGCAGCAGCGTGGTTTAAAAATAGACGCTACTGCTAATTAGCAATAGCGAGCTTCAGTAAACAGCACTACTAATATCTCAGTGGCAGTAGCGCTCTAGGTGAAACGAGCGCTACTACTATAATTGCCACGATGTTGCCTCCAGGCTAGATATAGTAGTAGCGCCCTTCCGAGGGACGCGCTACTGCTAAAGTACTTAGTAGCATCGTTTTTCTTCAAAACTCGCTAATTAATACATAGAACCACATCTAAAAGAGGCTAGATGGATTATTTATTACTAAGCAGCAAGGAAAAATATTGGATTGTCTCCCAACAAGCGCTTTTCTTTAAAGCCTTTTTAGCTAGGCATTGAGATTTCAATGATGCTCACAAGAAAGACAAGAATTGAGGCACAAAGAGAGCATCATAAAATATGTGGCAAACACACTTAAGTCTAACATACTTCCTATGCATAGGCATATTATAGGCAAACAAATTATCGTAGCAAGCAAAAACTAGCATATGCAAGGAAGCGGAAAGGAACAATAGCAATCTTAACATAACGAGAGGTAATTTAGTAACATGAAAATTTCTATAACCATATTTTCCTCTCTCATAATAATTACATGTAGGATCATAAGAAAATTCAGCAATATAGCTATCACATAACATATTCTCAACACGATCCACATGCATGCGAAGTTGACACTCTTCCAAAATAGTGGGATTAACATTAACTAAAGTCATGACCTCTCCAAACCCACTTTTATCAAAAACTTCATAAGATTGAACATTCTCCAAATATGTGGGATCTAAAGTTGACACTCTTCCGAACCCACTTTCAATATTATTGCAAACAATATTATCATTCTCATATTCATCATGGGGCTTAAATAGATTTTCAAGATCATAAGAAGAATCACCCCAATCATGATCATTGCAACAAGTAGTAGACATAGCAAAACTAGCATCCCCAAGCTTAGGGTTTTGCATCTTATTATCACAATTGACATCAAAAGAATTTATAATAAAATCATTGCAATCATGCTTTTTATTCAAAGATCTATCATGAGTCACTTCACGGATTTCGTGCAAAACCTTATAAAGATAATCTAGTGCATCCAAATCACTAGGAATTGGTTCATCATAATTGGATCTCTTAAAAGATTGGCAAGCGGATCAGGATCCATAGATATTGGCTTCTTTGTTTAGGAATAAATAAGCATCTAATCCAACCAAACGAAAGCAAACGAAAGGGCAAGTTTAAAGAGCGGAGGAGATTGGGAAAGAGAGGCGAATAAAACGGCAAGGGTGAAGTGGGGGAGAGGAAAACGAGAGGCAAATGGCAAATAATGTAATGCGAGAGATAGGGATTGTGATGGGTACTTGGTATGTTGACTTTTGCGTAGACCTCCCCGACAATGGCGCCAAAAATTCTTCTTGCTACCTCTTGAGCACTGCGTTGGATTTCTGAAAGTGCAACTATCCCTAGGTGGTTTTCGTAATTCATAACAACATATAGCTCATTGAGCTAATGCTATTCCAAGACTATTATTTCAGGAAAGCTCAATGAATGGCATGGCATGGATGATGAAAGTGGATCCCTCAAAATACTAAGGACAAAGGATTGGCTCAAGCTCAAAAGCTCAAGACTCTTCATTTTACATTTTAGTGATCCAAGATCACATTGAGTCTATAGGAAAAGCCAATACTATCAAGAAGGGATGAGGTGTTGCTTAATGAACCTTTTGCTTCATGTGCTTAGTGATATGCTCCAAAATCCTCAACTACTTTCCCACATCCACAAATGACCTAAACCTAAAGCCAAAATCGGTCACACCGATTCTTTCTATCCGGCGCCACCGATTCCAAAAGTCATAGCCACTGCCACAAACCCTAAGCAAATCGGTCTTATCGATAGGGATCTCGGTCTCACCGAGATGGGCTTGCAATCTCTCCGCTTTTCCTTCGTAACGCTTCGGTCTAACTAAGTGAGCGATCGGTCCCCCCGAGATTGCAATGTAAACTCTCTGTTTCCTTTTTGTAACATTTCGGTCTCACCGAAAAGAGCAAATCGGTCCCACCGAGTTTACCTGACCAACTCTCTGGAAAGCTTATTACCATCGTGCAACAGCTCGCTCTGCCATCGTGGTCTCCGGATCGTCTCCTCGTCGCCAGCAGCCTCCTGTCGCTGGTCTCCGCCGCCGTCAACGGATTTCGTCCCTGCCGTTGCCGCCGTAGCAAGTCCACCGCCAAGTTAGGGTATGGACTTAATCTTTGTGCTATCCATGTCTGATTCCTGGCACATTGTTTTCATATTGATTCTTGCCACGATTGAAACTCTTCTATCCAGCCAAAGTAGTTCATAGATTAGATGTGATTCAAATTTTAGGGTTAAGTTTCCGCCGAAACCATCTCGGACCCACCGAGTTGAAAAACTCGGTCTCACCGATTTGGCTTATGCCATTGCACTAGTGACTCTCGGTCTGACCGAGAATTACTAATCGGTGCAACCGATTTGAGGATTCTGTGAAACCCTAGCAGTCTCGGTACCACCGAACTGAAACTCGGTCCAACCGAGATCATCAGTTTAGGTTCCAAAACTGCTCGATATCACCGAGTTTGAAAATCGGTGGATCTGAAATGCTTTCGTGGGAAAACTAAGACTGAACTTTTGAGTCATTCTTTTGCAAAAACCTCTGCATTTTGTGATGCTCATCTTTTCTATCTCATCTATAACTCTTCACAGGTCAAGAGTCATTTTTGCAGATGTCTCGATCAAAGTGACAGTAACAGAGACGGAAGAGCAGATGGACTTGAGTGAGGGCACTAGTCCCTCAACTTCAAATGAGGGGAGCAGAAGTACTCCTAGCAATTTGCCTAAGGCTGCAACTAGGCAAAGGAGGAAAAGAACTTCAGATTCATAGGATGAAGATTACAAAGCTGAGGAAGATGAGGCAACTTCCAAGAAAGTGGTGCTCAAGAAGGACTATGGCTCAGCAAAGAATACAAAGCCATGCATGAAGACCAAAAGGCCTGCAGGAAGACAACCAATGTCCAAAGCCAGAGTGTCTACACAAGCTTCTTTGCAAACCCAACCCAAAGAACCAGCTGCTGCAGAAGGGAAGAAAAGAAAGGAAAGGGTCAAGAAGACCATGGCCAGAGTTGTTGGTCAACCTTCCATGATGGAAGAGGAAGAGCTTGCTGCACCGGCTCCAAAGGCACCAAAGCTTATGGGTGATGCTATTAGATCAGGGGCTGCCACATCTAAGCCCAAGGAAGCACCCAAAGCTGCCTCCAAGGCCAAGTCTGCACCAAAGAGGAATACTAGGAGTATTCCAGCTGCTGAGAAAAACAAGGCCCCAGTGCCTGAGGATGCTGATGAGGAAGATGAAGAAGGGCAAGTTCTGAGGAAGCTCAAGCCCAAGATACAAGACCACAATGATGCCCATCCTGTGGCTGAGGACATGAGAATTAGGAAGGATTCAGGGCTGAGACTGTGGAGGATGGAAGATCCATATGCTTCAAGAAGAAGAACTGTTGTTGACTACAGGTTCCACACAAAGGAACAACAGGACTTCTATGAAACAATTCTGTTGGACAAGAAGCCCATAGTCTGTGACATGAGGTGGGTTGACTGGAAATTCATAAAGGAAAATGAACAACACTATCCTGGAGTGCAAGACAACTTTATTGCTTGTGGAGTTGCAGATTTTGTTGGACAGAAGTTCACCAACTGGAATGATGAGCTTATCATGCAGTTCTACTCCACAGCACACTTATGGAAGAATAGTTTGGATGTCTGAAGGTACAAGGTACCAGTCCACTATTGAAGAATGGGCAAGTCGAGAATGAGGATGACCTAGACATTTATGCAAAGAAGAAGATGGGTCACAATTCAATGGCTCACATGTACAAGGAAATTCCAGACAAGGCATTAGAGACTCACAAGTTTGGATCAGTTCACTTTCTGCTGTCAGGGTTGCCAACCATAAATTGGATTCTGAGGCACACTTTGTTGCCCAAGTCAGGTGACCATAACATGATCAGAGGGCATGCCATCAACATGTTGCATGTGTTTGATGTGCCACAGAAGTTCAAAGTCATGAGCCTGATCATTGAAACAATCAAGAGGACTGCAGCAGATCAGAAGAGGAGCTGTGGATATGCACCTTAGATTCAAGAATTGATAAACTCAAAGATGGGCACAGGAAAATATCAGTTGGATAATGAACACTTTCCACTTTATCCAGACTTTGAGGACAATGAGGTTGTCATGAATGAAGATGATCCACAATCAGTTCAAGCTCAGGAGAAGAAGGAGAAGGCAAAGAGGGAGAAGGCTGCCAAGATGCAAACTCAAGAGGAGGCATCTGAGTATTTCTTGAAGAACAAGCAGGAGCAGATCGGATACTTAATAGCATCAACCCTGAGGATTGAGAAGGGATTGGCCACCCTCACTCAAAATCAGGAGAGCTTGGAGAGAATCATAGAACACAAGTTCTATAACTTAGAGGTGAAAGTAACTGAGATTCACCAGAGTGGAGCAACTACAAGATGACATGCAGGAGAGGAAGGGCAAAACAACAACTGATGCATTTGCCAGAGTGCCTAGAGCCCAGAGGTCATCTGCTGTGCCAGTTCCTGACACAAGAGCAACTTCATCTACACCAGCTACAGCCTCAGTGCCAGCAGCTCCAGCATCTACATCAGCTCCAGCTCCATCTACTTCAACTGAAGCTTTTGTCCTCGGCGTTATCCGGACTCCACCACCAGAAGATCAAGCCTGAGAGTCGATCTAGCACTATGCATTTTCTATGAACTTTTTGGTAACTTGTTGCCAAAGGGGGAGAAAAATGTATAGATCATAGGCTTAGAGAGAGAGTGTTGCTTTTGTTCTCTCTTGCTTTATTTGATGGGTTTTCAATCTTTGTTTGCTTTTGGTTGAGATACTATGCTTGTGAGACATTGATGATCATGTGTTTGATCATAAGCTACACTTATGCATGCTTGATATTATCCTATCTATCTTATGTGATCACTCACTATGCTTGGTGATGAGTGCATGTATTCATTGTTTATTATTTTGAGCGCTCCACCAAGATGTATGTGACATGGAAGAGTAACCCATGAGCCTAATTCATTGTGCATTTGCAGTCCAAAGCAAATCTAAAACTATGCACAAATTTAGGGGGAGCTCTTGCTTATCATATACTTCTCAAAGCGACGATGTTATTTAAATTTTATTATAATTTGTCGAAGCTTTTATCTATATGTTGTCATCAATTACCAAAAAGGGGGAGATTGAAAGTGCAACTATCCCTAGGTGGTTTTGGTAATTCATAACAACATATAGCTCATTGAGCTAATGCTATTCCAAGACTATTTTTTCAGGAAAGCTCAATGAATGGCATGGCATGGATGATGAAAGTGGATCCCTCAAAATACTAAGGACAAAGGATTGGCTCAAGCTCAAAAGCTCAAGACTATTCATTTTAAATTTTAGTGATCCAAGATCACATTGAGTCTATAGGAAAAGCCAATACTATCAAGAAGGGATGAGGTGTTGCTTAATGAGCCTTTTGCTTCATGTGCTTAGTGATATGCTCCAAAACCCTCAAGTACTTTCCCACATCCACAAATGACCTAAACCTAAAGCCATAATCGGAAACACCGATTGTTTCTATCCGGCGCCACCGATTCCAAAAGTCATAGCCACTACCACAAACCCTAAGCAAATCGGTCTTACCGATAGGGATCTCGGTCTCACCGAGATGGGGTTCCAATCTCTCTGTTTCCCTTCGTAACGTTTCGGTCTAACCGAAGTGAGCGATCGGTCCCACCGAGATTGCATTGTAAACTCTTTGTTTCCTTTTTGTAACATTTCGGTCTCACCGAAAAGAGCAAATCGGTCCCACCGAGTTTACCTGACCAACTCTCTGCAAAGCTTATTACCAAATCGGTCTCACCGAGTTTGTGTAATCGGTCACACTGAGATTAAGTTATGCCCTAACCCTAACCGAATCGGCCTGACCAAGATGCATGTCAGTCCCACCGAAAATCACTAACGGTCACTAGGTTTACTAAATCGGTCCGACCGAGTTTAACGATTCGGTCCCTCCGAGTTTGGTAAATTGTGTGTAACGGTTAGATTTTGTGTGGAGGCTGTATATACCCCTCCACCTCCTCTTCATTCATGGAGAGAGCCATCAGAACGAACCTACACTTCCAACTTACCATTTCTGAGAGAGAACCACCTACTCATGTGTTGAGGCCAAGATATTCCATTCCTACCATATGAATCTTGATCTCTAGCCTTCCCCAAGTTGCTTTCCACTCAAACCCTCTTTCGACCAGATCCATATCCTATGAGAGAGAGTTGAGTGTTGGGGAGACTATCATTTGAAGTACAAGAGCAAGGAGTTCATCATCAACACACCATTTGTTACTTCTTGGAGAGTGGTGTCTCCTAGATTTGCTAGGTGTCACTTGGGAGCCTCCGACAAGCTTGTGGAGTTGAACCAAGGAGTTTGTAAGGGCAAGGAGATCGCCTACTTTGTGAAGATCTACCGCTAGTGAGGCAAGTCCTTCGTGGGCGACGGCCATGGTGGGATAGACAAGGTTGCTTCTTCGTGGACCCTTCGTGGGTGGAGCCCTCCGTGGACTCACAGCCGTTACCCTTCATGGGTTGAAGTCTCCATCAACGTGGATGTACGATAGCACCACCTATCGGAACCACGCCAAAAACATCCGTGTCTCCAATTGCGTTTGAATCCTCCAAACCCTTCCCTTACTTTCTTGCAAGTTGCATGCTTTAATTTCCGCTGCCTATACACTCTTTGCATGCTTGCTTGAATTGTGTGATGATTGCTTGACTTGTCCTAAAATAGCTAAAATCTACCAAACTCTAAAATTGGGAAAAGGTCAAGTTTTTATTGGTCAAGTAGTCTAATCACCCCCCCTCTAGACATACTTCAAGGTCCTACAATTTCCCCGAAGAGGAGAGGATGATGCAGCAAAGTAGCGTAAGTATTTCCCTCAGTTTTTGAGAACAAAGGTATCAATCCAGTAGGAGGCTACGCGCAAGTCCCTCGTACCTGCACAAAACGATAGCTACCGCAACCAACGCGATTAGGTGTTTTCAATCCCTTCTCTTTCACTTACGAGAGTGAGATCTGATAGAGATAATATTTTTGGTATTTTTGGTAAAAAATTGCAAAGTAAAAAGTAAAAGCAAAGCAAGTAAATAAAGTGATGGAGATTGATATGATGAGAATACACCCGGGGGCCATATGTTTCACTAGTGGCTTATCTCAAGAGCATAAGTATTCTAGGGTGGGTGAACAAATTACTGTTGAGCAATTGACAGAATTGAGCATAGTTATGAGGTTATCCAGGCAATGATCATGTATATAGGCATCACGTCTGTGACAAGTAGACCGAAACGATTCTGCATCTACTACTATTATTCCACTCATCGACCGCTATCCAGCTGCATCTAGAGTATTAAGTTAAAAAACAGAGTAACGCCTTAAGCAAGATGAGATGATGTAGAGGAATAAATTCATGCAATATGATAAATACCCCATCTTGTTATCCTCGATGGCAACAATACAATACGTGCCTTGCAACCCCTTACATCACTAGGTAAGGACACCGCAAGATTGAACCCAAAGCTAAGCACTTCTCCCATTGCAAGAACTACCAATCTAGTTGGCCAAACCAAACGGATAATTCGAAGAGACTTGAAAAGATAACTTAATCATACATAAAAGAATCCGAGAAGAATCAAATATTTTCCATAAATAAGCTGGATCATAAACCCACAATTCATCGATCTCAACAAACACACCGCAAAAAGAAGATTACATCGAATAGATTTCCACGAGAGAGGGGGAGAACATTGTATTGAGATCCAAAAAGAGATAAGAAGCCATCTAGCTACTAACTATGGACCCGAAGGTCTGAAGTAAACTACTCACACTTCATCGGAGGGGCTATGGTGTTGATGTAGAAGCCCTCCGTGGTGGATGCCCCCTCCGGCAGAGCTCCGGAACAGGCCCCAAGATGGGATCTCATGGATACAGGAAGGTACGATGGTGGAATTAGGTTTTTGGCTCCGTCCCCGATCTATTGGGGGTACATAGGTATATATAGGAGGAAGGAGTACGTCGGTGGAGCGTCAGGGGGCCCACGAGGTGGGCGCGCCTGTGGGGAGGGCGCGCCCACCCTCGTGACCGCCTCTGGCACTTCTTGGAGTAGGGTCCAAGTCTCCTGGATCACGTTCGGTGAGAAAATCACGTTCCCGAAGGTTTCATTCCGTTTGGACTCCGTTTGATATTTCGTTTCTTCGAAACGTGGAAATCGGCAAAAAAATAGCAATTCTGGGCTGGGCCTCCGGTTAATAGGTTAGTCCCAAAAGTAATATAAAAGTGGAAAATACAACCCATTATAGTCCAAAACAATAGATAAAGTAGCATGGAGCAATCAAAAATTATAGATACGTTGGAGACGATCAGCATCCCCAAGCTTAATTCTCGCCGTCCTCACAGAGGTAAATGATAAAAAGAGAATTTTTGATGCAGAGTGATACTTTAGCATAATTTCAATGTAAATCTTCTTAATTGTGATATGAATATTCAGATCCAAAAGATTCAAGACAAAAGTTCATCTTGACATAAAAATAATAATACTTCAAGCATACTAATCAAGATAATTATGTCATCTCAAAATAACATGGCCAAAGAAAGTTCATCCCTACAAAATCATATAGTTAGGTTATGCTTCATTTTCGTCACAGAATGATGTTCCCAACTTCTATACCCCCGATGACAAGCCGCAATTGTTTCATACTTCAATAATCTCAAAAAATTTCAACCTTCACGCAATACATGAGCGTGAGCCATGGATATAGCACTATGGGTGGAATAGAATATGATGATGGGGATTTGTCACGCCCAAGATGCGACCCTATCCTAAAGGAACTCGAAGGTCCCATCAAGGATAGAAGCGCATCTTGAAGACGCTTTTGCAAGGTGGATATCATTACATCAACATTACATAATAGATGGGGATACATACAAGGCATAGAAATGCCGCAAGAATACAACATCATCTTATACAAGGTCAACATCCGACTACGGATGAAACATAATAGAAACTCAAGGCATCCACCTGCTAGCCTGTGCTGCCGACCGGAACCTATCCCCGATCGAAGAAGCGTAAGAAGAACTCCAAAACAAGTAAACATCGCCTCTCACGTCATGATCATCGCATAAACCTGCACTGCAATCGTTGGTGTAGTAATCATGAGCCACGAGGACTCAGCAATCCCATTACCATGGGTATCAAGACTAGCAAAGCTAAATGGGAAAGGAAGGGGTAAAGTGGTGAGGTTGCAGCAGCGACTAAGCATATATGGTGGCTAACATACGCAAATGAGAGCGAGAAGAGAAACAAAGGAACGGTCGTCAACTAGTAATTATCAAGAAGTGATCCTGAACTCCTACTTACGTCAGGCATAACCCAGAAACCGTGTTCTCCTCCCGATCAACCCCGAAAAGAGACACTCACGATTATGCACACGGTTGGTGTATTTTAGAAGAGTTCACTTCAAGTTTACTACAACCGGACATTAACAAATTCCCATCTGCCACATAACTGCGGGCACGGCTTTCGAAAGTTGAAACCCTGCAGGGGTGTCCCAACTTAGCCCATGATAAGCTCTCGCGATCAACGAAGGATATTCCTTCTCCCGGGAAGACCCGATCAGACTCGGATCCCGGCTACAAGACATTTCGACAAGTAATAAAACAAGACCAGCAAGACCGCCCGATGCGCCGACAATCCCGATAGGAGCTGCACATATCTCGTTCTCGTGGCAACACCGGATGAGCACACCGTGACAACTAAAACCAGCCCTCGAAGTTTCCCCAAGGTGGCGCTGCAAAGGACTCTAGTTCGGACCAACACTTAGACAAGCATTGGCCCGGGGGGGCTGAATAAAGATGACCCTCGGATTAGCTACTCCCAAGGGAAAGGTATAGGTGGTAGGCAAATGGTAAAACCAATGTTGGGCCTTGCTGGAGGAGTTTTATTCAAATCGAACTGTCAAGGGGGTCCCATAAATCACCCAACCGCGTTAGGGACGCAAAATCCGGGAACATAATACCGATATGACGGAAACTAGGGCGGCAGGAGTGGAACAAAACACCAGGCATAAGGCCGAGCCTTCCACCCTTTACCAAGTATATAGATGCATTAATTAAATAAGAGATATTGTGATATCCCAACATAAACCTGTCCACCATGGGGCAATCTTCAACTTCACCTGCAACTAGCAACGCTATAAGAGGGGCTGAGCAAAAGTGGTAACATAGCCAAGCAATGGTTTGCTAGGAAGGGTGTCAAAGGTTAGAGGTTCATGGCAATTTGGGAGGCTTGATGAGCAAAAGATAGGTAGCGCAGCAAAGCGATAGAACGAAGCAACTTGCATAGCAATGATAGTAGTGAGATCCAGGGTAGCGGTCATCTTGCCTGAAATCCCGCTAGGAAGAAGAACGAGTCCATGAAGAAGATGAAGCCATGAAGACGAACCAAGCGTAGACGAACGAATCCTCACGATCCAACGGAACGGGAACTATCGAGAGAAGCACACAACATGGTAAACACTCCACATGTGAACAAAGAATGATGCACAACCAAGTATGATGCATGACAAGGCTACATGAAGCTACTCATGGCAAGAGATGATGCATACAAGAGCAACACATCAAAGCAAGTTTAAATGAGGCCGAAACAACATAGAACAATTCCTAAGTCCTCATATGCAAATTTCGAAATTGTTCCAGATCTGAATAAACCTTAAGTTCAAGTTGTTAAACAGCAAGTTAAGATGCACCAAGATGATCTACACGAAATTCTAGTCAAGTTACATATAAAATTCATTTAATTCGGAACTACGGCCTAGAAGATATAAGCAGAACAAGTTGAACATGGCATTGATGCTAAATGCATCCAAACATCAAGCAAACACCTCAAAACAAGGATGCAACATGATAATATGAAACTACGTGCAAAATCAAGCAAGTTTCATATAGAGCACACTCAAAACGGAGCAACGGTTCAACACATACACTCTATACAAGTTTAAAGGACAAACTGTCCAAAACAGCAACTAGGCATATTGCAAGCACTTAGACAACAAGCTACAGCATCTTAACATGGTAACAAAAGGCATGGACGTGATGTGCAGGTAAAGCACGACAAAACATGAACACTGAGCTATATCCAGAAATCAATAGAACATGCTCAAAAGGACATGACAAGATTGCAAATAATAACAGTTTCAGGCTTAGCAGAAATAACATCGGGTTACCAAGTTTAGAGCTATCAAACAACATGTTACAGCAAGATATCAAGTCAAACTAGGGAATGGCACGAATCTAGTCAAAGCATATAACAAAAGTCCTTTAGTTACCATAAGCCAAAAGGGATCATAAAATACAATTGCAAGCATGTGAACATAGCAAAAACATAAACAGATTCAGACGGTGAAAAACTGGAGCATGGCATAAACAGATAACAAGTAGGCATGTTTACGAGCTTGATGCACTCACTACGAGGCATTGCACGACAAACTAAGCATACACCCAGAAACTAGACATGGCATAGAAGCTATAAATGGGAAGAACAACAATATAGGATGCAAGGATCAACTACAACAACCTTGGCAAAATTGCTAAACATGTTAACAATCTGCCAGGAACATTTTATAGCAAAAGTTGAGCTAGATTAAGACATGATAGATCACTCTATAATTGCAATAAGAGGCATAAATTGATAGAGCATAACCATATTAACAAAACACTCTTACTGAACATACTCAAAAGAGGCATGGATCTCACTGTAGCAACATGAATACATGGCATCACAATAACAGCAGAACAAGGGCTGAAATCAGCAACATCACGAATCCTAGTTAGCATGCTTGTTCTAGTCACCACATAGATCACAAAAATACATGGCATACACCCCTGTAAAGATGGCATGTCATACTTCAAAACACATGTAGAGCTCATGCTCATAGGATACACACATTAAATGCAACAAAAATGACAAATCATCAAGTTATAACAGTTTCAGCAGAATAACATCACATAGCACTTCTGCAACGACGATTAGGGCATCTAGATGAGCACAAATGAACACGATCCAATGGAGTGAAGTGAAGAGCATCTTCTGATGAACATTTTGACATATTACACACACGAAACGGAGCAGTATGCGACAAGTTATCGTATGTCAAAGTATGCACCAGAATATGCAAATAATTAGGGACTTCGGCAAAATTTCGACCTCGGGGAAAAAGTCAACGACGGCGGTTTCAGATCTGGATCGGGCGGCGCGGATCCCGAGGTTGGCCGGCTCGGTTCACCGGAGTTGAGGAAGGAGGCCGCCTGGGTCGGGGAGGGGCGGAGGAGGCCGGGCGGCGCCAGCGGAGGGTGCGAGGAGGCGGCTCGGCCGGGCGGGCGGCGACGCGAGGTGACGGCCGAGGTGGCTGGGCGCGACGGCACCGGCGGCGCTGGCCGGCACGGGCGGGCGGAGGAGCTCCGCTGGGGGCACGCCGGCGACGCTGCAGTGCATCGTCGTGGTGACGGAGAGGAAGACGCAGGCGGCCGACGAGGAGGTGGCCGGAGAGGAGCTTCGGCGGCGGTTGGGGAGCTAGCGCCGGCAGCGGGCGGCGCTGGGGTTGAGGCGCGTGTGGGACGCGGGCTCGTGGCGGCGTCTTGTGAGCCGCGGGCGGCGGATCGGGCCCGCGTGGGTCCGGGATGGGCTCCGCGGGCTGGCGGCGAAGTGGGCGTGGGGGCGCCACATGGCGGCCTCCGGTTGGCTGCGGGCCGCGGCGCGGACGCGTCCGGTCCGATCCGGACGTGTCCGGCGGCGGAGAGGGAACGAGGCTAGGGTTTGGACCCGGGATTTCGGGGAGAGGGCATATTTATAGATAGAGGGAGCTAGGAGACTTCAAATAAGGCACGGTTTTCGCCCACACGATCGTGATCGAACGACCGAGAGCATGGAGGGGGTTAGGATGGGTTTTGGGCCACTTTGAAGGGGGTGTTGGGCTGCACACAAAAGAGGCCTTTGCGGTTACCCGGTTAACCGTTGGAGTATCAAACGACCTCCAAATGGCACGAAACTTGACAGGCGGTCTACCGGTACTATACCAAGGCCGCTTGGCAAACCTCGGTCCATTCCGAGACCGTTTAATACCCACACACGAAAAGAGGCAAAAGGGTGCGCCGGGGGACATAGGAGTGCCGGATTGCAAAACGGACAACGAGGAAAATGCTCGGATGCATGAGACGAACACGTATGCAACCTGAGATGCACATGATGACATGATATGAAATGCAAATGATGACATGGCAAAGTGCAACACGCAAGCACATGACATGGCAAAGACGACAAAATAACTGGCGGACACCTGGCGCATCGAAACCGGGGCGTTACAACTCTCCTCCACTAACAAGAGATCTCGTCCCGAGATCTTAGGACCGAGGTGGGAGGGAAAAGGGGTGAGGTGAAACAAGAACTCAAGAGAGGAAGCAAAGAATCAAGAGCACTCGAGAAGAAGAGAGGAACATCGAGAATGACGAGAATCAAAATCTCATGGACCACGATAAGAATGGAAAGAGTTGAAAGAAAAGAACGGAGAAGAAAATGACAACTTGTGCCACGAATGAAATAGAAAGCAACCTCAGAAGAAAGGATTGAACGGAGTTGTCGAGAAAATCAACAACGAAAAGAAATAAGCTTGTTGTGGGCTTATAGGTAACATCTCAAGATCATAAGGTGATAACCGGCCACAAACGGAAATAATTGGATAGATGAGAAGAACAAAGAAATGCAAAACTCCACTTTAGAAGAATACGGAGAAATAATTGCACTTCGAGATGCAAAAAGAATAAAACTTGAGCTCCTCCAACAAGAATCTTGATGAACTCTTGAAGAATGAATTAAATCATGAAGAACCACCATGAAGAACTCCGGTAATAAAAGGATGATGACATCGAACTGAAGGATGAAAAGAATAAGATTAAAGCCTTGCGATGATTTAGATGGAGGTTCCGACGAAATGGACGAGGGAATTTGAACTCCGGGAAAGAAAAGATGAAAACACTTGGGACTAGAATTTATTCCTCAAGAACAAACTCCGAAGGAAGGGATTAATCACTTGGATGAAATAAGAATAATATTTATTGTATGCTTAACCTTCATCAAATTAAATTGATGACAAGCAATGGATTTTGCATACTACTTATTCTTCTTGAAAAGGATTAAGGGGGGGTATACCACAAAACTTGAGAAAGTCTTCTTGAACCACCGGTAGGATTTGAAAGAACGAATGGATTTAAATGATAATCAAGGAAAAATAATCTTGAACGAACCACCGTAATAATTTGGAAATGACTGATGAAAGAGAATGAATCACCGGGAAGAATTAGAAGAACCAATAAGCTCGAGGGTATTTAGATGCAAAAGAGCGAAGAGATCGCGAACTGATTGAAGAATACTTGAACGAAGCACCGGGATAATATTGAGCGAACGAAAGGGCACGGATATAGAATAATTGAGAGAAGAAGCTGAAAACTTGGGACGAGGAAATCTTCTGAAATGGAGGCCTCCGGATAATTGGAACAGAAAAGCAACTCCTGAAATACTCCGGATGGATGAAAAGAATTACCTGTTGGAAACAATTAGATAGGATAACATCGAGCTAGCACCATGAATCTCCGGGAGAACGGACAAGATTTAAGAGAAACTCTACTTCGGTCTTCCAATGTTGGGAATGACGACGAGAAACACCATCAAAATTGCTGAGATACTCCGGGAGAACGAAAAGCGAAGAGGTTGAGGCAAACATGAAAAGAATTAGAAAGCGATCTTGGAGAAGGCATGTGGTGATGGGATCCCTTCTACGTCCCACTTAATAGGAATTTGAGAATAGCTCCGGGAAATTAGAAGAGTCAGGTAAGATCCTGGGAAAAGACATGTGGGTTAGGGCCCACTAAAAGACCGTTGGAAAGGGATAGTTGAACCGATAGATGATGATGCACCGGAACAATTGAAATATTTGAATGAGGTGACAACCTCGAATTAATTCGAACACAGACGAATCTCTTGAGATGTCTTGCACACTCCGGAAGGATAAACTGGCGAGAGACGAACGAGCAAGGAAAACACTTGAGCCGAGAGAAAGAATATAATCACTACCGAAAAATGGAATTGAATCCACTGGAGAGATAAAGAGATGAAGAATGTCCACCGAGACGAGAATTCACCGGTTGAAATGATTGAGGAAGATCAAGAGACCTCCACACGAATGGAATTGATGGTCGGAAGGGATTCAAACTCCGGAAAGAAGAGGGGTGGGAGGGCGGGAAAACAAAGGTAACTTTGAACGGGGAACAGACGAATAACTTGAAAAAAAAGCACCGGTTGAAATCATTGAGGAAAGAAAGAAAAGACTCCGCACGAGTAGGATGGATACTCGAATACAGACTCCAGTTCGGAAAAGAAGAAGGGAGGGTGGGTGGGAAAAGAAAAACAAATGAGGATTGAACTTGGCAAAGGCGAAGAGGCTCGAGTCAACTTGACGAGAAATGCACCGGATGAAAAGAGCTAAGAACCAACAATCGGAAAACTCACTGCGTGATCCTAAAGAAAATTTTGAATGGGAAGAGGAGTAATTCAAAACACCTACGTCAAGATTCCTCACTAGAGCGACGAAGGGGCTGAGGAGTAAAAAGAATTCCTACTCTCTGATATAACTAGACTCCGAAAACAGTTTTTTTTTCTAGACTCAACATCTGCCAAACTACACGATCAATCAAGGGGGCTCCTAGGGTCGGTCGAGGCTCTGATACCAACTTGTCACGCCCAAGATGCGACCCTATCCTAAAGGAACTCGAAGGTCCCACCAAGGATAGAAGCGCATCCTGAAGACGCTTTTGCAAGGTGGATATCATTACATCAACATTACATAATAGATGGGGATACATACAAGGCATACAAATGCCGCAAGAATACAACATCATCTTATACAAGGTCAACATCCGACTATGTATGAAACATAATAGAAACTCAAGGCATCCACCACCTTTAGCCCAGTGCTGCCGGCTCGAACATATCCCCTGATCGAAGAAGCAGAAGAAGAACTCCAAAACAAGTAAACATCGCTCTCGCATCATGATCATCGCATAAACCTGTACCTGCAATTGTTGGTGTAGTAATCTGTGAGCCACGAGGACTCAGCAATCCCATTACCATGGGTATCAAGACTAGCAAAGCTAAATTGGAAAGGAAGGGGTAAAGTGGTGAGGTTGCAGCAGTGACTAAGCATATATGGTGGCTAACATACGCAAATGAGAGCGAGAAGAGAAACAAAGGAACGGACGTCAACTAGTAATGATCAAGAAGTGATCACGAACTCCTACTTACGCCGAGACATAACCCGAAAACCGTGTTCTCCTCCCGATCAACCCCGAAAAGAGACACTCACGATTACGCATTACGGTTGGTGTATTTTAGAAGAGTTTACTTCAAGTTTACTACAACCGGACATTAACAAATTCCCATACGCCACATAACTGCGGGCACGGCTTTCGAAAGTTCAAACCTGCAGGGGTGTCCCAACTTAGCCCATGATAAGCTCTCGCGATCAACGAAGGATATTCCTTCTCCCGGGAAGACCCGATCGATCTCGGAATCCGGCTACAAGACATTTCAACATTAATAAAACAAGACCAACAAGACCGCCCGATGCGCCGACAATCCCGATAGGAGCTGCACATATCTCGTTCTCAGGGCAACACCGGATGAGCACACCGTACAACTAAAACCAGCCCTCGAGTTTCCCCAAGGTGGCGCTGCAAAGGACTCTAGCTCGGACCAACACTTATACAAGCATTGGCCCGGGGGGGGGGGGCTGAATAAAGATGACCCTCGGGTTAGCTACTCCCAAGGGAAAGGTATAGGTGGTAGGCAAATGGTAAAACCAATGTTTGGCCTTGCTGGAGGAGTTTTATTCAAAGCGAACTGTCAAGGGGTCCCATAAATCACCCAACCGCGTTAGGGATGCAAAATCCAGGAACGTAATACTGATATGACGGAAACTAGGGCGGCAAGAGTGGAACAAAACACCAGGCATAAGGCCGAGCCTTCCACCCTTTACCAAGTATATAGATGCATTAATTAAATAAGAGATACTGTGATATCCCAACATAAACCTGTCCACCATGGGGCAATCTTCAACTTCACCTGCAACTAGCAACGCAATAAGAGGGGCTGAGCAAAAGCGGTAACATAGCCAAGCAATGGTTTGCTAGGAAGGGTGTCAAAGGTTAGAGGTTCATGGCAATTTGGGAGGCTTGATGAGCAAAAGATAGGTAGCGCAGCAAAGCGATAGAATGAAGCAACTAGCATAGCAATGATAGTAGTGAGATCCAGGGTAGCGGTCATCTTGCCTGAAATCCCGCTAGGAAGAAGAACGAGTCCATGAAGAAGATGAAGCCATGAAGACGAACCAAGCGTAGACGAACGAATCCTCACGATCGCAACGAAACGGGAACTATCGAGAGAAGCACACAACATGGTAAACACTCCACATGTGAACAAGGAATGATGCACAACCAAGTATGATGCATGACAAGGCTACATGAAGCTACTCATGGCAAGAGATGATGCATACAAGAGCAACACATCAAAGCAAGTTTAAATGAGGTAGGAAACAACATAGAACAATTCCGGTAAGTACTCATATGCAAATTTCGAAATTGTTCCAGATCTGAATAAACCTTAAGTTCAAGTTGTTAAACAGCAAGTTAAGATGCACCAAGATGATCTACACGAAATTGTAGTCAAGTTACATATAAAGTTCATTTAATTCGGAGCTAGGGCCTAGAAGATATGAGCAAAACAAGTTGAACATGGCATTGATGCTAAATGCATCCAAACATCAAGCAAACACCTCAAAACAAGGATGCAACATTATAATATTAAACTAATTGCAAAATCAAGCAAGTTTCATATAGAGCACACTCAAAACGGAGCAACGGTTCAACACATACACTCTATACAAGTTTAAAGGACAAACTGTCCAAAACAGCAACTAGGCATATTGCAAGCACCTAAACAACAAGCTACAGCATCTTAACATGGTAACAGAAGGCATGCACGTGTTGTACAGGTAAAGCATGACAAAACATGAACACTAAGCTATCTCCATAAATCACTAGAACATGCTCAAAAGGACATGGTAATATTGCAAATAATAACAGTTTCGGGCTTAGCAGAAATAACATCAGGTTACCAAGTTTAGAGCTATCAAACAACATGTTACAGCAAGATATCAAGTCAAACTAGAGCATGGCACGAATCTAATCAAAGCATATAACAAAAGTCCATTAGTGACCATAAACCAAAAGGGATCAGAAAATACAATTGCAAGCATGTGAACATAGCAAAAACATAAACAGATTCAGACGGTGAAAAACTGGAGCATGGCATAAACAGATAACAAGTAGGAATGTTTACGAGCTCGATGCACTTACTACGAGGCATTGCACGACAAACTAAGCATACACCCACAAACTAGACATGGCATAGAACATAGACATGGCAAGAACAACAATATAGCATGCAAGGATCAACTACAACAACCTTGGCAAAATTGCTAACATGTTAACAATCTGCCAGGAACACTTTATAGCAAAAGTAGAGCTAGATTAAGACATGATAGATCACTCTATCATTGCAATCAGAGGCATAAATTGATAGATCATAACCATATGAACAAAACACTCTTACTGAACATACTCAAAAGAGGCATGTATCTCACTGTAGCAACATGAATACATGGCATCACAATAACAGCAGAACAAGGGCTGAAATCAGCAACATCACGAATCCTAGTTAGCATGCTTGTTCTAGTCACCACATAGATCACAAAAATACATGGCATACACCCCTGCAAAGATGGCATGTCATACTTCAAAACACATGTAGAGCTCATGCTCATAGGATACACACATTAAATGCAACAAAAATGACAAATCATCAAGTTATAACAGTTTCATCAGAATAACATCACATAGCACTTTTGCAACGACGATTAGGGCATTTATATGAGCTCAAATGAACAGGATGCAATGGAACGGAATGAAGAGCATCTCCGGGTGAACATTTTGACATATTACACGCACGAAACGGAGCAGTATGCAGCAAGTTTTGGTATGTCAAAATATGCACCAGAATATGCAAATAATTAGGGACTTAGGCAAAATTTCGACCTCGGGGAAAAAGTCAACGACGACGGTTTAAGATCTGGATTGGGCGGCACGGATCCCGAGGTTGGCCGGCTCGGTTCACCGGAGTTGAGGAAGGAGGCGGCCTGGGTCGGGGAGGGGCGGAGGAGGCCGGGGCGGCGCTGTAGCCGGAGGGCGCGGGAGGCGCGTTCGCCGGCATGGCGGGCGGCGACGCGAGGCGACGGCCGGGGCGGTTGGGCGCGACGGCACCGGGCGGCGCTGCCGGGACGGCGGGCGGAGGAGCTCGCTGGGTGGGGAGGGGCACGCCGCGAGGCGCGGGCATCGGGCGGTGACGGAGAGGAAGACGGGCGACGCCGGCGAGGAGGTGGTCAAGAGGAGCTTCTGGCGGCGCTGCCGGGAGCCGGTGGCGCGGGCCGAGGCGCGGGCGGCGGACGCGGCTCGCGGCGGCGCTGCCAAGGCGGCGGGCGGATCGGGCCGCTGGTCCGGATGGGCTCATGGCCGCGGCGGGCGTGGCGGCGGGGCGCCACGTGGCCTCCGCTGGTCATGGGCGGCGGCGCGGACGTGTCCGGCGGCGGAGAGGGAGCGAGGCTAGGGTTTGGACCCGGGATTTCGGGGGAGAGGGCATATTTATAGATAGAGGGAGCTAGGAGACTCCAAATGAGGCACGGTTTTCGCCCACACGATTGTGATTGAACGACCGAGAGCATGGAGGGGGTTCAGATGGGTTTTGGGCCACTTTGAATGGGGTGTTGGGCTGCACACAAAAGAGGCCTTTGCGGTTACCCGGTTAACCGTTGGAGTATCAAACGACCTCCAAATGGCACGAAACTTGACAGACGGTTTACCGGTACTATACCAAGGCCTCTTGGCAAACCTCGGTCCATTCCGAGACCGTTTAATACCCGCACACGAAAAGAGGCAAAAGGGGGCGCCGGGGGACATAGGAGTGCCGGATTGCAAAACGGACAACGGGGAAAATGCTTGGATGCATGAGACGAACACGTATGCAACATGATGACATGATATGAAATGCAGATGATGACATGGCAAAGTGCAACACGCAAGCACATGACATGGCAAAGACGACAAATTAACTGGCGGACACCTGGCGCATCGAAACCGTGGCGTTACAGGATTGTGTGGAGAAGACAAAAAAGAGAAAGTCTCACATTGACGAGGATAATCAACGGGCTATGGAGATGCCCATCAATTGATGTCAACATGAGGAGTAGGGATTGCCATGCAACGGATGCACTAGAGCTATAAATGCTCAACAAAAGAAAACTAGTGGGCGTGCATCCAACTTGCTTGCTCATGAAGACCTTGGGCATTTGAGGAGGCCCATCGTAGGAATATACAAGCCAAGTTCTATAATGAAAAATTCCCACTAGTATAAAAAGGACAACTTTTGAGACTCACTATATGAAAAACGAGGTGCTACTTTGAAGCACAATATATGAGACTCACTACATGAAGAACGAGGTGCTACTTTGAAGCACAAAATATGAGACTCATTACATCAAGAACATGGTGCTACTTTGAAGCACAAGTGTGGAAAAAGAGATAGCCCTTTTTTTTGGGGCCTTTTTTTTGGCCTTTCTCTTTTTATTTTTCTTTTTTTATTTGGGCAATGCTCTAATAATGATGATCATCACACTTCTATTGATTACAACATGAGGATTACAACTCGAAACTAGAACAAGGTATGACTCTATATGAATGCCTCCGGCAGTGTGCCGGGATGGTGCAATGAATCAAGAGTGACATGTATGAAAATAATGCATGGTGGCTTTGCCACAAATACGATGTCAACTACATGATCATGCAATGGCAATATGACAAAAGTAATGTATGTCATGATGATGATGGTGGAAAGTTGCATGGCAATATATCTCGGAATGGCTATGGAAATGCCATAATAGGTAGGTATGGTGGCTATTTTGAGGAAGATATAAAGAGGTTTATGTGTGATAGAGCATATCGTATCATGGGGTTTGGATGCACCGGCAAAGTTTGCGCCAACTCTCAATGTGAGAAAGGGCAATGCACGGTACCGAAGAGGCTAGCAATGGCGGAAAGGTAAGAGTGCGTATAATCCATGGACTCAACATTAGTGAAAAGAACTCATATACTTATTGCAAAAATTTAGAAGTCATCAAAAATCAAGTACTATGTGCATGCTCCTAGGGGGATAGATTGGTAGGAAAAGACCATCGCTCGTCCCCGACCGCCACTCATAAGGATGCACAAGCCAGGTACACTTCATGCTTCAAATTTGTTACACAACTTTAACCATACGTGCATGCTACGGGATTTACTAACTTCAACACAAGCATTTCTCAAATTCACAACTACTCAACTAGCATGACTTTGATATTATCACCTCCATATCTCAAAACAATTATCAAGCATCAAACTTATCTTAGTATTCAACGCACTCAAAAGAAAGTTTCACATATCTTGAACACCAAGTATATTAACATTAAGCAAATTACCATGCTATTAACGACTCTCAAAATAATATAAGTGAAGCATGAGAGATCAAGTTTCTTTAAAACAAATCCAACACCGTGCTCTAAAAGATATAAGTGAAGTACTAGAGCAAAAATTATCACGCTCAAAAAGATATAAGTGAAGCACTATGAGCAAACTATAAAGCTCAAAAGATATAAGTGAAGCACATAGAGTATTCTATCAAATTCTAATTCATATATGGCTCTCTCAAAAGTTGTGTACAGCAAGGATGATTGTGGTAACTAACAAGCAAAGACTCAAATAATGCAAGACGCTCCAAGAAAAACACATATCATGTTGGTGAATAAAAATATAGCTCCAAGTAAATTACCGATGGAAGTAGACGAAAGAGGGGATGCCTTCCGGGGCATCCCCAAGCTTTGACTTTTGGTGTCCTTGGATTATCTTGGGGTGCCATGGGCATCCCCAAGCTTATGCTCTTGCCACTCCTTGTTCCATAATCCATCAAAAGAATTCACCCAAAACTTGAAAACTTCACAACACAAAACTCAATAGAAATCTCGTGAGCTCCGTTAGAGAAAGAAAACAAAAGACTACTTTAAAGTACTGTAATGAACTCATTCTTTATTTATATTGGTGTTAAACCTACTGTATTCCAACTTCTCTATGGTTCATAAATTATTTTACTAGCCATAGATTCATCAAAATAAGCAAACAACACACGCAAAACAGAATCTGTCAAAAACAGAACAGTCTGTAGTAATCTGTAATTAACCCAAACTTCTGGAACCCAACAAACTCTACAAAAATTAGACGACCTGGAAAATTTGTTTATTGATCAGCAGAAATTGGAATCAGTATTTTATCACGTTCTGGTGATTTTTAACAATTCGGGCAATGAGCACAAAGATTCTGGAAATTACAGCAAGATCAAATAACTATCATCCAAGAAAATTCAATAGGTTCAACTTGGCACAAACACTAATTCAAACATAAAACCACATCTAAACAGAGGATAGATGGATTATTTATTACTAATCAGCAAGGAAAAATATTGGGTTGTCTCCCAACAAGCGCTTTTCTTTAAAGCCTTTTTAGCTAGGCATTGAGATTTCAATGATGCTCACAAGAAAGACAAGAATTGAGGCACAAAGAGAGCATCATAAAACATGTGGCAAACACACTTAAGTCTAACATACTTCCTATGCATAGACATATTATAGGCAAACAAATTATCGTAGCAAGCAAAAACTAGCATATGCAACGAAGCGGAAAGGAACAATGGCAATCTTAACATAACGAGAGGTAATTTAGTAACATGAAAATTTCTATAACCATATTTTCCTCTCTCATAATAATTACATGTAGGATCATAAGAAAATTCAACAATATAGCTATCACATAACATATTCTCAAACGATCCACATGCATGCGAAGTTGACACTCTTCCAAAATAGTGGGATTAACATTAACTAAAGTCATGACCTCTCCAAACCCACTTTTATCAAAAACTTCATAAGGTTGAGCATTCTCCAAATATGTGGGATCTAAAGTTGACACTCTTCTGAACCCACTTTCAATATTATTGCAAACAATATTATCAATCTCATATTCATCATGGGGCTTAAATAAATTTTCAAGATCATAAGAAGAATCACCCCAATCATGATCATTGCAACAAGTAGTAGACATAGCAAAACTAGCATCCCCAAGCTTAGGGTTTTGTATCTTATTAGCACAATTGACATCAAAATAATTTATAATAAAATCATTGCAATCATGCTTTTTATTCAAAGATCTATCTTGAGTCACTTCACGGATTTCAGGCAAAACCTTATAAAGATAATCTAGTGCATCCAAATCACTAGGAATTGGTTCATCATAATTGGATCTCTTAAAAAGATTGGCAAGCGGATCAGGATCCATAGATATTGGCTTCTTTATTTAGGAATAAATAAGCATCTAATCCAACCAAACGAGCAAACGAAAGGGCAAGCGAAAGAGAAGAGGAGATTGGGAAAGAGAGGGCGAATAAAACGGCAAGGGTGAAGTGGGGGAGAGGAAAACGAGAGGCAAATGGCAAATAATGTAATGCGAGAGATAGGGATTGTGATGGGTACTTGGTATGTTGACTTTTGCGTAGACCTCCCCGGCAACGGCGCCAGAAATTCTTATTGCTACCTCTTGAGCACTGCGTTGGATTTCCCCGAAGAGGAGAGGATGATGCAGCAAAGTAGCGTAAGTATTTCCCTCAGTTTTTGAGAACCAAGGTATCAATCCAGTAGGAGGCTACGCGCAAGTCCCTCATAACTGCACAAAATGATAGCTACTCGCAACCAACGCGATTAGGGGTTGTCAATCCCTTCACAGTCACTTAGGAGAGTGAGATCTGATAGAGATAATATTTTTGGTATTTCTGGTATAAAGATGCAAAGTAAAAAGTAAAAGCAAAGCAAGTAAATAAAGTGATGGAGGTTGATATGACGAAAATAGACCCGGGAGGCCATATGTTTCACTAGTGGCTTCTCTCAAGAGCATAAGTATTCTACGGTGGGTGAACAAATTACTGTTGAGCAATTGACAGAATTGAGCATAGTTATGAGGTTATCCAGGCAATGATCATGTATATAGGCATCACGTCCGTGACAAGTAGACCGAAACGATTCTGCATCTACTACTATTACTCCACTCATCGACCGCTATCCAGCATGCATCTAGAGTATTAAGTTAAAAAACAGAGTATCGCCTTAAGCAAGATGACATGATGTAGAGGATTAAATTCATGCAATATGATAAATACCCCATCTTGTTATCCTCAATTTCAACAATACAATGCGTGCCTTGCAACCCCTTCTGTCACTAGGTAAGGACACCGCAAGATTGAACCCAAAGCTAAGCACTTCTCCCATTGCAAGAACTACCAATCTAGTTGGCCAAACCAAACGGATAATTCGAAGAGACTTGCAAAGATAACTTAATCATACATAAAAGAATTCAGAGAAGAATCAAATATTTTCCATAGATAAGATGGATCATAAACCCACAATTCATCGGTCTCAACAATCACACCGCAAAAAGAAGATTACATCAAATAGATCTCCATGAGAGAGGGGGAGAACATTGTATTGAGATCCAAAAAGAGAGAAGAAGCCATCTAGCTACTAACTATGGACCCGAAGGTCTGAAGTAAACTACTCACACTTCATCGGAGGGGCTATGGTGTTGATGTAGAAGCCCTCCGTGGTGGATGCCCTCTCCGGCGGAGCTCCGGAACAGGCCCCAAGATGGGATCTCGTGGATACAGGAAGGTACGACGGTGGAATTAGGTTTTTGGCTCCATCCCTGATCTGTTGGGCGTATGATGTAGGGCGGAACCCTACGTGGGCGATCTTTCACGTTGGAGCGGATCCTACAGGGAATCACGAAGAACACGCGGAAGAACAAGAGGGAAACACGGAGGAAACGAGAGAGAAATCACTAAACCGACAAGGGATCAATCACACAAATGCTAGATCACCGATCACATAGAGTGGCACAAGATTCAAGATCAACAAAGGTAAGATACAAACGGTAACCGTTCTTCTCCGTGAGGAGGCCTTGAGGGGGGTCCACCCTAGAAGGGGGTCTTGAATCCGCTTGGGGGATCTTCTCCGGAGAGGTCCCGATCTCGGTGGAGAAGTAGCCAAGTGGATGAGCAAAGGCTCTCACACAAGAATATGAGCTAATCCAATGCTAACCCTAGAAAGAGGAGGGATCAAGTATATATAGTCTCGGGCGAAGGGGTACAAGGGACGAGTCCCGAGGCATCGTGACGCAGGCAGGGAGGCCGGACGTCCGGCGTCGGGCGGATGTCCGGCCTTCGCGAGGCGCCGGATGTCCGGGCTCTCAGCCGGATGTCCGGCTAGAGCGACTGCTTCAGCAGAATCGGAGAGGCGCGGATTTCGGGTTGGGGAGCCGGATATCCGGCTTCGCGGGAGACCGGATGTCCGGGCCTGGGGCGGATGTCCGGGCTGTGGCAACTATTTCAGCCGGATCGGGAGAGGGTGCCGGATTGGGCTCGAGGCGGATATCCGCTCTCGAGACGCCGGATGTCCGGCGGTTGGCGGATGTCCGCCTCGCCCGGATGTCCGCCATCAGAATTTCAGCAGCTCCGTCTTCTTCCGTCGCCGCTTCCATGCTTCCTCGCGGATGGTGTAGTCGTTCCTTGGTGCTTGCACTCCTCCTTGACATCCGAGAAGCTCCGACAATACCTATGCATGCACACGGGGGAAGTGTCAAGTAGTATACCATCCTCGAAGGGGTCAAGTGAGCACGTGTAAAGGAGAAGATTCACCTTTGTGTATGTGAAGAAGAGGTTGCACGTGTCACTTGCCAAACGGACTCTTGACATGGTGATGACCGTAGGATGCTCCGCATCATCCCCTCCCCCTTGGAAAGGATCCGACCTCGGATCGAAAACCAAATCACCATGGGAAAGAGATGGCGGTCTTGCGTGTCAAAGTGGTCGATCACCAAGCTCTCGTCATCTTGAAGCTCGAAATGGGCACTCTCCAATGTCGCACCGTCTTGTGATTCCTTCAAAAGGAGCAAATACAACAAACACTTGGAAAAATAAATGTGGTTAGCGTTAGTGCAAAACCAAGCATTCAATTGGTGATTCACCAAACAAGTGTCGCCATCAAGCATAGCAAATGGTGTGGCAAAGGATTGTGACATGGCATGTAAGCGCATAAATTGAGCACGATCAAAGATA
This sequence comes from Aegilops bicornis, assembly GCA_021605145.1. Lineage (NCBI taxonomy): Eukaryota > Viridiplantae > Streptophyta > Magnoliopsida > Poales > Poaceae > Aegilops > Aegilops bicornis. The sequence goes on along the minus strand of JAHIAL010000070.1, from coordinate 691,261 downwards.
TCATGGGGACAAGCATGTAAATGGGAGGTAGAGATGCAAATATGTGTGTCAAGAGAATAAGCATCTAGCTCAATTTCATAGCAAGCATTCATAAATTGCTCAATGAAAGGTCTATGGTAGGCATATGAATCATTCATAACACCAAGTAAAATGAAGTGTCTAAACACATGGGTCAAGTGCAAGACAATCCAAACATAATGTGCATGGGGTGTAGTGAATATCATGTGGCACTCAACACAATGGAAAGAGCAATTGTTCATCATGTGAGAGGCAATCAAGTCAAGCATGTAGCAATCAATGGGACATGGCATATGTGAAGTAATGACATTGTTGCAACCAAACATATGAGAGGAGCAAGTAATCCAAGAATTGGATGCAACACACAAGGTACATATGTCATGATGCATGGGAATGTGATAATGGCAAGTCAAAGCAAGATCTCTACTAAGTGCGCAATCAAGTGGTCCAAGATGACCAATAAGTCTCATCGTGCAAGCAACACAAGTAGTATGATCCGCAATATCCATGCTCAAGAAAGATGTCACCTTGAAGGCATGTCCTTGTGCATTCTTCACAATGCCGAAGTGGAAGCGAATGCGGTGTAGAAGCGATTCGTGGTAGAATGTATGAGGCTCGCTCTCAAGAGCTCGAATGGACAACTCACGTGAAGTGGAAGTCGACACAAAGTCCAAGTATCCTACACATGCACAAAACAAAACAAAGAACGATTATGCATGGTAGATGAACTCATCATCCATCATGATGGTTCTCATCTTTGCACAAAACCATTAGAAGGACAAGTGCATGAATAATATGATGCAACAATGGTAATATTCATGGCACTAGGTATATGGTGCAAAGAGTTAAGACAAGCATGCTTCACAAGAATTATGTCAAAATCTCCAAATATATGCGAGAATGCTATGGGGGCAATCTCATGAGCAAGAAGAGAATCATTGTTGCACTCAATACATGGAAAATCATCTAGCATGAGGGAGGCAACACATAGAGATATATGACAAGAAGCAATATGAATCATGTGCAAAGCATATAGATGGTCGTCATCAACCGCATGAAATGGTGATGCAACATAAGCAAGCATAGTAATCAAGTCGTGCAAACTAGTGGAGCGAAGATGCAACACACTAGAAGAAATCATGGCAATCATGTCATGTAAACGAATAATAGGCATAGGGAATGCACATGACATATCGCAAGCACGAACACAAAGCAAGATCATAGTGTCGTCATAGGCATGAGGCACAAAGCAATCATGGCAATACCAAACAATATCTCCACCACGCGTGCAAATACACATACAAGTACTAGAATCAATCATCATGTGTAATGCAAAGCATGGGTCACAAATGCATGGCAAAGGCATAGGAATGGGCATATCATGCAAAGTGAACATGGCAAGATGGGCAAAGGATATATAATGGAGAACAAACCCATAGCCAAGTGAGGGCCATGTAGAAGAAATGCGCCAAGTGTTTGCGTGAAGTGAGCGGTGGGAAAGACAATCCATGGGATCCCAAATCATCGTTGCTCTCTAGAGCTCGTTTTGTCAACTCGTGGGATTGCGAGGTCGACAAGTATTCATGGGTACCTACACAAAAGAGACAAAAACCAAAGAAATTGTGCTGGCGTGGTAAATGTACACATCATCCATCATGATGTGTATGTGCACGTGTGAGTTAGCATAAGATAAGCATCGCTCAAAGAAATTTGATGCATGGTATAAGAACATGTCATCCATCATGAAGGAATAGTTATTATGTATGACACGATGGGGACACAAATTGAGAATGCAAGTATATGGCGCATCGATAGCATTTTCATTCATGGGGAGCATGTGGTGCACACAAGTATGGGGATCATGCAATGAATGGGATGGATCAAATTCTCCTAACATGTATGAGGAAACTATGGGGGTCTCCTCATGAGCAATATTGGAAACATCATTTGGAGAAAATGGACAACATCCAAAACAATGCATATCCGAAGCTAGGAGGGCATGGCATGGCATATGAGATAAAGGATGCAAAGGGAGCATATCAATATCATCACAAGAAAAACAAATGCCAATAACCATGGGCTTGTCATCTATGCCATATGTGCAAATTGGGTTTATTTTAATGGCATATGCATAGTCACTATGAAGAGATTGCAAATAAGACCTATGATGGATCTCATGCATAGCATATGACAAGTCAAGCGGATTAGCAAACATGATGTGACCTAAAGAATTGTCACAAGAAATCCTATGTAACATAGCATCACTACTAATAGACTCCACATGAGAATCATCATATTTGTAAATGGGCAAATCATCACATGGGGAAATCATACTAGAATGAATCATGTCAATAGGGTGATCAACATCATGCAAGCAATCAATGTCAAAATAGTCCACTAGTGGGACGAGAGCATCACCGTCACCTTTGTTACCCTTGTCATTCCACTCAAGTGGTGTAGGTGAGGTGGGAAAGACCAAATGGTGGTCATCTTCATCTTGATGGAACCATGTGGGGGTGCATCATATTCCACCATGGCCATCGTCTTGTCCAAAGGGAGGACGGAGTCGCCGAGGATCGTGGCGTCATCATAAATGGGACCTAGCACCAAATGAGAAGACACAATAGAGGTAGAGGTCAAGTTGTTAGAAATGCAAATGGCCTCACTAGACCTATCAACTATCTCACTCTCTCTATGTGGTGGTTCACTCACTCCCTCAAAATAGGTGCACTCAAACTCACGTATGGTGGGGTCACCATCTCACTCAAGTGGTGGGGTTGTGGCTCTCCTCACATGGGAATTGGGGCAACACATATATGGGGCTAGTGGTGAAGTCACTCTCACTCTCAATATGGTGGCTCAAGTCGCTCAAGTCATCGGACGTCGCCGTGGTCGAAGGGAAAATCCCACGCTCAACCGTCTCGTAGTCGTCGTCGTGGATGAAGGCCGAAGATGGCACATCATTGCTCTCGTCGTGGATGAAGGCCAAGATGGCTCAACATCACTCTCGTGGATGAAGGCCGAAGATGGCACAACATCACTCTCGCCTCCTAAGATGGAAGCATCATCCTTGCTCGCCACCTTGTCGCTTGCCTCCAAAGCTTGGTCCTTGAAGGTCTCCGTAGTCGTACTTGTCGCCGCACCATCTTGAAAAAGAGTCAGGGTAGACTCGGCATCAACAATGCCACAAAGAGGGATGGCGGTGAAGTCGCACTTGGGAGCATCGTCTTGGAGCCTGTCGGGCTTGGACATCATGGTGGTACTAGCCTCATGCTTGTCGTAGAGCTTGGTCTCCATGAAGTTTGCTTGGGGTGGAGAAGCGTTGGCCTTCATGAGTTCTTGTTCCGCCTTGAGAGCACCAATGTAGTAGTCGCCGATGGACTTGTAGTTCTCGAGGAAGATGGTCTTGGAGATGTCGTTGTGCAATCCCATCATGAAGTGGAACTTCATTGACATGGGGTCGCCCACGCCGGCTCGTCATGAAGGCAATCTTCATCTCCTTGAAGTACTTGTCGATGGACTTGGATCCTTGGGTGGTGTTCTCCAATTGGCGCCGGTTGTTCCGTGTATGTTGGAGGCACGAATCGTCGCTGCAAAGCTCTCTTCATCTTGGACCAACTCATCTCGTAGCACTCAAGGTGTGTGAAGCCACCATGTCGAGGCGTAGTCGTGGAAGTTTCTTGTGGCGCACTTCACTTGATCTTCGGGAGGAACTTGATGTAGCTTGAGGTAGTCGTCCATCAAACGCTCCCACTCGAGGTACTCCTCGGGTTCTTGAGTCCCATAGAAAGGAATCTCGTGGTTGATGTCGAGGTCGTAGTAGCTCGTGGAAGTCGCGAACTTGAGCTTGGGGAGCTTCTCTTGAGCGTAGTCTTGGGGTGCTTGTTGGCGAAGATGCCGAATATCCGAAGGCGAAGATGCCTTGAAGTCGCTTGGCGAAGATGCCAAGGGAGATGGTGAAGTCGTGGAGCGGTTGTTGATGTTGAGCTCTTGACCTTCACGTTCTTGTTGATGATGGTGTCGATGCCGATGTGATCTTGCCGGAGACGGTAGCTCAGAAGCATGTGCTCTTGAGCCGTCTTCTCGAAGATGAGGAAGATCGCTTGTAGGACTTGATGAGGGATTTGATCTCCTCCATTTTAGCTTGCATCTTGGCGTCGTAGTTGTTTTCCATGGCATCGAACTCGTCGTTGTTGTTGTAGACCGAAGATGAAATGCCTTGCCTATCCATCACAAGACTCAAGCAAATATGAGTGGGAGAAAGGGAAGAACTTATACCAATGTACCTTGACCGATGTTGAAAATGAATCAAGTTCACCCAAATGCGGACAATGAAATAGCACTATTGGTACCAATCCTTGTCGGTTCTCACACCTACACAAGTAAAGCTTATGGAGGAGCTCGGTGAGGATAGTGGCACAAAAATTTAATGCAAAATGTTAGCAAGAGTCAATAATGTTGAAAGAGATTCACAAATTCATAAGCGAAACAAGTAGACCAATAGCAATATGAGGCACACGGAAACACACACACGGATAGATAAATGGGGCCGTGCAACCAAGGAATGAGCTCAAAATGTGGAATCCACCAAAACGCCGTGTTGCACAACTCAAGAGAGACGCTAGCACGATTGCTCAATGGGCGGATACGACACTTGTGCACAACCTATAAGATGCAAAATGGATAAATTTCTATCCCAAGTATGCTATGTATGTATAGTTCCCGGTGTTTTTCTCAAGATGATCCAAGATGATCGGATATGACAATCTTATATGCAATGTTGTATGATGCTATGACACTTGCTTACAAGCTTCTTTGCTCTCTCTTTTGCTTAAAAGCTTATTCTCTTTTTTTTGTATGGCCACTTTTGCACAATGCACAAACCAAGATAGCTTTTGTGTATATGCGAGAACGATATTGTGACACAATGGATGATATGATGATACCAAGATGATATGGTATGTATGCAATGGATGGTGTAGATCACTAATGTGCACAAGTAACGCGTTGCGGCAATACTCAAATGGCTAGTCTCGATAGGCAAGTAACGCATAAAATGGGCTAGGGGTTATCAATGCAATTTGCAAGGGAATATACAATGGTGTCGTCGAGGTTACCGCCCTGCGATGATGAGTGGCGGTGTTCTTGATGTAGATACCAAGATGATGGAGACTCGTCCCTAAGGCAGTCAAACACCTTATGAAACTGAAAAAAACCGCGAACTCAAAATCTCAAATGACAAATGTCAAATGGTGGTAGCGGGAATGCGGTGGTGGTTTGCACTTGGCAATGCGGAAGTGGAATGATGGGCTATATACGTGTCGGAGTTGAAGTTGCCGTCCCTAAGTAGCCGAAACACCTTAGGAGACACAAGCCACAACTCGAAAAAGCTCAATCAACAATTGGGTTAAGTTGGGGGTGGCGGAAGTGTATGGTGGGCACGCCTATGAGGAAGTGGTGGTGGTGGTTGATGAAGAAGCAATCGTCCCTAAGTAGCCGAAACACCTTAGGAGACTCGAATCACTACTCTAACAACCTCAAATGTAATGGGGTGCAATATGGGTTAGGTTGCGGAAGTCGGTGGTGGTAATGCGGATGATATGGTGGAAGGCCTAGGCAAACTTGCCAAATTTCACAAAATTTGATGGAGTCAAATGGTGATGGTAGTATTTGTGTGGGAAGGGGGATGTCAACGGCTTCAAAACGAGCTAAAGAACGTCAAAATCGGACTCCGGATGAATTAGTTATGGACAAAATGGTGAAATGGGAAAGCTGGAATGTACAGGGGCCGGATTTCCGGGGGTGAATGTCCAGAACCGAGCGATTTTGGTGCTCCAGGGCCCGGATGTCCGGCTTGGGGCCCGGATGTCCGGCTGGATGGCCCGGATGTCCGGCCTGAGGCCCGGATGTCCGGCCCGACGGATCCCGATCTCGTTTGGGGCGGAAATTTTCGAATTGGGGGCGGAAATTGATGATTTCGGGGGCAAAATTTGATGGATTTTGTGGAGGAAAGATGGGGAAACTTGGGGGAATGCTAGATCCACTTGAAACCAAGCAAATCCACGGATCAAAATCAACAAAACATCATCAAAACTAACAAATCACAAAAAAATTTGGGGCTATTTTTGGTGGGGATTTTCGGATTTAGGACGAAATCAACAAAATCAAGCTAGAAAAAGAGGGGTAGGGGCTCCAAAAACGTGATCAACCTAAGCTCTGATCCATAGATGATGTAGGGCGGAACCCTACGTGGGCGATCTTTCACGTTGGAGCGGATCCTACGGGGAATCACGAAGAACACGCGGAAGAACAAGAGGGAAACACGGAGGAAACGAGAGAGAAATCACTAAACCGACAAGGGATCAATCACACAAATGCTAGATCACCGATCACATAGAGTGGCACAAGATTCAAGATCAACAAAGGTAAGATACAAACGGTAACCGTTCTTCTCCGTGAGGAGGCCTTGAGGGGGTCCACCCTAGAAGGGGGTCTTGAATCCGCTTGGGGGATCTTTCTTCGGAGAGGTCCTGATCTCGGTGGAGAAGTAGCCAAGTGGATGAGCAAAGGCTCTCACACAAGAATATGAGCTAATCCAATGCTAACCCTAGAAAGAGGAGGGGATCAAGTATATATAGTCTCGGGGCGAAGGGGTACAAGGACGAGTCCCGGAGGCATCGTGACGCAGCAGGGAGGCCGGACGTCAGGCGTCGGGCGGATGTCCGGACGCGAGGCGCCGGATGTCCGGGCTCTCAGCCCGGATGTCCGGGCTAGAGCGACCGTTTCAGCAGAACTGGGAGAGGGGCGCCGGATTTCCGGGTTGGGGAGCCGGATATCCGGGGCTTCGCGGGAGACCGGATGTCCGGGGCCTGGGGCCGGATGTCCGGGCTGTGGCAACTGTTTCAGCCGGATCGGGAGAGGGGTGCCGGATTTCCGGGCTCGAGGCCGGATATCCGGGCTCTCGGGAGACGCCGGATGTCCGGGGCGGTTGGCCGGATGTCCGGCCTCTGGCCCGGATGTCCGGCTGCTGTAACTTCAGCAGCTCCGTCTTCTTCCGTCGTCGCTTCCATGCTTCCCTCGCGGATGGTGTAGTCGTTCCTTGGCGCTTGCACTCCTCCTTGACATCCGAGAAGCTCCGGACAATACCTATGCATGCACACGGGAAGTGTCAAGTAGTATACCATCCTCGAAGGGGTCAAGTGAGCACGTGTAAAGGAGAAGATTCACCTTTGTGTATGTGAAGAAGAGGTTGCACGTGTCACTTGCCAAACGGACTCTTGACATGGTGATGACCGTAGGATGCTCCGCATCAGGGTACGTAGGTATATATAGGAGGAAGGAGTACGTCGGTGGAGCGTCAGGGGGCCCACGAGGCAAGGGGCGCGCCCCCACCCTCGTGACCGCCTCTGGCACTTCTGGGAGTAAGGTCCAAGTCTCCTGGATCACGTTCGGTGAGAAAATCACGTTCCCGAAGGTTTCATTCTGTTTGGACTCCGTTTGATATTCTGTTTCTTCGAAACACTGAAATAGGCAAAAAACAGGAATTCTGGGCTGGGCCTCCGGTTAATAGGTTAGTCCCAAAAGTAATATAAAAGTGGAAAATACAGTCCATTATAGTCCAAAACAATAGATAAAGTAGCATGGAGCAATAAAAAATTATAGATACGTTGGAGACGTATCAACCCCCCACCCTCCCCCACCCCCTCTCTCTTTGCTTAGTTAGTAGATGTTTTTTAGTAGTAGTAGATGTTAATTTAGGGTTCATGGATAATGATTTTAGTAGTAGTAGATATTAATTAGTAGTAGTGATGGTAAACTAGTTGTATAATTAGCAGTAGTAGATGTTAATTAGTAGTAGATGTAGTAGTAGATTTTAATTAGTAGTAGTAGATGTACTAGTTTCTTTCTATTTATAGTAAGTTTATATTTAGTAAGAACGAGTTGAATTAATAGAACTAGTTTAGTTTTAGTTGAACTAGTTTAGTAAGTAAATTAATAAACTAGTTGAATTAATAGAACTAATGTATTTTAGTAAGAAAAATAAAATAACTAGTTGAACTACTTTATTTTTAGAAAGAACTAGTTTTTTTCTATTTATAGTAAGTTTATATTTAGTAAGAACTAGTTGAATTAATAGAACTAGTTGAACATGTCATATTTATTGTTATTTTTTAGTTTAAGCAATTATTCGGGATGTATTAGTGATAACTTATAGGGTTTTTGCTTTTGCAGAAATCAAGGAGCCCCTCCATCATCCCCGCCGTCGTCCCCGTCACCGACCCCCTCCGACCTCGAGGTGAGACCAGCCAAATCTCCATGTCAATATGAGTCCTATAAGATATATATGATGTAGATAAAAACATGTATATCCTGTGTTGCTCAAATAGGATATGTGGTTGCCCAAGTGCCCGGTCATGTTTTGGTTACACCTCCGAGTGGCCTATGTTTTGCCGGAGTGTTGATTAATTTCCGTTCCGGCAAATTTCAGGCGCTCGATATGTCCTTTTTTAGCAAAGGTCATGCCGGATTTTTCCGTGAATTCTGGCATGACTTGTGCTAGAATATGTGGGAAATATCGAGTGGCCTGGATTTTCTCGAAAAATAATAATCTAATTTAGGTTTTTTAGTACATATATTTAATTGTACAAGTTTAATATTTGAATTATGAACGTAGGAAATGTCATACTCGGACGACGACAGTCTCCCGTAGGAGTGCAGCTGGTGCCACGACGATCGAGGAATGTGCGACAGGTTCGTTGAGCTGGACGAAGATCGGTGCTTCAGCATTAAGCTCGAGGAGACCTTTGATGTTGAAATGGTACGCAATAACGACAAGTGTTTTTTTTCTAATTAAGCATGACTTCAACTATTTCAACACCTAATTTTCATATTTTACAATTCGACTAGCTTATCCCATGCCATGCAAGACGCTATGTCTTTGAGAGGATGGGTTTTGAAGACCATGAAAATTTTCAAACAAAGAAAATACACCTAAGGACCCATCATGATATCGATTTTGAAGTAAATCTATACAATTCTCAGAGCGTAACCCATTTTGGTTGCCAAAATTGGGAAGCACTTTGCAAAATGTATGGTTTTTATGAGGGTATGATTGTCACCATGGATCTTGGTGATCCTGACATCGAGCAAGACAATATGGACATTTGGGTCCTTGTTGATACGATTCTGATTCTACCCCAATGTGAGTTTCTCAAACATAGTTATTAACTAATTTATATTGTTTATTTCAAAATATTTGACAGCTTATTTCCATTGACAGCTTATTTTGAATCTTCAAAGAATGTGCAGAAGATGGTAGACAAAACCCACTACACTGATGGCTCCAAATTAACTTATAAGGAGAAAAGTCATCTGATTGCTTATTGTACTTATCTTGAGAATTACAATACCTATTATCGAACTCCTCCAAATTATGGTGAATACATGCCACTAGTGCACGTGTTGAACCACCGTAACTTCTATGGAGATACCTTGGTAAGATTTTTTACTATTACGACATCCGTGCATCTTTTGCATACTTCTAAAACTAGTACATCATTGCTAACTACGAAGTTATTACTATGTTTTTCAACAGGAAATCCCGATGGATTGTGTGCCTCCTCTGATGTATCAGAATGGTTGCCTTGCAATTCTGAACATACAGCCAGGTCAATCTAAGGAGCTCACCTGTGCATATCGGATTTCTAAAACTGGTGAACACATGCTAATCAAAGAATGGAAAAAATGTTTGGACATTCGCAAGGAGGTTCTTGGAAGTAACATTAAGCGAAAGGGAAGAATTGGAGACAGGATAATCTCCATTCTCCATAATGGAGAGTCGGGGCTATCTTGTTTTTGCTATTCTACCTTAGAGAATATAGTAGGTCCTAAGAGAATGTAGTAGGTCCTATGAGGTACAATATGTTTATTATGTGATACAATGTGTTAGAGTTGATGATGAGGAGTACTTGTGATTACGACTAGTGACCAATTTGCTATGTGATGTCTCATTGATGAAAACGATGATCTTGAGGAGGTGTTATATGACAATGATGTATTATGATGATAAGTTGTTAATGAGATGATGATGATATTTATTATATCATTGGGTGAAAGAACCGCGGATTAGTTTCAAGTGGATGTCCATCCACTTGAAACTAGTCCACGGTTCTTTCACCCCGTGATGTAATAACTCATTATGATGTAAAAACAATTTCTAAATTCCTGTTGTATGAAAACTTGTGTAAAGGTGTACGAATACAACATGAAATAAAAAAAGAAATAAATATAAAATAATAGTAGCAGCATGGGCAGGGAGAAGTACTACTAATTACCAGTAGCGCTCCTCCGGGAAGTCGCTACTACTAAGTCGATTTAGCAGTAGTGTGGGCGGAGGCACGCCATCGCTATATCGTTAGTCAGAAGCGCCTTATCGAAGCGCATCGCCCAGCGCCATCTTGATAGGGCCTAAAACCCGCGCTGCTGCTAGGCTTTTCCCGAGTAGTGTTGATCCAATTATATGGTCCTTTGGAGGAGTTGTTTAGCGCAACGAACAAGGCAATCAGACTGTACGGCTTAAACGCCCTCAGTTATCCATAGGAGTTTTATAATTAAGCAAGTGCGCAGCCCCTGGTCCAAGCCAGGGTGCTGTCAGCATCTGATCGGGAAGTGCTGATCCGTCGTGTGACGCAGAACAAATCTCCAACGATTTTGTAACCCTCAAACAGCTGACCAGCTCTTGCCGTATCATGACAGTCAGTTTTTGGCTTTCTCTACTGAGGTGCTCATCCGGTCAAAGCCAGGGCACAATCGCAGTAGTTCTCCCTTTACTACCCTAGTTGATAGAGCGGAACGTAGGGTAGCAAGCACAGGAGCCGGGCAACCCAACTATTGACCAAAGACATGATTCAGAGCCAATGCATATAATGCTAAATTCGGGGTGCCGAACTTATATATATAAGAAGTGTTCGGTCTTTGCTGCCGTGTTGTGGGGCGATAAGTAGCCCCTGGTGAATATGAGACGTACCAAAGAATAATGATGCAGCCGATAAGTAGATAGAAATAAAATGAAGTAAGAGGCTAAAACCATAGAAATTGGGCCGCAAACCATTTTCATTATGACTGGATGGATACGTTAAGGCGTATCTTGTACAAATAGTGCGATAAGACTCCGGGCTAATTAACATGCCGGAATCAAGAGGGCGCAGCGTGCGGGTCCTGGAAATAAATATAAATACCATCAAGAAGACGTATAGAGGTTACTCTATGCACCTATGCTGCTTGCCTCCTTATATATGCCGATCCTTCGAAGGGACCGGTCAGCAGGCCCGTTGGAAAAGGAACCTGAAATAAAAAGAAAAGGTGAAAGTATGTATGTCCGGGGTCGGTCTAGCCGAACTATATATCCCGGGTTAGCTTCTGCCTCCGTTGATGTCCATGGGATTTTGAGAGCGTAGTTATGTACACGTGGTGCGAATGCCACTACTTCATCGGGACTGGGGCGGAGGCCGAATTGCTAATCGAGCTCTTGACGAGCCGTGCTGTCCTGCTGTAGTGTAGTCCAGAGCCTCTTGATGATGTCCAGGGGCTCGGCAGCCACATTATAGTGCTGCTTGAGAAGGCCGCTCTTTACCTCTGCTGTTAGGGCGGCGGTGTGCTCCTCTGTTCGGAGGGAGCGTGTCGGTGTACTAGAGTAGGGGTACCCTAGTATCCCAAACTTGTGCACGGGCAGTTGCAGCCCTCCGCGGCAAGGCTTATCGGGTGACCGCCAAGGTCCTCCGTGGTTCCTTTGGAGCCATTCAAAAACAAAGTATTCAAGCCAGGGAGACAAGGCCCCGGCAAGAGGAGCTTGCCGGGAAGGCCACCCAAGGCACCTAGGAGACAAGGCCCCGGCAAGAGGAGCTTGCCGGGAAGGCCCGGTGAGCGACAAGCTTCCGGACGCGAGAAGACAACAACCGCGGCAAGGCGCTTGCCGCGGCAGACCACCACTCTGTACCTGCGCTCCAGCACATCCACTAACGTGTCGCTCAGGACCTTTCCAGCGTTGCGTGGCAAGAGGCCGTCTTGACCGGAGCGCTGTGGCAAGCGGCGCCGACAAGAGTGCCATCGTGGCAAGCGGTGGCGCCTGACGGTCCCTTTCGCCTTTGTTAGGGCGGCGTAGATGGGCATTTAATGCCTTTGTCCCCGCCGTCGTGGTTAGGTATGATACACTGTACAAGTAGCTGTACCAACCACTCCTTTTCCATTTTTACCCTTGTCTACGTTGCCACCTGTCGGAGACCCCTTTAGCATATAAAAGGAGGCCCATGCGCAACGTAGGGGAGGGTCGAAAGGTTCGAAGCCAGAGAACACTCACGCTCGGTCTCGTTAGCAGCTTGTGTCTCATCAGAGCACTCAGCGCTCCCGAGCAAGAACTCAATACACTCGGACATGCAGCGGTAGGAGTGTTCTCTCCGAGAGCTCCGGTTGGGTAAACTGCTCATGTGCTTCGCCTCGATCTGCTCTTCGTGCGACCTCCGCCCCCCGCCGAACCGAAAGGGGCTCGGTCCGCCGGTCCCATAGGTGTTCGTGGGACAGATCAGCCTCCCCGACATCTTTGGCGCGCCAGGTAGGGGGCGTCGAGATTGTGTGAACCTGATCCGGCATCCACACGAGCTAGATCTTCATCATCTTCATCGACATGCCACCGAAGAAGAAGGCTTCGGCGGCAGATGTTCCGTCCGCATCGAACCCACCACCACCGGAGCAAATGGGTGGTGGGGTAGACGCCGGCGGAAAAATGGACGTCGACGGGGGAGCCCACGGTGCTGCCAAGTCCAAGGACAAGGCTGCGCAAACCTCGGCGTCCGTACATGCACCGCGCCCGTCTCAGGAGGCGCGGGACCGACAGCGTCATGGTATTCACAACGCCATACGCTCGTTGGACCAAGATCGAGCTGGTGGATCTCGGGATGCTCAAGACCGGCATGCACGCCAACATGCCGGGCGCGAAGCGAGGCATGGTCGCCGACGGGATATCGCTCCTTCTAACATAGTTAGAAGTCCGAGCATATCCGCTCCTCGCGCCGCTTGCCACCGCCACCCACCACTCCATAGAAGCTTTGGCGAGAGCTCAACTGCTCTGGATTACCCTCCAACAGCCGACAAGGTCGATGAATGGAGGGCCACCATTCGAAGTCTCATCGGCTTTGCTAACGGCGACGCCTTGGCAGCCGAGTGCATCATTGCCGCGGCAGACTGCCAAACACGAGCCGGTGGCGACGAAACCGTGGGGTGCAACCACCATGCACTCTCCGCCCCGAAGGCCAAGATCACCGACTCGCCGGATCCACCTCGACAGCGACTCCACCGCATCATCGGATCCACGAGCTCGTCGCGATCAGCGCCAAGTTCTTCGCAAACGACAGCAAGAAGATGCTCGAACTCGCATCGAGCACCGAAGAGAAGCGTGGCGTCAATCCGACCAGCGCGCTGGGCCCTCTGTCGACATGCATGCGCCAGGGGAACCAGGCGACTTGCCGTACGCGGTAGGTTGCCCAGCGTTCACTCGTGAGCTGCGGCAAGTCCAGTGGCCAAGCAAGAAGAATTTCAAGCCAGACGTACTAGAGAAGTACGATGGCAGGACGCATCCGTCGGAGTTCCTCAGCATCTACACCGTCGCGGTGCAAGCTGCCGGGGGGCGAGACGACAAGATCCTGGCCAACTACTTCCGGCGGTGCTCAAGCCCAATGTCGATCTGGCTCATGCACTTGCCGGACAACTCCATATCCTCTTGGGCAGATCTATGCCATCAGTTTGTCGGCGCCTTTACAGCGGCCACAAGCCCCATGGCCAAGAAAGCGACCTTCATCTGCCGCCCGAAGGAAGGAGAGCCCTCATAAGTACATTCAGAGATTCACCACAGACAAAGACAACATCTCAGATGTCCACCCTGCCACAGGTAATCAGCGCGTTCCATCAGAACGTGCGAAACGCAGGATGCGGGAGGAGATGGCGATGTGCAAGATCAGAGACGTCAGTGAGCTATATGCCCTGGCCGACAAGTGTGCACGTGCTGAGGAAGGGAGGAGACTCCCCGGAGAGAATACTGAAGCAGGAGGATCTGATAGTGAGGAGACCGCCCCGGCAAAGAAAAACCGGCGGCGGAACAACAGGAAGAAGAAAGGCAAAGATGTGCTAGTTGTTGAGCAGTCCAAGGTGGCGCCAAGAAAGCCAAAGCTGGTAGCTCCGGCAAGGAGGTTGCCGCTGGCACCAATTGCCAGGCTGTGGCGGTCGCCGACAAGCAGGACGGCTCCAACAAACAGTACTGCAAGATCCACCGCACCAAGGGCCATGACCTCCAGAGCTGCAAAAAGGTCGAGCAGCTTGTCGAGCAGCGGAAGGCTGAATATGAACGACGCGACAAGGAGAAGGCCGGGAAGGTGCCGGAGGAGCTAGCAAGAAAGCGTCTGGCGAGGAGGACGCCGCAGCAAGGCCAAGCGGCGGCAATGAGACAGACCTCCCGTGGCCGCGACAAGGATGAAGACGACGACGATGATGAAGACATGGATGATGACGAGACCGATGAGCGGGAGTTCGAGAAAGCCACAGAGGTCCTGTGCGTTGACGGCGGTGCTTCTGCATACTTCACACCGCTAGCTCAAGCGGTGGATGCGGGAAGTCAATGCGGCGTAACCATCCGTCGAGTCACGCAAACCTCTGAAATGGTCAAAGACGCCTATCATCTTTGATATTGAGGACCACCTGACCGCGTAGCTGCGGTCGGGTGCTTGCCGATGTTGGTTTCACCAACTATCCGCAACCTCAAGGTCACTAAGATGCTAGTTGATGGCGGGCCGGCTTGAACCTGATCTCCTCCGCGGTGCTCGAAACTCCGGATCCCCGATGGCGAAGCTCGAAGAGACCGGCACATTCCAAGGAATCAATCCGGGAAGGAGCAAGTCAAGGGAAAGATCACGTTGCCGGTGACATTTGGCAGCGAAGTTGAACTTCAGGACTAAGAGGGTCACTTTTGACGCGTTCTTGACTTTCCATTGCCTTACAATGGGATACTTGGCCGTCAAAGACTCGCCAAATTCATGGCAGCCTCTCACTATGCATACAACATCTTTGAAGATGCCAGCCCGATAAGTGTCATCTCTGTCCTGGCGACAAGAAGGATGCTCTTATCTGCGCCGACAAGATCTACCGGAAGCAGCAGCTGCAGTGATTGCAAGCCACTTGTCATTGAAGCTCCCGGGCGAAGAAGAAGACCAAGTCCGGCAAGAGCTCGATGCCCACTCCGGAAAGCGCACATCTTCGGTGCTGCGCTACCGTCGTGGACGCACCATCGAGCTCCACCGCAAGTGTAAGAAGACGGCGATGGCAGCTCCACCAGAGACCAAGAAGGTGTTCGCCAAGGAGGACGGCACCGGTGGTACCTTCACCATTAGTGCCACTCTCGACCCTAAATAGGAAAGGCGCTTCGTTGCTTTCCTGCGGCGAAACGTCGGCGTGTTTGCGTGGCAACCGCTGACATCCCGGTGTTCCTGTGAAAGTAATTGAGCACCATCTTGCCGTTTGTCCTCATGCGCGCGCCCGTCAGCGAAGAAAGTCGAAGCAGGCGGTGGGCGCCAAGAATTCATCGCAGAAGAAATCAAGAAATTGGAAGCAGCAGGCCTTGTCGAGGAGTGCTCCATTCTACGTGGTTGGCCAATCCTGTGGTTGTATGCATAAAGGCAAACGGGAAATGGAGGCTTTGTATCGACTTTACCGATGTCAATAAAGCTTGTCCCAAAGACCCATTTCCCTTGCCGCGCATCGACCAGATTGTTGACTCCACGGCGGATGTGATTTGCTTTCATTTCTGGATGCATACTCGAGATACCATCAGATCTTCATGGCGTAAGAGGATGAGGAGAAGACCGCATTCTTCACCCCATGTGGCACATATCTTGTTTCGTGACGGATGCCTTCCGGATTAAAGAATGCTGGTTCAACATTTGCAAGAGTAGTCCATGACGCTTTTGAGCCGCAAATGCACAGAAATGTGGAAGCCTACATGGATGACATAGTGGTCAAAAGCAAGGACAAAGCGACTCTGATTCAAGATTTAGACGAAACCTTTGCAAATCTGCGCAAGATCAACCTCAAGGTCAACCCTGAGAAGTGTGTGTTTGAAGTCCCTTCCGGCAAGCTTCTCGGGTTCTTCATGTCTCAGCGGGGAATTGAAGCCAATCCCGACAAGATCAAGGCCATTGAGCAGATTGAAGCACCAAAGCGCGTCAAGGATGTACGAAGACTTGCCGGTTGCGTAGCTGCTCTCAGCAGGTTTATCTCTAGGTCTGGCGGCGCCCGCCATTTTTCAAAATTATGAAAAAGGCAGGTTCGATGAATTGGACTCCGGAAGCGGAGGCTGCGCTGCAGGACTTGAAGAGATACCCGTCCTCCACTCCAACACTTGTCGCACCTAAGCCACAAGAGAAGTTGCTGCTATATATAGCGGCAACCAATCAAGTGGTTAGTGCTGCGTTAGTAGCGGAGAGGGAGGCGGATGATGAGCTAGCAACCATGGCGAGGCGCATCCGGCGACGGCGGGGCTTCACCGGCAAGCTCTGGTCCCGACAAGGATGGATCTACGCAGACGCATGAGAAGATGCGAGAAAAGAATGGTGCAGCGCCCGATTTACTTTGTCGGTTCCCTTCTGCAGGGGCTAGGTCAAGGTACTCTGGTGTGCAGAAATTGCTTCGGCCTCCTCATGGCCTCGAGAAAGCTGCGCCATTACTTCCGGGCACATGAGATCACAGTCGTCACTCGTTTTCCGTCAAGAGGATCTTGCAAAATCCAGAGGCAACAGGCAGGATTGTCGAGTGGAGCCTTTGGAACTGTCAAGCTTTGGCCTCAAGTTTGAGAGCACTTCAACTATCCAAAGCAGAGCATTGGCGGAGTTCATAGCAGAATGGACGCCAACACAAGATGAAGAAATTCCAGAAATGAGCATCCCCGTCAAGGAAGCAAGCAAAGAGTGGCTGATGTACTTTGATGGTGCATTCTCGCTGCAAGGCGCCGGTGCGGGCATGCTACTTGTTGCACCCACCGGAGAGCACCTCAAGTACGTAGTCCAGATGCACTTTCCCAAGGAGCAAGCAACAAACAATACTGCATTGTATGAAGGTTTGCTTGCCGGTCTTAGGATCGCAGTAGACCTTGGGATCAAGAAGCTCATTGTCGGGGTGACTCACGACTTGTCATCCGCCAAGTGAACAAGAGTTATCGAGTCCGTTGATGGAAGCTTATGTTGATGAAGTGAGAAAGCTAGAAGAGCACTTTGACGGCCTACAAATGGAACATGTTCCAAGAGCTCGTAAACGACATTCTTGATGGTTCGTCAAGGCGCGCTGCACTTAAGTTACACAATGGAACCAGGGATTTTTGTGCTCAAGCTGACTCAACCGTCCATGTAACGCCATCAACCGGACAGAACAAGAAGAGGAAGTTGATCTCGGGTGACTATTTTCCCGCAGAGCTTCCTCAAGTCGCCGGCCAAGAAGGTCCTCAAGATCAACACCAAAGGTGCCGAGGAGCGATCTGCTCCGGCAAGCCCTAGGGTTTGTTCCGTTGAAGCAGACGCTCCCGACAAGTTTTGCTCCGGCAAGCTTGCCGGAAGCGTCAAGCTTCGGCTGAGCCGCGAGTTCTCGCCGTGGAAGCAGATGTTCCCGCAGCAGCAGATGTGCCTTTAGTCCTTGTTGTCGAGCCGCAAGCTCCAAAGATGGGCACAACAGATTGTCCATTTCCGTCGACAGAGAACTTCCCTAAGAGCAAGAAGAAGCGGAAAGAGTAGCCCGGCAGTCAAGTATGTACCAGTTTGTCGACAACACACTGTACAGAAGAAGACTCAACGGTGTGAAATTGAAGTGTATTCACCGGGAAGACGGACAAAAGCTGTTGGCAGAGATACATGGAGGCATATGTGGTCACCACATTGGCGCCAGAGCACTTGCCAGCAAAGTTGCCCTAAGCAAGGTTTCTTTTGGCCGACAGCCCTCCGGATGCAACTGCACAAGTAACCAAGTGTGAAGCGTGCGGTTCCATTCCAAGCAGATACACCAGCCAGCTCAAGCTCTCCGTGACGATCCCTTTATCCTGGCCATTTTCGTCCTGGGGGCTCGACATCCTCGGCCCCTTTCCCGAGCTGTCGGGGCTTTAAGTACTTATGCGTTGCAATCGAAAAAGTTCACACAGTGGCGGAAGTGGAAGCGGTGAGGAAGGTGACAGCGATCGTGATCAAGTTCTTTAGGTCGATTGTTTGCCGTTTCGGAATCCCTAACAGTATCATCACCGACAATGGCACGCAAATCACGAGCCGCACCTTCAAGCAGAACGTCCAAGATCTTGGCGCCAACGTCTGCATCGCTTTTGTTGCACATCCGAGAAGTAACGGTCAGCGGAGAGGGTGAATCTTTGAAGTCTTCTTGGGCTCAAGACCAGAACTTTCGACAGGCTGCACAAGTGCGGAAAGAACTGGATTGAGGAGCTGCCGGTGGTTCTTTGGTCGATCAGACGACGCCAAATCGAGCCATCGGCGAGACACCTTCGCTCTAGTCTATGGAGCAGAGGCAGTTCTCCCCACGGAACTCGTATACGGATCACCTCGAGTGCTCGCTTATGATGAGCTTGAGCAAGAGCGATTGCGACAAGATGACGCGCTGCTCCTTGAGGAGGATCGTCTTGAGCTGTCAGACGAGCTGCTCGATACGGCAAGCTTTGCGCCGCTACCATAGCCGCATAAAGTTAATGCCAGAAGTCTCGAGGAAGGCGACCTTGTTCTTGGCGTGTTCAGTCCGCCAAGAATTCCAACAAGTTGGCCTTGAAGTGGGAAGGCCCTTACCGGGTGAAACGAGTCACTAGGCTGGCGCTGTCCGCCATGAGACCGAAGATGGCATTCGGTGAGCAACTCCTGGAACATTGAGCATCTTCGTAAGTTTTACCCGTAGAGGCGCGATTCTTGGAACCTGTTCCGCAACCACCTTTTGTACAAGTCTTGCCGATGTTGCATGTAATCCTTTGTACAAAGCCAAGCGCAGACCCGTGCATAAGTAAAGCTAATGTGCTTCGCACATCTTGTCAATTTCATGCTTTCTACTTCTATTTTGCATGCGTTACGACACTTTGTGCAGCACCTACCCCGTAAGCAATAACGAGCCATAAGGCTCCATATCTTTATTTTCTCTTCTTTCTCTTTCTCAAAGAAAGGAAGGTTCCCTCGCCCACAAGTTTGCCGGGGGGAAAGGAGAAGATAATGGTGTGGACCAAGCGTCGCTCAAGGAAGTCTAGCCTTACCGGGAAGCAACGACAGAAAAGCTAAGTTGCTAAAGTTTGAGCAATCAGTTTTAAAATTTTTAAGTTATCTTCCTCGAACGACCGTACTTTGTATGGAAAACCTGTGCTCGGAGGAACCAACTCGTAGCTAGTTGCGCCCTTACTTTGTTTCGAGTCCGCTCAACAACTTAAGTGAGCTGCGACTAGTTGCGACAAGGTTTCTTGTCGGTAGCACCGCCAAAGCAGGCCGACGTCCCCGCACTCGGCCATGCCCAGGATGCCTCTTGACAAGTTCCCTAAAAGCGAGGGCAAAAACATACAAAGGAAGGAACCAAGTAAAGGAAATAACATAGCAATTGCTACCGAAATAGAGTTATATTACAAGATAGCTTGTCGCAGCTCTAATAGATTGTTCTCATAACATGACCAGCAGCGGCAAGAAAAAGAGAAAGCGGGTGGCCTAATCTACGCGATCGCCCTCAACCCTCTTGATCCCGCTCACCCTGTCCATGATGGGTGCGACAAGGGTCTTGAGCGCTTCCACATCAGCATCCGGTGGCAAGGACTTGAGGACGTTGGTGAGGTTGAGGCCTGGGTTGCGGAAGGCCACCTACATCAGCACATATATAAGAGCTCCCGCTCAGATCTCGAGCGACTCCACGGCCCGCTGCTTTGGGATTTCTTCCCGTAGTCACTGGAGGGCCGTCCTGCACGCCCTTGAAGAACAAGCTGAGCTTGGCGCTGGGTCGGAGGTGCTCATCGGAGGAATATCCAAGATCCTCCATCCCGGTGCGCCCGGCTCCACAGCCGATGGCTGCGCAACATCCACGAGACCCTCGGTCCAGTGCTCCACATTCTCCCTAAAGGTATTGCAGGCGGCAGAAGACTCGCCAGCCAGCGCCTCGTCGGCCTTGATCTTCTCCTTCAAGGCCACCTCCTGCTCCCTGGCACCGTCCAGCGCCTGAGTCAAGGTGGTCAGCTTCAACTCGAGATCTGCGTTGGAGTCCTTGGTGGCGCTGAGCTCCTTGCTCCTCTCGGCGAGACGGCCCTCTCATCGGAGGAATATCCAAGATCCTCCATCCCCAGCTGCGCCAGCTCCCTGTCGATGGCTGCAGCAACATCCACGAGACCCTCGGTCCAGTGCTCCACATTCTCCCTAAAGGTATTACAGGCGGCAAGAAGACTTCGCCAAGAGCGCCTCGTCGGCCTTGATCTTCTCCTTCAAGGCCACCTCCTGCTCCCTCAAGGCCGTCCAGCCTTTGAGTCAAGGTGGTCAGCTTCAACTCGAGATCTGCGTTGGAGTCCTTGGTGGCGCTTGAGCTCCTTGCTCCTCTCGGCCGAGACGGCCCTGACTCGCCAAGAGTGTAGGCGTCCTTCTCGCGCTCATGCTTGAGTGTAGCAAGCTCCTCGCCGCTCTCCTTGAGATTGGCCTCCAGCTGCATCACCTTCCGTCTCCAGCTCCTTCTTGGCGGCCTCGGCATGCGGCAGCATCCTTTGCTTCCTTGAGAGCCCCGCCAAATGTTTGCTCGCGTGGCTAGATCCTCCTCATGGCTGTCAAGATTAACCTTCCTCTGCGCCTAACTCGCCTTCCTGTGCAGATAGCTTCTCGGCGGCAAGCCGCTTGTTGCTCCTCGGCAGCCTTCTCAAGGAGGAAGGCTTTGCGCTCTCGGCGAAGTCGCTCCCGCTTACTCTGCCAAGGACCGGAGAGCTTCTGGTTGAGGCCTCGGAGCTCCTCAGCGCTTCTCGATGTCTGCTCCCGCCTTCGCGACAAGCGCTTCCGGGATTCCAGCTTGGCTTGTCGGGCGCGGTAGAGCGACAAAGACTTCCTGGCAGTTGCTCCTCCTCGACTTCGCCGCTCTTTGTTTGGTGCGTCGACCAGCGTCAGTCCAGCGGAGGCGAGCAGCTCTTCATCAAAAGTTTCTCCTTCGGCCGGCGCCCTGGAGCTCGACACCCATGGGAGCTTGATGAAGACGCCATCGCCGGCCTTCAAATAGGCGCCCGGCTGGGGCTCTTCGGAGCCCGACGCTGCTGCAGCGGCGGAGGGATCGGCGGTCGGCGTGGCGCTGGCGCTCCTGCGGCCTCGTGGTCGTCGGGCGATCGCCGGACCTCGCCCGGCTTCTGCGGCGGCAGCTTAGGCGGCCTCTTCGCCGGCGGGCTCGTCGGCGCCCGCTTCTTCTCCGATGGCAGCAGCGTCGTCGATATTGCCTTGGCGTCCTCTCGCCGGCGGCCTCGATCTCCATTGGCTCTGTGGCGGATGGATCAGACGACCGGAAAATGAAGAAAAGTCAAGCAAATATTCAAAAATAAAATCAGAAGAAGAAGAACACAAGGAAAGTTTTCAAGCAAGAGGATTACCTTCTCCAGTCATGGTCTCCGCCACTGGGGGATCATCGGTGCTGTCCCTTGCCGGAGAGCTGTCCCTTGCCGGAGAACTGCCTCTTGCCGGAGAAGTCTCCCTTGCCGGAGAACGCCTCCCTTGCCGGGAATCCTCCTTGGCGGTGTAGTCGAAGCAGAAGGCATGTCGAGGCGGCTTCAAGGCACTGTAAGGCTGCTCTGCTCCTACACAAATCAGCAGTCGATATCAAGAAGAAAGGGCACCCATGCACGCCTAACAGCAGGAAGTAAACCATATACTTACGCTTGGGGGCTGCTTGGGGCTGCTTTGAGGAAGAGTTGCGCGTCCGGCAAAGGTCGCCTCGACGCGCCTCCTGCTATCGCGGTGGGTTCGCCCTCGATGACAATCACCGGGCCTTGGCTCTCTTCGACGCTCTGGGCCAGCGTCACGAAAAGGAATGGGTTCAGAGTAAAGCAAATCAGATACAAGACAAAGCAACAAGTCAAGAACTACAAATGCTGCAAAGAATCTTAATATTCTTCTTCCTCGCCGGAGCTGAGCGCGGAGAGATCAAGTGGCTCGCCTCCAAAGATGACGAGGCGGAGGAGTAGGTTCCCTTGGCCGCTTGGGAGCGAAGCTGTGGTCTGCTAGGGGCCCGCTCCGCTTGCTTAGCGGTGTGAGGTGCTCCTGGCAACAAAGTGCTTGCCGCGGTGGAGCGGCTGGCGCGCGTGGAGGCTGACCTGACCCATCTACCGCCACGCCTCCGGCCTTGCGGAGACGCCTTCTGGTGGAGCTGGGGCTCCGCTCATGGCAAGCTGTCCGAAGGAGGGAGGAGGCGCCTCGGCTGGCTCGCCGACTCAGCAGCCCGACAAGCTCTTCCTCGCCGCAAACTCCCTCGCTCGACAAGGCTTGCCGCCTCTGCTGCCTCTGCCTCCTCCATGGTGAATCTGAACTTCGCTCGCGGCAGCTTTCTGCAGACGCCTCTTCCAGCCTGGTGGCGATGCGCTGCATCTCATCATCGGTGGTGTCGCGGGTGAGGCTCTTCTGTTCATCGGGGCGGACCGGCACTTCTACCAGGCTGTCAAAGAACACTCGCACGACATCATCTGCAGGCTCTTGCCAGGTTGGAACGATTCCATGCGAGTCGCACAACGGCATCATTGCACGGATGCGGTCGAGCGAGCAATTGTTGCCCAGCGGGACGACATTCTTCGGTAACCTGAACGCTCCGGGATGCTCAGGATCGTGCTTGAACAGCTCCAAGAGCATCGCGTCAGTTCAGGGGCAGTGAAATTGAAGTTGAGGCCCGGTGCGGCCTCATGATATCCGCCGCGTTCGAACTCCCAGCGGGTCTCCTCCTCTCCTGCGAAGGGGCGGCGCGGCGATGAAGGAAATCTGCGCCAACGGCGCTTCGAAGAAGTCCGGCAAGCCTCAGCGAGGGATCCGGATGACGGCAATCTTCAGCCTAAGCGTCTTCCGGGGCCAGACTGCTCCAATCGTTGCCGCAAGACCATCGAGGTTTGGCGCTGGCGGTAAACGGCTGCGGGTTCTCCTCGACAATCCAGCACCGGATCTGCTCTCCACTCATCCCATTTGCTGCGGAGCTCTCCTCCAGATAAGCTTCCTTCTTGCCGGTCCTCGAGATCCAGGCTATCCCACCGAAAGAGGCTCCCCTCTCTCAACTCGGGGCATAAAGAAGTGGCGGAAAAGGGCTACATTTGGATGGACTCCGACAAAGTTTTCGCAGAGATGTGCGAAAACTGCCATGGTCGTAACAACATTGGGGGTGAAGTCAAGGAGGCGGAACCCGTGAGGTGTTCATGATATCGCAGAAAAATTCAGAGAAAGGCGGGCAGAGCCCGTAGTAGAAGAACAGCAAGAAAGGGTACCCATTCGAGCCAGCCGGCAAGCAGCACTGGGAGTACCTTCGATGCGCTGGATGCGCCGCGTCTCCGTCGACCGTAAGAGGTAGTAGTACTCCTCAGCTCCTCGTGGCGAAATGGGGGGAGATTGCCGCTCCTTCAAGCGGCCGCAAGCGCTGCGCCTCGGCCGACTTCACGGCCTTCCCTTGTCGGCTTCGGAGCCATGGCGAGAGGTGGTGAGGGAGATCGACGGCATTGGTGATGCTTTGGTGGCGATGAAGTGAGCGGGCGCTGCTCTCTTCAGCCTTGGGAAGAAGGGGGAAGCAGCGGGAGTTTTTCGAGATTGGACAGCAACTGGCGAGATGGGCGAATTGCCCCTGTTTCCCCTGCTTATAAAGAGGGAGGGGGCGGACATTCTGCCTTTCCGAATAAAGAAACCACCCACGATCTCACCCACGATCTCTCACACGACGCCGCATTCGACGCGTGCCGTTCATGGAGGGCGTGGTGGGTCCGGGGTGAGTTACGGCGTAACCCAGGCCGCGCGTGCCCGTGCCCTGTTTTGGGCCTGGCCCAACAGCGCTCGGCACCGTGTGTGGCCCAGGCCCGGGGGCTCCTGTCGGTGTACTAGAGTAGGGGTACCCTAGTATCCCGAACTTGTGCACGGGCAGTTGCAGCCTCCGCGGCAAGGCTTACCGGGTGACCGCCAAGGTCCTCCGTGGTTCCTTTGGAGCCATTCAAGAACAAAGTATTCAAGCCAAGGAGACAAGGCCCGGAGAGAGGAGCTTGCCGGGAAGGCCACCCAAGGCACCTAGGAGACAAGGCCCCGGCAAGAGGAGCTTGCCGAGAAGGCCCGGTGAGCGACAAGCTTCCGGACGCGACAAGACAACAACCGCGGCAAGGCGCTTGCCGCGGCAGACCACCACTCTGTACCTGCGCTCCAGCACATCCACTAACGTGTCGCCTCAGGACCTTTCGGTAGCGAGCGTGGCAAGAGGTCGGCCAGCGGAGCGCGGTGGCAAGCGGCTCCGACAAGATTGCCATCGTGGCAAGCGGTGGCGCCCCTGACGGTCCCTTTCTGCACTGTTAGGGCGACGTAGACGGGCATTTAATGCCTTTGTCCCCTGCCGTCAGGGTTAGGTATGATACACTATACAAGTAGATGTACCAACCACTCCTTTTCCATTTTTACCCTTGTCTATGTTGCCACCTGTCGGAGACCCCTTTAGCATATAAAAGGAGGCCCATGCGCAATGTAGGGGGAAGGTCGAAAGGTTCGAAGCTAGAGAACACTCACGCTCGGTCTCGTTAGCACCTTGTGTGTACTGTAGCACTCAGCGCTCCTGAGCAAGAACTCAATACACTCAGACATGCAGCAGTAGGAGTGTTATCTCTCCGGAGAACTCCGAAGCTGGGTAAACTGCTCGTGTGCTTCGCCTCGATCTGCTCTTCGTGCGACCTCCGCCCCCCGCCGAACCGAAAGGGCTCGGTCCGCCAGTCCCATAGGTGTTCGTGGCCCAGATCAGCCTGCCCGACAGAGCGTTCCGTATTGCCATTGACTGTTATGACGCCGGGTGGACCGGGCATCTTGAGCTTGACATAAGCATAGTGTGGCACTGCGTTGAAACTAGCAAACGTTGTTCGTCCAAGCAGTGCGAGGTAGCTGCTGCGGAAGGGGACGATGTCGAAGATTAACTCCTCGCTTCAGAAGTTGTCCGGAGAACCGAAGACCACTTCCAGCGTGATTGAGCCCGTACAGCGGGCCTCTGCGCCTGGTATGACTCCTTTGAAGGTAGTCTTTGTTGGTTTGATTCGTGATGGGTCAATGCCCATCTTCTACATTGTGTCTTGATAGAGCAGGTTGAGGCTGCTACCACAGTCCTTCAGGACTCGTGTTAGGTGAAACCCGTCAATAATTGGTTCAAGGACTAGTGCGGCTGAACCGCCGTGGCGGATACTAGTTGGGTGGTCTCGACGATCGAAGGTGATCGGAAATGACGACCATGGATTGAATTTTGGGGCGACTGGCTCAACCGCGTAGACGTCCCTAAGCGCTCGCTTACGCTCCTTTTTGGGGATGTGTGTAGCGTATATCACGTTCACCGTTTTGACTTGAGGGGGAAATTTCTTATGCCTCCCAGTGTTCGGCTGCCGGGGCTCTTCGTTCTCGTCCTCACTTTGTGATCCCTTTTCTTTGTGTTCGACATTTAACTTGCCGGACTGCTTGAAAACCCAACAATCCCTGTTGGTATGATTGGCTTGCTTGTCCGGGGTGCCGGTATCTGGCACGGAAGGTCGAGTATGCGGTCCAGGCTAGAAGGTCCTTCATTGTTTCTTTTGTAGGGCTTCTTCCGTTGGCCGGACTTGGAGCCAGTGAATCCGGCGTGGACTGTGGTGTCATCGGTGTTGTTATCATTGCTTCGGCGTTTGTGTCTATTGCGCCGGAGCTTGCCAGTGCTATTCTTGGCCTCAGAGGGGCCTGTTTCGCTGGCTGTGTTATTACTACTGGCCAGCCAACTATCCTCTACCACGCAAAAGCGGGTCATGAGTGCCGTGAGGGCTGCCATAAACTTCGGCTTCTCTTGGCCGAGGTGGCGTGCTAACCATTCATCACGGATGCTGTGTTTGAAGGCTGCTAAGGCCTCTGCATCTGGACAGTCAACAATCTGGTTCTTTTTGGTTAGGAACCTAGTCCAGAATTTTCTGGCTGATTCTCCAGGTTGTTGAACTATGTGGCTTAATTCATCGGCATCCAGTGGCCGGACATAAGTTCCTTGGAAGTTATCGAGGAAAGCCTCTTCCAAGTCCTCCCAGCTGCCGATGGAATTCTCAGGCAGGCTATTTAACCAGTGTCGAGCTGGTCCTTTGAGTTTTAATGGGAGGTATTTGATGGCGTGGAGGTCAATTCCTCGAGCCATATGGATATGGAGAATAAAATCCTCGATCCATACTGTAGGGTCAGTTGTGCCGTCGTATGATTCAATGTTGACAGGCTTGAACCCCTCGGGGAATTCGTGATCCAGCACCTCGTCTGTGAAGCAGAGAGGGTGTGCGGCGCCTCTATAGCAGGCCGCATCGCGGGGCAACTCTGATGAAGTCTGTCTGCGGCATTCGGCCCGGGCGTGGTTAGGTTTGTCACGTCCGAATAGGTAGCCATCGTCCTGCCTCGAGGCATGTCCTCGTGATCCGTAGATCGATCTCGTATGTCTTGCTCTACTGTCAAATTCTTGCTGGAGATCGTATGTATGATCCCGAGCTGGTCTGTCCCTGTTTTTGCGAGGAGGTGAGGCGGGCTGCTGTTCGGCTTGGGTCGCCGCTTTATCCTGACCGCGGGGTGGTCGGTCCGCCACTATATCCCGACCACATGGTGGTCGGTCCGCATTGTGCGAGGGGGTACAGGATCTAGTTCTTCCTCGTCGAACTGAGGTAGCATTCTATGTTTTGGGTAGCTCTTGGCTGGGCGCTTGAGGCCGTATTCTTCAGCTGTCAGGACATCAGTCCATCTATCGACAAGCAGATCTTGTTCGTCTTGAAGCTGTTGCTATTTCTTTTTCAGGCTCCTTGCTGTGGCTATGAGCTGAAGCTTAAAGCATCCTGCTCCAGGGGATCCTCAAGCACGATGAAATCATCGTTGCCGAGGCTTGTCTCCTCTTTGGAGGGTGGACGGTAACTATCGTCCTCCGAGTCATCTTCTATGGCCTGTTCGTCAGGGTTATCTTGCCCGTTGTCGTTTTCTTCCTGTTCGGATGTAGCTCCAGCAGGGTCTTCGTTGTTTTCGGCGTCGCCTGGAGTGCTATTTTCTCCGGTGCCATTGTTGCCATCTTTTGAGCTTCGAGGCTTAGAGCGGCGTTTGGTGCCCCGGCGTTTGGACTGTGTCTTGTCCGCGTCTGGCTCTTCTTTGTGGTCGCCAGATTCTTTGGGTGTATCAACCATGTACACATCGTACGAAGAGGTGGCCATCCAGCGTCCAGTAAATGGCGAGTCTTGGCCTTGCTCCTTGTTGGCATCGTCGTCCATATCGTCGATGTCTTCGGAGCCATAGTCAAGCACGTCAGTTAAGTCGTCGATGGTGTCTATGAAGTGGGTGGCGGGTGGGAAGCAAAATTCTTCGTCATCCGCCTCTAATTCGAACTGAACATAGTTCGGTTGTGAGTCCTTCTCCAAGGATAAGTTCTTAAAGAATTTAGCATATCACCAAAGGGTGAGTGCTGGAACAAGTCTGCGGTGCCAAATTCGAAAATCGATAACCGATCCAGCTCGGTATTCGCAGGCGCACCTGATCCGGAACGTGTAGCTGGAAACGAGTCCGGCGCTCCATTGACGCAAGTATTGCAGGATATCGAGTCCATGTGCGGCTCCAACGTCGTGGACTTTGTGTCCTTGGAGGGCACGATCTGCTTTCGTTCTGAGGCTGTTGCAGCAACAGGATCCATCTCCCGGGTGTGATCCGATGACAGATTTAAGTCATGTTCATCGGAGAGAGGGGGAGCGACTGCCGCAGTCTCGAATCCGTCGAAGATCAAGTCTCCACGGGTATCCACGATGCAGTTCAAGCTTCCAAATATGACGTGATGGCCAGGGGCGTGGCTATCGACCTGCTCTAGATGGCCAAGCAAGTTGGTCCGCAGTACGAAGTCGCCGAACACAAAGGTTTGTCCGGGGAGGAAGGTTTCTCCCTGAACGGCGCCGTTACTGACGATCGAAGGGGCTATCAATCCTCTTGGCAACGGCACAATGGAACTCTCAATGAAAGCACCAATGTCGATGTCAAAACCGGCGGATCTCGGGTAGGGGGTCCCGAACTGTGCGTCTAGGATTGATGGTAACAGGAGACAGGGGACACGATGTTTACCCAGGTTCGCGCCCTCTCTATGGAGGTGATACCCTACTTCCTGCTTGATTGATCTTGATGAATATGAGTATTACAAGAGTTGATCTACCACGAGATCATAATGGATAAACCCTAGAAGTCTAGCCTATGTGAATATATGGTAATGAATGTGTCCTATCCGGACTATGCTCTCCGGTTTATATAGACACCGGAGAGATCTAGGGTTACATGGGGTTGGTTACATAAGAGGGAATCTTCATAGTCGGTCACCTAGCTTGCCTTCCACGCCAAGGAGAGTCCAATCCGGACACGAGTATAGTCTTCGGCCTTCATATCTTCACAGCACATCAGTCCGGCCCATGGATAACAGGCCAGACGCTCGAGGAACCCTCAGTCCAGGACTCCCTCAAAAACCACGTATTGCTTCTGCCATTGTTCTGCCTCAAGAGGGACGTGCATCGCCTTGGTACATCATGACACGTGGGACCGCATGACAGGCCATGCTCCCCCGCCCACCGCTTGGTAAAATCACCTCATTTTTACTACTTCCTCTGTATCGGTTTACAGGGCATGCACGTCGTTCTAGGTTGAGAATTTAACTGGCTATATATGTGATGAACAGTATATGTTTAGAAACTACATCCATTAAGAATCCAATGATATTGTGACATAGTAACTCATATTTAGTTAGTCAAATGGATGACCTAGAACTATGTGCACGCCCTATAAACCGAGACGTAGGGAGTAGTATCTTTTTAGATCAATATAGTCGGGATTCACCAAGGAGCAAAACCAAGTGGTAGGATGCTCCTGTCGTGTTGGCGTAGCAACTCAAGCAGGGTCGGTCCGCACATGAAATGGCGACACGCTTAATAAGACCCCTTTGGCCGACATGTGGCTCATCCACCGTCTTGTTCCACGTGTGATGCACCAAATTACAGTTCGGAGCAGCGGTTGGACTTGGAGGCACCGTCAGAAGCGCCAAGAAAGAGTAGTAAATGAGCGATGAGGGGCAAATCAAAAAGCCCCACCTTTCTCGCATTAAAGATTTTGAGACGAAGCAACCATCATTTCACTCTAGGGTGCAAGAGGATAAAGAAAATAGAAAACAAATGATGCGTGCGACAGCTACCTAGGGCACCCTAGGGTAGGAGCCTCCACTACAAAACCTTTTTTTTAAAACGCCTCCACTACGAATCCACTTCTCCCTCGTCCTCTTGAAGAAAACCAATGATGCGTGTGATGGTAGGGTTTGTAGGAGTACTACGCCGTGCGGGGCCACGTCATAGTAAACGGGAGAGGGATTGAGTTCGATTCGACGCCTTAATATGTGTGGGCCGCTTGGTTTTACGGGAACGAGGCAGCATTTTGGGTTCGGGGACCAGTGGACATATATGTACAAAAAATTATGGATGTAGGTTCGACCAAAAGGCAATGATGCATGGGCCCTGCATTTTGATATACCCGTGGCCGTGTGAAATTTGCTACTCTACTCAAAATAATGCATAAAAGTTCCTCCGAAAAATCTATAACTAATGTGAAGTGAATGTATGCTTAAAATCAAAATGTAATAGCATTGCATGCAATGAATTAACCACTACATGTCATGTTTGAAAGTCTCAAGCCATTGAAAGCATGCACGTCCCACACCTCTTATTGGTTTATATGTCACGAAATAAGAAACGAGGAGAGAGTTAATGTATCGTGCCTAAGTGTTTTGGATTATTTGGTTTTCGGAAGATGACTTACACACCTAGACGGAGGGAGTACAAAGAGAAAAAAGGAATTGCAGTTAAAAGAATGACATTTCTAACAAAAATGTGAATGTGAACTACATATGTGTGCACGTGACCAACACATACATTGTCAATACAAAATCTAATGCAAGAAATAACGTAAGAGTAACATGCACGAATTGATGATGTGGTGCTTGCATGCATAGAGAACAACAACAATGTGATTTATGACTTGCATGCAAGATGTGTTCTTGTGACATAGTTGCATGTCTAGGAAAAAATCTACTAGTGGGTTGTACTAGCTATTTAGGAATAGAAGATGTATACATGGAAGTTGTAGGGAAAGAGATGACATGTATCTCAATTCCTATGAATAGGGATTGGAAAAGAGATGTCATCTGGTTCATATCACAGTAACTTTTCTATTAAATCTAGAGATGACATGTATCTCAATTCTTATGAGGAGGGATTAGAAAAGAGATTTCATTTGGTTCACATCATAGGAACTTCTCTATTGAAAATACGCTAATGTTTATTTTCCTTTGAAATTGTGGGACTATAGGAACCCATTCATATGAACCAAGTGGCTCTAAAGCTATAAAAATGATATCATGTTTATTTTCCTTTGAAATGTGGAGTACATTAATCTATTCCTATGAACCAATTGGCCCGAGGGAGAGTTTCATCAGCACGACGGCGTGGTGACGGTGATGATGAAGTTACCAGCGCAGGGCTTCACCTAAGCACTGCGATGATATGACTGAGGTGTAAAACTGTGGAGGGGGGGCACCGCACACGGCTAAGAATAACTTGTGTGTTCATGGGGTGCCCCCTGGCCACGTATATAAAGGAGGAGAGGGAAGAGGTGGCCGGCCTAGGGGGGCGTGCCAGGTGTGGGGAATCCTACTAGGACTCCCTAGTCCAAGTAGGATTCCCCTCCTCTTTCCTATTCGGAGTAGGAGAGAAGGAAAGAGAGGGAGAGGGAGAAGGAAAGGGGGGCCGCGCCCCCACCCCTTGTCCAATTCGGTTTGGGCAGGGGGAGGTTCGTGCCACCTCTTGTCCCTTCTCCCCTCTCTCCACTAAAGCCCAATAAGGCCCATTACTTCTCCCGGCGAATTCCCGTAACTCCCCGGTACTCAGAAAAATACCCGAATCACTCGGAACCTTTCCGGTGTCCGAAAATAGCCTTCCAATATATCGATCTTTACATCTCGACCATTTCGAGACACCTCGTCATGTCTGCGATCTCACCCGAGACTCCGAACAACCTTCAGTACATCAAATCACATAAGTCACAATACAAATCGTCATCGAACGTTAAGCGTGCGAACCCTACGGGTTCGAGACCTATGTAGACATGACCGAGACACATCTCCGATCAATAACCAATAGCGGAACTTGGATTCTCATATTGGCTCCCACATGTTCTATGAAGATCTTTATCGGTTAAACTGCATAACAACATACGTTGTTCCCTTTGTCATCGGTATGTTACTTGTTACTTGCCCGAGATTCGATCATCGGTATCACCATACCTAGTTCAATCTCGTTACCGGCAAGTCTCTTTACTCGTTCCATAATGCATCATCCCGCAACTAACTCATTAGTCACATTTCTTGCAAGGCTTAAAGTGATGTGCATTACCGAGAGGGCCCAGAGATACCTCTCCGACAATCGAAGTGACAAATCCAAATCTTGATCTATGCCAACTCAACAAACACCATCAGAGACACCTGTAGAGCATCTTTTTAATCACCCATTTACATTGTGACGTTTGATAGCACACTAAGTGTTCCTCCGGTATTCAGGAGTTGCATAATATCATAGTCATAGGAACATGTATAAGTCATGAAGAAAGCAATAGCAATAAACTAAACGATCGTAGTGCTAAGCTAACGGATGGGTCTTGTCTATCACATCATTCTCTTAATGATGTGATCCCGTTCATCAAATGACAACACATGTCTATGGTTACGAAACTTAACCATCTTTGATTAACGAGCTAGTCAAGTAGAGGCATACTAGTGACACTTTGTTTTGTATATGTATTCACACATGTATCAAGTTTCCGGCTAATACAATTCTAGCATGAATAATAAAAAATTATCATGATACAAGCAAATATAAAATAACATCTTTATTATTGCCTCTAGGGCATATTTCCTTCAGTCTCCCACTTGCACTAGAGTCAATAATCTAGTTCACATCGCCATGTGATTTAACATCAATAGTTCACATCACCATGTGATTAACACCCATAGTTCACATCCCTATGTGACCAACAACCGAAGGGTTTACTAGAGTGAGTAATCTAGTTCACAACGCCATGTGATTAACACCCAAAGAGTACTAAGGTGTGATCATGTTTTGCTTGTGAGAGAAGTTTAGTCAACGGGTCTGCCACATTCAGATCCGTATGTATTTTGCAAATTTCTATGTCTACAATGCTCTGTACGGAGCTACTCTAGCTAATTGCTCCCACTTTCAATATGTATCCTAAATGTGACTTAGAGTCATCCAGATCGGTGTCAAAGCTTGCATCGACGTAACTCTTTACGATGAACTCTTTATCACCTCCATAACCAAGAAATATTTCCTTAGTCCTCTAAGATAATTTTGACCGCTGTCTAGTGATCTACTCCTAGATCACTATTGTACTCCCATGCCAAACTCAGGGCAAGGTATACAATAGGTCTGGTACATAGCATGGCATACTTTATAGAACCTATGGCTGAGGCATAGGGAATGACTTTCATTCTCTCTCTATCTTCTGCCGTGGTCGGGCTTTGAGTCTTACTCAACTTCACACCTTGCAACACAGGCAAGAACTCCTTCTTTGACTATTCCATTTTGAACTTACTTCAAAAACTTGTCAAGGTATGTACTCATTGAAAAAACTTATCAATCGACTTGATCTATCTCTATAGATCTTGATGCTCAATATGTAAGCAGCTCACCGAGGTATTTCTTTGAAAAACTCCTTTCAAACACTCCTTTATGCTTTCCAGAAAATTCTACATCATTTCCGATCAACAATATGTCATTCACATATACTTATCAGAAAGGTTGTAGTGCTCCCACTCACTTTCTTGTAAATACAGGCTTCACCGCAAGTCTGTATAAAACTATATGCTTTGATCACACTATCAAAGCGTACATTCCAACTCCGAGATGCTTGCACCAGTCCATAAATGGATCACTGGTGCTTACACACTTTGTTAGCATCTTTCAGATTGATAAAACCTTCTGATTGCATCATATACAACTCTTCTTTAAGAAATCCATTAAGGAATGCAGTTTTGACATCCATTTGCCAAATTTCATAAAATGCGGCAATTGCTAACATGATTCGGACTGACTTTAAGCATAGATACGAGTGAGAAACTCCCATCGTAGTCAACACCTTGAACTTGTCGAAAACCTTTTGCGACAATTCTAGCTTTGTAGATACTAACACTATTATCAGTGTCCGTCTTCCTGTTGAAGATCCATTTAATCTCAATGGCTCGCCTATCATCGAGCAAGTCAATCAAAGTCCACACTTTGTTCTCATACATGGATCCCATCTCATATTTCATGGCCTCAAGCCATTTCACGGAATCTGAGCTCATCATTGCTTCCTCATAGTTCGTAGGTTCGTCATGGTCTAGTAACATGACTTCAAGAACAGGATTACCGTACCACGCTGGTGCGGAATGTGCTCCGATTGACCTACAAGGTTCGGTAGTTACTTGATCTGAAGTTTCATGATCATCATCGTTAGCTTCCTCACTAATTGGTGCAGGAATCACTGGAACTAATTTTTCTGATGAACTACTTTTCAATTCGGGAGCAGGTACAATTACTTCATCAAGTTATACTTTCCTCCCACTCACTTCTTTCGAGATAAACTCCTTCTCCAGAAAGGATCCATTCTTAGCAACAAATATTTTGCCTTCGGATCTGTGATAGAAGGTGTACCCAACAATTTTGTTTGGGTATCCTATGAAGATGCACTTCTCCGATTTGGGTTCGAGATTATAAGGTTGAAACTTTTTCACATAAGCATCGCCGCCCCAAACTTTAAGAAACGACAGCTTAGGTTTCTTGCCAAACCACAGTTCATATGGTGTCATCTCAACGGATTTAGATGGTGCCCTATTTAACGTGAATGCAGCTGTCTCTAATGCATAACCCCAAAACGATAGTGGTAAATCGGTAAGAGGCATCATAAATTGAACCATATCTAATAAAGTACGGTTATGACGTTCGGACACACCATTACGCTGTGGTGTTCCAGGTGGCGTGAGTCGCGAAACTATTCCACATTGTTTCAAATGAAGACCAAACTCGTAACTCAAATATTCGTCTCCGTGATCAGATCGAAGAAACTTTATTTTCTTGTTACAATGATTTTCCAAATCACTCTGAAATTCTTTGAACTTTTCAAATGTTTCAGACTTATGTTTCATCAAGTAGATATACCCATATCTGCTAAAATCATCTGTGAAGGTCAGAAAATAACGATACCCGCCGCAAGCCTCAATACTCATCGGACCGCATACATCAGTATGTATTATTTCCAATAAGTCAATTGCTCGCTCCATTGTTCCGGAGAACGGAGTCTTAGTCATCTTTCCCATGAGGCATGGTTCGCAAGCATCAAGTGATTCATAATCAAGTGATTCCAAAAGTCCATCAGCATGGAGTTTCTTCATGCACTTTTCACCAAAATGACCTAAACGGCAGTGCCACATATAAGTTGCACTATCATTATTAACTTTGCATCTTTTGGCATCAATATTATGAATATGTGTACCATTACGATCGAGATTCAATAAACCATTTACATTAAGTGTATGACCATAGAAGGTTTTATTCATGTAAACAGAACAACAATTATTCTTTGAGTTAAATGAATAATCGTATTGCAATAAACATGATCCAATCATATTCATGCTCAACGCAAACACAAAATAACATTTATTTTGGTCCAACACTAATATCGAAGGTAGAGGGAGTGTGCGATGGTGATCTTATCAACCTTGGAATAATTTCCAACACACATCGTCGCTTCGCCCATAACTAGTTTGTGTTCATTCTGCAACTCATGTTTCTAGTTACTACTCTTAGCAACTAAACCAGTATCAAATACTGAGGGGTTTCTATAGACACTAGTAAAGTACACATCAATAACATGTATATCAAATATACTTTTGTTCACTTTGCCATCCTTCTTATCCGCCAAGTATCTAGGGCAGTTCCACTTCCAGTGACCATTTCCTTTCACTACTGGAATCAGCTTCTTTGCCGTCTTCCATGGCACACGGCAAAGTCATACATCCCGGATGACAAACACCTTTGCCGTCAGCCAACGGATGGCAAACTATCCGTCTAAACACGTGCCAGCAAAGGCCTTTCTTTGCCGTCCGCTTCTTAGAAACGGGCGGCAAATGATTGTGCCGTCCGCCATCCGAGGCCAGCAGACGGCAAACATAACGGACGGCAGTGGGGTGGGGTGAGAGCCGTTAGGGGGTTAACGGCACTCTTTGCCAACCGCTGACATACAACAAAGAGCTCAGCTCGGCCAGCACTGAGAAGCTGCCACGTGTCTAGCTATGCTGTCCGCCAGCAGACGGCAAAGAGGTTTGAATCTTTGCCGTCTACTGGCGGACGGCATAGTTGGCGCTGTTTGCTAGTCCTATTTGGTCACTTTTTTGTCTGCTGGCAGACGACAAAGTGACCAAATAGGCAGCCAGTGTTCCCAGTTAACACAGGTAGCAGACGGCAAAGAGGCTATATATCCCCTGTTTTTATTTTAATCCATTTAATTTGACAGGGTTTCAAACACAGATATACATGCATACATATCCAACATATCCAACAACATATAACAACATGTCCAACAACATATTTCATCAAATCCAACATATATATCCAACACCATAGTTCAACAAAGTCCAACATATCCATATATATACACAACTAGAAACAAGTTTCCAACAACATATCCATAGACATACATATCCAAACAAGTTTTCATAAACAACAAGGAAGCACCAGAAGAATAGTACACTCCATGAATCCAATCTTCCTCATGTAAAGCAAATCTGCAAATTGGGAAAGATGAAAGTTAGAAGAAGAAGAAGAAGAAGAAGACTAGCTAGAAGAAAAGGAAGAGGAGGAAACGAAGAAGAAGAATTTATCTTCTCTTTCTTTCCCTCCTTTCCTATTATTTATCTTCTTCTTTTCTAACTAATGTAGGCAAAAATGCCATTTTGGGCTAAGGTAGGTAAAAATGCTAAGTGTGTAGGTCAATTTAGAGCTAAGCTAGGTAAATAGGTCATTTTGGAGCTAACATATGTTAAATGGATCATATTGGAGCTAACCTAGCTAAACTTGGTCATTTTTTAGCTAACCTAGCTAATTATGCCATTTTTACGAATTCAAGCTTATTGTGTTATTTTAGAGGACAACAAGCTAAGTATATGACATTTATGAGGTTAGCAAGCTTATTATGCCATTTACGAATAAAAACAAGTAAGAGGAGGAAAAGAAGAAGAAGAAGATATCTTCTTTTCTTCCTATTCCTTCTTTCCTTCCTCTTCCTTGATTTTCTTCATCTTATTATGTCATTTTTGGACTAAATAGGCTAAATTATGTAAAAAATGGACTAAACAGGCTAAATAAGAAGAAAAATACCATTATCATGGAGGTGTAGGAATGGTCGGGGCTGCGCCAAAGGGCGCATTTGAGGTGAAGGACTGGTCGGGTTCCGCCATTGGCGACGCCTTGAAGGATTGGTCGATGCTTGTCGGGAGCCATGATGCACCAAAGATCATTTCCAATAATGTCTCGTTAGCATGATGCAAAACTGAAATGTGAATAGTAGAAACTAACGACCATTCAAATCAAACTCACCGTGGTCGCCGGAGCAATCTGGGGCATCAGTGGAGGGGCCTGACCATTTTTCTCGTATATGGTCTGCACATTTGGTTCTCACGAGTCAGTCATATTAGTTAGTAATGCGAACATTACATGCATGATTGGGCTAATATGCACAAGAAATGTACCACGATGAGCTCGTATAGGGCCCGGTTAGACACCTCGTTACGGTTCCTATCCTCCTCCAACTGCTTAGCCGTCCTCTCCTCCATCTCCATCTCCCTCTCCCTCTCCGCCGCCTCCCTTTTTGCCTCCTCCAAAAGCGCCAGGGTCTTCAATATCTCTTTCTCAACCAATGCCTGCAACACACCACTCCTCGTTAGCATTGTAATCATCGACAGACGCACACACAATGTAATGGAGGAAAGGTGAGAGAGTCCGTATAACTAACCGCCATGGCGAGCTCCATGGGCCGTGCACGAGGCGTTATCTCAGGATTAGAGCTACTCAGGTGCTTCTTGATCTACGGGAGAGTCCTAGGACAACGTATCAATCCATCACCAATGGCTTGAGAGCCATGGGACCTCCCGCCACCAGATATCATCACCAGCTGTGTATCAAAACGATCCTGGCTCGGGTTAAAGTTCTCCCCTTTCCTCGCCTTCCCCTCATCTCTGTACTTCACAAGCTTGTGGTGGGAGGAGATGTTGGTGAAGCTCTCTGGATGACCTAGGTCAGACTCCGTGAATGGCTTGGCCTTCTTGTACGGGGTCATATGGGCCATGCCATAGAGGTCGAACAGATTTGGCACATGCTTCTTGTGGGGGTGCGCCTAAGAGAGAGGAACAAAATATTAGTTAAGGGCTCAAGCTAGCATGAAGAATGATATTGCTATGTAAATAGGTCATTTTGGAGCTAAGGTTATTATGCCATTTTCGAGAAAAATAAGCTAAGTTTAGGTCATTTCGAAATTACCGTAATCTCTGAATTAGCCTACAAGTTTAATACGAAAGGATTGTTGCATTAGTCGCAAATTAGCCAAAGAAATGAAATGGTCTAATGGAAATTACCGTTTTTTTGAACCAAGAGATGAAACCGGGATATTCGCCTACTTGCTTTGCCATAAGCTCATACTCTTCGGCGGAATCCTTTTGGATCACCGCTCCATACGAGAATATGGCGACATATTGACTGCATCAAATATCCAGGAATAAGAGAAGTTCAAAGGAATTAGAAGTTGCAAAACAATGTACCGAAATCTTACTAGATGTACGACTGCACTTCTGTTAGGTTGTTGAAGAGATACAGCAAAATGGTCCGCCATTCTTCAACATCCAACGATACTAGTTTCCAACCACTGGCTGGTGCGAGATTCCCTTTGAATAGGTTGAGGTTGGATTGAACCTTTTTAGGGTCGTCAGCATTGTACCGAGGCTTCAGATTATGCAAATGACGATTTTTGGCTTTGTAGTGTTCTGTCACGAAGTTTGCCGCCTCCTCAGTGATGAATGCCTCGGCCATCGATGCTTCAATTCTACGTTTATTTTTACATTTTGCTTGAAGCGTCTTCTGCATCCTCTTAGTTGAGTAGCACCAATGATTTTGCACGGGGCCCCCTCCAATCGTGCCTCGGCCGGGAGATGCAAAATCAAGTGCTGCATTGGATTAAAGAAGCTTGGCGGAAAGATCATCTCTAACTTGCAAATCAACTTCGGCGCCAACTGTTCCATTTCTTCTAGGAGGCTAGGCGACAGTTCTTTTGCGAAAAGAACACGGAAGAAATAGCTCAGCTCCACCAGTACTAGCCATTCATCCTCACAGATGAAGCCACGCAACATCACCGGCATTATCCGCTCAATCCATATGTGCCAATCATGACTTTTTAGACCAAATATTTTAAATTTTTCAAGACTCGCTCCCCTCTTTAGATTTGCTGCATACCCATCGGGGAACATCAACTGCATTTTCACCCACAAAATAATTTCCTTCATAGTTGGCCTTCCAAGATTGAACCATGCCTTTGGCTTCGTCCAGTTCCGCTTTCCTTTCGGTTCTTGCATGTTTTGTAATGGTATGTCACATAGCTCCTCTTGATCGACTCTAGCCTTACTATTATCCTTTGATTTCCCCTATATGCCGAACAAAATGTACCAAAAATGGCTTCGGCGATATTCCTTTCAGTGTGCATCACGTCGATGTTGTGTGGGCAAAGGAGGTCTTTGAAGTAAGGCAGATCCCACAAGCATGTCTTGTGAGTCCAGGCGTGTTCCTTATTATACCCCTTGAAATACCCTGGACGCTCTGGATCTGGCTCGAGAGCGTTTAACTGATCTAGGGTCTGTTGGCCTGCCAACGCAGGTGGTGCAGAGTGTTTGACAACTCTACCTTTGATGAAGTTCTTCTTGTGTTTCCTGAACTTATGGCGAGGATCTGGAAACGGTCTATGCAAGTCAAAGCAAGTATACTTGTGCCCTGCCGTCAGCCAACTAAACTCAAGAGCTCCCTTGCATGTGGGGCACGGGAACCTTCCATGCACACACCAGCCAATGAATAGCGCATACGCTGGCAAGTCATGCGTCGAGTACATGTACCAGGCACGCATTATGAAGTTCTTTTTTCTAAAGGCGTCGTATGTCTTGAACCCATTATCCCAAGCTTCTTGCAATTCATCCTTAAGTAGCTGCATGTGCACATTCATATTCTTCGCCGGATAGTTGGGCCCTGGAATTATCAATGTCAGGAAAATGTTCTTTCTTTGCATAATCTGCCCGGGGGGGGGGGGGGAGATTGAGTGGAATGACAAACACGGGCCAACAACTGTATTGGGCTGCCGTCTAACCAAACACACAGAACCCATCTGTGCTGACGGCGACTCGAGGATGCCTTGCATCTGCCGTTCTTTCCTTATGTAATGCATTGAAGCGCTTCCACGCTTCACCATCTGATGTGTGCACCATCATCACATTCCCATGTGCATCTAGTGCAATTCTTTTGTCCGTTTTGTGCCATGTCATATGTCTGGCCGTCTCTTTGACCATGAAAAGACGTTGAAGTCTTGGTACGATTGGCATATACCAAAGAACATTAGCGGGTATTTTGGTCTGCGTCTTCTCACCCATACCATTGTCTACCACAACATACCTGGAAGACTTGCAAATTGGAAATAGTTCAAGTCCTCATACTGAAGCCTAAATAAGACACATCCTTTCTCATGTGCATGTATCTTCTCATAGGGCATCTTAAGAGCACGGAGGATTTTGTCTGACCGTACAGGTTTGGAGGTAGCACATGGCCTTTGGGTAGAAATCGTCGAATCATCATCATCATCGCGTCGTAGCATTCTCTCGCCAAGTTGAATTGAGCCTTCAAAGCCATTATTTGTGAGATGGCATCCGGTGACAAAGCTCAGTGTGCTCGTGGAGAGGACGTTTTGAGGACTCCAACATTTCAGTAAAGGCCTTTGCAGATTCCTCCATCTCCTCGTCCGAGTCCCAAGCATCGTCAAAGTCTTGCACCATGTTTTCCATCCCGGTACCATGCTCGTCGGTGCGACGTCGGACTACCTCGGCTCTGGCACGTTGGGCAGACTCACCATGTAATGTCCAGACCATGTAACCAGGCATAAAACCAAAATTATGCAGGTCTTTACTCATTTCAAGCTCGTCCCTCATTTTATAGTTGTTGCACCGGACACAGGGGCACTAGCTTAATTCCTAGCCATTTGCAAATGCGGCTCTAACAATCCCCTTGGTTTTTGTTAACCATTCCTTGGTCCAAACTTTCTGACTAGTGTAACCGGTGTACATCCACGCACGATCACTCATATTGACTTCCTACTGGACACACAAGAAATATAGACATAAATAAGCAAACCATATCCATCAGTTAATGGAGTTTGTCAGTTTTATTACGTCCATGCAACCTACACGCTAATAGGTAAAGATAGGTCCTAATCCCACCCGTGCATGTGAAGATTGGGTTCGTTTTCCCATGCTCTGCTCCGGATCCGATGCAAAATTTTGGCAGCACCTCCCCGTTGTTCTCCTGATACACGTCTCGGCAATAAGTAGAGAGGATGTGTACCCGGAGAACAACAGGGAGGCACTGACGAAATTCTGCATTGGATCCGGAGCAGAGCATATGGGAAAATGAACCCAATCTACACATACTCGGGCTGTCCATGGATAACGTTGGACAATTCGAAAGAATCATGATTATAAATATGCAAATGCATGCATATTTATAGATGTAACCCTTTCGATCGGGAGAGACATAGTGGTTACGCATACTGATGATTGACACCTATAGCTAGCAAGTTTCATCGGTACGAAGACCGGAACAGAGCAAATGAAGGGGGGAGGAGGAGATGTCATTTGTGCTCACCAACGAATGCAGGGGCGGAGCTCGTCGAACGCACGGGGAGGTCGTCAAACACCACACCCTTGCGGCGACGAAACAACTGCACACTTAAATACACCCGATCAATACAAATATATATGATGTTTTGCATAACAAAATCGAAAAATATACAACCTAACTCATAATTCACAAATATATGACCCCGTCGGGGTCGGGGTCGGGCTGTGATTGTGGTGTCAGGGTGTTGGGGTCGATCAGGGTGTCGGGGGTCGGGGTGGGGGGTCGGGGTGGGGGTCGAGGTGTCGGTGGTCGGGGTCGGTGTCGGGGTGTGGTGTCAGGGTGTCAGGGTGTTGGGGTCGGTGTCGGCGTTCTGGGAACGGGGGTGCCCAGACTTGCCTGCCTACGGCCCAGGGCGTGGACAAGCACCAGGCGTACGGCCCATCTTCGTCAACAAGGCACCCAAGACCCTCGCAAGGTTCCAAGCCTCGCGAGGCGGACGGCACAAGACCTCCTCTAGAGTGGCCTAGCCAGGCAGGCTCACGAGGAGCGGAGATATCAAGGCGGGGCAAACCTCATGAGGCTCTTGTGACGTGAGCCATGACGAACGGTGCCAGGCGGGTGCCAGGCGGGCGCCGATGCGCGCAACATCCTTATTTCCTCTTTGGTGCTAAGGGGGCCAGCGCAGGTGAAGAGTACCGAGGCATCAGGCAAAGGTTGCCATATTGGTGCAACGAGACCAAGACCAGGAGGACGGCAAGGCGGAGGTCATCGTGGAGCCAAAGATGGCGTCACCCAGAGCTGCAGCGAAGACTGCTTTTGTCAGGATAGCTTGAACTAGCTGTCCCCCTTCAAATTTGCCCGCCGTTGTTGGCTCCCTTCCCGCTCGACATTTGGGAAGAGGACCAGGGCCTCTATAAATAGGACTAGCCACCACAATAGAATAAGGTTGAACGGTGATCAAACCCACACACCACAAGTTCATACGCACAAGAGCACCTCAACCTCAGGAGGCTGTTCTCCCCTTGTACTGTTCATCATCAGCCCAAGAGGCAATCCACCACCACCACACTGGAGTAGGGTATTACACCACAACGGTGGCCCGAACCAGTATAAACCCCGTGTCTTTCTGTGTTGTGAGTTCATCGAGTTCGTCCGCAAGATCTTAGCGAGCTAGAGCGTAGATTGGTCGGAGGGAAAGACTTCACGCGCACCCCAGTGTTTGATCCTTAAGGGTTTGCCAGAACCCCACATCCGACATTTGGCGCTCCATGTAGGGGTGTGTCGTAGTTTCCCTTCCGTCGGTTCGTTGCTCCGTCGCTCCGTCGCTTCCATGGCGGACGCTCGCCGTGCTCGAGCTGAGCGCCGGGCTGCCCTCACTGCCCGTGTCGCTCAGATGGCTCCCGTAGGCGGGCCACCTCGTCGCTCTCCATCTCCCGCCATCAACGCTACCACCGGCCTGGCGGGGAACGAGTAGCAGGCGTCCTCGCTGCATCCTTCGGTGCGGCAAGACGGCCTCACCGCTACTCCATCACTCACCCCTGCTGGTTCTTCGTCTCACGCGCAGCGCGCTCCCATGGAGGCATGAGCCGTGCTCATCGCGGTGAACGAGCTCCTGCGTTACTGCCGCATCGACGACCTCTATGAGCAGTAGCTCGACCGTGTCGCCGAGCTCGTTCGTGCCGCAGGAGGCTCTTCGGCGCCGTCCCACTCTCTGCCTCCCCCTCAACCAGCCGCAGGCGACGGGACTCATGGCATGCCTCCACCGCCTCAACCCCAAGACGGTGCCTTGGCACCAAGGCACGCGCCTCTGCGGCGTGATCCACCGCGCCCAGTGCCCGCGCGTGAAGAAAGAAGCTGCCAAGAAATCCCGCGACCGTGAGAAGCTGCATCGGCGCTCCCCGCGCCACCTCGTCAAGACCGCGTGCCGCCTGCGGTGGCACAGCGCGGACCTCGCCAAGACCAAGCTCCACCTCAGAAGCAGGCCCCGACAACCACGGTCGGCTGCCGCGCCTTCACCCCCGAGCTGCGTAGCGTCGCCTGGCGAGGCAAGTTCAAGCCAGATCTGCCTCCTTGCTATGACGGCACCGCCGACCCCGCGGAGTTCCTGCAGCTCTATGAGCTGAGCATCGAAGCAGCCAACGGTGACGAAAAAGTCATGGCGAACTGGTTTCCCATGGCTCTCAAGGATGGGGCCCGCTCCTGGCTCCTGAATCTGCTGCACAGCTCGATCTCCTCCTGGGACGAGATGCGTGACCGCTTTGTTGCCAACTTCCAGGGCACTCGCGACCGCCCACCGGCCGCGGGCGACGCATCAAGCAACAGCCGGGAGAAACCCTCCAGAAGTACATCCAGTGCTTCAACAACACCCGCCTCAAGATCCCCAAGGTCACGGACGAAGCCATTATCTCTGCGTTCTCAGACGGCGTGGGTGAAGTCAAGATGAAGGAAGAGCTGGCTATCCACGAGGAGCTTTGCACATCTCAGGAGCTGTTCAACCTGGCGACCAAGTGCGCAAGAGCTGAGGAGGGGCACCTCTCTCTCCTTGAGCTGCCAGCTGCAGGTGTGGA
The DNA here is from genome assembly GCA_021605145.1 of Aegilops bicornis. Lineage (NCBI taxonomy): Eukaryota > Viridiplantae > Streptophyta > Magnoliopsida > Poales > Poaceae > Aegilops > Aegilops bicornis. The sequence continues at coordinate 647,392 of JAHIAL010000070.1, read as the reverse complement.
GGAGAAGAAGGCCAAGGCCAAGGACGTGAAGCACAAAGAGGCAGTAGTGCTCGCAGTAGAGCCCGACACCAAGCGAGGCAGAGATCAACCTGAGTCGTCCAAGAACGGCCGACCGTTCTACGCCTTCCACAACCTGAACACCCACAACACCAGCGACTGCCAAGAGCTCAGAGCCATACGGGAAGGACGCTACGGTCGACGCCCCGAGCGCAATGACCGGGGCTACGGCCGTGGAGGAGGACGTGGAGGCGGACGCTGGGATGACCGTGGCCCGCGCCAGGAGTGGTGCAACCGGCCTCGTGAGGACCGCTAGCAGGACCAACCTCGCGAGGGCGCCTGGAGGGACCAGCCTTGTGAGGATCGCCCCCAGGGCAACACCGGTCTTCCCCCACTGCCGCCACCAAGAAGGAACGACGACCACCACCAGGACGAGGGGGCTGGGGGCTTCCAGGAGCCGCGTGTGATCGCTTGCATCTTGGGCGGTGCTCAGGCCCCAGCCTCCCAGCGCATCTTCAAACAGTTCGCTCGCGAGGTGAACACGGCGCTCCCCAAGCTCGAGGCCACGCGCCCACTCAGGTGGTCCCAATGCGCCATCACCTTCAACTCGGCAGACCAGCTCAAGTGCGCAGCTACCGCTGGCGCACTCCCTATGCTGTGCTCCCCAGTCATCAGCAATGTGCAAGTCACCAAGACTCTCATCGATGGTGGCGCAGGGCTCAATGTCCTATCTGTCGACACGTTCGATAACCTCCAAGTGCCCTATGAGCAGCTCCAGCCAACCAAGCCTTTCTCAGGAGTGAATGACGGTTCCACCACACCGATAGGGCAAGTCCTCCTTCCTGTCAACTTCGGGGAGCGCAAGAACTACCGCACCAAGCTCATCGACTTCGAAGTTGCGCACATCCGCCTGCCGTACAATGCCATCCTCGGGTATCCAGCCCTGGCCAAGTTCGTGGCAGTCACCCACCATGGCTACAACATTCTCAAGATGCCAGGAAGCGGAGGAATCATCACGGTCCCATGTGAAGAGAGGTATGCGGTGTGCTCCCTTGAGCGCGTCTTCCAAGCCGCAGCGATGGACGACCCCGACAGCAGAAGTGAAGGCCCTCCGAAGACCATCCCCAAGAAGAAGCTGCCGCACCACGTAGGACCCCAACAAGATGGCGTTGCATCAGGAACCAAGTCAGGATCAGCGCCCGCTCCAGGGGCGCCTCCCTCCATCCCATAGGAAGGCACGCCCGGCGCCCTCCTCGGTCAGGGCTCGGGGGCTCTCTTTTGGAGGGCCTCAGACCTTGCCAACCTCACGAGGGAGGCGCTTGGGCACCACTCGGAAGCGTGCTTCACGGCACACCTTCCTCAGGAGAGCACAGGGCAAGGAGTGCCCACCACCCAGGAGTTCATCACCAAGACCACCCAGGAATGGCAAGAAGCAAGAGCCATGCGCGGCCACAGCCGCTCACAAGGCACAGCTCCCCATCCAGGCAAGGATGCCAGGCTGCGTGTCTACGTCGGCGTCCCAGGGCTCAACGGGGCCGCATCTCAGGAGCGCTTCTGGCCATCACATGTGGGCCGCTGCGAGGGCCCACCACACAGCTACGTTCGCATGCTCTTCGGCTTGCCGAGCGTGGCGTTGGCCTATCAGCGCAACATGCGGCAAGTCCGAGCGACTCAGGAGGCCAGGTTCCACGCCGTTCTGGAGGAGTTGAAGACGGTCTTCAGGGAACCTCCTGAGCCCCTAGAGCCTCCTAAGGCTCAGGGTCCCGGTGGCTCATGAGGACCATTCCTTCAACGCGTGGCCTCAGCTGCACCAACTCTACTTCGTCTACAGAACCAGGTGACATTTTCCAAGTTCGTTTAAGCTGGGAGCGCCCCTCGGGCTGCATTATTCCCAGGCCACACGGGTCCGTCCATGTGGCATGTATCCCTTTTGCTTAAGTCTTTAGCTTACCTTGCTGGGGGTGCCCCTCGGGCTGCATCATCCCCAAGCCGCTCGGGCCGGACCCGGTGACATGTATCTTTCTGCATTTATCCAAGTTGATCTGCTCTTCATGCTTAACCTGCAAACGGCTATCGCCTGCTCGATTACCGCACGCCACGGGTCTGTTCATCCTATGCAATCCGCTTGCATGTTAAAAGGGGGGCTCCTGAGCATCGCGACTCAGGAGCTCTTACTGGCTCTCCAGCCCTCACCCATGGCCTTGACCACGACATCGCGACCTGGCATACCAGCGGCGGCTGAGCTCGCTCGAGGGCCTGGACCTGAGGACGTAAAGTACTTGCATCTAACCGCCTTGCAGGAACACACAGTCACCAAGACTCAAGACCAGGCGCAACCCGCCTTGAGGTAGGGCCTCGTGAGTCCCGTGCTGGCTCACGAGTGCCCAGATACACCTCGCAGCCCTGCCGTGCAAGCCACGTGTCAGGGTGGGGTTGTACACGCCTGGGCTCCTCCTGAGGGGGCCCCCATCCCACGCCCAAGTGGAAGCACCATGCTCGCGGCTGTCATCGACACTGCCGAGGAGCGGCTATGCCCATGCACAAGCGGAAGCACTATGCTCCGCGCTGGTGATAAACAACTGAGGGCGACCCCACGGTCGTGCCAACCTCAGGGAGCCCAGAGCTCAGCGCCCAGCCTTACAGCAACGCCTCCCCTCCAGCCTTACAGCAACACCTCCCCTCAGGAGAGCCACGCATGGGGGCTGGGCACGGGGGCTGCGCTCGGGCCAGGCCCAAGCGCACGCCACCGAACCAGGTCCCCCGGACCTGGGCATCGCGCGCCCCTCCCGAGGCCTCGGCGAGGGCAGGTATGGAAATTGTTTGCACGTCAAGGGGGACTCCTGAGCATCGCGACTCAGGAGCCTAACTGGTCACGTAGCCCCTCATTCCTTGGTCCGTCCTGGTGTCCGGTCGGTCCAATGGCGGTTGAGGTATGCGTGGGGCCGGGCTCTGCCGGCGTAGAACATTAATCTATCCCCACGAACTCTCCCTATATGATGTTTGCACGTTAAGGGGGACTCCTGATCATTTCGACTCAGGAGCCTAATTAGTCACATTGCCCCTCACTCCTTGGTTCGTCCTAGTCTCCGGTCGACCCAATGGCAGTTGATGTATGCTTGGTAGGAGCTCTTGCCGACGCATAAAGCAAATAGGAAGGAAATCGCAAAATCACAAAGCAAATATTACAAGCATATTGTTTTCACAAAACCAAATGAAAAGTCTAAACGCCTCCACGAGGCCTGATACATGTTGCAGGAAACAAAAGCTGATACTAAGGGGAATCCTATCTACACCCTCCTGTGGCGGACGCCATCATCAACAGTAGGCCACGGGAGGCCGGCGCCAACCCCATCCAGATCTGCGGCGGCGGCGGCCGGACGCCGCAGCCCTGCTCCGAGCGCGGCGAGAGCTCGAGGGGACGTAGCTGTCGCCGTTGCCTCCGGAGTCTCAGAAGCTTCGGAGAGCTGCCGGACTCCCAATAACTGCTTCTGCTATTGGAACGGCCGCGATAGGAGTGCATGACGGCCTGGCGCTCTTCTCCATGGCAGCACTCCAGGCGGCGGCCCTCGACGTCGAAAACCTTGAAGGAGAGCGTGGAGGCGCCATCGTACTCGAAGTGGATCGCGGGGCTCCTCGCGACGGCAAACCAGCGATCTCGCCCCAGCCGCGAGTCATGAAGATCTTGCCGGTGGGGCCCGCTTCGATCTCCGCTCCAGTCGCCGGAGCACTGAAGTCAGCATGCTGCAGCCAGAGCTCGAGCGGCCCCCTCGGCGGCATCAAGTCGGAGAAGAACCGCGGGAAGCGGATCCAGGAGCTTGGTGGCATCGGCGCCCACAACACCAACTCGCGCGAGGAGACAACGGCGTGGACCCTAGGGGCAACGGCACGCGACGTCGTGGCGCGGCGACCCCGGACGCGGCGTGGGCGGCGCTGCTCCTCGCTCCTACCTCCCGAGCCATCAGCTCGGGCATACAAGGGTAGCGGGTACCCCGGTGGAGGCCGCTCGCACCAAGGCCTCGTCGCCACATGCATCGCCACTGCGTCACGGCGATGGATCGACCTCTTCTTCGGCGGAAGTGGCCCGGATCGTCACGGGGAGCTTTTCCTTTCTCTTCGGCGGAAAACCTTCTAATGGGCGCCATTGTTGTCAGAAGTGGAGCAAGGACGACGAAGCAAGATAGCGAGGAAGAGATGGGCAACGGGGGCTCCGCCCCCCTCCCCATTTATAGCAAGAGAAGGCCAACCGATGTCTCCCACGATCGTAGGTAATGATGGTTTTCCTTGCATGTCGCAGGGACTTGTCAAGTCGTGTAGTTGCCGAGGTAGCGTGGGGAAGCGGAGACGCCCACATCCAATCAACCGCCACGCGTCGACCAAGGCCGCAGGCTTTTGGGGGCCCGCGGTGCTCCGAACTTGACCCTTGGCTTCGCCGCGAAGACAAGCCCGAGCGCACCTTGGGCCTAGGTGCTACTGTCGGTGTTCTGGGAATGGGGGTCCCCAGACTTGCCTACCTGCGGCCCACGACGTGGCCAAGCAGCAGGCCGTACGGCCCATCTTCGTCAACAAGGCACCCAAGACCCTTGCGAGATATCAAGGCGGGGCAAACCTCACGAGGCTCTCGTGACGTGAGCCATGACGAACGGAGCCAGGCGAGTGCCAATCGGGCGCCGGTGCGCGCAGCGTCCTTATTTCCTCTTTGGTGCTAAGGAAGCCAGCGCAGGCGAAGAGTACTGAGGCATCATGCAAAGGTTGCCATATTGGTGCAACGAGACCAAGACCAGGAGGACGGCAAGGCGGAGGTCATCGTGGAGCCCAAGACGGCGTCACGCCAGAGCTTTTCGCAGGCGAAGACCGCTTTCGTCAGGATAGCTTGTACTAGTTGTCCCCCTTCAAATTTTCCCGCTGTTGTTGGCTCCCTTCCCGCTCGACATTTGGGAAGAGGACCAGGGCCTCTATAAATAGGACTAGCCACCACAGTAGAAGAAGATTGAATGGTGATCAAACCCACACACCACAAGTCCATACGCACAAGAGCACCTCAACCTCAGGAGGCTGTTCTCCCCTTGTATTGTTCATCATCAGCCCAATAGGCAATCCACCACCACCACACTGGAGTAGGGTATTACACCACAATGGTGGTCCGAACCAGTATAAACCCTGTGTATTTCTGTGTTGTGAGTTCGTCGAGTTCGTCCACAAGATCTTGGCGAGCTAGAGCGTAGATCGGTAGGAGGGAAAGACTTCGCGCGCACCACAGTGTTTGAACCTTAAGGGTTTGCCGCAACCCTACATCCGACAGTCGGGGTGTCGTGTCGGGGTCGGGGTCGGGGTGTGGTGTCAGGGTGTCGGGTCGGGGTGTCAGGGTGTCGGGGGCGGGGTGTCGTGCCAGGGTGTCGAGGTGTCGTGTCGGCGTCGGGGTGTCAGGGTGTCGGGGTCGGGGTCGGGGTCGGCTGTGGGTCGGGGTGTCTTCTTCTTCTTCTTCTTCTTCTTCTTCTTCTTCTTCTTCTTCTTCTTCTTCTTCTTCTTCTTCTTCTTCTTCTTCTTCTTCTTCTTCTTCTTCTTCTTCTTCTTCTTCTTCTTCTTCTTCTTCTTCTTCTTCTTCTTCTTCTTCTTCTTCTTCTTCTTCTTCTTCTTCTTCTTCTTCTTCTTCTTCTTCTTCTTCTTCTTCTTCTTCTTCTTCTTCTTCTTCTTCTTCTTCTTCTTCTTCTTCTTCTTCTTCTTCTTCTTCTTCTTCTTCTTTCCTCTTCTTCTAATTTTTTTTCATCTTTCTTCTTCCTCTTCTATTTATATAAGCCTAAACCTAAACCTAAAAATCAAAACTACACGTAAACCTAGCACTAACCTAAAACAAAAACAGGAAATAGAGAACAAAAAAAAGGAAAAAACAGAAAAAAAATTACCTCTTGCTGCGGCGAGGTCGGCCGGTGGGGAGGGCGGCGAGGGGTCATGGGAGGACAGCGGGGCGGGCGACGCAGGGCATGGGAGGGGTTCAGCACCGGGCGGCCTTGAGCCTCTCCCGTGACAGGCGTGGCGGAGGCGGCCACCTTGCCCGGCTCCTATTGGCAGGGGGGAGGACGGGAGGGCTGGACGGCGGCAGGGCTGTACAGCGGCGGTGGCAGCAGCGACAGAGGAGTGAGGCGGGCCCGCGAGAGGGAGAGGGAGAAAGAGAGATAGGGGAGAGGGCTCGGCCCGTTAAGTGGGCCTTCTTTGCCGTCTGCTAGCAGACGACAAAGAGGGCGGCCGTTAGGGCTGGCCCATGTCTCCTCTTGGCCGTCCGCTAGCGGACGGCAAAGGAGTAACATTGCCTTCTGCTAGCAGACGGCAAAGAATCTGACCTAGCAACGCCGTGCCCTGTGGGGCCCACCTGGCTCTTTGCCATCTGCCGTCTAGCTCTTTGTCGTCAGCTAGCTGATGGCAAAGAAGCAGCTAACGGCAAATAGCCTTTTTGCCATCTGCGCTTTCTTTGTCGTCCGCTTCCACAAAGCAGACGACAAAGAGCCTCTTAGCCGTCAGCTGGCAGACGGCAAAATGCCAGATTCCAGTAGTGTTTGCAGTAGAAACACTCAGTTCCAGGCTTGGGGCTAGCTTTGGGCTTCTTCATGGGAGCAGCAACTTGCTTGCTATTCTTCTTTGAAGTTCCTCTTTCTTTCCCTTTGCCCTTTTCTTGAAACTAGTGGTCTTGTTAACCATCAACACTTGATGCTATTTCTAGATTTCTACCTTCACCGATTTCAGCATCGCGAAGAGCTTGGAAATTACTTTCGTCATCCCTTGCATATATAGTTCATCACTAAGTTCTAGTAACTTTGTGATAGTGACTAGAGAACTATGTCAATTACTATCTTATCTGGGAGATTAACTCCCACTTGATTCCAGCAATTATAGTACCCAGACAATCTGAGCACATGCTCACTTGTTGAGCTATTCTCCTCCATATTGTAGGCAAAGTACTGTCAGAGGTCTCATACCTCTCGACACGAGCATGAGTAGGAAATACCAATTTCAACTCTTAGAACATCTTATATGTTCCGTGGCGTTCAAAACGTTTTTGAAGTCCCGGTTCTAAGCCGTAAAGCATGCTGCACTAAACTATTAAGTAGTCATCATACCGAACTTTGTCAAACGTTCATAACATGTGCATCTGCTCCTCCAATAAGTCAGTCACCTAGCGGTGCATCAAGGACATAATTCTTCTGTGCATCAATGAGGATAATCGTCATATCACGGACCAACTCCGCATCATTGCTACTATCATCTTTCAACTTATTTTTCTCTAGGAACATATTAAAAATAAACTGGAAGCTACATCGCAAGCTATTGATCTACAACATAGATATGCAAATACTATCAGGACTAAGTTCATGATAAATTAAAGTTCATATTACTTAAGAACTCCCACTTAGATATACATCCCTCGAGTCATCTAAATGATCACTTGATCCATATCAACTAAACCATGTCCGATCATCACGTGAGATGGAGTAGCATTCAATGGTGAACATCACTATGTTGATCATATGTACTATATGATTCACGCTCGACTTTTTGGTCTCAGTGTTCCGACGCCATATTTGCATATGCTAGGCTCGTCAAGTTTAACCCGAGTATTCTGCATGTGCAAAACTGGCTAGCACCCGTCGTATGTGAATGTAGAGCTTATCACACCCGATCATCACATGGTGCCTTGGCACGAAGAACTGTAGCAACGGTGCATACTTAGGGAGAACACTTATACCTTCAAATTTAGTGAGGGATCATCTTATAGTGCTACCGCCGTACTAAGAAAAATAAGATGCATAAAGGATAAACATCACATGAAATCAATATAAGTGATATGATATGGCCATATGTCGGTGTACTAGAGTAGGGGTACCCAAGTATCCCGAACTTGTGCACGGGCAGTTGCAGCCCTCCGCGGCAAGGCTTACCGGGTGACCGCCAAGGTCCTCCGTGGTTCCTTTGGAGCCATTCAATAACAAAGTATTCAAGCCAGGGAGACAAGAGGAGCTTGCCGGGAAGGTCACCCAAGGCACATAGGAGACAAGGCCCCGGCAAGAGGAGCTTGCCGGGAAGGCCACCCCAGGCACCTACAAGACAAGACCCCGGCAAGAGGAGCTTGCCGGAAGGCCCGTGAGCGACAAGCTTCCGGCGCGACAAGATAACAACCGTGACAAGGCGCTTGTGCGCATCCACCTCTCAGATTTACGCTCCAGCGCATCCACTAACGTGTCGCATACAGGGCCTTTCCAGCGCCAGCGTGGCAAGAGGCTGTGCAGCCAGCGGTGCGAGGTGGCAAGCGCGCCGACAAGTTTGCCATCGTATGACGGTGGCACCCCGACGGTCCCTGTTTGCACCGTTAGGGCGACAAGATGGGCATTTAATGCCTTTGTCCCCTACCGCCGAGTTAGGTATATTACACTGCATAATCGCATAAGTAGGTGTACCAACCACTAGTTTTACATTTGTACCCCGTCTCACGTTGCCACTGCCGAGCCCCTTTGAGCATATAAAAGGAGGCCCATGCGCAACGTAGAAAGGGATTGGTGGGTCGATCAGTTCCCTCCACGCTCAGTCTCGTTAAGCAGCTCGTCTGTACTGTAGCATTCGAGCGCTCCTGAGCAAGAACGCAATACACCTAGACATGCAGGAGTAGGAGTATTATCTCTCCGGAGAGCTCCGAAGCTGGGTAAACCTCTCGCGTGCTTCGCCTCGATCCGCTCTTCGTGCAACCTCTGCTCCCCGCCGAACCGAAAGGGGCTCGGTCCGCTGGCCCATAGGTGTTCGTGGGCCAGATCAGCCTGCCCCGACATCTTTGGCGCGCCAGGTAGGGGGCGTCGAGGTTGTGTGAACCTGATCCGGCATCCACGCGAGTTAGATCTTCATTATCTTCGTCAACATGCCACCGAAGAAGAAGGCTTCGGCGGCAGAAGCCCGTCGCTGCCGAACCCACCACCACCGGAGCAAACAGGTGGTGGGGTAGACGCCGGCGGAAGAATGGACGGCGACGGGGCAGCTCACGGTGCTGCCAAGTCCAAGGACAAGGCCGCGCAGACCTCGGCGTCCGTACATGCACCGCGCCCGTCTCAGGAAGCGCGGGACCGACAGCATCATGGCATTCACAATGCCATACGCTCGTTCGACCGAGATCGAGCTGGAGGATCCCGGGACGTTCAAGACCAGCATGTACGCCAACGTGCTGGCGCGAGCGAGGCACGGTCGCTCGGACGGGATACTGCTCCTTCTAACATAGATAGAAGTCCGAGCATATCCCGCTCCTCGCGCCGTTCGCCACTGCCACCCACTACTCCAGCAGAAGCTCTGGCGAGAGCTCAACTGCTCCTAGATTACCCTCCAACGGCCGACAAGGTCGACGTGTGGAGGGCCACCATACAGAGTCTCATCGGCTTTGCCAACGGCGACGCTCCGCGGCAACCGAGTGCATCGCTGCCGCGGCAAGACTGCCAAACACGAGCCGGTGGCGGCAGAGACCGGTGGGGTGCAACCACCATGCACTCTCCGCCCCGAAGGTCAAGATCGCCGACTCGCCGGATCCACCTCGACAGCGACTCCACTGCGTCATCAGATCCACGAGCTCATCGCGATCAGCGCCAAGTTCTTCACGATCGACAGCAAGAGGACGGTCGAACTCGCATCGAGCGTCGAAGAGAAGCGCGACGTCAATCCGACAAGCGCGCTGGGCCCTCTGTTGACATGCACGCCGGAGAACCAGCGACTTGCCGTCAGACGATGAGGGTTGCCCCGCATCACTCGTGAGCTGCGGCAAGTCCAGGGCCCAGCAAGAAAAACTTCAAGCCAGACGCATCGGAGAAATGCGATGGCAAGACGCATCCGTCGGAGTTCCTCAAGCATCTACACCATCGCGGTGCAGGCTGCGGGGCGAGACGACAAGATCCTTGCCAACTACTTCCGCTGGTGCTCAAGCCCAATGTCAGGTCCTGGCTCATGCACTTGCCGGACAACTCATATCTTCTTGGCAGATCTATGCCATCGGTTTGTCGGCGCCTTCTGATGACCACAAACCCCATGGCCAAGAAAGCGACCTTCATCTCGCCGCCCGAGAAGGAAGGAGAGCCTAGCAAGTATATTCAAAGATTCAGCTGTGTACAGCACAACATCCCGGATGTCCACCCTGCCGCGGTGATCAGCGCGTTCCATCAGAACGTGCGAAACCGCAGGATGCGGGAGGAGATGGCAATGTGCAAAATCAGAGACGTCAGTGAGCTATACGCCCTGGCCGATAAGTGTGCACGTGCTGAGAAGGGGAGGAGACTCCCCGGAGAGAATACCGAAGCAGGAGGATCTGACAGTGATGAGACCGCCCCGGCAAAGAAGAGCCGGCGGCGGGGCAACATGAAAAAGAAAGGCAGAGATGTACTAGCTGTCGAGCAGTCCGGCAACGGAGGTGGCGACAAGAACGCCAAGGCTGGTAGCTCCGGCAAGGAGGTTGCCGCTGGCGCCAACCACCAGTCTGTGGCGGCCGCCGACAAGCAGGACGGCTCCGGCAAGCGATCTTGCAAGATCCACCGCACTAAGGGCCATGACCTCCGTGAGCTGCAAGAAGGTAGAGCAGCTTGTCGAGCAGCAGAAGCTGAATACGAGCGATGCGACAAGGAGAAGGCCTGTGAAGGTGCCGGAGGAGCCAAGAAGAAACGCCCCGCCGGGGGGCGCCAGCGGCAAGGCCAAGCAGCGGCAGGAGACAGCCTCCGTGGCGCGACAAGGATGACGACGACGACGATGAGGACATGGATGATGACGACGCCGATGAGCAGGAGTTCCAGAAAGCCACAGAGGTCCTGTGCGTCGACGGCGGTGCTTCTCTGCATACCTCCCACCGCCAGCTCAAACAGTGGATGCGGGAGGTCAATGCAGCAGAACCATCCATCGAGTCACGCAGGCCTCTGAAATGGTCCAAAGACGCCTATCATCTTTGATATTGAGGACCACCACGATCGTGTAGCTGCAGTCAGGTGCTTGCCGATGTTGGTTTCACCAACTATCCGCAACCTCAAAGTCACCAAGATGTTAGTTGACGGCGGGGCCGGCTTGAATCTGATCTCCTCCGCGGTGCTCCAGAAACTCCAGATCCCTGATGGCGAGCTCGAGGAGACCGGCACCTTTCAAGGAATCAATCCGGGAAGGAGCAAGCCGAAGGTAAAGATTACGTTGTCGGTGACATTTGGCAGCGAGTTGAACTTCAGGACTGAGAGGGTCACTTTTGACGTTGCTGATTTTCCATTGCCTTACAATGGGATACTTGGCCGTCCAGCACTCGCCAAATTCATGGCGGCCTCTCACTATGCCTACAACATGCTGAAGATGCCAAGCCCGATAAGCGTCATCTCTGTCCCTGGCGACAAGAAGGTTGCTCTTATCTACGCCGACAAGATCTACCGGGAAGCGGCAGCCGCGACAGATTGCAAGCCCCTTGCCGCTGAAGCTCCCGGAGGGAAGAAGAAGACCAAGTTCGGCAAGAGCTCTGATGCCCACTCCGGCAAGCGCACCTCTTCGGAGTGTTGCGCTACCGTCGAGGACGCACCATCGAGCTCCACCGATAAGTATAAGAAGACGATGACAGCTCCACCAGAGACCAAGAAGGTGTCCGCCAAGGAGGACGGCACTGGTGGTACCTTCACCATCAGTGCCTCTCTCGACCCTAAATAGGAAGGCGGCTCGTTGCTTTCCCTGCGGGCGAACGTCGGCGTGTTTGCATGGCAACCGTCGACATCCCGGTGTTCCTGTGAAAGTAATTGAGCACCATCTTGCCGTTTGTCCTCATGCGTGGCCCGTCAAGCGAAAGTCGGGAAGCAAGCGGTGGGCGTCAAGAGTTCATCGCGGAAGAAATCAAGAACCGGAAGCAGAAGGCCTTGTCAGAGGAGTGCTCCATCCTACGTGGTTGGCCAATCCTGTAGTTTTACGCAAGGCTAACGGGAAATGGAGGCTTTGTATCGACTTTACAGATGTCAATAAAGCTTGTCCCAAAGATCCATTTCCCTTGCCGCGCATCAACCAGATTGTTGACTCCACGGCCGGATGTGATTTGCTTTCATTTCTGGATGCATACTCAGGATATCATCAGATCTTCATGGCAGAAGAGGATGAGGAGAAGACCGCATTCATCACCCCATGTGGCACATACTGTTTTGTACGGATGCCCTTCGGGTTAAAGAATGCTGGTTCAACGTTTGCAAGAGTAGTTCATGATGCTTTTGAGCCGCAAATGCACAGAAATGTGGAAGCCTACATGGATGACATAGTGGTCAAAAGCAAGGATAAGGCGACCCTAGTTCAAGATTTAGATGAAACCTTTACAAATCTGCGCAAGATCAACCTCAAGCTCAACCCCGAGAAGTGCGTGTTTGGAGTCACTTCCGGCAAGCTTCTCGGGTTCTTCGTGTCTCAACGGGGAATTGAAGCCAATCTCGACAAGATCAAGGCCATTGAGCAGATTGAAGCACCAAAGCGCGTCAAGGATGTACGAAGGCTTGCCGGTTGCGTAGCTGCTCTCAGCAGGTTTATCTCTAGATCTGCTGGCGGCGCCTGCCGTTTTTCAAAATTTTGAAAAAGGCAGGTCGATCTAATGGACTCGAAGCGGAGGCTGCGCTGCAGGACTGAAGAGATACCTGTCCTCTACTCCAACACTTGTCGCACCTAGGCCACAAGAGAAGTTGCTGCTATATATAGCGGCAACCAATCAAGTGGTTAGTGCTGCGTTAGTAGCGGAGAGGGAGGCGGATGATGAGCTAGCAACCACGGCAGACACATCCAGCGACAAGCGGGGGGCTTCGCCGGCAAGCTCTGGTCCCGACAAGGACGGATCTGCGCAGACGCATGAGAAGATGCAGAAAAGGATGGTGCAGCGCCCAGTTTACTTTGTCAGTTCCCTTCTGCAGGGGGCTAGGTCAAGGTACTCTGGTATGTAGCAATTGCTTTTCGGCCTCCTCATGGCCTCGAGAAAGCTGCGCCATTACTTTCAGGCACATGAGATCACAGTTGTCACTCGCTTTCCGCTGAAGAGGATACTGCAGAATCCAGAGGCAACAGGCAGGATTGTCGAGTGGAGCACTTTGGAACTGTCAAGCTTTGGCCTCAAGTTTGAAAGCACTTCAACAATCCAAAGCGAGCATTGGCGGAGTTCATAGCAGAATGGACACCAACGCCGGATGAAGAAATTCGAACGAGCATCCCGTCAAGGAAACAAGCAAAGAGTGGCTGATGTACTTTGATGGTGCCTTCTCGCTGCAAAGGCGCGGTGCCGGCGTCTTTGCTTGTCGCACCCACCAGAGAGCACCTCAAGTACATAGTCCGGATGCACTTTCCCAAGGAGCAAGCAACAAACAATACAGCAGTATGAAGGTTTGCTTGCGGTCTCGAGATCATGATGAGACCTTGGGATCAAGAAGCTCATTGTCGTGGGTGACTCACAGCTTGTTATCCGCCAAGTGAACAAGAATTATCAGAGTCCGTTGATGGAAGCTTAGGTTGATGAAGTGAGGAAGCTAGAAGAGCACTTTGACGGCCTGCAAATGGAATATATTCCGAGAGCTCAGAACGACATTGCTGATGGCTTGTCAAAGTGCGCCGCACTTAAGTTACCTATGGAACCAGGGATTTTTGTGCTCAAACTAACTCAACCGTCCGTAACACCACCAACAGGACAGAGCAAGAAGAGGAGGTTGATCTCTGGTGACTACTTTCCGGCAGAGCTTCCCGAAGCCGCCGCCACGAAGGTCCCCAAGATCGACACCAACAGAGCTGAGGGGCAGTCTGCTCCGACAAGCCCCAGGGTTTGTTTCGTTGAAGCAGACGCTCCCGACAAGTTTTGCTCCGGCAAGCTTGCCGGGGAACGTCAAGCTCCGGCTGAGCCGCAGGTTCTTGCCGTGGAAGCTGATGTTCCCGCAGCGACAGATGTGCCTTTAGTCCTTGTTGTCGAGCCGCAAGCTCCAACATGGGCGCAGTAGATCGTCCATTTCCTTCAGACAGGAGAACTTCCCGAAGAGCAAGAAGAAGCGGAAAGAGTAGCCCGGCAGTAAAGTATGTACCAGTTTGTCGACAAGACTATGCATGTAAGAAGACTCAACGGGGTGAAATTGAAGTGTTTTCATCGGGAAGACGGGCAAAAGCTTTTGGCAGAGATACATGGAGGAATATGTGGTCACCACATTGGCTCCAGATCACTTGCCGGCAAAGCGTTCCGGCAAGGTTTCTTTTGGCGAGAGCCCTCCGGGATGCAAGCGCACAAGTAACCAAGTGTGAAGCGTGCGGTTCCATTCCAAGCAGACACACCAGCCAGCTCAAGCTCTCCAGACGATCCCTTTATCCTGGCCATTTTCGGTGCGGGGCTCGACATCCTCGGCCCCTTCCCCGAAGTCGGGGCTTTGAGTACTTATGCGTTGCAATCGACAAGTTCACAAAGTGGCGGAAGTGGAAGCGATGAGGAAGGTGACAGCCGCGATCAGCGATCAAGTTCTTGGTCGATTGTTTGCCGTTTCGTAATCCCTAACGGGATCATCACCGACAACGGCACCACGGTTCACAAGCCGCACCTTCATGCAGTACGTCCAAGATCTTGGCGCCAAGGTCTGCTTCACTTCTGTTGCTCATCCGAGCAGCAACGGTCAAGCGGAGAGGGCAAATGCTGAAGTGCTGCTTGGGCTCAAGACCAGAACTTTCGACAGGCTGCACAAGTGCGGAAGAAACTGGATTGAGGAGCTGCCGGTGGTTCTTTGGTCGATCAGGACGACGCCAAATCGAGCCAGCGGCGGACACCTTCGCTCTAGTCTATGGAGCAGAGGCAGTTCTCCCCACGGAACTTCGTATATAGATCGCCTCGAGTGCTCGCTTATGATGAGCTTGAGCAAGAGCATTGCGACAAGTCGACGCTGCTCCTTGAGGAAGATCGTCTTGATTTCTTTGTCACGAGCTGCTCGGTACCGACAAGCTTTGCGCCCGCTACCATAGCCGCAAAGTCAATGCCAGAAGTCTCGAGGAAGGCGACCTTGTTCTTGACACGTTCAGTCCGCCAAGAATTCCAACAAGTTGACGCCGAAGTGGGAAGGCCCTTATCAGGTGAAACGAGTCACTAGGCCTGGCGCTGTCCGCCTTGAGACCGAAGATGGCATTCCGGTGAGCAACTCCTGGAATATTGAGCATCTTCGTAAGTTTTACCCGTAGGGCGCGGTTGCCGGAACCACCTTTTGTACAAGTCTTGCCGCTGGTGCATGTAATCCTTTGTACAAAGCCGGGCACAGACCCCGTGCATCAGTAAAGCTAGCGTGCTTCGCACACCTTGCGATTTCATGCTTTTTCACTTCTATTTTGCATCCATTATCTGACACTTTGTGCAGCACCTACCCCTGGTAAGTAATAATGAGCCACAAGGCTCCATATCTTTATTTTCTCTTCTTTCTCTTTCTCAAAGAAAAGAAGGTTCCCTCGCACACAAGTTTGCCGGGGGGGAAGGAGAAGATAATGGTGTGGACCAAGCGTCGCTCAAGGAAGTCTAACCTTACCGGGAAGCAAACGACAGAAAAGCTAAGTTGCCAAAGTTTGAGCAATCAGTTTTAAAATTTTTAAGTTATTTTCCTTGAACGACCGAACTTTGTATGGAAAACACATGCGAAGAGGAACCAATTCGTAGCTAGTTGCGCCCTTACTTTGTTTCGAGTCCGCTCAACAACTTAAGTGAGCTGCGACTAGTTGCGACAAGGTTGCTTGTCGGAAGCAGCACCGCCGGCAGGCTGCTGACGTTCCGCACTCAGCGCTCGCGGATCAGGTGCCCGCACCGACAAGTCCCCTAAAAGCGTAAGGCAAAAACATACAAAGGAAGGAATCAAGTAAAGGAAATAGCATAGCAATTGATATCCAAAATAAAGTTATATTACAAGATAGCTTGCCGCAGCTCTAATGGATTGTTCCTATGACATGACTAGCAGCGACAAGAGCAAGAGAAAACGGGCGGCCTAATCTACGCGACCACCCTCAACCCTCTTGATTCCGCTCAACCTGTCCACAATGGGTGCGACAAGGGTCTTGAGCGCCTCCACATCAGCATCCGTGGCGAGAGACTTGAGGACGTTGGTGAAGTTGAGGCCCGGATTGCGGAAGGCCACCTTCATCAACACCTTTTGGAGGGCTCCCGCGCAGATCTGGCGTGACTCCTCGGCCAGCTGTTTTGGGACCTCTTCCCGGAGTCGCTGGAGACCCGTCACCACGCCCTTGAAGAATAAGCTAAGCTTGGCGCTGGGTTGGAGGTGCTCGTCGGAGGAGTATCCAAGATCCACCATCCCCAGCTCCATCATTTCCTGTGGATGGCGGCAGCAGATATCCATGAGACCTTGATCCGATGCTCCACACTCTCCCTCAAAGCACCCTGGGCGGCAACAGCATTCGCCAGCAGCTCCTCGTCGGCCTTGATCTTCTCCTTCAAGGCCACCTCCCGCTCCTTGGCGCCGTCCGGCGTCTGGGTCAAAGTAGTTAGCTTCAACTCAAGGTCTGCATTGAAGTCCCTGGCGGCGCTGAGCTCCTTGCTCCTCTCGGCGAGACGGCCCTACAGCTCGCCAAGAGTGTAGGCGTCCTTCTCCGCTCGTGCTTGAGTGCAGCAAGCTCCTTGCCGCTCTTCTTGAGGCTGGCCTCCAACTGCGCCACCTTCGTCTCCAGCTCTTTCCTGGCGGCCTCGGCAGCTGCGGTAGCATCCTTTGCCTCCTTGAGAGCCCCGCCAAGTGCTTCCTCGCGCATGGCGAGATCCTCCTCGTGGCTGTCCAGGTTGACCTTCCGCTGCGCCAGCTCACCCTCCTTGAGACAGCTTCTCGGCGGCAAGCAGCTGTTCCTCCTCGGCTGCAGCCTTCTCAAGGATGAAGGCCTTGCGCTCCTCGGCGAAGTTGCTCCCGCTCCTCCGCCAAAGACCGGAGAGCTTCCTGGTTGCGGCCCGGAGCTCCTCCGGCTTCTCAATATCTGCTCCCGCCTTGGCGACAAGGGCCTCCGGGATGCGGTTTGGCTTGTCGGGCGCGGTAGAGCGACAGCGGCTTCGCGGCAGCTCCTCCTCCTCGGGCTCGCAGCTGCTTTGCTTGGCGCGTCAACTAGCGTCGGCCAATGAGGCGAGCAGCTCTTCATCGAAGGTTTCTCCTTCGGTAGCCGCTGGAACTCGACTCCCATGGGAGCTTGATGAAGACGCCGTCGCCCGGCCTTCAAGTAGGCGCCGGGCTAGGGCTCTTGAACTGGACAGCTGCAGCGGCGGAGGGATCGGCGGCGGTGTAGCGCTGGCGCTCCTGCTGACCTCGAAGTGGTCGGTCAGCGATCGCCAGATCCTCGCCCGGCTTCTGCGGCGGCAGCGCCAGCGGCCTCTTCGCCGGCAGGCTCGTCAGCGCCGGCTTCTTCTTCCACGGCGGCGGCTTCGTCAGTGTTGCCGCGCACGTCCTCCTCGCCGGCGACCTCGGTCTCCATTGGCTCTGTGGCGGACGGATGAAGAAAGTCAAGCAAATATCCAAAGATAAAATCAGAAGAAGAAAAACACAAGGGAAGTACTCAGGCAAGAAGGTTACCTGCGCCGGGGGCTGCGGTCATGGTCTCCGCCGCCAAGGGATCGCTGGTGCCGTCCCTTGCCGGAGAGCTGCCCCTTGCCGGAGAAGGCTCCCTTGCCGGAGAAGGTTCCCTTGCCGGAGAAGGCTCCCTTGCCGGGGAGCGCTCCCTTGCCGGGGAATCCACCTTTGGCGGCGTAGGCGAAGCAGAAGGAGGCTGCTCTGCTCCTACACAAGTCAACAGTCAGATATCAGCAAAGGAAAAAGCACCCATGCATGCCGAACAGCAAGAAATAGACCATATACTTACGCTGGGGGCTGCTTTGAAGGAGAGTTGCCTCATCCGGCAAGGTCGTCTCGGACGCGCCTCCTGCCGTCGCAGTAGGTTCGTCCTCGACGACAATCACCGGGGTCTTGGCTCTTCGACATCCTCTGGGCCAGCGTCACGGAAAGGAATGGATTGAGTAAAGCAGATCGAATACAAGACAAGGCAACAAATCGAAGAATTACAAGTACTGACAAGGAATCTTACTCTTCCTCTTCCTCGTCGGAGCTGGCGCGGAGAGGTCGAATCTGGCCCGCCTCCAGACGACGAGGCGGAGGAACTCCTTGGGCGCTTGGCGGGAGGCGGGACCGGTGGCCTGCGAGGCCCCGCCCAGCCTGCCGCAGCGGTGTGAGTTGCTCCAGCAACAGCAGTGCTTGCCAGCGGTGGAGTGCGTCATGGCGCGCTGGCGGTTAGCCCGTCTGCCGCCCCTGCTGCGTCTCCGCCTGAAAGACGCCTTCTTGGTGGAGCCGGTGGCTCCGCTCGCGGCAAGCTACTTGGAGGTGGAGAGGATGCACCCTCGGCGGGCTCGCTCGACTCGGCTTCAGGCTCGGCAAGCTCTTCCTCGCCGGCGAACTGCTTTCGCTCGACAAAGCTCGCCGCCTCGGCTGCCTCTGCCTCCTCCACAGTGAAGCCAAACTCGCCCGCGGCAGCGGCTGCTACCGCCTCTTCTAGCCTGGTGGCGATGCGCTGCATCTAAATGCGTCGGTGGTGTCATGGTGAGGCCCCTCTGCTCATTGGGGCGGACCGGCATCTCTACTAGATTGTCAAAGAAGCGCCGCCTGGCGTCGTCTGCGGCTCTTGCCAAGTGGGGACAATTACGTGGAGTCGCTGCGGCATCATTGCACGGATGCGATCAAGCGACGAGTTGTTGCACAGCAATGAGCAGCGCCCTCGGCAACCTAAACATCTCCGGATGATCAGTATGGCTTGAACAGCTCTAAGAGCATTGCGTCAAGCTCCAAGACGGTGAAGTTGAAGTTGAGGCCTGGGCGCAGCCTCATGATGTCTGCTGCGTTCTGGAATTCCCAGGCAGGTCTCCTTCTCTCCTGCAAGAAGCGTCTGCGGCGAAGAAAGTCTGCGCCAGCAGTCCCTGATGAGTCCGGCAAAGTGCGAGGCGGAGGATTCGGTAATGCTGCGATCTTCAGCCTAAGCGCCCTCGGGGCAGATTGCTCCAATCATTGCCACGTACTCTGGGGTTTGGTATTTGGGCGGTAAAAGGCTGCGGAGTTCTCCTCAACAATCCAGCACCAATCTGCCCTCCACTCCTCCCATTTGCTCTGAAGCTCTCCCTCGAGATAGGCCTCCTTCTCTCCGACCCTAGAGACCCAAGCAATTCCTCCGGCAAGGGCTCTCTCTCTCGGCTCGGGGCAAAAAGAAGTGACGGAAAAAGAGCTACATTTGGGTGGACTCCGACAAAGTTTTCGCAGAGATGTGCGAAACCGCCATGGTCGAGAAAAGGCGTTGGGGTGAAATCAAGGAGGCGGAACCCGCGGTGTTCATAATGTCGCAAAGAACTTCAGAGAAGGGCGGCGAGAGCCCGCAGTAGAAGAAGAGCCTTGAAGAAGGGATACCCGTCGGGGCGAGTTCTGCAGCGGCGGGGAAGTACCGCCGTGCGCGGATGCGCCTGCGTCTCCGTCGACCGAGAAGAGGTAGTAGTTCTCCCTCAGGCTCCCTCATGGCTGAGGGGGGAAAACAACCCGCTCCTTCCGCGCGCCAAGCATAGCGCCTCGGCCCGACTTCCACGGTCTTCCCTTGTCGGCTTCGGGCCCATGGCGGAGGCGGTGGAGGAGATCAGCGGCGTTGAGTGTCTTTGGCGGCGATGGGGCGGGCTGCTCTCTTTTCAGCCTTGAGAAGAAGGGGGAGCAGCGGTGGTTTGTCGATGGGACAGCGACTGGCAAGGTAGGCGACGTACCCCTGTTTCCCCTGCTTATAAAGAGGGAGGGGGCGGATGTTCCGATTTCCCGAATAAAGAAACCCCCACGACCTCGCCCACGATCTCTCACACGATGCCACGTTCGGTGCGTGCCGTTCCTGGGGGACGTGGTGGGTCCGGGGTGAGTTATGGTGTGACCCGGGCCGCGTGTGCCCGTGCCCTGTTTTGGGCCTGGCCCAACAGCGCTCGGCACCGTGTGTGGCCCAGGTCCGGGGCTCTGTCGGTGTACTAGAGTAGGGGTACCCTAGTATCCCGAACTTGTGCCTGGGCGATTGCAGCCCTCCGCGGCAAGGCTTACCGGGTGACCGCCAAGGTCCTCCGTGGTTCCTTTGGAGCCATTCAAGAACAAAGTATTCAAGCCAGGGAGACAAGACCCCGGCAAGAGGAGCTAGCCGGGAAGGTCACCCAAGGCACATAGGAGACAAGGCCCGGCAAGAGGAGCTTGCCGGGAAGGCCACCCCTGGCACCTACAAGACAAGACCCGGCAAGAGGAGCTTGCGGGAAGGCCGATGGCGACAAGCTTCCGGGCGCGACA
Source organism: Aegilops bicornis (assembly GCA_021605145.1). Classification (NCBI taxonomy): domain Eukaryota; kingdom Viridiplantae; phylum Streptophyta; class Magnoliopsida; order Poales; family Poaceae; genus Aegilops; species Aegilops bicornis. The sequence goes on along the minus strand of JAHIAL010000070.1, from coordinate 627,068 downwards.
AGACAACAACCGCGGCAAGGCGCTTGCCGCGGCAGACCACCTCTCTGTACCTACGCTCCAGCGCATCCACTAACGTGTCGCCCTGGGGCCTTTCCAGGCACGCGTGGCGAGAGGCTGTGCAGCCAGCGGTGCGAGGTGTCAAGCAGCCGACAAGTTTGCCATCGTGGCGGACGGTGGCGCCGATGGTCCCTGTTTGCCTTTGTTAGGGTGACAAGATGGGCATTTAATGCCTTTGTCCCCTGCCGTCGAGTTAGGTATATTACAACATACCTTTGTACAAGTAGGTGTACCAACCACTAGTTTTACATTTGTACCCCGTCTACGTTGCCACAGCCGGAGCCCTTTGAGCATATAAAAGGAGGCCCATGCATAGCGTAGAAAGGGGTTGGTGGGTCGATCAGTTCCTCCACGCTCGGTCTCGTTAAGCAGCTAAATGCATCTTTGTAGCATTCAGCGCTCTGAGCAAGAACGCATAATACACCTAGACATGCAGGAGTAGGAGTATTATCTCTCGAGAGCTCCGAGCTGGGTAAACCTCTCGCGTGCTTCGCCTCGATCCGCTCTTCGTGCGACCTCCGCTCCCCGCCGAACCGAAAGGGGCTCGGTCCGCCGGCCCCATAGGTGTTCGTGGGCCAGATCAGCCTGCCCCGACACCATAATCATCTTGTGCCTTTGATCCCCATCTCCAAAGCACCATCCTATGATCACCATCATCACCGGCTTGACACCTTGATCTCCATCGAAGCATCGTTGTCGTCTCGCCAACTATTGGTATCACCACTATCGCTACCGCTTAGTGATAAAGTAAAGCAATTACATGGCGATTGCATTTCATACAATAAAGCGACAACCATCAGGCTCCTGCCAGTTGCAGATAACTATTACAAAACATGATCATCTCATACAATAATTTATATATCATCTTGTCTTGACCATATCACATCACAACATACCCTATAAAAACAAGTTAGACGTCCTCTACTTGTTGCAAATTTTACGTGGTTTCTACGGGTTTAGCAAGAACCGTTCTTACCTACACATCAAAAACCACAACGATTTTTGGTCAAGTGTGATGTTTTAACCTTCAACAAGGATCGGTCGTAGCCACACTCGATTCAACTAAAGTTGGAGAAACTGACACCCGCCAGCCATCTGTGTGCGAAGCACGTCGGTAGAACTAGTGTCGCGTAAGCGTACGCGTAATGTCGGTCCGGGATGCTTCATCCAACAATACCAACTAATCAAAGTATGACATGCTGGTAAGCAGTATGACTATTATCGCCCACAACTCATTTGTGTTCTACTCGTGCATATAACATCTACCCATATACCTGGCTCGGATGCCACTATTGGGAAACGCAGTATTTCAAAAAAAATACCTATGATCATGCAAGATCAATCTATGTGATGCATAGCAACGAGCGGGAGAGTGTGTACACGTACCCTCGTAGACCGAAAGCGGAAGCATTTAGTAACGCGGTTGATGTATGATACGTCTCCAACGTATCTATATTTTTTGATTGTTCCATGCTATAATATTATCTGTTTTGGATGTTTAATGGGCTTTACTAAGCAATTTTATATTATTTTTGGGACTAACATATTAACCGAAGGCCCAGTGTAAATTGTTGTTTTTTTGCCTATTTCAGTGTTTCGCAGAAAAGGAATATCAAACAAAGTCCAAACAGAATGAAACCTTTGGGAGAGTTATTTTTGGAACAAACGTGATCCAGAGGACTTGGAGTGGACGTCAAGAAAGAAGCAAGGAGGCCACGAGGCAGGGAGGCGCACGCCCCTAAGCGCGCCCCACCCTCGTGGGGCCCTCGCAGCTCCACCGACCTACTTCTTCCTCCTATATATACCCATATACCACGAAAACATCCAGGAGCACCACGAAACCCTATTTCCACCGCGCAACCTTCTACATGCCGTGAGATCCCATCTTGGGGCCTTTTCGGCGCTCACTTGAAGGGAATCGATCACAGGGGGCTTCTACATCAACAACATAGCCTCTCCGATGATGTGTGAGTAGTTTACCATAGACCTTTGGGTCCATAGTTATTAGCTAGATGGCTTCTTCTCTCTCTTTGGATCTCAATACAAAGTTCTCCTTGATATTATTGGAGATCTATTCGATGTAACTCTTTTTGCGGTGTGTTTGTCTAGATCTGATGAATTGTGGGTTTATGATCAAGATTATCCATGAACAATATTTGAATCTTCTCTGAATTCTTTTTTGTATGATTTGTTATCTTTGCAAGTCTCTTTGAATTATCAGTTTGGTTTGGCCTACTAGATTGATCTTTCTTGCAATGGGAGAAGTGCTTAGCTTTGGGTTCAATCTTGTGGTGTCCTTTCCCAGTGAAAGTAGGGGCAGCAAGGCAAGAATTGTATTGTTGCCACCGAGGATAAAAAAATGGGGTTTATATTATATTGCTTGAGTTTATCCCTCTACATCATGTCATCTTGCCTAATGTGTTACTCTGTTCTTATGAACTTAATCTTTGTAGATGCATCTTTGAATAGCGGTCGATGTGTGGAGTAATAGTAGTAGATGCAGAATCGTTTCGGTCTACTTGTCGCGGACATGATGCTTATATACATGATCATGCCTAGATATTCTCATAACTATGCACTTTTCTATCAATTGCTCGACAGTAATTTGTTCACCCACCGTAATGCTTATGCTATCTTGATAGAAGCCACTAGTGAAACCTATGCCCCCCCGGGTCTATTTTCCATCATATAAGTTTCCAATCTATTTTTACTTTGCATTCTTTACTTTCAGTTTATATCATAAAAATACCCAAAATATTTATCTTATTATCTCTATCAGACCTCACATTTGCAAGTGGCCGTGAAGGGATTGACAACCCCTTTATCGTGTTGGTTGCAAGGTTCTTATTTGTTTGTGCAGGTATAAGGCGACTTTTGTGTGACCTCCTACTGGATTGATACCTTGGTTCTCAAAAACTGAGGGAAATACTTACACTACTTTGTTGCATCACCCTTTCCTCTTCAAGGGAAAAACCAACGCAAGCTCAAGAGGTAGCAAGAAGGATTTCTAGCACCGTTGCCGGGGAGGCTTACGCCAAGTCAAGTCAAGATTTGATCTCCCAGCATCTAGCCATCTCTGGCGCAGTTGCCAAGTCAAGTCAAGACATACCAAGTACCCATCACAACTCTTATCCCTCGCATTACATTATTTGCCATTTGCCTCTCGTTTTCTCTCCCCCACTTCACCTTTGCCTTTTCTTCGCCCTTCTTCCCGTATGTATTTTTTGTTTGTGTTTCCACGTGCATTCTATTTGCTTGCATCTTTGCTTGGTAAAAATCTATTGATATGGATCCACTTAAAGTGTTCTACTTGGATCATCTTCGATCCTTATGCACTCGTGCTGAAACCCCAACTAGCCTAGTTGATGGGAAATCTTTAGATGAGCATGCTCATTTTGTGCATCACCGTTTGTCTGAAAAAGGGAGACTCTTATGGGATAAAATAAACAGATTGCTATGTTATGCTTGGAATCTTTGTGAAATTTGTGATTTTAATTGTTGCTCTAAGAACCCTAAAAAACACCTTCCCTACCTATGTGAGTTTAACGATAATGAAATCTTATCTTATTATGCAAAGGTTATTTATAGCTACTATGATATCGAACAAATTGAAGAATTTGTTGCTTTTAAGGGTGCTTATGAAGTTGCTTCTTTGATTGAAAAGTATGATAATACTCTCAACGAATATGAAAACTATGCTCATAATGTCGATGTCAAAGAATTTATGGAGAGAATGACCGTTGCTTTGGAAGAAATAATGATATGCACGAATCTATAGATAATGATGATTTGATTGAAATATCCCTTGATGAACGTGATGCTTGCTATTCTTGTGGCCATGATGCCAATATTTATGAAGATGAATTTGCTATAGTTCCTTATGTTAAACATGAGATCGTTGCTATTGCGCCCATACTTGGTAGTTCCTTCGATAAAAAGCATGATTGCAATGATTTTACTATAAATTCTCTTGATGTCAATTGTGCTAATAATATGCAAAACCCTAAGCTTGTGAATTCTAGCTTTGCTATGACTACAATTTGTTGCAATGGTCATGATTGGGGTGATTCTTCTTGTGATCTTGAAAATTTATTTAAGCCCCATGATGAATATGAGATTGATAATAGTGTTTGAAATATTATTGAAAGTGGGTTTGGAAGAGAGTCAACTTTAGATCCCACATATTTGGAGAAAGTTCAATCTTATGAAATTTTTGATAAAAATGGGTTTGGAGAGGTCATGACTTTAGTTAATGTTAATCCCACTATTTTGGAAGAGTGTCAACTTTGCATGCATGTGGATCGTGTTGAAAATATTTTATGTGATATCTATTTTGTTGAATTTTCTTATGATCCCACATGTAATTATTATCCCACATGTAATTTTCTTATGGTTCCCATGTCGGTAGAACTAGTCTCGCGTAAGCGTACGTGTATTGTCGGTCCGGGACGCTTCATCCAACAATACCACCGAATCAAAGTATGACATGCTGGTAAGCAGTCTGACTATTATCGCCCACAACTCATTTCTGTTCTACTAGTGCATATAACATCTACGCATACACCTGGCTCGGATGCCACTGTTGGGAAACGCAATATTTCAAAAAAATTACCTACGATCACGCAAGATCTATCTATGTGATGCATACGAACGAGCGGGAGAGTGTGTCCATGTACCCTTGTAGACCGAAAGTGGAAGCATTTAGTAACGCGGTTGGTGTATGATACGTCTCCAACGTATCTATAATTTTTGATTGTTCCATGCTATAGTATTATCTGTTTTGGTTGCTTTATGGGCTTTACTAAACAATTTTATATTATTTTTGGGACTAATCTATTAACCGAAGGCCCAGTGCAAATTGCTGTTTTTTTGCCTATTTCAGTGTTTCGCAGAAAAGGAATAGCAAACAGAGTCCAAACAGAGTGAAACCTTTGGGAGAGTTATTTTTGGAACAAACGTGATCCAGAGGACTTGGGGTGGACGTCAAGAAAGAAGCAAGGAGGCCACAAGGCAGGGAGGCGCGCCTGCCCCCCTAGGTGCGCCCCCACCCTCGTGGGCCCCTCACAGCTCCACTGACCTAGTTCTTCCTCCTATATATACCCATATAACCCGTAAACATACAGGAGCACCACGAAACCCTATTTCCACCGCCGCAACCTTCTGTACCCATGAGATCCCATCTTGGGGCCTTTTCCGGCGCTCCGCCGAAGGGGGAATCGATCATGGAGGGCTTCTACATCAACACCATAGCCTCTCTGATGATGTGTGAGTAGTTTACCATAGACCTTTGGGTCCATAGTTATTAGCTAGATGGATTCTTCTCTCTCTTTATATCTCAATACAAAGTTCTCCTTGATCTTCTTGGAGATCTATTCGATGTAACTCTTTTTGCGGTGTGTTTGTTGAGATCTGATGAATTGTGAGTTTATGATCAAGATTATCCATGAACAATATTTGAATCTTCTCTGAATTATTTTCTGTATGATTTGTTATCTTTGCAAGTCTCTTCGAATTATCAGTTTGGTTTGGCCTACTAGATTGATCTTTCTTGCAGTGGGAGAAGTACTTAGCTTTGGGTTCAATCTTGCGGTGTCCTTTCCCGGTGTGATGAGGGGCAGCAAGGCACGTATTGTATTGTTGCCACCGAGGATAAAAAGATGGGGTTTATATCATATTGCTTGAGTTTATCCCTCTACATCATGTCATCTTGCCTAATGCGTTACTCTGTTCGTATGAACTTAATACTCTAGATGCACGATGGATAGCGGTCGATGTGTGGAGTAATATTAGTAGATGCAGAATCGTTTCGGTCTACTTGTCGCGGACGTGATGCCTATATACATGATCATGCCTAGATATTCACATAACTATGCACTTTTCTATCAATTGCTCGACAGTAATTTGTTCACCCATCGTAATACTTATGCTATCTTGATAGAAGCCACTAGTGAAACATATGGCCCCCGGGTCTATTTTCCATCATATAAGTTTCCAATCTATTTTTACTTTGCATTCTTTACTTTCAGTTTTATATCATAAAAATACAAAAAATATTTATCTTATTATCTCTATCAGACCTCACTTTTGCAAGTGGCCGTGAAGGGTTTGACAACCCCTTTATCGCGTTGGTTGCAAGGTTCTTATTTGTTTGTGCAGGTATAAGGTGACTTTTGTGTAACCTCCTACTGGATTGATACCTTGGTTCTCAAAAACTAAGGGAAATACTTACGCTACTTTGTTGCATCACCCTTTCCTCTTCAAGGCAAAAACCAACGCAAGCTCAAGAGGTAGCAAGAAGGATTTCTGGCGCCGTTGCCGGGGAGGCTTACACAAAGTCCAGTCAGGTTTGGATCTCCCAGCATCTAGCCATCTCTTGCGCAGTTGCCAAGTCAAGTCAAGACATACCAAGTACCCATCACAACTCTTATCCCTCGCATTACATTATTTGCCATTTGCCTCTCGTTTTCCTCTCCCCCACTTCACCTTTTCCTTTTCTTCGCCCTTCTTCCCGTATGTCTTTTTGTTTGTGTTTCCACGTGCCTTCTATTTGCTTGCATCTTTGCTTGCTAAAAATCTATTGATATGGATCCACTTAAAGTGTTCTAATTGGATCATCTTCGATCCTTATACGCTCGTGCTGAAACCCCAACTAGCCTAGTTGATGGGAAATCTTTAGATGAGCATGCTCATTTTGTGCGTCACCGTTTCTCTGAAAAGGGGAGACTCTTATGGGATCAAATAAACAGATTGCTATGTTATGCTTGGAATCTTTCTGAAATTTGTGATTTTACTTGTTGCTCTAAGAACCCTAAAAAACACCTGCCCTACCTATGTGAGTTTAATGATAATGAAATCTTATCTTCTTATGCAAAGGATGTTTATAGCTACTATGATATCAAACAAATTGAAGAATTTGTTTGCTTTTAAGGGTGCTTATGAAGTTGCTTCTTTGATTGAAAAGTATGATAATACTCTCTCTGAATCTGAAAATTTTGACATACTTAAATATTGCTATGAAAACTATGCTCATAATGTACGTGTCAAAGAATTTATGGAGAGAATGACCGTTGCTTTGGAAGAAAATAATGATATGCACGAATCTATAGATAATGATGATTTGATTGAAATATCCCTTGATGAATGTGATGCTTGCTATTCTTGTGGCCATGATGCCAATATTTATGAAGATGGATTTGCTATAGTTCCTTATGTTAAACATGAGATCGTTGCTATTGCGCCCATACTTGGTAGTTCCTTCGATAAAAAGCATGATTGCAATGATTTTACTATAAATTCTCTTGATGTAAATTGTGCTAATAATATGCAAAACCCTAAGCTTGGGAATGCTAGTTTTGCTATGACTACTATTTGTTGCAATGATCATGATTGGGGTGATTCTTCTTGTGATCTTAAAAATTTATTTAAGCCCCATGATGAATATGAGATTGATAATAGTGTTTGAAATATTATTGGAAGTGGGTTTGGAAGAGAGTCAACTTTAGATCCCACATATTTGGAGAAAGTTCAATCTTATGAATTTTTTGATAAAAATGGGTTTGGAGAGGTCATGACTTTAGTTAATGTTAATCCCACTATTTTGGAAGAGTGTCAACTTTGCATGCATGTGGATGGTGTTGAAAATATTTTATGTGATATCTATTTTGTTGAATTTTCTTATGATCCCACATGTAATTATTATCCCACATGTAATTTTCTTATGGTTCCCACGTCGGTAGAACTAGTGTCGCGTAAGCGTACGCGTAATGTCGGTCCGGGACGTTTCATCCAACAATACCACTGAATCAAAGTATGACATCTTTGGTAGCAAGATGACTATTATCGCCCACAACTCATTTGTGTTCTACTAGTGCATATAACATCTACGCATAGACCTGGCTCGGATGCCACTGTTGGGAAACGCAATATTTCAAAAAAATTACCTACGATCATGCAAGATCTATCTATGTGATGCATACGAACGAGCGGGAGAGAGTGTCCACGTACCCTCGTAGACCGAAAGCAGGAGCATTTAGTAACACGGTTGATGTATGATACGTCTCCAACGTATCTATAATTTTTGATTGTCCCATGCTATAGTATTATCTGTTTAGGTTGCTTTATGGGCTTTACTAAGAAATTTTATATTATTTTTGGGACTAACCTATTAACCGAAGGCCCAGTGCAAATTGTTGTTTTTTTGCCTATTTCAGTGTTTCACAGAAAAGGAATAGCAAACGGAGTCCAAACGGAGTGAAACCTTTGGGAGAGTTATTTTTGGAACAAACGTGATCCAGAGGACTTGGGGTGGACGTCAAGAAAGAAGCAAGGAGGCCACAAGGCAGGGAGGCGCGCCTGCCTCCCTAGGCGCGCCCCCACCCTTGTCGGCCCCTCACAGCTCCACTGACCTAGTTCTTCCTCCTATATATACCCATATACCCTGAAAACATCCAGGAGCACCACGAAACCCTATTTCCACCGCCGCAACCTTCTGTACCCATGAGATCCCATCTTGGGGCCTTTTCCGGCGCTCACTTGAAGGGGAATCGATCACGGAGGGCTTCTACATCAACACCATAGCCTCTCTGATGATGTGTGAGTAGTTTGCCATAGACCTTTGGTCCATAGTTATTAGCTAGATGGATTCTTCTCTCTCTTTAGATCTCAATACAAAGTTCTCCTTGATCTTCTTGGAGATCTATTCGATGTAACTCTTTTTGCGGTGTGTTTGTCGAGATCTGATGAATTGTGAGTTTATGATCAAGATTATCCTTGAACAATATTTGAATCTTCTCTGAATTATTTTTTGTATGATTTGTTATATTTGCAAGTCTCTTAGAATTATCAGTTTGGTTTGGCCTACTAGATTGATCTTTCTTGCAATGGGAGAAGTGCTTACCTTTGGGTTCAATCTTGCGGTGTCCTTTCCTAGTGACAGTAGGGGCAGCAAGGCACGTATTGTATTGTTGCCACCGAGGATAAAAATATGGGGTTTATATCATATTGCTTGAGTTTATCCCTCTACATCATGTTATCTTGCCTAATGTGTTACTCTGTTCGTATGAACTTAATACTCTAGATGCACGATGGATAGCGTTCGATGTGTGGAGTAATATTAGTAGATGCAGAATCGTTCCGGTCTACTTGTCACGGATGTGATGCCTATATACATGATCATGCCTAGATATTCTCATAACTATGCACTTTTCTATCAATTGCTCGACAATAATTTGTTCACCCACCGTAATACTTATGCTATCTTGATAGAAGCCACTAGTGACACCTATGGCCCCGGGGTCTATTTTCCATCATATAAGTTTCCAATCTATTTTTACTTTGCATTCTTTACTTTCAGTTTTATATCATAAAAATACAAAAAATATTTATCTTATTATCTCTATCAGACCTCACTTTTGCAAGTGGCCGTGAAGGGATTGACAACCCCTTTATCGCGTTGGTTGCAAGGTTCTTATTTGTTTGTGCAGGTATAAGGCGACTTTTGTGTAACCTCCTACTGGATTGATACCTTGGTTCTCAAAAACCGAGGGAAATACTTACGCTACTTTGCTGCATCACCCTTTCCTCTTCAAGGGAAAAACCAACGCAAGCTCAAGAGGTAGCAAGAAGGATTTCTGGCGCCGTTGCCGGGGAGGCTTACACAAAGTCCAGTCAGGTTTTGATCTCCCAGCATCTAGCCATCTCTGGCGCAGTTGCCAAGTCAAGTCAAGACATACCAAGTACCCATCACAACTCTTATCCCTCGCATTACATTATTTACCATTTGCCTCTCGTTTTCCTCTCCCCCACTTCACCTTTTCCTTTTCTTCGCCCTTCTTCCAGCATGTCTTTTTGTTTGTGTTTCCACGTGCCTTCTATTTGCTTGCATCTTTGCTTGCTAAAAATCTATTGATATGGATCCACTTAAAGTGTTCTACTTGGATCATCTTCGATCCTTATACGCTCGTGCTGAAACCCCAACTAGCCTAGTTGATGGGAAATCTTTAGATGAGCATGCTCATTTTGTGCGTCACCGTTTCTCTGAAAAGGGGAGACTCTTATGGGATCAAATAAACAGATTGCTATGTTATGCTTGGAATCTTTCTGAAATTTGTGATTTTACTTGTTGCTCTAAGAACCCTAAAAAACACCTGCCCTACCTATGTGAGTTTAATGATAATGAAATCTTATCTTCTTATGCAAAGGATGTTTATAGCTACTATGATATCAAACAAATTGAAGAATTTGTTGCTTTTAAGGGTGCTTATGAAGTTGCTTCTTTGATTGAAAAGTATGATAATACTCTCTACGAATCTGAAAATTTTGACATACTTAAATATTGCTATGAAAACTATGCTCATAATGTCTGTGTCAAAGAATTTATGGAGAGAATGACCGTTGCTTTGGAAGAAAATAATGATATGCACGAATCTATAGATAATGATGATTTGATTGAAATATCCCTTGATGAATGTGATGCTTGCTATTCTTGTGGCCATGATGCCAATATTTATGAAGATGAATTTGCTATAGTTCCTTATGTTAAACATGAGATCGTTGCTATTGCGCCCATACTTGGTAGTTCCTTCGATAAAAAGCATGATTGCAATGATTTTACTATAAATTATCTTGATGTCAATTGTGCTAATAATTTGCAAAACCCTAAGCTTGGGGATGCTAGTTTTGCTATGACTACTATTTGTTGCAATGATCATGATTGGGGTGATTCTAATTGTGATCTTGAAAATTTATTTAAGCCCCATGATGAATATGATATTGATAATAGTGTTTGAAATATTATTGAAAGTGGGTTTGGAAGAGAGTCAACTTTAGATCCCACATATTTGGAGAAAGTTCAATCTTATGAAATTTTTGATAAAAATGGGTTTGGAGAGGTCATGACTTTAGTTAATGTTAATCCCACTATTTTGGAAGAGTGTCAACTTTGCATGCATGTGGATCGTGTTGAAAATATTTTATGTGATATCTATTTTGTTGAATTTTCTTATGATCCCACATGTAATTATTATCCCACATGTAATTTTCTTATGGTTCCCACGTCGGTAGAACTAGTCTCGCGTAAGCGTACGCATAATGTCGGTCCGGGACGCTTCATCCAACAATACCGCCGAATCAAAGGATGACATGCTGGTAAGCAGTATGACTATTATCGCCCACAACTCATTTGTGTTCTACTAGTGCATATAACATCTACGCATAGACCTGGCTCGGATGCCACTGTTGGGAAATGCAATATTTCAAAAAAATTACCTACGATCACGCAAGATCTATCTATGTGATGCATACGAACGAGCGGGAGAGTGTGTCCACGTACCCTCGTAGACCGAAAGCGGAAGCATTTAGTAACGCGGTTGATGTATGATACGTCTCCAACGTATCTATAATTTTTGATTGTTCCATGCTATAGTATTATCTGTTTTGGTTGCTTTATGGGCTTTACTAAACAATTTTATATTATTTTTGCGACTAACCTATTAACCGAAGGCCCAGTGCAAATTGCTGTTTTTTTGCCAATTTCAGTGTTTCGCAGAAAAGGAATAGCAAACGGAGTCCAAACGGAGTGAAACCTTTGGGAGAGTTATTTTCGGAACAAACGTGATCCAGAGGACTTGGGGTGGACGTCAAGAAAGAATCAAGGAGGCCACAAGGCAGGGAGGCGCTCCTGCCCCCCTAGGCGCGCCCCCACCCTCGTGGGCCCCTCACAGCTCCACTGACCTAGTTCTTCCTCCTATATATATACCCATATACCCCGAAAACATCCAGGAGCACCACGAAACCCTATTTCCACCGCCGCAACCTTCTGTATCCATGAGATCCCGTCTTGGGGCCTTTTCCGGCGCTCCGCCGAAGGGGGAATTGATCACGGAGGGATTCTACATAAACACCATAGCCTCTCTGATGATGTGTGAGTAGTTTGCCATAGACCTTTGGTCCATAGTTATTAGCTAGATGGATTCTTCTCTCTCTTTATATCTCAATACAAAGTTCTCCTTGATCTTCTTGGAGATCTATTCGATGTAACTCTTTTTGCGGTGTGTTTGTCGAGATCTGATGAATTGTGAGTTTATGATCAAGATTATCCATGAACAATATTTGAATCTTCTCTGAATTATTTTCTGTATGATTTGTTATCTTTGCAAGTCTCTTCGAATTATCAGTTTGGTTTGGCCTACTAGATTGATCTTTCTTGCAATGGGATAAGTACTTAGCTTTGGGTTCAATCTTGCGGTGTCCTTTCCTAGTGACAGTAGGGGCAACAAGGCATGTATTGTATTGTTGCCACCGAGGATAAAAAGATGGGGTTTATATCATATTGCTTGAGTTTATCCCTCTACATCATGTCATCTTGCCTAATGCATTACTCTGTTCGTATGAACTTAATACTCTAGATGCACGATGGATAGCGGTCGATGTGTGGAGTAATATTAGTAGATGCAGAATCGTTTCGGTCTACTTGCCGCGGACGTGATGCCTATGTATATGACCATGCCTAGATATTCACATAACTATGCACTTTTCTATCAATTGCTCGACAGTAATTTGTTCACCCACCGTAATACTTATGCTATCTTGATAGAAGCCACTAGTGAAACCTATGGCCCCCGGGTCTATTTTCCATCATATAAGTTTCCAATCTATTTTTACTTTGCATTCTTTACTTTCAGTTTTATATCATAAAAATACAAAAAATATTTATCTTATTATCTCTATCAGACCTCACTTTTGCAAGTGGCCGTGAAGGGATTGACAACCCCTTTATCGCGTTGGTTGCAAGGTTCTTATTGGTTTGTGCAGGTATAAGGCGACTTTTGTGTAACCTCCTACTGGATTGATACCTTGGTTCTCAAAAACTGAGGAAAATACTTACGCTACTTTGCTGCATCACCCTTTCCTCTTCTAGGGAAAAACCAGCATAAGCTCAAGAGGTAGCAAGAAGGATTTAAAGCGCCCGTTCTTGGAGGCTTACACAAAGTCGATCAGGTTTGGATCTCTGACATCTAGCCATCTCTTGCGCAGTTGCCAAGTCAAGTCAAGACATACCAAGTACCCATCACAACTCTTATCCCTCGCATTACATTATTTGCCATTTGCCTCTCGTTTTCCTCTCCCCCACTTCACCTTTTCCTTTTCTTCCCCCTTCTTCCCGTATGTCTTTTTGTTTGTGTTTCCACGTGCCTTCTATTTGCTTGCATCTTTGCTTGCTAAAATCTATTGATATGGATCCACTTAAAGTGTTCTACTTGGATCATCTTGATCCTTATCTTTCGTCTTTGAAACCCCAACTAGCCTAGTTGATGGGAAATCTTTATATGAGCATGCTCATTTTGTGCGTCACCGTTTCTCTGAAAAGGGGAGACTCTTATGGGATCAAATAAACAGATTGCTATGTTATGCTTGGACTCTTTGTGAAATTTGTGATTTTAATTGTTGCTCTAAGAACCCTAAAAAACACCTGCCCTACCTATGTGAGTTTAATGATAATGAAATCTTATCTTCTTATGCAAAGGGTGTTTATAGCTACTATGATATCAAACAAATTGAAGAATTTGTTGCTTTTAAGGGTGCTTATGAAGTTGCTTCTTTGATTGAAAAGTATGATAATACTCTCTACGAATCTGAAAATTTTGACATACTTAAATATTGCTATGAAAACTATGCTCATAATGTACGTGTCAAAGAATTTATGGAGAGAATGACCGTTGCTTTGGAAGAAAATAATGATATGCACGAATCTATAGATAATGATGATTTGATTGAAATATCCCTTGATGAATGTGATGCTTGCTATTCTTGTGGCCATGATGCCAATATTTATGAAGATGGATTTGCTATAGTTCCTTATGTTAAACATGAGATCGTTGCTATTGCGCCCATACTTGGTAGTTCCTTCGATAAAAAGCATGATTGCAATGATTTTACTATAAATTCTCTTGATGTAAATTGTGCTAATAATATGCAAAACCCTAAGCTTGGGAATGCTAGTTTTGCTATGACTACAATTTGTTGCAATGATCATGATTGGGGTGATTCTTCTTGTGATCTTGAAAATTTATTTAAGCCCCATGATGAATATGAGATTGATAATAGTGTTTGAAATATTATTGAAAGTGGGTTTGGAAGAGAGTCAACTTTATATCCCACATATTTGGAGAAAGTTCAATCTTATGAAATTTTTGATAAAAGTGGGTTTGGAGAGGTCATGACTTTAGTTAATGTTAATCCCACTATTTTGGAAGGCTGTCAACTTTGCGTGCATGTGGATCGTGTTGAAAATCTTTTATGTGATATCTATTTTGTTGAATTTTCTTATGATTCCACATGTAATTATTATGAGAGAGGAAAATATGGCTGTAGAAAAATTACCTCTCTTCATGTTGAGATTGCTGTCGTCTCTTTCTTCTTCCTTGCTTATGCTAGTTTTTGCTTGCCTTGATAATTTGTTTGTTTATAAAATGCCTATGCATAGGAAGTATGTTAGACTTAGATGTGTTTGTGCTTCAATTCTTGTCTTTCATGTGAGCATCATCGAAATTATCAGTGCCTAGCTAGGGGCGTTAAACGATAGCGCTTGTTGGGAGGCAACCCAATTTTATTTTTGTTTCTTGCTTTTTGTTTCTGGTTAGTAATAAATAATTCATATAGCCTCTGTTTATATGTGTTGTTATGTTTTAATTAGTGTTTGTGCCAAGTAGAACCTTTGGGAAGACTTGGGTGAAGTCTTTATGATCTTGCTGTAAAAAACAGAAACTTTAGCGCTCACGAGATTAGCTACAAATTTTTACTGGAGAGTGCTATTTAGTTGATTCTTTTTGCAGATTATTAATAGAGAAATTCCTCACGTCCATAAGTTTATTTCAGAATTTTTGGAGTTACAGAAGTATACGTTTGATACAGACTACTACAGACTGTTCTGTTTTTGACAGATTCTGTTTTTCGTGTGTTGTTTGCTTACTTTGATGAATCTATGGATAGTATCGGAGGATATGAACCATAGCGAATTTGGAATAAAGTAGGTTTAACACCAATATAAATAAATAATTAGTTCATTACAGTACCTTGTGGTGGATTGTTTTCTTTCGCTAACGGAGCTCATAAGATTTTCTGTTGAGTTTTGTGTTGTGAAGTTTTCAAGTTTTGGGTAAAGATTTGATGGATTATGGAATAAGGAGTGGCAAGAGCCTAAGATTGGGGATGCCCAAGGCACCCCAAGGTAAAATTCAAGGACAACCGAACGCCTAAGCTTGGGGATGCCCCGGAAGGCATCCCCTCTTTAAATCTTAAATCCATCGGTAACTTTACTTGAGGCTATATTTTTATTCACCACATTATATGTGTTTTGCTTGGAGCGTCTTGTATGATTTGAGTCTTTGATTTTAGTTTACCACAATCATCCTTTCTGTACACACCTTTTGGGAGAGACACACATGAATCAGAATTTATTAGAATACTCTATGTGCTTCACTTATATCTTTTGAGCTAGATAATTTTGCTCTAGTGCTTCACTTATATCTTTTTAGAGGACGGTGGTGCTTTTATTTTATAGAAATTATTTATCTCTCATGCTTAACTTATATTATTTTGAGAGTCTTTTATAACAGCATGGTAGTTTGCTTTGGCTATAAAATTTGTCCTAATATGATGAACATCCAAGATGGATATAATAAAAACTATCATATAAAGTGCATTGAATACTATGAGAAGTTTGATACTTGATGATTGTTTTGAGATATGAAGATGGTGATATTAGAGTCATGCTAGTTGCGTAGTTGTGAATTTGAGAAATACTTGTTCTAAAGTTAGTGATTCCCGTAGCATGCACGTATGGTGAACCGTTACATGATGAAGTCGGAGCATGATTTATTTATTGATTGCCTTCCTTATGAGTGGCGGTCGGGGACGAGCGATGGTATTTTCCTACCAATCTATCCCCTACGAGCATGCGGTAGTACTTCGTTTCGATAACTAATAGACTTTTGCAATAAGTATGTGAGTTCTTTATGACTAATGTTGAGTCCATGGATTATACGCACTCTCATCCTTACACCATTGCTAGCCTCTCTAATACTGCGCACCTTTCGCCAGTATCATACACCCACCACATACCTTCCTAAAAACAGCCAACCTACCTATTATGGCATTTCCATAGCCATTCCGAGATATATTGCCATGCAACTTACCACCGTTCCGTTTATTATGACATGTTTCATCATTGTCATATTGCTTTGCATGATCATGTAGTTGACATCGTATTTGTGGCAAAGCCACCTTTATAATTCTTTCATACATGTCACTCTTGATTCATTGCACATCCCGGTACCCCGCCGGAGCCGTTCACATAGTCATATTTTGTTCTAAGTATTGAGTTGTAATTTTTCAGTTGTAACTAAATAAAAGTGCGATGATCATCATTATTAGAGCATTGTCCCAAGTGACGAAAGGATGAAGGAGACTATGATTCCCCCACAAGTCGGGATGAGACTCCGGACGAAAAAAAAGAGACCATAAAAAAAGGCCCAAATAAAAAAATGAGAGAAAAAGAGAGAAGGGACAATGTTACTATCCTTTTGCCACACTTGTGCTTCAAAGTAGCACCATGATCTTCATGATAGAGAGTCTCCTATGTTGTCACTTTCATATACTAGTGGGAATTTTACATTATAGAACTTGTCGTGTATATTCCAATGATGGGCTTCCTCAAAATGCCCTAGGTCTTCGTGAGCAAGCGAATTGGATGCACACCCACTTAGTTTCTTTTTGAGCTTTCATATACTTATAGCTCTAGTGCATCCGTTGCATGGCAATTCCTACTCACTCACATTGATATCTATTGATGGGCATCTCCATAGCCCATTGATACGCCTAGTTGATGTGAGACTATCTTCTCCTTTTTGTCTTCTCCACAACCACCATTCTATTCCACATATAGTGCTATGTCCATGGCTCACGCTCATATATTGCATGAACATTGAAAAAGCTTGAGAACATAAAAAGTATGAAACAATTGCTTGGCTTGTCATCGGGGTTGTGCATGATTAAATACTTTGTGTGATGAAGATAGAGCATAGCCAGACTATATGATTTTGTAGGTATAACTTTCTTTGGCATGTTATTTTGAGAAGACATGATTGCTTTGTTAGTATGCTTGAAGTATTATTATTTTGGGACATTTACATCTATGCCCTTAACTCGAACCCACTACTCAGTTTTGCCCCTAATTTTTAGGTATGCTCAGTTTTGCCCCTCCGCCGTTAGTTTCACTTATAGAAATGCCCTTTTGCGTTGTTACCGTCTGGTCAAAGGACTTTGAACACCCAGAAAAAAATAGCAAAAAAATCAAAAAAATCTGAAATTTTGTGGGATCGAAGATAGTCATGTCCATAAGTAGCGTGCAAATTTGTGTGCCGTTCGGACACCACAGGAGCTCGTGGCAAAGGAAATCATAAATTTTATGCGCATGTGAATAGTAAATTTGAAAAATAGAAAAAAATAAAAAATGAGATTTTGTGGGATGAAGATACTTAGGTGCACAAGATGTGTGCACATTTTTGTTGTGTTTGGACATCGTAGGAGCTCGCGGAGAAAAAAAATAAAGTTTAGCTCCTACAGCTCCTACGGGCTCCTATGATGTCCAAACACAACAAAAATGTGCACACATCTTGTGCACCTAAGTATCTTCAGTTCCCCAAAATTTCATATTTTTTTGATTTTTTCTATTTTTTCGAATTTACTGTTCACATGCTGCATAAAATTTATGATTTCCTTTGCCACGAGCTCCTGTGGTGTCCGAACGGCACACAAATTTTCACACGCCTATGGACATGACTATCTTCGATCCCACAAAGTTTCAGATTTTTTGATTTTTTGCTACTTTTTTCGGGTGGTCAAAGTCCATTGACGCAACGCAAGGAAGGGCATTTCTATAAGTGATACTAACAGTGGAGGGGCAAAACTGAGCTTACTTAAAAATTATGGGCAAAACTAAGTAGTGGGTTCGAGTTAGGGGCAGAACTGGAATTGGCCCTATTATTTTCATGTCAATATTAAACTTTTGCCTTGAATATTTCGGATCTGAACATTCATGCCACAATAAAGGAAATTACATTGAGAAATATGCTAGGTAGCATTCCACATCAAAAATTTTGTTTTTATCATTTACCTACTCGAGGACAAGCAAGAATTAAGCTTAGGGATGCTCGATATGTCTTCAACGTATCTATTTTTGATTGTTCCATGCTATTATATTATCTGTTTTGGATGTTTAATGGGCTTTACTAAGCACTTTCATATTATTTTTGGGACTAACCTATTAACCGAAGGGCCAGTGCAAATTGTTGTTTTTTTTGCCTATTTCAGTGTTTCTTGGAAAAGGAATATCAAATGGAGTCCAAACGGAATGAAACCTTCGGGAGAGTTATTTTTGGATCAAACATGATCCAGATGACTTGGAGTGGACGTCAAGAAAGAAGAGAGGAGGCCACGAGGCAGGGAGGTGCGTCTGCCCCCCTGGGCGCGCCCCCACCCTCGTGGGCCCCTCACAGCTCCACCGACCTACATCTTCCACCTATATATACCCATATACCCCAAAAACATCCAGGAGCACAACGAAACCCTATTCCCACCGCCACAACCTTCTGTACCCGTGAGATCCCATCTTCGGGCCTTTTCCGGCACTCCGCCGGATGGGGAATTGATCACGGAGGGCTTTGATACGTCTCCAACGTATCTATAATTTTTTATTGCTCCATGCTATATTATCTACTGTTTTGGACAATATTGGGCTTTATTGTCCACTTCTATATTATTTTTGGGACTAACCTATTAACCGGAGGCCCAGCCCAGAATTGCTGTTTTTTTGCCTATTTCAGTGTTTCGAAGAAAAGGAATATAAATAAATAATGTGTTCATTAAAGTACCTTGAAGTGGTGTTTTGTTTTCTTTCGCTAACGGAGCTCACGAGATTTTCTGTTAAGTTTTGTGTTGTGAAGTTTTCAAGTTTTGGGTAAAGATTCGATGGACTATGGAATAAGGAGTGGCAAGAGCCTAAGCTTTGGAATGCCCAAGGCACCCCAAGGTAATATTCAAGGATAACCAAGAGCCTAAGCTTGGGGATGCCGGAAGGCATCCCTCTTTAAATCTTCGTTCATCCGTAAATTTACTTGGAGCTATATTTTTATTCACCACATGATATGTGTTTTGCTTGGAGCGTCATTTTATTTTCTTTAGCTTTGCTTGCTGTTTGAATAAAATACTAAGATCTGAAATTCTTAAATGAGAGAGAGTATTCACATAGCTAAATAATTATTTAATTACTCATTGATCTTTACTCATATCTTTTGGAGTAGTTTGTAGTTTTGCTCTAGTGCTTCACTTATATCTTTTAGAGCACGGTGAAGGATTTGTTTTATAGAAACTATTGATCTCTCATGCTTCACTTAGATTATTTTGAGAGTCTTAAATAGCATGGTAATTTGCTTAAAAATCTAATATGCTTGGTATTAAAGATTTGTAAAACTTTCTTTTGAGTGTGTTGAATACTAAGAAAAGTTTGATGCTTGATAATTGTTTTGCGATATGAAGATGGTGATATTAGAGTCATGCTAGTTGAGTAGTTGTGAATTTGAGAAATACTTGTGCTAAAGTTTGTGATTCACGTAGCCTGCACGTATGGTGAACCGTTATGTGATGAAGTCGGAGCATGATTTATTTATTGATTGTCTTCCTTATGAGTGGCGGTCGGGGACGAGCGATGGTCTTTTCCTACCAATCTATCCCCCTAGGAGCATGCGCATAGTACTTTGTTTTCATAACTAATAGATTTTTTCAACAAGTATATGAGTTCTTTATGACTAATGTTGAGTCCATGGATTATACGCACTCTCATCCTTCCACCATTGCTAGCCTCTCTAATACCGCGCACCTTTCGCCGGTATCATACACCCACCATATACCTTCGTCAAAACAGCCAGCATACCTACCTATCATGGCGTTTTCATAGCCATTCCGAGACATATTGCCATGCAACTTTCCACCGTTCAGTTTATTATGACACGTTCCATCATTGTCATATTGCTTTGCATGATCATGTGGTTGACATCGTATTTGTGGCAAAGCCACCATTCATAATTCTTTCATACATGTCACTCATGAGTCATTGCACATCCCGGTACACCACCGGAGGCATTCATATAGAGTCATATTTTGTTCTAAGTATCGAGTTGTAATTCTTGAGTTGTAAGTAAATAAAAGTGTGATGATCATCATTATTAGAGCATTGTCCCAGTGAGGAAATGATGATGGAGACTATGATTCCCCCACAAGTCGGGATGAGACTCCGAACGAAAAATAAAAAAATAAATAAAAAAGAGGCCATAAAAGAAGAGAAAAGGCCCAAACAAAAAAATGAGAGAAAAAGAGAGAAGGGACAATGTTACTATCCTTTTACCACACTTGTGCTTCAAAGTAGCACCACAATCTTGATAGAGAGTCTCTCATTTTGTCACTTTCATATACTAGTGGGAATTTTTCATTATAGAACTTGGCTTGTATATTCCAATGATGGGCTTCCTCAAAATGCCCTAGGTCTTCGTGAGCAAGCGAGTTGGATGCACACCCACTTAGTTTCTTTTGTTGAGCTTTCACATACTTATAGCTCTAGTGCATCTGTTGCATGGCAATCCCTACTCACTCACTTTTATATCTATTGATGGGCATCTCCATCGCCCGTTGATACGCCTAGTTAATGTGAGACTATCTTCCCCCTTTTTGTCTTCTCCACAACCACCTTTCTATTCCACATATAGTGCTATATCCATGGCTCACGCTCATGTATTGCGTGAAGATTGAAAAACTTTGAGAACATCAAAAGTATGAAACAATTACTTGGCTTGTCATCGGGGTTGTGCATGATTTAAATACTTTGTGCGATGAAGATAGAGCATAGCCAGACTATATGATTTTGTAGGGATATCTTTCTTTGGCCATGTTATTTTGAGAAGACATAATTGCTTTGTTAGTATGCTTGAAGTATTATTATTTTTATGTCAATATTAAAGTTTTGTCTTGAATCTATCAGATCTGAATATCCATACCACAATTAAGAAGAATTACATTGAAATTATACCAAGTAGCATTCCACATCAAAAATTCTGTTTTTATCATTTACCTACTTGAGGACGAGCAGGAATTAAGCTTGGGGATGTTGATACGTCTCCAACGTATCTATAATTTTTGATTGCTCCATGCTATATTATGTACTGTTTTGGACAATATTAGGATTTATTATCCACTTTTATATTATTTTTGGGACTAACCTATTAACCGGAGGCCCAGCCCAGAATTGCTGTTTTTTTGCCTATTTCAGTGTTTGGAAGAAAAGGAATATCAAACGGGGTCCAATTGACCTGAAACTCCAGGGAACTTATTTTTGGACCAGAAGAAGCCCACGGAGTACCGGAGTTGCACCAGGGGAGTCCCGGGCTGCCCCCGCGGGGGGGGGGGGGGCCCACCCCCCTAGGGCGCGCCCCCTGCCTCGTGGACAGCCCGGAGGTCCACCGACGTACTTCTTCCTCCTATATATACCCATATAACCTAAGAACTTCGGGGAACATAATAGATCAGGAGTTCCGCCGCTGCAAGCCTCTGTAGCCACCAAAAACCTCTCGGGACCCTGTTCCGGCACCCTACCGGAGGAGGGGAACCCTCACCGGTGGCCATCTTCATCATCCCGGCGCTCTCCATGACGAGGAGGGAGTAGTTCACCCTCGGGGCTGAGGGTATGTACCAGTAGCTATGTGTTTGATCTCTCTCTCTCTCGTGTTCTTGATTTGGCACGATCTTGATGTATCGCGAGCTTTGCTACTATAGTTGGATCTTATGTTTCTTCTCCCCCTCTTCTCTCTTGTAATGGATTGAGTTTTCCCTTTGAAGTAATCTTATCGGATTGAGTTTTTAATGATTTGAGAACACTTGTTGTATGTCTTGCCGTGCGTATATGTGGTGACAATGGGATATCACATGACTCACTTGATGTATGTTTTGGTGATCAACTTGCGGGTTCTGCCCATGAACTTATGCATAGGGGTTGGCACACGTTTTCGTCTTGATTCTCCGTTAGAAACTTTGGGGCACTCTTTGAGCTTCTATGTTTTGGTTGAATAGATGAATTTGAGATTGTGTGATGCATATCGTATAATCATACCTACGGATACTTGAGGTGACATTGGAGTATCCAGGTGACATTAGAGTTTTGGTTGATTTGTGTCTTAAGGTGTTATTCTAGTACGAACTCTAGGGTTGTTTGTGATACTTATAGGAATAGCCCAACGGATTGATTGGAAAGAATAACTTTGAGGTGGTTTCGTACCCTACCATAATCTCTTCGTTTGTTCTCCTCTATTAGTGACTTTGGAGTTACTCTTTGTTGCATTTTGAGGGATAGTTATATGATCCAACTATGTTATTATTGTTGAGAGAACTTGCACTACTGAAAGTATGAACCCTAGGCCTTGTTTCAACGCATTGCAATACCGTCTGCGCTCACTTTTATCACTCGCTACCTTGATGTTTTTATATTTTCATATTACAAAAACCTATATCTACCATCCATATAGCACTTGTATCACCATCTCTTCGCCAAACTAGTGCACCTATACAATTTACCATTGTATTGGGTGTGTTGGGGACACAAGAGACTCTTTGTTATTTGGTTGCAGGGTTGTTTGAGAGAGACCATCTTCATCCTACGCCTCCCACGGATTGATAAACCTTAGGTCATCCACTTGAGGGAAATTTGCTACTGTCCTACAAACCTCTGCACTTGGAGGCTCAACAACGTCTACAAGAAGATGGTTGTGTAGTAGACGTAAGGCTTCTACATCAACACCATAGCCTCTCCGATGATGTGTGAGTAGTTTACCACAGACCTTCGGGTCCATAGTTATTAGCAAGATGGCTTCTTCTCTCTCTTTGGATCTCAATACAAAGTTCACCTCGATATTCTTGGAGATCTATTCGATGTAACTCTTTTTGTGGTGTGTTTGTCGAGATCCGATGAATTGTGGATTTATGATCAAGATTATCTATGAAAAATATTTGAATCTTCTCTGCATTCTTTTATGTATGATATGTTATCTTTGCAAGTCTCTTCAAATTATCAGTTTGGTTTGGCCTACTAGATTGATCTTTCTTGCAATGAGAGAAGTGCTTAGCTTTGGGTTCAATCTTGCGGTGTCCTTTCCCAGTGACAACAGGGGCAGCAAGGCACGTATTATATTGTTGCCATCGAGGATAAAAAGATGGGGTGTATACCATATTGCTTGAGTTTATCCCTGTACATCATGTCATCTTGCCTAATGCGTTACTCTGTTCTTATGAACTTAATACTCTAGATGCATGTTGGATAGTGGTCGATGTGTGGAGTGTGATAGTAGATGCAGAATCATTTCGGTCTACTTGCATGGACGTGATGCCTATATACATGATCATGCCTAGATATTCTCATAACTATGCAATTTTACATCAATTGCTCGATAGTAATTTGTTCACCCACCGTAATACTTATGCTATCTTGAGAGAAGCCACTAGTGAAACCTATGGCCCCCGGGTCTATTTTCCATCATATAAGTTTCCAATCTATTTTTACTTTGCATTCTTTACTTTCAGTTTTTATCATAAAAATACCAAAAATATTTATCTTATTATCTCTATCAGATCTCACTTTTGCAAGTGGCCGTGAGGGATTGACAACCCCTTTATCGTGTTGGTTGCAAGGTTCTTATTTGTTTGTGCAGGTATAAGGCAACTTGTGTGTAACCTCCTACTGGATTGATATCTTGGTTCTCAAAAATTCAGGGAAATACTTACGCTACTTTGATGGATCACCCTTTCCTCTTCAAGGGAAAAACCAACGCAAGCTCAAGAGGTAGCAATGTAGTCGAACGTCTTCACGATCCAACCGATCCAAGTACCGAACACACGGCACCTCCGCTATCTGCACACGTTCAGCTCGGTGACGTCCCTCGAACTCTTGATCTAGTTGAGGCCAAGGGAGAGTTTCGTCAGCACGACGGCGTGGTGACGGTGATGATGAAGTTACCAGCGCAGGGCTTCACCTAAGCACTACGATGATATGACCGATGTGTAAAACTGTGGAGGGGGACACTGCACACGGCTAAGAATAACTTGTGTGTTCTTGGGGTGCCCCCTGGCCACGTATATAAAGGAGGGGAGGGAAGAGGTGGCCGCCCTAGGGGGGTGCGCCAGGTGTGGGGAATCCTACTAGCACTCCCTATTCCAAGTAGGATTCCCCTCCTCTTTCCTCTTCGGAGTAGGACAGAAGGAAAGAGAGGGAGAGGGAGAAGGAAGGGGCCGCGCCCCCACCCCTTTGTCCAATTCGGTTTGGGCAGGGGGGAGGCACATGCCACCTCTTGGCCCTTCTCCCCTCTCTGCACTAAAGCCCAATAAGGCCCATTACGTCTCCCGGCAAATTCCCGTAACTCCTCGGTACTCCAAAAAATACCCGAATCACTCGGAACCTTTCCGATGTCCGAATATAGCCTTTCAGTATATCGATCTTTACGTCTCGACCATTTCGAGACTCCTCGTCATGTCCGTGATCTCATCCGGAACTCCGAACAACCTTCGGTACATCAAATCACATAACTCATAATACAAATCTTCATCGAACGTTAAGCGTGCGGACCCTACGGGTTCGAGAACTACGTAGACATGACCGAGACACATCTCCGATCAATAACCAATAGTGGAACCTGGATGCTCATATTGGCTCCCACATATTCTACGAAGATCTTTATCGGTCAAACCGCATAACAGCATACGTTGTTCCCTTTGTCATCGGTATGTTACTTGCCCGAGATTCGATCATCGGTATCACCATACCTAGTTCAATCTCGTTACCGGAAAGTCTCTTTACTCATTCCATAATGCATCATCCCGCAACTAACTCATTAGTCACATTGCTTGCAAGGCTTATAGTGATGTGCATTACCGAGAGGGCCCAGAGATACCTCTCCGACAATCGGAGTGACAAATCCTAATCTTGATCTATGCCAACTCAACAAACATCATCGGAGAAACTTGTAGAGCATCTTTATAATTACCCAGCTACATTGTGACGTTTGATAGCACACTAAGTGTTCCTTTGGTATTCGGGAGTTGCATAATCTCATAGTCATTGGAACATGTATAAGTCATGAAGAAAGCAATAGCAATAAACTAAACGATCATAGTGCTAAGCTAACGGATGGGTCTTGTCAATCACATCATTCTCCTAATGATGTGATCCCGTTCATCAAATGACAACACATGTCTATGGTTAGGAAACTTAACCATCTTTGATTAACGAGCTAGTCAAGTAGAGGCATACTAGGGACACTTTGTTTTGTCTATGTATTCACACATGTATCAAGTTTCCGGTCAATAAAATTCCAGCATGAATAATAAACATTTATCATGATACAATGAAATATAAAATAACAACTTTATTATTGCTTCTAGGGCATATTTCCTTCATATTGCGGCCAAGATGCGGCCTCCCGACGCTGTCTTTGCCACATGCCGACGACCCTCAGGTATATTTTCCTTTGGAACCTGCCCTGCTCTACTGCCCCAGCTCCCCACGTGGTTGCATGTGGATCTTTTTCTACTTTCGTCGGCTATTCCAAAGCCACCTAGACTTTTACTATTATTAGAGGTAAATCTAGTTCATACAGTCGAATCTAAGAGTTGGTTCAAATAGGGAAGAAAGTGGGAAAGCTCTAGCATGAATCTAGGACTTGGTTCTAAGAGGAAACGGGGGAAAGTAGTAGATACTGGATACACAACCGGTCTCTTAATTGAGAAGGCGAAGAAAGCATGGTGGATGGCGAAGGGTGGGGGGAAGTAGACCTGTCTCTTTGTTGAAAAAGGAAAGAAAGTGAAGGTTGTTGGGGGACAACGCAAATGAGAATGAGCAGGTCTAGATTTCCTGTGCTCACATAGGAAAATGTCACCGAGGAGATAAAAAACGGGACAAATGCAGACATGTTGCCTGAGTGTTTGCCACTCTCGGCAACCACATCGGCCTCACCACTTTATGCCCCTGCTGTCCCTACGCCCATATCGCTACCGTTAATGTAAAATCACATGAAGCATTAAGCAATGCCACCTAATGCCACCATAAGTATTGGTCTAGTGTCACCGATAAATTGAAGCAATGGCACCACCATTTTATGAAGTGCTTTCGTCTTGCTTTATTTCCCATAAACTGGGTTTTTGCAGTTACACTTAAATCTCACACCGCTAACATTGCTTCATCCCAGTGGAACTGCACAAATTTGATTGCACATTTACTGACCATGTGCTAATCTCATGATAGTAATACTAATGCTATTGTTCTGTATGCTAATCTAGTGGAAGTGTTGATGTGATGCGATGCTACTTCTTAAGGGTACTTTCATACTGTCAATGTAGTGCCAATTATAACACAATAGATGATGTTGTTAATCATATGCCACTGCAAATAACTGTCACTATTCAAATAACCATATTTCATGTTTGCGCAAATAGGGATGTCTGTCTACACATCGTTTCTATCTGCGCAATCAAAAGTACACACCTCATTTTTAGTAGAACTGCACAAAATTAGATGGTTATTCCTAGCTGCCGTCCTCTGACCACCCATCTTCCAGGTATTCCTACATTGGTAGTAACTAGGTAGAATGACCAACACAATCTAAAAGAAGCTGATTTGTACGTTTTACTTCACGATTGCGGTCTGAGGAATGACGAAAACAACTGCATCCTAGTCCGAAATGCACTTTCTAGCAATTCTTCCATGGACCGAGGACTAGTTGGCACAGCTGCACGGAGGTTTTTGGTACAAGTGCGTAGACAAGAGCCATTGTGGTCTGCTTATTTCTGCAAATAGCGGTGCTTAAATTTAGTGGAATGCACAAGAATTTCAGATGGTCAGTACACTACATGGTTCAGTTTAGTATTCCAGCCGAGAACACAATTATAATTGGTTATTCTGGAATGAGAGAACCTAACCCTGGATGGTGGCAACAAGAAAAAACCAGAGTGAACTCCAGGAAATTAAAGCCTGCCTAGGGAGGCCCTTTGCTCAGAGAAGCCTTGCTTGATTTTTCCTGATTTGTAAACTTTCTCACAACTTTGTCTTTTGCTGTGAACTAGTATATGTTTGTTATGTTCTATGAATCATTGAGATGTATAAAATTGCTTAACTTATGCTTTTCATGTTTTTTATGAAGCCGAGTTTAATGTGAGTGTTCCACATGAACACTGCACTAGCGTGTGAATGTTTGGAATTTACATTGTTGCCTCAGTTAACTGCATGAACCACTGTAACAAGATACGTAGTTGCTTATATGTCAGGCAGCAGATTATTGATTGTTAGCTGGTCGATAGCCTAGTGTTGAAGCGAGTTGAGCCAATGTGCCGTGTGTTGCACAACTTCTTACAAGTGGGCTAGCACCAATAGTGTTTACAAGTACATAACCAGCCTTACGTACCCTATGTATACGTCGGCGCACAGTTCTCCAACGAGTACTCTATTTCATCAAACACACACTGCTCGTATGACAAACCATGACAACTTATGTCTTACCATGCTGTCGGTGTGGAACGACACCTATGGGATCAGAAGAATCCCTACTACGGTTGCCAAGGTGCAGGGTTGCGAGAAGAGCAGGATTAGTAATCAACACAAGGATCGTTTACCCAGGTTCGGGCCACGAGGATGCGTAAAACCCTAGTCCTGCATTGGTGGGTGTATTCCAGAGAGTTCTTGAGCTCTCGAACTAGCTATGGTGGGGTGCGTGGTTCCAAAGAGCCGAATCCTTCTCCAGTATGCCATGAGCCTCCTTTTATAGTCGAAAGGGGCTGCCACAGTGGCATACAGTAGGTGGAAAGGCGTACAGTATTGTGAGCTTATCGCTCGTATAACAGGACAAGTCACAATTAATGCGCCGCTGAGGTGTCCCCTAGATTTATCGGGGACGGGGGCGACGCCCGTCCCGTCCATCGCCGCTCCTCCTCGCTTCGACACGCGCCCCGGCCAATGATGCGTGCAGCGCCATGTAGGCAGGCAGGCAGCTGAGGTGGTGCGGTGGTGGAGCCTCTACGAAGATCTGCATGCAGCCACATAGGCGCTTGATGAGTTGGCCTGGGAGCTGCATGTTGCCACGCAGGTGCCTGCCTAGTTGGTTGGGCTGGCAGCTGCATGCGAACGGCGGTGGAAACTTGTTTGGTGCGGGCCTGGTAGTGGTCCTGCTGGTGTCCTTGGTGAGGGCCTTGCCGGGTGGCCCGGCAAGGGTCTTGCCGTGGTGCGCTGTCGTCCCCGACAAGAGGTCTGGTGGCCTTCCTCGGCAAGGATCTTGCCGAGGATCGTAGTCTTCTAATCCTCTTCTGATCTTGAGTGTTCCTTGTCTTCACAAAGATCTGCATGCCACCATGGAGCTGCCTCCCGAGCCCTGGCCCAACGTGGTTGATGGTGTTGGGGACGTGGGCTCAAGGGTGGCTCGCTCTGTTGGTGTTTGGGCGCGCTGCCCCGGCAAGGGTCTTGTCGGGGCTGCCGAGGCCGTCCCCAGCAAGGGTCTTGCCGGGGGAAACTGCTCCACCCTTGTGCTTCTTTGCGTCTTTGGTCTGGGCGTTGCTCTGACTATCTTGGGATTCGGTTTTACCTCGGTTCACCTCCCCTGTCCTGCTTGGTGTGGTCGTAGGCGCGGCTCCGACTGCCCGTGCACAGGTAAGGGGGTACAAAGGTGCGCCCCTTCTTTTTTACACCGACACATGCCATATTCATGAAAAAACTAGTGAGGACACATCTGTTTCGGCAACAATTACGACGGTTCTCACATGATTCACGGGCACACGAAAGTAGCAACAGTTTCCATAGACGAATTCAAAGAGAGTACTTGCCCCAGAGGGCTCGATAATAGGCAAGGTTCGGATAATTAGACACAATCCAAACTACTATTAAACACTAGCTGGGGCAACTATTTCATGCCTCGATCTAATTTGGGATGGACACAAGGCAGACCTTGCCATGAACATCATCGAGGACGTCCGGCAGCAGCTCAATCCTGTGAACCTTCCTGAAGATAACCTTGTGGCCTTGCCACTCATAAACTTGTTCGTGGAGGCATGCCACGACATCTTCCTGCGCAAGCTTGACAAGAACAGTATGCCTCACAAACAAAGGAGTAGCTTTGAACTTCTTGGGCTTCAGTACAACCTGGACAACACACCTGACAACAGTGAGGCTGGAATACAACTCGACATTGGTATAAGCGCAAATGGCTTCCAGGATCCAACAGCCTAAGAACTTTGTTTTCCCAGTGCGTATATTCAGGTCATCCGCCTCATAGCGAGTGACATGTACAACCACACAATTCTTGTCTGCATCAGGGCTCTAATTGAAACAAAAACAAATTCTGGATTACTTTCAGTATAAGAAACACAAGTTATTTAAACCACTATGGCATGGCATCGAAGCTAATAAAATTTTGAATTATTAATCACCACATACTTAGATGAAAAACCACAAATGTGATCGGCAAAGAAGAAAATCACCTTGGGCAGCTCAGGGGGGGGGGGGGGGTCATCCTCGAAGGGGGAAAACTGCTCCCCTTCCGCTTACGGTCTACAAGGGTACGTAGACACACTCTTCCCCTCGTTTCTATGCATCTCCATGGGTAGATCATTGTGTGTGCGTAGAATTTTTTTTGTTCTCCATGCAACATTTCCCAACACCCACGCCCAGCTCCTGGCGGCCTTTTCCAAAGAGATAGCGGACGCGGATGGCGAGATGCTTGCTGAGTATGGTGCGATGGATGCCATGGAGCCCCTTCCCGAGGAGATCATGGGGCGCGATCTGGACATGGAGGAGGCGGCGGAGATCGACGAGCACCAGCCGTAGTAGTACTCTTTGTTTTTTTTAATTAAGAGCGTCGATCTTTAATTTGTTAGAGTAATGTTTAGGTCAGCTAGCTCTGTTTAATTGCCGATCTGGCTCGATTAGGAAGTGCGGGTGTGTTGTAGTCTCCTTTGTGTACCCAAATTATGCAATGATGTGGATGACCACTATAACCAGGGAAATTTGAACCAAAATTTTTGAAGTTCTATATGAATCGTTTGTGATGTTCACATATCATACACAATGCTGAATAAGGGACCATATCTGGGGTCGGCTCGGTTGCTGCCTCCATCTTCTTGCAGCTCTCTGTCTCGTGGGGATCAGCCTCCCGCGTCTGCTCCAATATCGGCAGATATTTGCCTGGTTCTCCTTGGTCCATCATGAAACTGACGAATACTAGGAGACCACTGAAAGGAAAACACAATCGCAATGACAATGAAACAAAAAGAGAGTGAGGACCGATTCTTGCTTTGCAAACGTTCTTTTTTTCTGAACGAAAATATACCAACATCACGGATTCACTCACCTTCCCTTCGTGGGGAGAGAAGAACAGTGGCAGATGCGAGTGTTTGCTTTCTTGAAGACGACGAGGGAGAAGGGGATTCAGCGAAGAGTAAAATGATGGTTGCTTCGTCCGTCAAACTTAGACTGCGTGGAGGTGGGGTTTTGTGATACGACGGCTCATTACTGCCGCGCACTACAAAAAATACACTTCCGTGATGATACGTGTTTGTCACAGTAGGTCACATTTTCTGTCATGCATGTACATGCATGACAAATTTATGACAGAATCAAGAATAGTCATACCTGTGTTGCCGTAGAAGTGTTCCATGACATTACCAAAATTATCATCACGGAAGTGTCCACTTCCATGACGATAAATCGCGCGTCACAGAAGTGCTTTCATCAAGGGTGACCGACATGTGGCATCCACCGTAACGGAACGCTGTTAAGCTATCGGGTCCGGTTTTGGATCCGATAACCCGTTAACAGCCCCGACCAATGGGGATTTTCCACGTGTAAAATCATCATTGGCTGGAGGAAACACGTGTCGGCTCACCGTTGGGACAGATGTCATCCACTCATTGGACCCAAAGCGCCTATGATACGCCGACACGTGGCACGGCCCAACAGAGGCCCATTCGTGTGAAAAGGTCGGCCCGTTTGACTTGGTCAAACGGTGGTGGGCCGGCCCAAGGCAAGCCTGTTAACGTCATGTTCGCATATAGCCCATTTACAGCCTGCTATCCCAGGGCCCGTTTACGGACTATCCAAATTAGGCCCAGTAGCGTCATCTGGGCCGTCCAATATAATTCCAGCCTGTTTTAACTTCCGGCCCATGTATGGCCAATGACGTCTTTCGGCCCATATGAGGCCCTTAGTAACACTCGGCCCCTTAATGGTCCGTGGTAAAATTGGCCCGTAATGAAAAGTGTATCACTTTATACCCATTAACGGCCCATTATTCCGTTGGGCCGTTTCCATCCCATGATATCTTTCGGCCTTCTCAGGGCCCATTTATTCTTTTGCTCATTTCCAGCATTCAGTTACTTACGACCCGTTACTGTCATTTTCTGCTTGTGGGCCAAATTCAGCCCGTGGTTACAGTCAGCCCGTTTGCGGCCCGTTAATACATTGGGCCATTTTCATGTCGAAAAAAACCCGTTGGGCTGTTTTCATAGGGTTATCAAATACGGCCAATAATCGGCCCGTTATTGTCCACGAATAGTACGGCCCATGATTGGCGAAATGATGATACGCCCCATAGAAGGCCCATCAATCCTACGTCCCGTAAAAGGCCCATGGATCGTACAGCCCATATAGAAGGCCAATGGATCCTACGGCCCGTAGAAGGCCCATGGATCATACTGACCCTTGAGGCCCATGGTTACAACAGTCCGTGTGTTGCCATGATTATTTTGGCCTAGTTTCCAGAAATAGGTTATTTTGGCCACTAGAAAAACACAGAAAAAGAACTGCAGTGACTATAAGCAAACAACTAAACAAGACAATAAGGAAGTAAATAAGCAAGCAATTAACGCTAGCCTATTACCGCTATTACACATATTACATACAGTGGCCGTCAAAATTGGCCACCAGTGCAAATAAACGCGGCAGCAAAACAAGAGCATAACTGAAACAACTTCATAAGAGCTCAAGAAACGTGGTATCCACCATGCTGGCAATAAGCTTACCAAGCTTATTATCTTTTTCCTATTTGGCGCTAAAATCCTCCAACGCTTGCTGTTGCACCAGAAAATATGCATCTGAATGCTCTAGGGACTTCTGCAGTCCTTCCGCTTCTTGTCGCAGCACAGCTGATCGATTTCTTTCATCTTGTAGTTGAGACTCAAGAAACCGAACTGATTTAGACAGTGAGTTTAAATAGTTTATGCAAGAGGTAGTGGCTAGTAACTCCAAGACTAAACGAAGACAGGACTTTGGGGTTGTCTCGCTGTCTTCGAGATAGTCTTCCTTAGCTATTTTATCAGCTTTGTTGGAGACCAACAAGGATGTGTCACTATCCTGAACCTTATCTGCATTACTTCCTTTACCATTGCTTAATAAGGCACTCTTCCCCAATATTCTGTCAGCATTCTAAAAGAAGAAACAAGCAGACACATAACAGTTTAGCATGTACTAGTATATGAAACTCATTTCGGTGAACCAGTTCATTAGTAAGGTGGACATGATTAAACTACCAAGTCTTCTATTGCCAAGTACTAGTACATAATAAAAGCATCAAACAAACATATGTCTACGTCCTATGGTCACTGCATTGTCTTGCCAAATCAAAATAGAGACACGGTTCAAATCATATCAGTTCAAGACAAAGCAGTAGTGAAAGAATACAAAGCGAAACTACACGGCACAACAAGATTTCAGATGGGTACCACGGGTCTACATTTACAAAAGCACTGTTGCCTCTGTTGTGATGCTAGTAATATGCATGATATGAGAAGTCAATTGTATACACAATTGAAATTGAAATCAATAGAGCTATTGATAAGAGCAAGCCTGTTAAATAAACATGTGTGAACATACCTGCTGTGCCATTGAAGTTTCGATTGGATCCTTCAATTTAAAAATAAGTTAGTATGAGTAAATACAGTGATACAAGAGCAAAGCAGTATGCATGATAGCAATCATAGTTAAAAAAGGCGCGCCTAAGAGAGCGCTTAAGCGCGCCTAGGCTCTAGGCGTTGGCGAAATGCATTGCACATAACTGCGCTTAATTTGTGCATAACTGTGCGTAAGCATGTGCTTTGGTCAGTAAAGCGCAAGGCGGTGGCAAAACGCACAATTAACGCCTAGCGCTTTTTTGAACTATGATAGCAATGGAATCTTAAATTAGAACAGTTGTTCTTCAGGTTTAGGCACTTCTTCTACATGAACAGAGTACAGTAAGATGCAAGAATATAGTACTTAAAATAGAAAATGATCTCATAGACCTTATCACATTCTTGGTTCGGGACCAAGATCTGAACAAAGCGTTCCCGATCATCGTCGATAAATGTGTCTTAGGAGAACGTAAAGGGAATTTGATGAGTTTCTTTGCCGGTGAAGTACGTTTTCTTGAGGTAATTCCGATCATCGCCACCAAGCAGTCTTGAAGATAGCAGAGGTATTAGCACAGGTTACCTCATCACGAGTTTCCAAATCGGTCCTTCTCTATAGAGAAAAATGGGAAAATTTGTTGTATTATAACCATCATGGAGGTAGGATGTATGGGACAAAGCAAAGTAATTGCCATGAATAACATTACTTACACATAACTCACGGACAAACACACGCAATCGGCATTTTCCTACATCTTCAGTATAATATCTCCAAGATGGGAAGATACGCACATACGATTTAACAACATCAAATGCGATAGATGCTAAACTATGACTAGTTGGTTGTGATTCCTCCATAGGAATAGGCGTACTAACTGGTGGAGTTGGGGTTATTTGTGGTAATCTTGGCCCTTTGGGCACCGGAGCTGCCTTACTAATCGCTCTTGTTTGGGAGACTGTGGTGGAGATGGTCTTTGTGTCAACATGAACTGGGTTACTATCTGCTTTGGGGTTGGGGTTAGATTGGGTAAAGCTGGTTCTCTGTCCATCGCATTAGGGGTACAATCATGCGAGTTTGGGTTATGTGTGGTAGGGCTAGTTCTCGTGCATGTACAACCGGGGTGCTATCTCCACCAAGAGGTAGCACTATTTTATTTGAAGACCGTGTTCTTAGTCCGCTGGATGCTGGCATCACCCGCTCCAATTCAAATGGCTGATAAACAAGAAACATAGTTGAATGTACAGACATTGTATGAGAGACAGATGAAATAGATAGTGTGGAAAAAAGAAGGCATGGAATAGTTAACATGTATATTGTTTAACTAAAATGGATAGCATGACATAATTTCACATATATGATGTCTATCTAAACTGGATAGCATAGCATAACATAATTCAAAGATATGGTGAATAACTAAACAAGATCGCATGACATAATTCACCTACATGTTATCTAAGTAATCAGGATCGCATCATTTAATTCACATATGTGATTTACATGCTAAACAGAGGGCATTAGATATGATGTCTCAACTAAGAACATGGTGTTGAATATTGTGTATATGATGTCTAATCTATGCAATGCAAGACACCATATGCATGATATGAGCAGTATAACCGTGCCAAGTTAGAGCATACACCTCGGTGGGGGAATAGGACTGGTCATCTGTCTCTGAATCCATCTTTGAGGAGCTATCGAGACACAACAAGAGATCTGCTTCGACAGGTAGCACTGTCTGTGCTGAAGGCCTTGTTTTCACTCCAGTTTTTTCAATCTCCCACCCAAATGGCTGATTCACAGGAAGAGTAGTTTAATGTACAAAATTGTCGACAAATGGAAATGTAATGAAGAAAAGGATGGGCAAGATATCATTCAAATATATCATGCCTGGTTAAACAGGATGGCACTGCACATTTCACGTATATTATGGCTGGCTAAAAGACATGAGACTGCACAATTCCCATATATGATATAGAAACTAAACAGGTGGCATTACAGAACATGTTTAAACTAAGCAAATGACATATATGATGTCAAAAGTAGGCACTGCAAGGCAACATATGCATGATATGACTAACATCATCATGCCAAGGTAGAGAAAACACCTTGGGGGGTAAATAGGAGTGTTCAGCGGCATCTGAATCTGCCTCAGAACAGATACCTTCCTCTGGATTACAATCTGGAGAGGGGTGGGGAGGGTTTGCCATTGAACCCGCCATGGAGTGATGTATGCATGACATTGTGTTGCCGCGCAAAACTCTTCTCTTTTTCTCTACATGTTCAGCATGACTGTGTACAATATCTGACGTGCATATGAAAAAAATGGTGAGATTATGTAAGGAGAGCATGCAGAAATTTAGAGTGATGGTAACAACCAGTGGAATGGATCCAAAAATAATGATAGCAGGCTGATAATTGCTTTAATTTAATAAAAAGACAGATGATGATTGCTTTATGTGGGGACCCCGACTCATAAGTCGAGATCGCCGAATGCACGTGTATAGTGATCCCAGAGATCAATGCTCACTGAACACACATAAGCTGAATAACAAGAGTCTTACAACCATACATACCGTCTTACACAAATTATGACCATTATGGTCAAGTATTACATAGATAAAGCCGCAAGGGCTAGACACCAAATAAACTTAAGCAGCAGAAATTCTTCGTCAGTAAGTAGAAACCATGCCACACTACTGGAATCAGCTACTTTGCCATCTGCCAGCTCTTTGCCGTCAGCTAGCCAAAAGCATACGGCAAAGAACTGGCTGATGGCAAAGACTTTGTTTGCCATCAGCCAGTTCTTTGTTGTCCGCTAGCAGACGGCAAAGATTCTTTGTCGTCGGCTAGAAGACGGCAAAGAGGGAGCATCCCCACTGACGAGCTGCTTAAAAAAAACTTAACGGCCCTCCCTCTTTGCCGATACGCTAGCGTGACGAGAGCAAAAGCAGGACGACAAAGGGGCGGACGGCAAAGATTTAACATATCCGGACGGCCGCCCACCGCCGCCTCTCTCTCTGTTTCTCTCTGCTCTTCACACGCCGCCGCCCCCACCACTCGCCGCCCCCACCCGCCCCACCACCGGCCGCCTTGTCGCCACTGCCGCCGTCGCCCTACCGGCGCCCACCCGCCCGTCGCCCCTTGCCGTGCCGTCTCGCCGCTTCCCACCGCCCCACCGCCCGGGCAAGGCGTCGTCGCCGCCCCCGCCCCCGTCGCCGCCGCCTGCCGTCTCGGCGCCGCCTCCCAGCCTCACGCCCGCCCGAGCCGCCGCCTTGCCGCCCGCCCCCTCCTCCACCGGCCACCTCCTCCACCGGCCCTGCCCTAGGTGAGCTCTACCTCCTCTGTTTTTCCTTTTTTTCTGTTTTTTTAGTTTTAGGTTTATGTTTAGTTTAGATTTAGTTTTAGTTTTAGGTTTAGTTTTAGGTTTAGGTTTAGTTTTAGTTTAGTTTTAGGTTTAGATTTAGTTTTTTCCTTTTTTTCTATTTTTTTAGTTTTAGGTTTATGTTTAGTTTAGATTTAGTTTTAGTTTTAGTTTTAGTTTTAGATTTAGGTTTAGTTTTAGGTTTAGTTTAGTTTTAGGAAAGAAGAAGAAGAAGAAGAAGAAGAAAAAAAGAGGAGAGGAGGAGAAGAAGAAGAGGAAAAGGAAAGGAAGAAGAAGAAGAGGAGGAGGAGAAGAAAAAAGAAGAAGAGGAAGAAGAAGAAGAAAGAGGAGAGGAGGAGAAGAAGAAGAGGAAAAAGGAAAGGAGGAAGAAGAAGAAGAAGAAGAAGGAACAAAAAGGAAGAAAAGGAAGAAAATGAAGAAGAGGAAGAAGAAGAAAAGGAAAAAAGAGGGAAAAAACCCGAACCGACACGGCACCCCGACCCCGACACAACACCCCGACCCCGAGACCCCGACCCCGAGACCCCGACCCCGACCCCGACCCCGACCCCGACACCCCGACCTCGACACCGACACGGCACCCCGACCCCGACCCGGCACCCCGACCCGACACCCCGACCCCGAGACCCCGACCCCGACCCCGACACGGCACCCTGACACCGACACGACACCCCGACCCCCGACACCTCCCGAAAAGGAGTTCTTTGGCCTTCCAGAGGACGACGGTGTCATATATTTGTGAATTATTAGTTAGGTCATATATTTTTCGATTTTTTTATGAAAAACATCATATATAATTGTGTTGATCGGGTAGTTTTGAATGTGCAATTGTTTCATCGCTGCGAGGTTTGGTGTTCGACGTCCTCGCCGTGCGTTTGAGGAGCTCTGCCTCTTCGTTTGTGGGTGCGCACAAATGACATGTCCTCTTCCCCCATTAATTATTTGATCTATTCCGATGAAACTTGATAGCTAGCTATATATGTGTCTTGAATCATCAGTATGCGTAACCAATATGTGTATCCTGTTCGAAAGCGTCATAGTTATAAATATGCATGCATTTGCATATTTATAACCTTGATTCTTTCGAATTGTCCAACGCTATCCATGGATAGCCCGAGTATGTGTAGATTGGGTTTGTTTTCCAATATGCTTTGCTCCGGATCCGACGCATAAATTTCGTCAGTTCCTCCCCTGTTGTTCTCCGGGTACACATCCTCTCTGTTTATTGCAGAGACGTGTATCAGGAGAAAAGCGGGGAGGTGCTGCCAAAATTTTGCGTCGGATCCGGAGCATAGCATGGGAAAATGAACCCAATCTACACATACACGGGTGGGATTAGGACCTATCATTACCTATTAGAGTGTAGGTTGCATGGACGTAATAAAATTGACAAAGTAGATCAACTGATGAATATATACATGGTGAATTACATATATAATTGTTGTGTGTCCAGTGCTCCGACAGTCAAGATGAGTGATCGTGCGTGGATGTATACCGGTCACACTGGTCAGAACAAATGGAGCGCTGAATGGTTCACAAAAACCAAGGGGTTTGTGCAAGCCGCATTTGCAAATAGCCAGAAGAAAACCTGGTGCCCCTATTTCCGGTGCGGCAATTGGGAAAAGAGGACAGAGGCTGAAATGGGCAAACACCTGCAGAAGAGTGGTTTTACGCCCGATTATACGGTGTGGACATTTCATGGTGAGTCTGCCCAATGTGACCGAGCTGAGGTGGATCATCGTTGCACCGACGAGCATGGTACCGGGATGGAAAACATGGTGCAATACTATGATGATGCTCCGGATTTGGACGAGGAGATGGAGGAATCTGCAAAGGCCTTCAATGAAATGTTGGAGTCTTCAAAACGTCCGCTCCACGAGCACATTGAGCTTTGTCAGTTGGATGCCATCTCACAAGTAATGGCTCTGAAGGCTCAGTTCAACTTGGGCAGAGAATGCTATGACGCAATTATGATGATATTTGGACGCTTCGACCCAAAGGCCATGTACTGCCCGCAAACCTGTACCAGTCGGACAAAATCCTCCGTGCACTGAAGATGCCCTATGAGAAGATACATGCCTGTGAGACAGGATGTGCCTTAGTTAGGCTTGACTATGCGGACTTGAACTATTGTCCCATTTGCAAGTCTTCCAGGTATATTGTGGTAGACAACGGTATGGGTGAGAAGACACAGACCAAAATCCCCGTTAGTGTTCTTCGGTATATGCCAATTGTACCAAGACTTCAACGTCTTTTCATGGTCTAAGAGACGGCTAGAAAGATGACATGGCACAAAACAGGCAAAAGAACCGAACTAGATACAGATGGGAATCTGATGATGGTACACACATCGGATGGTCTTGCGTGGAAAAAGTTTGATGAATTACATGCTGACAAAGCGGAAGATCCGAGGCATCCTTGAGTCGGCATCAGCACAGATGGGTTCAGTGTGTTTGGTATGACGGTAGCCCAATACAGTTGTTGGCCCATATTTGTCTTTCCACTCAATCTCTCCCCCCCCCCCCCCCGGGACAGATTATGCAAAGAAAGAACATTTTCCTGACGTTGATAATTCCAGGGCCCAACTATCCGGGGAAAAATATGAATGTGTACATGCAACCGCTTAAGGACGAATTGTAAGAAGCCTGGGATAATGGGTTCAAGACTTACGACGCCTATAGCAAACGGAACTTCATAATGCGTGGCTGGTACATGTACTCGACGCATGACTTGCCGGCGTATGCGTTATTCGTTGGCTGGTGTGTGCATGGAAGGTTCCCGTGCCCCACATGCAAGGGAGCTCTTGAGTTTTGTTGGATTCAGGCCGGTCGCAAGTTTTCTTGCTTCGACATGCATAGACAGTTCCTGGATCCTCGCCATAAGTTCAGGAAAGACAAGAAGAACTTCATCAGAGGTAGAGTTGTCAAAAACTATGAACCACCTGCATTGACAGGCCAACAGACCGTGGATCAGTTAAACGCTTTTGAGCCAGATCCACAGCGTCCAGGGTACTTCAAGGGGTATAATACTAAGCACGCGTGGACTCACAAAACATGCTTATGGGATCTGCCTTACTTCAAAGACCTCCTTTGCCCACACAACATCGACGTGATGCACATTGAGAAGAATATCGCCGAGGCACTTTTTGGTACATTGTTCGTCATAGATGGGAAGTCAAAGGATAATACTAAGGCTAGAGTCGATCTGGAGGCTCTATGTGATAGGCCGTTACAAAACATGAAAGAACCGAAAGGAAAGCAGAACTGGACGAAGCCAAAGGCATGGTTCAATCTTGGAAGGCCAGCTATGAGGTAAATTATCTTGTGGGTGCAATGAGTTGATGTTCCCGATGGGTATGCAGCGAATCTAAAGAGGGGAGCAAATCTTGATAAATTGAAGATATTTGGTCTCAAGAGTCATGATTGGCACATATGGATTGAGCGGGTAATGCC
Source organism: Aegilops bicornis (assembly GCA_021605145.1). Taxonomy (NCBI): domain Eukaryota; kingdom Viridiplantae; phylum Streptophyta; class Magnoliopsida; order Poales; family Poaceae; genus Aegilops; species Aegilops bicornis. The sequence goes on along the minus strand of JAHIAL010000070.1, from coordinate 587,170 downwards.
GGTGATGTTGCGTGGCTTCATCCCTGAGGAGGAATGGCTAGTACTGGCAGAACTCAGCTATTTCTTCCGTGTTCTTTGTGCGAAAGAATTATCGCCTGGCGTGCTAGAAGAAATGGAAGAGTTGGCGCGGAGTTGATCTCGCAAGTTAGAGAAGATCGTTCCATCGGGCTTCTTTAATCCAATGCAGCATTTGATTTTGCATCTCCGACCGAGGCAAGATTGGGGCGTGCAAAATCGTTGGTGCTACCTAACCGAGAGGATGCGTAAGACGCCGAGAAAAATGTAAAAATAAACGTAGAATTGAAGCATTGATGGCTGAGGCATTCATCACAGAGGAGGCGGCAAACTTCGTAACAGCACACTACGAAGCCAAAAATCGTCATTTGCATAATCCGAAGCCTCGGTACAATGCTGACGACCCCAAAAAGGGTGGATCCAACCTCAGCCTATTCAAAGGGAATCTCGCTTTTGACTAGTGTTTCACATCCAGTATCTCTGGATAACGAAGAATGGCGGACCATTTCGTTGTATATCTTCAACAACCTGATAGAAGTGCGGCCCTACATCGAGTAAGTACATTGTTTCGCAACTTCTATTTCCTTTGAACTGCTCTTATTCCTGGATATGTCATACAGTCGATACGTCGCCATATTCTCGTAGGAGCGGAGATCCAAAAGGATTCCGTCGAAGAGTATGAGCTTCTCGCAAAGCAAGGAGGCGGCTATCCCGGTTTCATCTCTTGGTTCAAACAAACGGTAATTTCTATTAGACAATTTCATTTCATTCGCTAATTTGTGCGTAATGCAACAATCCTTTCATATTAAACTTGTAGGCTAATTCAGAGTCTATGGACGCCGAATTGAGACAAGTCGCTAATGGTTTTGACTATAAGGTCCGTTCGTTTGACAAGTACGACATCAACGGGTATCGCTTTCGTACCTATGGCAAAGAGCTATCTATGGCTGACCGAAAGTCTACAAATTGTTGTGTATCTGCTATTGGCGAAGGAGGTAACGAGTATTATGGGAGAGTTGAAGCAATTTATGAACTTATGTTCTATGGTGAAAACCCACCGAATGTCGTAGTCTTCAAATGTTATTGGTTTCACCAAGGAGACTAGAAGGACTCATGAACATATAGGGCTAGTTGAAATCAACCAAAGCACCCATTTAGATGTTCACGATGTCTATATTACGGCTCAACAGCGACTCCAAGTATTCTATCTATCGTGGGCCTGCCAAACTAATCCAAATCTGAAAGGTTGGGATGTCGTTTATGAAGTGCCGCCACGTGCTAGACTTTCTCCCCAAAGGAAGAGGATTATGAACCTCACATTAACCAGACACATATGAAGGAGAATTCTTCCAAGAGACACGTCTTTCCAAAAAGCATTTCAAGAACCGCTATACTTCACCCCAAAACATTGAAGTAGACAGCGACAGTGAATTCGACATCACCCCAGAGGAGGAACAAGAAGAGCCGGAACAAGAAGAGGTTACTGTTGCGGATGACCTGTCAATGCTTGACCGATTACGTTAAGGTGGCCTTGCACATGTTGATGCCAATGAACCCTATGAGCCCATCATTGATTATAGTGATGATGATGATTATGCATTTATTGATGATACTGATCAAGATTATTAGTAGTGTCAGGTATTCAATTTTTTATGTTGTACTTGATGATGATACACTTAAGTGATATACATATTATTATTCATGTCGGTACTTTTTTTTATGTTGTACTAATTTCGTTTATTCTTTGTCATGGCAGGTGTTGAAAGATGGTGGGCGCTGGTCGAGAGCGCGCCGAGGCCCCTTCTTCGTCAGCGCGTGGTGCGAGGTCTACCATTCCACACACACCTCTCCGCCGAGTGTTGCTGGACAGTAAGGCGACACCTCCGGGCCCTCCTTCGTCGACCGCGGTGCCCAGCTGGGGACGAGGTAAGAAGAAGAGAGGAGGTGGAGCACGTTGTCGCGGGAGAGGAGGTAGGGTGACTCTTACGGCGCCTTCCTCGCCGCCGCCCCCAGCTGTTTCACCGGAGCACGTGACTGCTAGGGTGGACTTGTCTGAGGAGGAGGCTACACCTATTTCACCTAGGTTAGCTCATAAACGACCTATTTCACCTAGGATAGCTCATAAACGACCCATTTCACCTAGGTTAGCTCATAAGCGATCCATTTCACCTAGGTTAGCTCATAAACGATCCATTTCACCTAACTTAGCTCCAAAATGATCCATTTCACCTAGGTTAGCTCATAAACGACCCATTTCACCTAGGTTAGCTCATAAACGACCCATTTCACCTAGGTTAGCTCATAAACGACCCATTTCACCTAGGTTAGCTCATAAATGACCCATTTCACCTAGGTTAGCTCATAAACGACCTATTTCACCTAGGTTAGCTCATAAACGACCTCTTTCACCTAGGTTAGCTCATAAACGACCCATTTCACCTAGGTTAGCTCATAAACGACCCATTTCACCTAGGTTATCTCATAAACGATCCATTTCACCTAACTTAGCTCATAAATGATCCATTTCACCTAAGATAGCTCATAAAACGATCCATTTCACCTAGGTTAGCTAATAAACGATCCATTTCACCTAAGTTAGCTCATAAACGATCCATTTCAACTAATTTAGCTCATAAATGATCCAGTTCACCTAAGTTAGCTAATAAATGGCATATACTTCTTCTTCTAGTCTTCTTCTTCTTCTATTCTTTTCTTCTAGTCTAATTCTTCTTCTAGTCTTCTTTTCTAACTTTCTTATTTGTCATTTTGCATGTTTCATTCACTTCACGGAAGCTTGACTTCCTATGATGATTGCTTGTTTTTTCCTTTGATGCACTTCTTGTATTCTCGCTTCGCTTGCTATGATGGAATTAACTTGCTATGATGAAACTAGGTTGCTATGATGAAACTTTGCATATTGTAATATGTATGGATCGATGGAACTATGTGCAACCTACTATGTATGTATGGATGGATATATATGTGCTGGATATTTATTATGTTGGATATATATGTGCTGGATATTTATTGTGAAAGAGTCCTGTGATATATTTGCTGTTATAATTGTTGGATATAAGAAAAACAGAATAAAAAAGAGGCAGTGCAGGCTCTTTGCCGTCCGCGGCAGACGGCAAAGATCCCTTTGCCGTCGGTGGCAGACGGCAAAGGGGGCACGTGGCGCCCACCCGTGCTTCCTGACAGATGGGTCATTTGGCAAATTTGCCTACCATGGCGGACGACAAAGCTAAGCTGATGGGAAAGACTTTGCCTTTGCCGTCCGTCGTGGCAGACGGCAAAAAACAGCGAGCGCTGACGCATTGCTGACGTCAATTTGCGGACGGCAAACAGGCACTCAAATTTGCCGTCCGCTGGCTGACGGCAAAGGCCGCCGTTAGCCGCCTAACGGACTAACGCTGGCGGACGTCCAGTATTTTGCCGTCCCTCCTCTTTGCCGTCCGCCGTTGTAGGCAAAGGACTCTTTGCCGTCCGCCATAAAAAGCCGACGGCAAAGGACCTGTTTGCCAATTCGTCTTTGTCGCCCCTCTTTGCCGTCCGGCCACCGACGGCAAAGCTCTTGCCGTCCGCCGTGGCGACGGCAAAATACTGGATTCTGTAGTGCCATCTCGCCTTAACCCTACAGGCATTCTCGACCGAAACGTCCTAGTTCGCATGTTCGTCTCCAAAGGACTCTTCTTCGAACTCCGGTTCTTCCATGCCTGGCCAATTAAATAACCAGTGGCAAGCCAATGAGTACTTTGAATGTACTCGCAAGCGACCCATGTTTTGGTTCAAGATACAGCAATGCATGATATAGGTAAATTTTTGCAGAAAGCTAGTTTTGAGTGCAATGACATGTTCAACAACTTTTAAGACATGCATCAGGAGAATTCAAGTAACCATGAGGACATGTTACAGATATCAACATAAATAGAGTGGGCATCAACCCAACTCAATCATGTCAAATCCTTTGACTTGACCCACGTAGATCTTCCCACTTATCCAAACACACACACTGATTTGTAAACATGTGGACGTAGCCCAAGAGCGGTTACCCAACTGTCCTTGACCATGGACACGGCTATTCGAATAGTTTTACACTCCGCAGAGGTTGCACACTTTACCCACAAGATCCGGGGAGCTTCCGTGTCATCCACGACCCACGATACCTCAAGTACCCGGGGTAAGCACCCGATCACTATCTTTCCCTAGATGACACTAACAAGGAGTCCACTCGTTGTTCCGTATCCTCACGATGTACATCATACGAGACTCACTCGAGATCGTAACATCCGAGAGGGGACACAACGGTGTATCCGGTGCCTTGTGAAAACAGTCATGGCCGCCCTACCTGGCACGACCCCGTCCCGAGAGAGAGCACCAACTCTCCCCCATCACTAGTAATGCGGTCTCCAAGCTAGTATCGGCCTATGTCGGTGTACTAGAGTAGGGGTACCCTAGTATCCCAAACTCGTGCACGGGCAGTTGCAGCACCCCGCGGCAGGGCTTGCCTGGTCACCGCCAAGATCCTCAGTGGTTCCTTTGGAGCCATTCAAGAACAAAGTATTTGACTAAGAAGACAAGGCCCCGGCAAGAGGAGCTTGCCGGGAAGGCCACTCAAGGCACGCAGAAGACAAGACCCCGGCAAGAGGAGCTTGCCGGGAAGGCTCGGGGCGTGACAAGCCCCCGGGCGCGACAAGGATTCAGCCGCGGCAAGGCGCTTGCCGCGGCAGGCAACCTCTCTTCATCTCCGCTCCAGATCATCTATCAACGTGTCGCCATGGGACCATTCCATGCGCGCGTGTCAAGAGGCTGTGCAGCCAGCGGAGAGCAGCGATAAGCGGCGCTGACAAGCCCACCATCGTGGAAAACGGAGGCGCACCTGATGGTCCCTGTTGCACTGTTTAGGCGACAGGGACGGGCATTTAATGCTTTTGTCCCTTGCCGTCAGAGTTAGGTATATTGCACGCATACCTTTGTACAAGTAGGTGTACCAACTACTGTTTTACATTTGTACCCTCCTCTACGTTGCCACCGCCGGAGACCCTTGAGCATATAAAAGGAGGCCCATGCGCATAGCGTAGAGGGGTTCGCCAGTTCGACTCATTCGACACCAGAGACACTCACGCTAGGTTTTGTAGCTCTCATCGCTCCCTAGCAAGAACACAATACAATCAGACAAGCAGCAGTAGGAGTTTTATCTCTCCGGAGAGCTCCGAAGCTGGGTAAAAACTGCTTGTGTGCCTCGCCTCGATCCGCTCTTCGTGCGGTCTCCGCCCCCCTCCGAACCACAAGGGGCCTGGTCCGCCGGCCCCATAGGTGTTCGTGGGTCCGATCAGCCTCCCCGACATCTTTGGCGCGCGCCAGTAGAGGCGTCGAGGCTGTGTGAACCTGATCCGGCGTTCACACGAGCAGCGTCTTCATCATCTTCAACATCTTCATCAACATGCCACCGAAGAAGAAGGCTTCGGCGGCAGCGGAGCCGTCCGCGTCGTACCCACCATCACCGGAACAAATGGGTGGTGGAGCAGACGCTGGCGGAAGAACGGGCGCCGGCGAAGGAGTTCGTGACGCTGCCAAGTCCAAGGACAAGGCCGCGCAAACCTCGGCGTTCGCGACATCCCCGCGCCCATCTCAGAGACGCGGGACCAACAGCGTCATGGCGTTCACAATGCCATACGCTTTCGTTGGATCAAGACCCTCAAGACCAGCGTGCACGCCAACACGCTGGCACAAGCGAGATACGGTCGCTTAGACGGGATGCTGCTCCTTCTAACATAGTTAGAAGTCTGAGCGTATCACGCTCTTCGCACCGTTCACCATTGCCACCCACTACTCCAGCAGAAGCTCTGGCGAGCTCATTGCTCCTCGACTACCTCCAACGGCCGACAAGGTCGACGAGTGGAGGGCCACAATACAGTAGTCTCATCGGCCGCTTAACGGCGACGCTCCGCGGCAACCGAGTGCGCCATCGCTGCGGCAAGAACGCCAAGCGAGCCGGTGGCGACGAGATCGTTGGAGGTGCAACTACCATGCACTCTCCGCCCCGAAGGCCAAGATCGCCGACTCACCGGATACACCTCGACAGCGACTCCACCGCGTCATCGGATCCATGAGCTCGCCGCGATCAGCGCCAAGTTCTTCATGAACGGCAACAAGAGGATGCTCGAACTCGCATCGAGCACCGGAGAGAAGCGCGACGTCAGTCCGACAAGCGCGCCGGGCCCTCTGTTGACATGCGCGCCCGGAAGAACCAGCGACTTGCGATGCAGCGGTAGGTTGCCCTGCGTTCACTCGTGAGCCGCGGCAAGTCCGCGGGCCCAGCCAGAAAAAACTTCAAGCCAGACGTGCCAGAGAAGTACGATGGCAGGACGCACCCGTCGGAGTTCCTCAGCATCTACACCATCGCGGTGCAAGCTGCGGGGGGACGGGACGACAAGATCCTCGCCAACTACTTCCCGTTGGTACTCAAGCCCAACGTCAGATCTTGGCTCATGCACTTGCCGGACAGCTCCATATCCTCTTGGGCAGATTTATGCCATCAGTTTGTTGGCGCCTTCACAGCGCCACAAGCCTCATGGCCAAGAGAGTGACCTTCATCTGCCGCCCGAGAAGAAGGAGAGTCCTGCGCAAGTTCATTCAAAGATTCAGCCGTGTGCACTACAACATCCTGGATGTCCACCCCTGCGCGGTAATCGCCAAGCGTTTCATCGTAACGCGGCGGAACCGCAGGATGAGGGAGGAGATGGCGATGTGCAAAGTCAAGGATGTCGATGAGCTGTATGCCTTGGCCGACAAGTGTGCACGCGTTGAGGAAGGAGGAGACTCCGGAGAGAATGCGAAGCATGATCTCGACAAGTGAGGAGACCGCCCGGCAAAGAAGAGCCGGCGGCGAGGCAACATGAAGAAGAAAGGCAGGGAAGTGTTAGCTGTTGAGCAGTCCGGCAACGGAGGTGGCGACAAGAACGCCAAGGCTGGTGGCTCCGGCAAGGAGGTTGCCGCCGATGCCAACCACCAGTCTGTAGGGGCCTCCGACAAGCAGGACGGCTCCGGCAAGCAGTACTGCAAAATCCACCGCACCAAGGGCCACGACCTCCAGAGCTGCAAGAAGGTCGAGCAGCTTGTTGAACAGCAGAAGGCTGAGTACGAGCGACGCGACAAGGAGAAGGCGGCCCAGGAAGGTGCTGGAGGAGCAAGCAAGAAGAGAACCGGCCGGGGAGGACGCCGCGGCAAGGCCAAGCAGCGGCAAGGAGACAGACCTCCCCGCGGCCGCGACAAGGATGAAGATGACGACGACGACGACGAAGATATAGAAGACGACGAGGCCGATGAGCAGGAGTTTCGGAAAGCTACTGAGGTCCTCTGCGTTGACGGGGGTGCTTCCCTGCATACTTCCCACCGCCAACTCAAGCAGTGGATGCGGGAAGTTAATGCAGCGGAACCATCCGTAGAGTCACGCAGGCCTCTGAAGTGGTCCAGCACGCCTATCATCATTGACATTGAGGACCACCCTGATCGCATAACTGCGGTCGGGTGCTTGCCGATGTTGGTCTCACCAACCATCCGCAACCTCAAGGTCACCAAGATGCTAGTTGACGGCGGGGCGGGCTTAAACTTGATCTCCTCCGCGGTCCTCCAGAAGCTTCAGATCCCTGACAGCAAGCTCGAAGAGACTGGCACTTTCCAAGGAATCAATCCGGGAAGGAGCAAGCCGAAGGGGAAGATTACGTTGCCGGTAACATTTGGTAGCGAGCTGAACTTTAGAACTGAGAGGGTCACATTCGACGTCGCTGATTTCCCATTGCCTTACAATGGGATACTTGGCCGTCCAGCACTCGCCAAGTTCATGGTAGCCTCTCACTACGCTTACAACTTACTCAAGATGCCAGGCCAGATAAGCATCATCTCTGTCCATGGCAACAAGAAGGATGCTCTTATCTGTGCCGACAAGATCTACCGGGATGCAACAACCGCAACAGATTGCCAAACACTTGCCGCTGAAACTCCCGGGGGGAAGAAGACCAAGCCCAAGTCCGACAAGAGCTCTGATGCCCACTCCGGCAAGCGCACCTCTTCGGAGTGCTGCGCTACCGTCGAGGACGCACCATCGAGCTCCACCGGCAAGTGCAAGAAGAAGATGGCAGCTCCGCCAAAGACCAAGAGGGTGTCCGCCAAGGAGGACGGCACTGGTGGTACCTTCACCATCAGCGCCTCTCTCGAACCTAAATAGGAAGGCGCGCTCGTTGCTTTCCTGCGGGCGAACGTCGACGTGTTTGCATGGCAACCATCTGACATCCCGGTGTTCCTGTGAAAGTGATTGAGCACCGCCTGGCCGTTTGTCCTCATGCGCGGCCCGTCAAGCAGAAAGTAAGGAAACAAGCAGTGGAGCGTCAAGAGTTCATAGCAGAAGAGATCAAGAAGTTGGAAGCAGCAGGCCTTGTCAGAGGAGTGCTCCATCCTACGTGGTTGGCCAATCTTGTAGTCGTGCGCAAGGCAAATGGGAAATGGAGACTTTGTATTAACTTCACGGATGTTAATAAAGCTTGTCCCAAAGACCCGTTTCCCTTGCCGCGCATCGACCAGATTGTTGACTCCACGGCTAGATGTGATTTGCTTTCATTTCTTGATGCATATTCAGGATACCATCAGATCTTCATGGCAGAAGAGGATGAGGAGAAAACCGCATTCATTACTCCATGTGGCACATATTGTTTCATACGGATGCCTTTCGGTTTGAAGAATGCTGGTTCAACGTTTGCAAGAGTAGTCCATGACGCTTTTGAGCCGCAAATGCATAAAAATGTAGAAGCCTACATGGATGACATAGTGCTCAAGAGCAAGGACAAAGCAACTCTGCTTCAAGATTTGGATGAGACCTTTGCAAATCTGCGCAAGATCAACCTCAAGCTCAACCCCGAGAAGTGCGTGTTTGGAGTCCCTTCCGGCAAGCTTCTCGGGTTCTTCATGTCTCAGCAGGGAATTGAAGCCAATCCCGACAAGATCAAGGCCATTGAGCAGATTGAAGCACCAAAGCGCGTCAAGGATGTCTGAAGGCTTGCGGTTGCGTAGCTGCTCTTAGCAGGTTTATCTCTAGGTTCTGTTGAACGCAGCCTACGCCATTTTTCAAAATTTTGAAAAAGGCGGGTCCCATGCAATGGACTCCGAAGCGGAGGCTGCTGCGCAGACTTAAAGAGGTACTGTCCTCCACTCCAACACTTGTCGCACCTAAGCCACAAGAGAAGTTGCTTTGCTATATATAGCGGCAACCAATCAAGTGGTTAGTGCTGCGTTAGTAGCGAGAGGGAGGCGGATGATGAGCTAGCAACCACGGCAGACACATCCAGCGACAAGCGGGGGCTTCGCCCGGCAAGCTCTGGTCCCGACAAGGACGGATCTGCTTGCAGACACAAGCAGTATGCGTAAAAGGATGGTGCAGCGCCCAGTTTACTTTGTCAGTTCCCTCCTGCAGGGGGCTAGATCAAGGTACTCTGGTATGCAGAAATTGCTTTTCGGCTTTCTCATGGCCTCGAGAAAGCTGCGCCATTACTTCCAAGCACATGAGATAATAGTCGTCACTCGCTTTCCGCTGAAGAGGATACTGCAGAACCCAGAAGCGACAGGCAGGATTGTCGAGTGGGCACTTTGGGCTATCAAGCTTTGGCCTCAAGTTTGAAAGCACTTCAACTATCCAAAGCAGAGCATTGGCAGAGTTCATAGCAGAATGGACGCCAACACGGATGAAGAAATTCGAGACGAGCATTCCCGTCAAGGAAGCAAGCAAAGAGTGGTTGATGTACTTTGATGGTGCTTTCTCGCTGCAAGGCGCCAGTCTTTGGCGTCGCTTATAGCACCCACCGGAGAGCACCTCAAGTACGTAGTCCAGATGCACTTTCCCAAGGAGCAAGCGACAAACAATACTGCAGAGTATGAAGGTTTGCTTGCCGGTCTCAGGATCGCAGTGGACCTTGGGATCAAGAAGCTTATTGTCAGGGGTGACTCGCAGCTTGTTGTCCGCCAAGTGAACAAATATTATCAGAGTCCATTGATGGAATCCTACGTTGATGAAGTGAGGAAGCTAGAAGAGCACTTTGACGGCCTGCAAATGGAACATGTTCCAAGAGCTCAGAATGATATTGCTGATGGCCTGTCAAAGTGCGGTGCACTTAAGTTGCCTATGGAACCAGGGATTTTCGTGCTCAAGCTGACTCAACCAACCGTAACACCATCAATCGGATGTAACAAGAAGAGGAAGTTGATCTCTGGTGACTACTTCCCGGCAGAGCTCCCCGAAGCCGCCGCCACGAAGGTCCCCAAGATCGACGCCAACAGAGCTGAGGGGCAGTCTGCTCCGACAAGCCCCAGGGTTTGTTTCGTTGAAGCAGACGCTCCCGACAAGTTTTGCTCCGGCAAGCTTGCCGGGGAACATCAAGCTCCGGCAGGACCGCAGGTCCTTGCCGTGGAAGCTGGTGTTCCCGCAGCAGCAGATGTGCCTTTAGTCCTTGTTGTCGAGCCGCAAGCTCCAAAGATGGGCACAAAGAGATTGTCCATTTCCTTCGTGACGGAGAACTTCCAAGAGCAAGAAGAAGCGGAAAGAGTAGCCCGGCAGTCAAGTATGTACCGGTTTGTCGACAAAGACACCTGCATGTAAGAAGACTCAACGGTGTGAAATTGAAGTGTATTTGCCGGGAAGATGGACAAAAGATGTTGGCAGAGATACACGGAGGCATATGTGGTCACCACATTGGCGCAAGAGCACTTGCCGGCAAAGCTTTCCGGCAAGGTTTCTTCTGGCCGACAGCCCTCCAGGATGCAAATCGCACAAGTAACCAAGTGTGAAGCGTGCAGTTCCATTCCAAACAGATACACCAGCCAGCTCAAGCTCTCCAGACGATCCCTTTATCCCGGCCCTTTTGGTCTGGGGCTCGACATCTCGGCCCTTCCCCGAAGCTGTCGGGGGCTTTGAGTACTTGTACGCCGCCATCGACAAGTTCACAAAGTGGCCGGAAGTGGAAGCGATGAGGAAGGTGACAAGACAACAAGAGTCAAGTTCTTGGTCGATTGTTTGCCGCTTTGGAATCCCTAACAGGATCATCACCGACAACGGCACACAATTCTGAGCCGCACCTTCATGCAAGACGTCCAACATCTTGGCGCCAAGGTTCTGCTTTGCTTCGCTGTTGCTCACCCGAGAAGCAACTGTCAAGCAGAGAGAGCTAATGCTAATGTGATGCGCGGGCTCAAGACCAGAACTTTCGACAGGCTGCGCAAGTGCGGAAGAAACTAGATTGAGGAGCTACCGGTGGTTCTTTGGTCGATCAGGACGACGCCAAATCGAGCCACTGGCCAAACACCCTTTGCTCTAGTCTATGGAGCAGAGGCAGTTCTCCCCACGGAACTCGTATACGGATCGCCTCGAGTGCTCGCTTATGATGAGCTTGAGCAAGAGCAGCTGCGACAAGATGATGCTACCGGTCCTTGAGGAAGATCGCCTTCAAGTCATGTGACGAGCCGCCGTTATCAAAGAAGCTTTGGCGCCGCTACCATAGCCGCAAAGTTAGTGCCAGAAGCCTCGAGGAAGGCGACCTTGTTCTTCGGCGCGTTCAGTCCGCCAAGAATTCAAATAAGTTGACGCCAAAGTGGGAAGGCCCTTATCGGGTGAAACGAGTCACTAGGCCTGGCGCTGTCCGCCTTGAGACCGAAGATGGCATTCCGGTGAGCAACTCCTGGAAGGCCCTTATCGGGTGAAACCAGTCACTAGGCCTGGCGCTGTCCGCCTTGAGACCGAAGATGGCATTCCGGTGAGCAACTCCTGGAACATTGAGCATCTTCATAAGTTTTACCCATAGGGCGCGGTTGCCGGAACCTGTTCCGGCAACCACCTTTTGTACAAGTCTTGCCGCTGTTGCATGTAATCCTTTGTACAAAGCCGGGCGCAGACCCCGTATATCAGTAAAGCTCATGTGTTACGCACAACTTATCAAATTCATGCTTTCATCATTTTATTGCATGTTTTGGCTAACACTTTGTGCAGCACCCACACCCGGTAAGCAATATCGAGCCACTAGGCTCCATGAATTTATTTTCTCTTCTTTCTCTTTCTCAAAGAAAGGAAGGTTCCCTCGCACAAGTTAACCAGGGGGAAGGAGAAGATAATACCATGGACCAAGCGCCGCCGAGGAAGTTTCACCTTATCGGGAAGCAAACGATGTAAGAGCTAAGTTGCCAAAGTTTGAGCAATCAATTTTAAATTTTTAAGTTATCTTCCTCGAACGATAGTACTTTGTATGGAAAACACATGCGCAGAGGAACCAACTTCATGACTAGTCGCGCCTTACTTTGTTTCGAGTCCGCTCAACAACTTAAGTGAGCTGTAGCTAGTCGCGACAAGGTTGCTTGTCGGAGGCAACATCGCCAAAGAAGCTGCCGACGTTCGCACTCGGCCATGCGCAAAGGTGCCTGCACCGACAAGTTCCCTAATTGCGTAGGGTAAAAACGTACAAAGGAAGGAATCAAGTAAAGGAAATAACATTGCAATGATCGCCTAAGATAGAGTATATTACAAAATAACTTGTCGCTGATCTAACAAAGTGTTCTAAACATGATCAGCAGCGACAAGGGAAAGATAAAGTTGGCGGCCTAGTCTACGCGGTCGCCGTCAATCCGCTTGATCTTGTTCACCTTGTCCACAATGGGTGCGACAAGGGCTTTGAGCGCCTCCACGTTGGCATCTGGCGGCAAGGATCTGAGGACGCCGTTGAGGTTGAGGCCTGGATTGCGGAAGGCCACCTTTATCAACACCTTCTCGAGGGCTCCTGCACAGATCTGGCGTGATTCCTCGGCCACCTGCTTTGGGACCTCTTCCCGAGTCAGCTGGAGGCCCGCCACCACGCCTTGAAGAATAAGCTGAGCTTGGCGCTGGGTTGGAGATGCTCACGGAGGAGTATGCAAGATCCGCCATCCCCAGCTCCATCACTGCCAGGATGTCGGCAGCAGATCCACAAGACCTTCAGTCCAGTGCTCCACACTCTCCCTCAAGGCGCTCTGGGTATCAACAGCATTCGCCAGCAGATCCTCCTTGGCCTTGATCGTCTCCAATAGGCCCACCTCCCGCTCTCTGGCACCGTCCAGCGTCTGCGTCAGAGTGGTCAGCTTCAGCTCAAGATCCGCCTTGGAATCCTTGGCGGCGTCGAGCTCCTTGCCCCTATCAGCGAGACGGCCCTGCAGCTCGCCAAGAGTGTAGGCGTCCTTCTCGCGCTCATGCTTGAGCGCGGCAAGCTCCTCGCCGCTCTTCTTGAGGCTGGCCTCCAGCTGTGCCACCTTCGTCTTCAACTCTTCCTTGGCGGCCTCGGCGGTAGCGGCAGCATCCTTCGCTTCCTTAAGCGCCCCGCCAAGTGACTCTTCGCGCGCGACAAGCTCTTCCTCGTGGCTGTCCAGGTTGATCTTCCGCTGCGCCAGCTCGCTTTCCTGCGCGGATACCTTCTCGGCGGCAAGCCGCTGCTCCTCCTCATGCGGCCTTCTCGAGGATGAAGGCCGTGCGCTCTTGGCGAGTAGCGCCCGCTCTTCCGCCACGTTCCGAGAGCTTCTTGGTTAGCGCCCGGAGCTCTTCTCGCGCTTCTCCATATCTGCTCCTGCCCTCGCGACAAGTGCTTCCGGGACTCCAACTTGGCTTGCCGGGCGCGGTAGAGCGACAGCAGCTTCTTCAATTGCTCCTCCTCAGACTTCGCCGCTGCTGCTTGGCGCGTCCACCAGCGTCGGCCAATGAGGCGAGTAGCTTCGCCATCGAAGGTCTCTCCTTCGACCGGGCGCCTGAGCTCGACTCCTGTGGAGTTTGATGAAGACGAGTCGCCGGCCTTCAAGTAGGCGCGGGCTGGGGCTCCTCGAGTTCTGATGCTTGTGGCGGGGGAGTCGGCGGTCGGTGTAGCGCCTGGCGCTCCTGCGGCCTCAGGGCCGTCAGTGCGATTGCCCGACCCCTCGCCGGCTTCCGCGTCGGCAGCCTCGGTGGCCTCCTCGCCGACAGGGTCGTCAGCGACGGCCTCTTCTTCCACAGCGGCGGCTTCGTCAGTGTTGCCGCGCGCTTCCTCCTCGCCAACAACCTCGACCTCCATCGGCTCTGCATCAGACAAAGAAAGAACAGTTAAGCAAATATTCAAAGAAAACAGAAGAAAACAAGCCCAAGGGAAATTTTCGCGTAAGGGGATTACCTGCAATGGGGTCTGCAGCCATGGTCTCGACCACTGGAGGATCACTGGCGCTGCCCCTTGCCGGGGTAGCCTCCCTTGCCGGAGTAGCCTCCCTTGCCGGAGGACGCTCCCTTGCCGGAGACTCCTCCATTGGCGGCGTAGTTGCAGCAGATGGAATCTCGGGGGCGGCTTCCGGGCCCTCCTGATGAGGCTGCTCTTCTCCTACACAAACAAACAGTCAGATATCAATGAAGAAGGAGCACCCACGCACACCTAACAGTAAGGAGAAAACAGCATACTTACTCTGGGGGCTGTGCTGGGGGCTGCTCTGAGGAAGGGTTGCCGGGTCCGGCAAGGGGGTCTCAGACGCGTCCCCTGTTACCACGGATGGATCGTCCTCAACGACGACCGCCGGGATCTTGGCACTCTTCGATGCTCTCTGGGCTAGCGTCCTGAAAAGGAAAGAGTCCAGAATGAAGCAAATCAGATTCAAGATGAAGCAACAAAATTGAAGAAATACAAACACAATATTGAAGCTTACTCTTCTTCTTCCTCCTCGGAGCTGAGCGCGGAGAAATCAAACTCCGGCTCACCTCCGGCGCGACGAGGCGGAGGAGTAGGCTCTCTTGGCCGCTTATGGAGGCGTCGGCGGTGGCTCGGGAAGATCCCGCCCGGTTGTCGCAGCGGTGTGGGGTGCTCCGGCAACATCGCTTGTCAGCGGTAGAGCGTCGCTGGCGCTTCTTGTGGACCATCTGCCGCCCCATCTCGTCTCCGGCCTTGCGGAGACGCCTCTTCAGCGGGAGGGGCTCCGTGGCGGCAAGTCGCTGGGTGGTGGAGAAGAAGCGCCCTCGGCTGGTCCGCCGACTCGCCTCGCTCGGCAAGCTCTTCCTCACCGGGCGAAGCTCCTTCGCTCGGCAAGGCTTGCCGCCTTTGCTGCGTCTGCCTCCTCCACGATGTACCCAAAAACGCCAACGGCAGCAGCTGCTGCCGCCTCCTCCAACCTTGTGGCGATGCGCGCCATCTCTTCGTCAGTGGTGTCGCGGGTGAGCCTCTTCTGCTCGTCGGATCGGATAGGCACTTCTTCCAAGTTGTCGAAGAACTGCTACACGATCTCGTCAGAAGGCTCCTGCCAGGTTGGAACGATCCCATGGGAATCGCACAACAGCATCATGCTGCGGATGCGGTCGAGAGCAGAGTTGTTGCACAATGGGACAACCCCCCTCGACAACATAAACCACTCGGGGTGATCGGGGTCGTTCTTGAACAGCTCTAGCAGCATCGCATCCAGCTCCAAGACGGTGAAATTCCAGTTCAGGCCCGGGCGCAGCCTCATGATGTCTGCTGCATTTTGGAACTCCCAAGAAGGCCTCCTCCTCTCCTGCAAGGGAGCGATGCAGCGGCGAAGGAAGTCTGCGCCAACTGCGCCTACGGTTAATCCGGCAAGCCTGAGGCGCAAAATCCGGGTCACAGCTATCTTCAATCTAGCATCCTCCGGCGCCAAGCTACTCCAATCATTGCCGCGCACTACTATTGGGTTTTGGCGCACGGCAGTGAAGGGCTGCGGGTTCTCCTCTACGATCCAACACCAGTTGGCTCTCCACTCCTCCCACTCGTTGCGGAACTCTCCTTCCAGATATGCTTCTTTCTTGCCGACCCTGGAGACCCAAGCTATCCCTCCAGCAAGCGGCTCCCCTCTCTCTACGCAAGGCATGAAGAAATGGCGGAAGAGGGCTACGTTGGGGTGGATCCCGACAAAGTTTTCGCAAAGGTGTGCGAAACCGCCATGGTCGTAATGGCGTTGGGGTGAAATCAAGGAGGCGGAACCCGTATGTGTTCATAATATCACAGAAGAATTCGGAAAAGGGCGGGCAGAGCCCGCAATAGAAGAAAAGGGCAAAGAAAGCATACCCAGTTGGGGCTAATTCCGAAGCGGAGGCGGGGAGTACCTTCGTGCGCGGATGCGCACGCGTCTCCGACCGTAAGAGGTAGAAGAGCTCCCTCGGCTCCTTTGCTTCGAGCTGAGGGGAGAAGATGGCCCGCCTTGCGCAGCGCCATGAGCCGCGCCGGCCGATTTCACCCCCTTCCCCTTGTCGGCCTTCGGAGCCATGGTTGAGGCGGTGGGGGAGGTCGACGGCGTTGAGTGTGCTTGTGGCGAAAGGGGGCGGAGCGCTGCTCTCTTCGCACTGGAGAAGAAGGGGGGAGCGGCGGTGGTTTTCTTGACAAGACAGCAATGGCGAGGTGGACGGCCTGCCCCTGTCTCCCCTGTTTATAAGGAGGGGGATGGGGCGGACGTTCCGCTTTTCCTAATAAAGAAACCCCCACGACCACGCCCACGATCTCTCGCACGACGCCACGTTTGGTGCGTGCCGTTAGTGGGGGACGTGGTGGGTCCGGGGCAAGTAACGGCGTGATCAAGGCCGCGTGTGACCGTGCACTGTTTTGGGCCTGGCCCGACAGCGCTCGGCACAATGTGCCCAGTTCGGGGGCTCTGTCGGTGTACTAGAGTAGGGTACCCTAGTATCCCGAACTTCGTGCGGGCGATTGCAGCACCAGCAGGGCTTGCTGGTCACCGCCAAGATCCTCGATGGTTCCTTTGGAGCCATTCAAGAACAAAGTATTTGACTAAGAAGACAAGGCCCGGCAAGAGGAGCTTGCCGGGAAGGCCACTCAAGGCACGCAGAAGACAAGACCCCGCAAGAGGAGCTTGCCGGAAGGCTCGGGCGCGACAAGCCCCCGGGCGCGACAAGGATTCAGCCGCGGCAAGGCGCTTGCCGCGGCAGGCAACCTCTCTTCATCTCCGCTCCAGCTCATCTATCAACGTGTCTCCATGGGACCATTCCATGCGCGCGTGTCAAGAGGCTGTGCAGCCAGCGGAGAGCAGCGATAAGCGGCGCTGACAAGCCCACCATCGTGGCAGGCGGAAGCGCACCTGACAGTCCCTGTTGCACTGTTTAGGCGACAGGGACGGGCAATTAATGCTTTTGTCCCTTGCCGTCAGAGTTAGGTATTTTGCAATCGCATAATCGCATAAGTAGGTGTACCAACTACAGTTTTACATTTGTACCCTCCCCACGTTGCCACCGCCGGAGACCCCTTGAGCATATAAAATGAGGCCCATGCGCAACGAGGGGGTTTGGCCAGTTCGACTCATTCGAGACCAGAGACACTCACGCTAGGTTTTGTAGCTCTCATCGCTCCCTAGCAAGAACACAATACAATCAGACAAGCAGCAGTAGGAGTTTTATCTCTCCGGAGAGCTCCGAAGCTGGGTAAAAACTGCTCGTGTGCCTCGCCTTGATCCGCTCTTCGTGCGGTCTCCGCCCCCCTCCGAACCACAAGGGGCCTGGTCCGCCGGCCCCATAGGTGTTCGTGGGTCCGATCAGCCTCCCCGACAGCCTAGGTAATCAATAATGCCCTTTCCCATATAAGGGTAGAGTGGTTGCGCATGTAAGGTTGGAATAACGGTCGCAACTTAAAATAATCCGTTTTGGAAACAACACACACTTGCCTCGGTACACCACTTCGTCATCAAGTGGTTACCCAACTCATCATCTCCCCTGGGCATAAGTGGCACCTGATGGGGTTTTCGAAAAGTCTTTTGAAAATACTTTGTCTCCATCACCATGCATATTCCCGTCCCTTTTTGCGTAGCACTACTTTAGCATCCTATCTACTCCCACCGGCATAACCCTCATAGAAAGGTAGGGTCATGCATCATGCAAGTGTCAACGAGAAAAGCAACGGAGGCAAACCACCTCAAGTGGTCACCATTTTATCATGACTTCGATGCAAGCAATAAAAGTGCCATATGACATGCATAAAAAGGGTTTCTTTGACATGGTCAAAGGGCTGCTTGCCAGTTTTAACAAAGTCTTCGAGGTCTTCAAATATCTTTGGTCCAACTCCGAGCATTTCGTCTATTTCGTCAACTATCGTCGAAAACAACCATAATAAGCAACACGACAAGGCAAGAATAAAAGTGCTCAAAAAAATGTGAGTTGGACTTTTCTAGGATACCTCTGGTCATATGAGGAATGACCAAGGTGATTTCATTGGAAGTTGATCAATGGATATTTCTAAACATTTCAATATGATGGAATCAATGGATTTGATGGATCCACAATTTGTCCACAGAATGCCATTTTATAAAAATGAGTAAAAGTACCCATTAATTCAGGCATGATTTTAGAAACATTTACAAATTGGTTTCACTGGATTTGGAGTTGAAATGAATATAATATGGATTTTTGAAGTGGACTTATGTGGATAAATGACCTTTTTAAAAGGTTCAGTGAAAACCAAGGACAATAAATGTCCACTATGGCCTATTAAATAGGACTTGATTTATGGAGTCTCTAGAAATTTGAATCATCAAATTTGGAGTTTATTTGATTTATTTGTGGATTTTACAAATTTACAGAAAAAGAAAAAGGAAAGGGAAAGGGTTTTACCCTTATCCAACAAGACCGGGCCTTGATTTAGCGATGGGCGGCCCAAAGTGACTCGGCCGCGCGGGTGAGGAGGGGTGACGTCGAAAGCGCATCTCTCCCGGCCCGTCTCCACTTAAACGGCGGGCCCGGCTGGTCGCCGACGCCAGGGGCCCAGCCAGTTATCACCTACCTCCCGCTCGAACAGAAAGCGAGGCGGGGAGGAGGCCGAGTGGGCGCCGCGCTCTCCCGGGCAGCACGGGCCTTCTCCGGCGGCGCCCGGCACACCGGCGGACTCAGCGCGACGAGGCGCACCTGTCCATGTGCTGCACGCACGCGCCGATGCTCGGAGTTGAGCAGGGCTTCGGGTCCAGCGGATGGCGGTGGCGGGCTTTGTGGTGGCGCCCGCTTTGGCTGCGGAGGAGGGGTCCTAGGGTGTTGGGAAGGTTAGTGGAGGCTTGGGGGGGTGCCACGGACCGGTTCGGAGGAGGAAGGGAGGCCGGGCCGGCTCGAATTTGAGCGGGGGTCCGAGGCGGCAATGGCGGCAGAGGAGGAGGGAGAAGGCGCAGGCGGAGGAGTGGGTTGGTCCGGGGGTGCATGGGAGGGAGAGATAGCAGTTGGAGACGAGAGAAGGCTCGGGGGTGGCCTTATACGGGCGCGGCCGGGAGGTGCCAGAGGGCGGGCGACGCCACGGCCCGTGGCGTTGCCAGAGGCCAAAAGGGCATTCTGGTGCGTGCCTGGGGCGCTCGTGGTCGTGGTCTAGGCCGAGAGGAGAGGAGAGACGCAGCAGGGCGAGTTCCAGGAGGTCCCGCACGAGTGCGGCGACTGGCGGACGCGAGCGACGCTCGGGCACACATGTCAGAGGTCACCGGAGAGAGAAGGAGGAGGGGGCCGACCGTCTTGCGTGTCCCGGACGCCGAGGCGGCCTCGGGGGCCACAAGGGGAAGGCCCTAGGTGGTCAGAAGCCTCGGGCAGGACGTGGCTACAGTGCCCTGGTGCATTGTAGCATGCTCCAGAGCATGCATATGGCTGGCATTGGCATCTTTTTGGCGCCCAGGGCGTGGCCACTAGTGTCTAGGGGGTCAGGGTAGGAGTAAACAAAGGGGTGGTGGCCTTGGATGCCCTGGTGACCCAATGGGAGAGAGGTGGGGTTGAGAGGGAGAGAGAGAAGTTGCTGTCCAGGGGAAGGTAAATGGGGTGTTTCACCCCTTAATCATTGAGCAATGGCCGGGGAGGGTTCTCGGAGGTTCTGGTGATCGAGTTCAAATTGTGGTAAAAACTTGGGCTCATGGAGATTAGTGGAAGAGGTCAAAATGATGATTTTGGAAAATTGGCAGAAGGTGTTTGTTGTTGGTTTGGGCAAGAAAATTAATTCCACCTGCCATGAGAATTAACTGGATGGAATGGCACTTAGAAATAGTGTGTTCCACCAAATTTAAGCTCATTTGGGCAAAGTTGACGGTGCAACTTTTGTAAACCCTAGAAATCAACAGAAATGGGTTTTCCAATATCTAGTCATGCAAAACCATTCTCCTTGATGCACCACTTGGTGTAGTGTCATCATTTGGAGATTTGAACATGTCCACAAAAATTCAGATCAAAAGGACACACTTGGCAATGTAGAGTTGTTCAAATTTGGTTCTGGACAGGAAGGGTTTTGGGGCACTTTGATCAATATAACATTTTCTCCAACTTGTGCCATTTGGTCTAGATGAATGATTAGACCATTTGAGCATGTTCACAAGGTTTGAGAACATTTGGACATGTTTGGCAATGTAAAGTTGCTCAAACTTCAAAATGGACAGAAATGGTTTTGAGGGGATTTCATGGGGTTATACTATTCTCCATGACATGATACTTGTCAAGATCATCAAACATGTCATATGTGACATGCCAGAATTTTCTTGGAATGTTTGGAGAATATTTCCTTTGTAAATATTTCAAAAGCTTGAAATATTCAGAAAGGGTTTTTGAGGGATTTAACCAATATTTTGAACATGACCATGTGTTGAAACTCCTATATATGGACAATATATGTCCACTGAGTTTCCCTAGGTTTTACCAAATATTTTTAAAGCATAAAAATAATTTTAACCTATTAAAGACCATTTCTGGCCTAAAGAAAAAGCCTTTAGATAAAATAGGTAAATAACTTTTAAAATTATATTTTGTGGTTTCTGGGTATCCTATATCTAATAGGAGTCAAATATATTTTTGGAAAGATTTTTACTGCCCTTAATTAAGTACTTGCAGTGCAAACCTCAATTCAGGGGGTTTTGGAAAACTAATTTTTAAAAATACTATTTGGCCAAATTATTTTTGTAAGAAATTATTTTTATGTCCTATACACATGGCATGATCATTGGTTCAAGAGTTTGGAGCAAGGAGATGAAGTATAGGAGTTGGAGGATTTATTTGATTTTTAGAGCACTTGCAAACAACAGACAAAAACCAATCAAGGCAAGGTCCAAAACACTCAAAAGTTTTTGTCAAACCACATTTTATCATGATTGTTAGCTTAAGTGTAGTGGCATGAAAATCAGGGTGTGACACTTTACTATTTGTTTCCCACCCAAGATGAACAACATAGGCATACCCTAGGTGAACCAGATATTAGACAAAGATACTATTCATTGCTTCCTCGATATTTGCCCCACAACTAATTTAGAACTCAAGTTTGAACATTAATTTGGACCTGACTTGGAGTCCAAGAGGTGAACAGGACAATACAGTAGCAAGTAATTTTAAGCAACGCATAACATAAGCAGAAACAAAAGAGTGCGACCTCTCTTGTGGACCCGTGTACTCCTTAGGTTCATCTGCTGAGTCGATGATGGTGATGCCGTTGCGGTGGGTGCCGGCGGTAGGGAAGGAGATTTGAGGTGGCGAAAGATGGTCAGGAGTCGTGATGTTTGGTTTGGAGGATGTTTCTGTTGATGGAGCAGCTCAGTTGAGGTGGACGACGTCGTGGCAGGAGCAGGACAAACCACACAAAGTTCCCTTCGACACCTACCTGTAACTGAAGTAATTTTGTAAGGGCTCATTTGGCTTGCATGATTCTAAAAACGCAGGGACAGGAAAAACACCGGAATAGGATAGGAATGCACATGGTAAATAGAGCATTTGTAAACACATGATTTCTGTCAACTTGAGTATTTGGTTTACAGGAATTGGAAGAGCAGAGGAATGCAAATAAACATGGCCAAAATAAAGTGAAACCATATGAAATTGTGTACAGTTAGAATGTTATTCTGCCACTAATGCACTTGGTTTTGTTTTCATGCATATGATTTTGAAAAGTAGGTCCAGGTGGATGTTTTGCTTCATTCCTTTCAACAAAATGCATGAATAATTGAATAGTAGAGTGCCATTGGAAAATTCCCTATTGCTATGTTTTTTCGTTGAACCAAAATAGCCCTAATGGATCGACATGAATGTATAGTAATAAGTGATGCAACAAGTGTACAACCTCTTTGCCGTAGCCGTGTCGACCTCAACATCATTGGGTTGGTCATTTGAAGCAGTTGGAGGCAGAGGTGGCTGTCGGAGGTGTGGAGGAAGATCTCGAGGAATCAGAGACGGGCGTCCGTGGCACTTCTACATTGTGATGGATCGTTTTGTCGTTGGAGCAGCCCGGTGAGCCGTAAGACGTCAAGGTCGAAGCAGCACAAGACAGACATCGTCAATCTCAAGTGGGATTCTAATAGCACCTCCAATAGATGATGTAAAATAGATGTAAAATTTACATCACCAAAAACCACCTGACTACAACAGATGAGGTAAAAACTGTTGACTCTGAACTTAACCGTCAAAACTGAAATTTACTGTGGAATCTGAATGTTACTGTCGAAACTGAACGCAATGGTAGCAGAGAGGCACTTGAAATGTAGTTTAGGGAGGGCCTGCAGTTCATC
Organism: Aegilops bicornis; assembly: GCA_021605145.1. Lineage (NCBI taxonomy): Eukaryota > Viridiplantae > Streptophyta > Magnoliopsida > Poales > Poaceae > Aegilops > Aegilops bicornis. Next base: position 564,637 of record JAHIAL010000070.1, on the reverse strand, counting down.
TTCAACCTGCACCCCACTTCGAGCCGCCACCACCATGCCTCGAACCGCTGCCCCGGCCGCCTCGCTGCCCCGAAACAACTCCCCACCGCCGGTCCGCCGCCGCCCCGGCCAACCCTATAGGCCCCCCCGCCCCCACCCTGAACCCTAAGATAGATAGTGGGGTACCTCTCACACGAGCCCCCGTCCCTGCTGCGGGTGGTTTTCCTTAACTCCGGCGAGCCCCCCACCCCATGAAAATCGACTGACCCAAAAGTCGATTCAGTCGACTGAAGTGTAGCTAAATTGGAGCAGAGCAGCAGCACGAGCGAGGGGGAGAGCAGCAACAGTAGCGCGAGCGAGTGAGAGCCGGAGCAGCAGCAGCTGGGCGAGCGAGCGATCGAGCGAGAGCCGGATCAGCAGCAGCAACGCGAGCGAGCAAGCGAGAGCCGGAGCAGCAGCAGCAGATCCGGCTGGTACGGACGCCGCTGCCGTGGAGATGTCGCCTGCGGCGCCGGCTTCAAGGTAGCCGCTCGATGGGGGTGCGGGATGGAGCACCGTAGGCGCCGGGAGGTCGAGCTAAGGAGAAGGTGCGTTGCGATGAGTGTACAACCTCTTTGGTGGCACCGAGTAGGCCTCGGCTTCGTCCGAGGAGTCGGTGAGGATGTTGCGGTTCTGGTGGAGCAGGTTAAGGCGGCGCTGTGGGGATGGAGCAGCCGCGATAGACGAGGCAATTGTCGGAGCAACTCCTTGGAGGTGGAGGACGGGGCGGCTGAACCTGCGGGACGATGAGATGGATGACGGATCCTCATCCGGGGAGGTGGACGAGGGACGTCGAGCTGTTGCGGTGGACGACATCGTCGGGGAAGAGGCTCTGGCTAGGAAGCGGTGAGGTGGCGGACGAAGGAGGGTGGGGTTTCGTGGCTGGAGCAGAGAGGTTATGGCGGCCTAGGATTTCGAATGGCAAAAAGGTGGCGATGGGAGGGGGTGAACAATGACTTAGGGACGCGCTTGTCCAAAATATAGGGTGTTTTACAAAAGTACCCCGCACCGATTTGAACTAGGGGCCCTTTCGGCTCAGGTTTAGAAGGGGGATTTCACGTGTCGGGATTTGGCAGCTGGAGGGAGTTTTCGCGCGTGTTGTAATTTCGGGATAGCAAGGCGCGGGTTGTGAAGGCGCCAGTTTTGGGAGCACGACATCTGAATTTTCGGGATATAACAAGGTGCGGGTTGAATTTTAGGGACAAGCCTAACGTGTAATATTGTACTTGCACGTACCAAATCAATTCGCACTTCCCTCAACCAAAAAGAAAACGAAAAAAATAAAACTATTCACACCACACAAAGAGAGAGTCTTGCCCCGTTTTACTATAAAATGCTATTTAAAGCTACTCATACCAACAATTTAGTGCAATTAAATGCTATTCGGTAGTATGAATCCATTTTATGTCCAATTAAATTTTTTTGCTTGCTGTATAATGCATGTAACCATACCAACATTTTAGTGCATTCCAAATGTCTATACTACCGCTACAATTCGAACTGAATTTGAATTCGTTTCTCTATTTCAATAACAAATCTACAATCATGATTGTTGCTAACTTCAATCATCATTCGTGTATTACCTTAATAACACACCACATGATTACTATAGAGATAGATATGAACAATGTGTACTACATGAACTCGAATCCTATTTTTTGAATACACTTAATGTTGATTCCAAATAATAGTACATTGGATGTACTAACTATATATTCATAATCTAAACCATGTTCCATACGTGTACACCGTGTTTATCACACATAGTATAGTGCCCGCCCCTCACATTATGACAAGTATTTAGACCTGAGCTGCAAAAGCCACACATTAGCCCAAATTATGATCAATGTTCTATATGTTATACGTAGTACTAGCAAGATGCCCATGTGTTCCACACAACATCAACATGATCAAGGGGAGGCCTAATTTGCAAATATGGAGAGCGGTGTGGGTATCTTTTTTCAAAATTGCCATAGTTTCCTTCCTATCCGTCAGATATAAATCGGACGGCCTATATTGCAGGATGACACCATCATCAACAACTCCGTTTTTTATAAGAGTAGAGATAAAATATATTATATGTAGTATAACATGTTCATAACCACACCATGTTATCACCGTTATATATATTCACACATGCATCGGTTTAAAACACTATGATAAATTCTTCAAATATCCGAATTCGCTTTTTATAATGAAGTATGATCTCTATTCGTCTTTTACACCCACACAATCCTCTTATCTTTGTAGCTAGCTAGTGCTAACTTTCTCTCGTGCATGCAGACGCCCGCATCCCTCTAACCCTCCCTCAGCATTCTCTAGCTCCATCACACAAATTTGTCTTTTCACTTTAGGTCGTTCACCCACGGTGTGTGTAGGCCCCGGCTCCTTCTTTACGGCACACATCGATCGATATGCCTCTCTAGCCAGTGTGCACTGCACAAAACACAAGCTTCCCTCTTCTCTTATCACCGTCCATGCCTCACTCCCACCACTCTTTTCATCAATCTCAGACTCGCACACTTCTCCCCTCGCTATAGTATGACTCTCGCACCACCTCCTAGATGCATCCCTCTCTCTATCCTTCTCCCGTGCCTCATTTGCTTCTAACACACAAATGCATGTATACCGATCGATCTCCCAACATATACCGAGGTGGACTTTAACTATTCCCCCCCCCCATCGATCGACGTACCTCACAAGTTATGTCTCTCCTTTCGCTGACAAAGGACGATTGATCTTCCTATGTAGTTATGTCTGCTTACCACATCCATATCGCCCCCCATCATTCGTGCATGCCTCCTGACCCGTCTCTCACACGCACGTGCACAGACAGGCAGCCATCCCCTCTCTTATTGATATTGCAGGATTGCCCTGTGCTTGTCTAGCAAGCCTATCCCACCATTTGTTAGAAGCAACTCCACTACCACCCCCTCCAAAAATCTAGCTCTGTCTCTCTCCCAACCTTATTCCTCTCCTACACATATGCATGGATGACGATCGATCTCCCTTAATACATGAGGTAGATCGATCTCCCTTAATACATGATGTAGGCCTCTCTCTTCCTCCACACATATACCAGCCATTGTACCTCTACAGTTAATTAGGCCTCCCTCCCCCCCCCACCACACACCGATAGTCGAGTGCTGTAGGTAGGTATCCATGCCATAGAGACAAACTGCACATGTCCCCTCTCACGTTCCAGTAGGCCAGCCACTCTATATCCTTGACATGGGCACACACAAATTTGATGGCACTCTTTATCGATCGCGTGCGCGCACACACACATCATCCCTCTCTTCGATTCTATGGACACCTCAAGCCGATGATACCTCCACTCTCTTCTCATGGATCGCCCCCTCTATATATATGATATATCCAGGACTCTATTTCACACACATTGCATATGTTACATTTTTTGATTGACCACACCCTCCCCTCCCCCCCCCCCCCCAAAAAAACTCTCACGAACCCACACACTATATCTCTCTACGTTTGTATCTCTCTCACACAACCCCACATAGGTGGTGTACGTATACAAGAAGAGAATAGGTGCACCGTGCACGTACTCACGCTTCGTGCCCAGCCACACCCGCGCGGGTACAGGGTGGAGCTCATTTCTGAATGAAATGGCAGCCCACGTGCTAATTTGAACGCGTGTAGCGGTTGGTTACCTACGGAGGTCGTGTACCACGCGTGCATGAAACAAAGTTCGACTTGATGCGTTGGCGGTTTATTTTTAAATAAAGTTATATCGCTCAACGGCATGCACATAGAATATAAAACGATTTTTATGGAGAAAAAGGTAGTCCGCTCCACTCTATACAATGGAACCTGCCTGCCTAGTTTGTCTCTCTTCAGAGTATCTCACACAAGGCTGCGGTGGCCTCTCTCTCTCTCTCTCGCCATTGGTCACTTATCCGGCTGCATCTCGTCCGCCAGCGGAAAGGGAGGACGTGCATCGTTTCTCCGTTCGACGGTGCCGAGGCAGCACGTCCCGATCTGCGGCACACGCCGTTCTCTCTGACCAAGCCCCAGCGTGTTAGGGCCTACGCCACCTGCTCGTTGCCGCAGTATGGGCAGATTCCGCCCGCCGCCGCTCACCTAGTTACATCCCGACGACCTCCAGGTATCCCCTCCGGCCTTGCTCCACTGCCCGTCTTCCCACGTCGCTGCATGTGGATCTTCCATAGTTCTTTGCCCAAAACGTAGCTCGTCCGGCGTATTTTCCATATTGCAATCTCGTCCTCACACCGTTTTAGACAAACACAACCGTGTCGTTATCTTCCCTTAGGACAAGGAATATGCTTCTTTTTTTCTTGTCGCATGTGTCATCAACTGTTATTGGCGATAATTGTTTCCTTTCTACCTCTTTTTTTTGCAAATAGGGCTATCCATTTCACCTCGTTGCTATTGCGACCTTTTGGTGAACTGCACAAATCACTTTTTTCTTAAGAGTGTTTTGTGCAGTTCTGCCAAAATGTCACACGGGCAACGTCTCTACATTTCATGGCGACTGCACAAAGGGAGATTTGTTTTGCTCTATCCTCCTCATCCAACTCCAAGCCTAATCTTCTCCAACTAGTTAGTCTTAAGAGAGACTGCAAAGGTGACCGGCTTCTATTTGTGTGTTTATTGTTTCATCAGCAGTCCTCTATTATCGTAGTGACACTTAATATCTTTGGAACAGGGACGCTCAGCTCTATTTTAGTAGAACTGCACAAAATGATCGGAATGTTGCATGCTCCAGACAGCTACTTTTTTCCCAACATGCCTTGTTGATTTAGACAGAGCTGGGGGGACGTTGCTGCCAATGAAAGCATGGATCAATTTTAATTTAACACCTTCTCACAACTTTGTCTTCAGTTGTGATGTAAATATTATCTCTGATTAGCAAGGAAGTTAGTTTTTTATTGTTTCCGAAAGAGCATCGATGGCAAGACACACGAAACAAAAGCTGAAAGCTCACACCATTGTACAATTTCATGTTGCTGGAAAATTATTTGTATGGTACGTCAATTATGGAAACAAATGAAGCTTGATAGCATTGCCGTAAGCCTCTTGGCATCCGGGTCCATGTGCCATGCACAAAATTATACTCCTTCGTTCCTAAATATTTGTCTTTTTACAAATTTCAAATGGGCATATTTTAGAGTGTAGATTCACTGATTTTCCTTCGTATTTGTACTCCCTCCGTTCCTAAATATTTGTCTTTCTAGAGATTTCAACAAGTGACTACATACGGAGAAAAATGAGTGAATCTACACTCTAAAATATGTCTATATACATCTGTATGTAGTAGTCCATTTGAATCTCTAAAACGAAAAATAGTTGAGTAGTCACTCGTTGAAATCTCTAGAAAGACAAATACTCCGGAGTATATTTAAGAACCGAGGGGGTAGTGCACAGCCGCATGGGAGACTCAGACCGGTCGTTGCGCCGTATTAATAGTGAGTAATGGGCAGTCAAATCATAAGCCCCACCTTTCCCACTGTAAGTTGCTCGGAAGAAGCAACCATCAATAGGCTCTTCTTTGAATCCGCTCATACTACTCCATCTGTCACTGTTTATAGAGCGCGCTTCAGAAAAAAAAGAAAATTTCTGGGACCAAGGCGACTAGCAGTCGGCCTGAAAAATAGCATTGGTAGTTATAGCACGGCGTCTATTACTAGAGGACATAATGCGTACACACATGCATGCAGTGCTTCCATCCCGGGTAGACACATGCATGCACGTACTCCACTCCGTAGTACTACATCGAGAGAAAATTGTGGTTACCACGCCCTAATTAATTGAGCATTAAACCAAACGCGTCTAAAGTCTCTCTGGTGGTGGAAATGCATTGAGAGAAATGCATCATAATGAAGCACGCCTTGTAAACTGTGACGGAGGGAGGAGTAGTATGAAGGTGCATAACCAAGTACACGTATGGCCAGACGGTCAACGCACCTCATCTTGGCATATCACTGACATGTGGGACCGGAGTGTGAGCAAACCGATCTCAATTGACGGCAAAATGGCCAACTCGCCGTTCCTTGAGAGAGACGAGGAGCAAGAACACACAGATGGGCTCGCATGGAGGCCAAGATATATTCGAGCATGGTTGATCGATATCATCATTACATGTTGGGCTGTCGTTTTCCGCCATTCTCTGGAATAAATGTGTACTTTATCAAAGATTAAGAAAAATAAGAGTATAGAGGCTCCACCATGCGGTTCTAGTAGTAGTACTACTCGTACTACTAAACCTTGCGCTTGGCTCTTCGCCTCTTCGTGAAGTCGAACAATGATGGTACTCTGCATGTTCTAGATTACGATGTATGCCTCTCGCAATCGACCTTGAATGAACTGATGCATGTCCACCGCTTTGGGCGAGGTACGTTGCATTAGTCGAGAAGGCGTAGCGAAGCTTCACCTTGTCCCGCAAGCTTCTCCTCGTTCTGCGAGTTGACGGGACACACCAACAAGTAGTGCTAGTCCATACTCCCTCCTTTCCGGTTAATATGGCTTAATCTTTTTTGCGGGTAAATGAGAGAGCTTTATTCATATATAAGCATTCTTAGGACGATTAGCCAAGACACTGGTCACTAGGAAGCGAGGTACCCCGCAAAAAAAGAAGTAGGAAGCGAGGTGTTTCATCAAGCCAGCTCTCGACCACATTCAAAGTGCAGGAAGCACGGTTCGCACAAAGATGCGCCGCAAGGTTTGCTGACCTGTTTACATGCTGAATAACAAAAAAGAGAGGAAATATTACCGAGCGCTCCTATTTATAACAGGATATGAGCCAGAATTAAGCGAGAATTGTGGCGAGTGTTCCATGCAATCAACTTCCATTATCACATGCGAGAACCCTCGAAGAGAACCAAATGTGTTGAAGATTGCTTTATCACATTTTAAAAATATAATAAGAGTGCAGACGCTCCTCCATCCGGTTCCTAGTACTAGTATAGTACCTCTATAGACTATAGTAGTAGTACTAGTAAACTTTGCGCTTGGCTGTTCGCCTCTTCGGGAAGTGCAACAACAATAGTACTAGTATAGTGTATGCTTGCGGCAATCTGACACCGAATTAACTATTGCACGTCCACCGCCTGAGCGAAGGACATATTGCATTAGTCAAAAGTTTATCCTTGTCCTGCGAGCCACCGCGCGCAAGCTTCTCCCGTCCTGCAAGATTCTCCTCGCTCGGCAAGTTGAGGGGACACAACAAAGTAATGCTAGTCCATACAACCTCCTCTCCGGTTAATATGGCTTAATTTCAAATGAGATAAATACACTGTCTGTCATTGTATATTTGTAAAAATATGGTCAGTGGACTTCATAATACGCTCATTGCGCTCAATGTATACATTTTTCGGTGTTTATACGGTCACTAGCTCACCCTGGCTGAGTATGTGTGTGCATGCACGTGTAGGTTCAGCACTTGAGCGTGACCGTGTGTGTTCCGTTGCATGCTCGGACATGCATGCATTAGGGCGTCGCGCGCGTTTTTGCGTCCATGTGTATGTGTGACTGTTGCATACACGTAGGGGGAGTACGTGTAGGGGCCACTAAAGGAGCAGTCAAATCACACAGTAAGTTAGTCGGAAGAAGCAACCATCATTTCACTCTTGAATGACACGTATGAAATATAAAATGGTTGATATGGAGAGAAAAAGAAAACCACTATATATACACTAGCAGGAGCCTAAGCTACAAGCCTGCTTGCTTGGGTTGCTCTCTTCACAAGCATCGAACGACGGTGGCCACACCGCTGGTCACATATCCAGCCTCATCCCGCAGCTGGGGGAAGGGAACAATGTTCTGCGTAGACGCGGTCGACATCGGCGAGGGAGAAAATCCACAGTCGGTGCGTCCCAATTGGGGGTGACCGTAGTATGGGCTGATGTCGCGTCCCAACCGCCCTTCTAGCTACAGCCTGACGTCCCAGGTAGTCCATCTTCCTTTTGGAGCCGACTTGCTCCACTGCCGCAGCTCCCCACGTAGCTCCATCTCCATGTCGATCTTTCTCTACTTCTACCGGCTTCTACTTGTGATGAGTTTATGTCTCATGAACTAGTGCAGATACTATTATTCTAATCACACTTCTTCAATATCTTTGCCATCGGGGATGCTCGGCCCGATTTTAGTGGAACCGCACAAAAGCATCATATGATCCGAGGGTGCGGCCGTCTTTCCTTGGCAGTTCTACTGGCCAGGAAATTAAATACTGTTTAGGGTTTAGGGTTTGAGTCGTAGTGACCCCATCGGTAGTTTTTCTTTCGTACACGCTCTCACAACTTTTGTCTTTAATTGTGAAGTAAATATTGGCTATGATCATGAATCATTGAGATGCATCGACATGCGTGTTAGTTTTCCTTTGTATTTAATGGAATGTTGTAACGGGGCAACCTTGGAGTAGGAATGAAAATGGAGTGGAAAGTTTCCGTTTTTCCGGAGAAAAAATGGAAACGGAGAGAAACCAACGTTTCATTTCGTTGGATCGCGCCATCGAGCAAAACCAATATGACTCGACCCCACGCGGTCGCTCGGCATGCCACTCACCACAAACCGAGTATACGATAACTTCCCCGCCTGCTTGTCGATGGATCGCGCCATGGAGTACTAGTACTACTGGAAGAGATTGACGAGTTGGGGAGGACAGCTAGTTGTAGCATGGACTCCCAAGAACTTTTTACATGCATGTTGTGGCCGGCTATTGCGACCTTTGAACGCGGAGCAGTCGCGTGCACCAGGAAGCGGCGCAGGCGACGCTCTCTCCGCCGGCGCGCGGCTTCAATGCCGGTGCCAGTGAGAGGTCGCGTCCGCTCTGGCCAGGCATGAATGCAACACTGACCATTTCGGGCGGGAAACACTGGCCTCTCGCTCTCTCACCCTCTCCATATCAAAACAAGATGACAGTATCCACACTATCTCTCTCCTCACCGGTGGTCACAGATCCAGCCGAATCCCATTTGCTGCGGGAGGTGAGGAGGTGCAGCGTTGATGTTGTCGCCGTCGGCGATGGAGGAAGCCGATGCGCACCATCCTCTTGGAGCCGGCACTGGCGCGGACGAAGGTCCTCCGCGCCCTTGTTCGCTGTCGTCGTGTGGGTAGATCCCGCCCGCCCGTCTAAGCAACATCTCACCCACCTGAGGTATAACTTCTTGTACTGGTCTAGCTCCCCAGGTCACTGCATGCGGGTTTTCTTCTATGCGACTACTCCCCAGCTCCCCATGTATAGTAGCTAGGGTTCGTCGGTTGGTCCAACATCCTACTATTATAGAGGAAATGCCACTCGAAAAGTTGTCCTGATTTATGCCTTGGTGGAGGTATACATTTTTTTCGACAAAAAGTACATGGTGGTTGTGCGGTCATTGTCCATATGCTCCTATTGCTGCTGCTAATCTAATACTATCACTGGTTAAATGAAGAAATGCTTTTTTTCTCGGGTATCCTGGTTTAGTTCCCATCAAGATAATCATGATGCTTACATTTGTTGGTGTACTTTTCATAATTCTTATTGACAATTGAGATGTCGTTGTTAATCTTGTAAAACAAAGTAACAACACTATATCCCTTTTCTATATTTTTGGAAACAGTGATGCGTATCTCCATACCCGGGCATGTCTTCCTCAATTTTAGTGGAACTGCACAAAATTGGATGGCCATTGTTGTTCCGCCTCACTGTCCTCTACCACGTGGTTCTTCCTTCCTCGAGCTTGACTATTGAGAAGAAACAGACCACAGTGAGGATTTGTCGAACTTCATAGGTGCCTCACCCAAACTTGATGCCAAATGGATGATGCATCACCATGATGACCTATCGATGCTCATGGTTGCGCCTCATGGTTACGTCGGCTGGTGAAGCTGGTCGATTTTCAATGAAAAACAAGCTGTCTTCCATCAGTGCTCTTTGCTTGTTACCCACAAAGATGATATCCTTCGTAAGTTCACCTTGGTTGCGTTGGAGACGCAGTCGTCTTTCACGTTGGTGCAATTTTATCACAGAATTGGCTATGAACCAAATGTTTCCTCGAAGAAGGATCGACGTTGGTACTAAGAGCATAAGTTTTGTATTGATTTCTAAGCCTTCTCACAACTTTGTCTCCAGCTCCCCTGTAATTTTCTTTGTCCAGCTATTAACTTTGATTAAAAAAATGGTGTGGACTAAAAACCCGGATGGACGTAGTAGCCCTCCATTTTTATTTACTCCGCATATTAGATTTGTCTGAAGTCAAACTTTGTAAAGTTTGACCAAGTTTAGGCCGAACACAACAAACCATAATTGTTAGAGATGGCAAACTGTACATACTCTCAAACCTTTCCGATAATTGAAATTAAAATTCTTTATTTGTACACACTCTCACACGTTTCCGATAATTTGGCGCATGTGTGGTTGTTCACTTAAGGGAGGGTAGTGTACTGCACGTGAAGGAAAGGAAGTGCGACCAGGACGCGTGGATCGTTAGTTCATCGGAAGTACTCCCTCCATTCCTAAATATTTGTCTTTCAAGTGGTTTGCAATGGACTACCACATACGGATGTATATAGACATTTTTTACAGTGTAGATTCACTCATTTTGCTCCGTATGTAGTCATTTGTTGAAATCTCTAGAAAGACAAATATTTAGGAATAGAGGGAGTAGTAGTTTTCTTCACTGGTACGTTAAATAAAGAGTTTCGTTTCGTACTTACACAATTTAAAACGATTGTTATGGAGAGAATAAGAAAACCACTCCACTATATATTAGTCATATACACGAGTACTATATGGACGCAGCTTCATTGACTTTAGTGCACCTGCCTTTGGGTTTATGACAGGTGGTGCGAAAATGTAGCTGGCCCACCTATCATACAGCCAAAAGCAGGTGTAGTTAAGGCACAGAAGCTCAGTCCGTACTACAGTATATATATAAGCTGGAGCCTCAGCGCTTGTTCGCTAGGGTTTGCACTCTCCACACTCTCGCTGCACTACTTATATATATACACGCTGGAGGCTCAGCGTTCCTTTGCTATGGTTTGCTATATTCACTGTCTCTCACCCTCTTAACCAGATCTAAGCAAGACTGCGTTGTGGTCTCTTTCTCTCTCACCCCCCTCACAAACAGATGGCGAAGGAGGCGTCCGGATCCCGTCGCACCGAGAAGGGGGGAGGTGCAGCGTTCACTCTATCGCCTTTGGCGAGGAAGGCAATCCACTGCCGGCTGCGCTTTTCTCTTTCACCCAGCGCCTGTGCGGGAGGGCCACCGGCCCCTTCTTCCATGCTGCCATACGTAGTGTGAGCAGATCCGACCTCCTGCCGCACGCCTTGCCACATCCCGACGATCCTAAGGTATAAGTTTCTTTGAAACCGTCATTGGTCTAGCTGCATGCTGATCTTTTTCGATTCTGTAGTCGAATCTAGGTCTTGGTTCAAAGAGGAAAGAAGGGTGCGGTGGGGTGGAGTATGAATCTAGGACGTGGTTCAATGAGGAAAGGAGGGAGGGAAAGTAGTATAGACTAGCTATCCAGCCGCTTTGCTGGTCGAAAAGGGAAAAAATGGGTAACCCAGTACACACATCTGTAAGGAACCCAACTCTTTGTTGAAAAGGGAAAGAAACTGGGGGTCGGGTAGTTTGTGCAGGACTAGATTTACTACCCTCACATCGGAAAAAGTTTCAAAGAGAAAAAATATGGGACCAACACAGATATGCTGCTTGGCTACATACTCTGCATCACCCATTTATACGTGTGGACGCACATGGTGCTGGCATGTCCCATGTCCCATCCACATGATCGTGCAGTGTGTTTTGAGATGTTGTGCTACTTGTATTGGTATTGTTTTAAATAAATGTTGAATTGAAGCTATTGTATTTTAAGCAATGCCACTCTCAGAATTAACTACTGAACTATTTTAAGAGAATTTCTCTGTTAATATGGATCAATCAACCGTTTTAGAAATGCTACTGTCCTATACTTTGTTTTGCATCAAGATAAGGTAGATGCTTCTCTTTGTGGCCGCATGTTTCATCCTCCTTTATTGGCAGTAATTGTTTCCTTTTTTGCCTCTTTTAAATCTGGGATATCTATTCAACTTGTTGCTATAGCAAACTTACATGCCTCACTGGCGACTTTACTTGATTTCAGAGTAACTGCACAAAACAAGATTGGATTTCCTATTCGTGTTGGCAGATTCGTACGTGATCTTGTGTGCGTCATGACAGGTTGGTACTTGATACGTCTCCAATGTATCTATAATTTTTGATTGCTCCATGCTATATTATCTACTGTTTTGGACATTATTAGGCTTTATTATTCACTTTTATATTATTTTAGGGACCAACCTATTAACCAGAGGCCTAGCCCAGAATTGTTGTTTTTTTTGCCTATTTCAGAGTTTCGCAGAAAAAGAATATCAAACGGAGTCCAAACGGAATGATGTTGGGGAACGTAGTAATTTCAAAATTTTCCTACGCACACGCAAGATCATGGTGATGCATAGCAACGAGAGGGGAGAGTGTTGTCTACGTACCCTCGTAGACCGAAGCGGAAGCGATCACAACGTAGAGGAAGTAGTCGTACGTTCTCCTCGCGATCCAACCGATCCCAGCGCCCGTTACTCGGCGCCTCGAGTTCTTGGCACACGTTCAGCTCGGTGGCGCTCCTCAGGCTCCGATCCGGCAAAGCTCCGGGAGAGAGAGTTCCGTCGGACGACGCGTGGTGGACGATCTTGATGTTCTACCGGCGCAGGCTTCGCCTAAGCACCACTACGATATGACCGAGGTGGAATATGGTGGAGGGGGGCACCGCACACGGCTAAGGAACGATCACGAAGATCAACTTGTGTGTCCTAGGGTGCCCCCCTGCCCCCGTATATAAAGGAGCAAGGGGGAGGGCGGGCCGGCCCTAGGAGGCGCGCCAAGGGAGGAGGGAGTCCTCCTCCTAGTAGGAGTAGGACTCCCCTTTCCTAGTCCTACTAGGAAGAAGGAAGGGGGAAGGAAAGAGAGAGGAAGAGGGAAGAGGGGCGCGCCCCCCTCCTTGTCCAGTCGGACTCCCCATGGGGAGGCGTGCGCCACCTCCTGGTGCGGCCTCTCTCTCCCCTCTTGGCCCAATAAGGCCCATTACTTCCCCGGGGGGTTCCGGTAACCCCTCCGGCACTCCGGTTTTCTCCGGAAACTTCCGGAACCTTTCCGGTGTCCGAATATAGCCGTCCAATATATCAATCTTTATGTCTCGATCATTTTGAGACTCCTCGTCATGTCCGTGATCACATCCGGGACGCCGAACTCCTTCGGTACATCAAAATACACAAACTCATAATATAACCGTCATCGAAACCTTAAGCGTGCGGACCCTACGGTTCGAGAATAATGTAGACATGACCGAGACACGTCTCCGGTCAATAACCAATAAGCGGGACCTGGATGCCCATATTGGCTCCTACATATTCTACGAAGATCTTTATCGGTCAGACCGCATAACAACATACGTTGTTCCCTTTGTCATCGGTATGTTACTTGCCCGAGATTCGATCGTCGGTATCCAATACCTAGTTCAATCTCGTTACTGGCAAGTCTCTTTACTCGTTCCGTAATACATCATCTCACAGCTAACTCATTAGTTGTAATGCTTGCAAGGCTTAGTGATGTGCATTATCGAGAGGGCCCAGAGATACCTCTCCGAGCAATCGGAGTGACAAATCCTAATCTCGAAATACGCCAACCCAACATCTGCCTTTGGAGACACCTGTAGTACTCCTTTATAATCACCCAGTTACGTTGTGACGTTTGGTAGTACCCAAAGTGTTCCTCTGGTAAATGGGAGTTGCATAGTTATAGGAACATGTATAAGTCATGGATAAAAGCAATAGCAACATACTAAACGATCGGGTGCTAAGCTAATGGAATGGGTCATGTCAATCAGATCATTCAACCAATGATGTGACCTTGTTAATCAAATGACAACCCCTTTGTCTATGGTTAGGAAACTTAACCATCTTTGATTAACAAGCTAGTCTAGTAGAGGCATACTAGTGACACTCTGTTTGTCTATGTATTCACACATGTATTATGTTTCCGGTTAATACAATTCTAGCATGAACAATAAACATTTATCATGAAATAAGGAAATAAATAATAACTTTATTATTGCCTCTAGGGCATATTTCCTTCAGTCTCCCACTTGCACTAGAGTCAATAATCTAGATTACATAGTAATGATTCTAACACCCATGGAGTCTTGGTGCTGATCATGTTTTGCTCGTGGAAGAGGCTTAGTCATCTGGTCTGCTACTTTCTTATCCGTATGTATCTTGCAAATCTCTATGTCTCCCACCTGGACTAAGTCCTGGATGGAATTGAAGCGTCTCTTGATGTGTTTGGTTCTCTTGTGAAATCTGGATTCCTTTGCTAAAGCAATTGCTCCAGTATTGTCACAAAAGATTTTCATTGGACCCGATGCACTAGGTATGACACCTAGATCGGATATGAACTCCTTCATCCAGACTCCTTCATTAGCTGCTTCCGAAGCTGCTATGTATTCCGCTTCACATGTAGATCCCTTCTGACGCTTTGTTTAGAACTGCACCAACCGACAGCTCCTCCTCCGCTTAGTGTAAATACGTATCTGATTTGCGATTTAGAATCGTCCGGATCAGTGTCAAAGCTTGCATCAACGTAACCATTTATCCTTAGTCCTTTTCAGGTATTTCAGGATGTTCTTGACCGCTGTCCAGTGATCCACTCCTGGATTACTTTGGTACCTCCCTGCTAAGCTTATAGCAAGGCACACATCAATTCTGGTACACAGCATTGCATACATGATAGAGCCTATGGCTGAGGCATAGGGAAGATCTTTCATTTTCTCTCTATCTTCTGCGGTGGTCGGGCATTGAGTCTTACTCAACTTCACACCTTGTAACACGTGCAAGAACCCTTTCTTTGCTTGATCCATTTTGAACTTCTTCAAAATTTTGTCAAGGTATGTGCTTTGTGAAAGTCCAATTAAGCGTCTTGATCTATCTCTATAGATTTTGATGCCCAATATGTAAGCAGCTTCACCGAGGTCCTTCATCAAAAACTCTTATTCAAGTATCCCTTTATGCTATCCAGAAATTCTATATCATTTCCGATTAGTAATATGTCATCTACATATAATATCAGAAATGCTACAGAGCTCCCACTCACTTTCTTGTAAATACAGGCTTCTCCAAAAGTCTGTATAAACCCAAATGCTTTGATCACATTATCAAAGCGTTTATTCCAACTCCGAGATGCTTGCACCAGTCCATAAATGGATCGCTGGAGCTTGCACACTTTGTTAGCTCCCTTTGGATCGATAAAACCTTCTGGTTGCATCATATACAACTCTTCTTCCGTAAATCCATTCAGGAATGCAGTCTTTACATCCATTTGCCAAATTTCATAATCATAAAATGCGGCAATTGCTAACATGATTCGGACAGACTTAAGCATCGCTATGGGTGAGAAGGTCTCATCATAGTCAATCCCTTGAACTTGTCGAAAACCCTTTGCGACAAGTCGAGCTTTGTAGACGATAATATTACCGTCAGCGTCCGTCTTCCTCTTGAAGATCCACTTGTTTTCTATTGCTTGCCGACCCTCGGGCAAGTCAACCAAAGTCCACACTTTGTTTTCATACATGGATCCCATCTCAGATTTCATGGCCTCAAGCCATTTTGCGGAATCTGGGCTCACCATCGCTTCTTCATAGTTCGTAGGTTCATCATGATCTAGTAGCATGGCTTCGAGAACAGGATTACCGTACCACTGCAGTGCGGATCTTACTCTGGTTGATCTACGAGGTTCTGTAGTAACTTGATGCGAAGTTTCATGATCAACATCATCAACTTCCTCACTATTTGGTGTAGATGTCGCAGAAACCGGTTTCGTGATAAACTACTTTCAAATAAGGGAGAAGGTACGATTACCTCATCAAGTTCTACTTTCCTCCCACTCACTTCTTTCGAGAGAAACTCCTTCTCTAGAAAGGATCCATTCTTAGCAACAAATGTCTTGCCTTCGGATCTGTGATAGAAGGTGTACCCAACTGTCTCCTTTGGGTATCCTATGAAGACACATTTCTCCGATTTAGGTTCGAGCTTATCAGGTTGAAGCTTTTTCACATAAGCATCGCATCCCCAAACTTTAAGAAATGACAACTTTGGTTTCTTGCTAAACCATAGTTCATAAGGTGTCGTCTTAACGGATTTTGACGGTGTTCTATTCAGCGTGAATGCGGCTGTCTCAAGAGCATAACCCCAAAACGATAGCGGTAAATCTGTAAGAGACATCATAGATCGCACCATATCTAGCAAAGTGCGACACGACGTTCGGACACACCATTGCGCTTGTGGTGTTCCGGGTGGCGTGAGTTGCTAAACTATTCCGCATTGTTTCAAATGTAGACCAAACTCGTAACTCAAATATTCGCCTCCACGATCGGATCGTAGAAACTTTATTTTCTTATTACGATGATTTTCAACTTCACTCTGAAATTCTTTGAACTTTTCAAATGTTTCAGACTTATGTTTCATTAAGTAGATATACCCATATCCGCTTAAATCATCTGTGAAGGTGAGAAAATAACGATATCCGCCATACGAGCCTCAACATTCATTGGACCACATACATCTGTATGTATGATTTCCAACAAATCTGTTGCTCTCTCCATAGTACCGGAGAACGGGGTTTTAGTCATCTTACCCATGAGGCACGGTTCGCAAGTGCCAAGTGATTCATAATCAAGTGACTCCAAAAGTCCATCAGTATGGAGTTTCTTCATGCGCTTTATACCGATATGACCTAAATGGTAGTGCCACAAATAAGTCGCACTATCATTATCAACTCTGCATCTTTTGGTTTCAACATTATGAATATGTGTATCACTACTATCGAGATTCATTAAAAATAGACCACTCTTCAAGGGTGCATGACCATAAAAGATATTATTCATATAAATAGAACAACCATTATTCTCTGATTTAAATGAATAACCGTCTCGCATCAAACAAGATCCAGATATAATGTTCATGCTCAACGCTGGCACCAAATAACAATTATTTAGGTCTAAAACTAATCCCGAAGGTAGATGTAGAGGTAGCGTGCCGACCGCGATCAAATCGACTTTGGAACCATTTCCCACGCGCATCGTCACCTCGTCCTTGGCCAGTGTTCGCTTAATCCGTAGTCCCTGTTTCGAGTTGCAAATATTAGCAACAGAACCAGTATCAAATACCAAGGTGCTCGGCGAGCTCTATTAAGGTACACATCAATAACATGTATATCACATATACCTTTGTTCACCTTGCCATCCTTCTGATCCGCCAAATACTTGGGGCAGTTTCGCTTCCATTGACGGTACCGCTTGCGGTAGAAGCACTCGATTTCAGGTTTAGGTCGGACTTGGGTTTCTTCTCTGAGCAGCAACTTGTTTGCTGTTCTTCTTGAAGTTCCCCTTCTTCCCTTTGCCTTTCTTCTTGAAACTAGTGATCTTATTGACCATCAACACTTGATGCTCCTTCTTGATTTCTACCTCCATGACCTTTAGCATTGCGAAGAGCTCGAGCATAGTCTTTACTAACCCTTGCATATTATAGTTCATCACGAAGCCTTTGTAGCTTGGTGGCGGTGATTGAAGAATTACATCAATGACACAATCATCCGGAAGATCAACTCCCGGTTGAGTCAAGTGATTGTAATACCCGGACATTACGAGTATGTGCTCACCGACAGACCCATTCTCTTCCATCTTGCAGCTATAGAACTTATTGGAGACTTCATATCTCTCAATCCGGGCATTACATTTGAAATATCAACTTCAACTCCTGGAACATCTCATATGCTCCATGACGTTCAAAACGTCGTTGAAGACCCGGTTCTAAGCCGTAAAGCATGGCACACTGAACTATAGAGTAGTCATCATCTTTGCTCTGCCAAACGTTCTTAACGTCGTCAGTTGCATCAGCGGCGAACTGGCACCTAGCGGTGCATCCGGGGCGTAACTCTTACGTGCAGCAATGAGGATAATCCTCAGATTCTGGACCCGATCCGTGTAATTGCTACCATCATCTTTCAACTTTGCTTTCTCAAGGAACGCATTAAAATTCAACGGAACAACAAAGACGAGCCATCTATCTATAAACAAACATAGACAAGCAAGATACTATCGGTACTAAGTTCATGATAAATTTAAGTTCAATTAATCATATTACTTAAGAACTCCCACTTAGACAGACATCTCTCTAGTCATCTAAGTGATCACGTGATCCAAATCAACTAAACCATAACCGATCATCACGTGAGATGGAGTAGTTTTCAATGGTGAACATCTTATGTTGATCATATCTACTATATGATTCACGCCGACCTTTCGGTCTCCGTGTTCCGAGGCCATATCTGCATATGCTAGGCTCGTCAAGTATAACCTGAGTATTCTGCGTGTGCAAAACTGGCTTGCACCCGTTGTAGATGGACGTAGAGCTTATCACACCCGATCATCACGTGGTGTCTCGACACGACGAACTTTGGCAACGGTGCATACTCGGGAGAACACTACTTGATAATTTTAGTGAGAGATCATCTTAAAATGCTACCGTCAATCAAAGCAAAATAAGATGCATAAAGGATAAACATCACATGCAATCAATATAAGTGATATGATATGGCCATCATCATCTTGTGCTTATGATCTCCATCTCCGAAGCACCGTCGTGATCACCATCGTCACCGGCGCGACACCTTGATCTCCATCGTAGCATCGTTGTCGTTTACGCCATCTATTGCTTCTACGACTATCGCTACCGCTTAGTGATAAAGTAAAGCAATTACAGGCGTTGCATTTCATACAATAAGCGACAACCATATGGCTCCACCCGATTGCCGATAACCGGTTACAAAACATGATCATCTCATACAATAAAATATAGTATCACGTCTTGACCATATCACATCACAACATGCCCTGCAAAAACAAGTTAGACGTCCTCTACTTTGTTGTTGCAAATTTTACGTGGCTGCTATGGGCTTAAGTAAGAACCAATCTCACCTACGCATCAAGACCACAACGATACTTCGTCAATTAGACTCCGTTTAACCTTCTCAAGGACCGGGCGTACACTTTTCAGTTCAACTAAAGTGAGAGAGACAGACACCCGCCAGCCACCTTTAAGCACGAGTGCTCGTAACGGTGAAACCGGTCTCGCGTAAGCGTCTGGCGTAATGTCGGTCCGGCCGCTTCATCTCACAATACCGCTGAACCAAAGTATGACATGCTGGTAGGCAGTATGACTTGTATCGCCCACAACTCACTTGTGTTCTACTCGTGCAAAACATCAAACCATAAAAACCTAGGCTCGGATGCCATTGTTGGGGAACGTAGTAATTTCAAAATTTTCCTATGCACACGCAAGATCATGGTGATGCATAGCAACGAGAGGGGAGAGTGTTGTCTACGTACCCTCGTAGACCGAAGCGGAAGCGATCACAACGTAGAGGAAGTAGTCAGACGTTCTCCTCGCGATCCAACCGATCCCAGCGCCATTACTCGGCGCCTCCGAGTTCTTGGCACACGTTCAGCTCGGTGGCGCTCCTCGGCTCCGATCCGACAAAGCTCGGGAGAGAGAGTTCCGTCAAGACGACGGCGTGGTGACGATCTTGATGTTCTACCGATGCGAGGCTTCGCCTAAGCACCGCTACGATATGACCGAGGTGGAATATGGTGGAGGGGGCACCGCACACGGCTAAGGAACGATCTCAAGGATCAACTTGTGTGTTCTAGGGTGCCCCCTGCCCCCGTATATAAAGGAGCAAGGGGGAGGGCCGGCCGGCCCTAGGAG
The DNA here is from genome assembly GCA_021605145.1 of Aegilops bicornis. Taxonomy (NCBI): domain Eukaryota; kingdom Viridiplantae; phylum Streptophyta; class Magnoliopsida; order Poales; family Poaceae; genus Aegilops; species Aegilops bicornis. The sequence continues at coordinate 544,803 of JAHIAL010000070.1, read as the reverse complement.
GCGCGCCAAGGGAGGGGGAGTCCTCCTCCTAGTGGGAGTAGGACTCCCCTTTCCTAGTCCTACTAGGAAGAAGGAATGGGGAAGGAAAGAGAGGGAGAGGAAGAGGGAAAGGGGGCGCCCCCCCTCCTTGTCCAGTCGGACTCCCCATGGGGGGCGCCACCTCCTGGTGCAGCCCTCTCTCTCCCTCTTGGCCCAATAAGGCCCATTACTTCCCGGGGGTTCGGTAACCCCTCCGGCACTCCGGTTTTCTCCGAAACTTCCGGAACCTTTCCGGTGTCCGAATATAGCCGTCCAATATATCAATCTTTATGTCTCGATCATTTTGAGACTCCTCGTCATGTCCGTGATCACATCCGGGACTTCGAACTCCTTCGGTACATCAAAATACACAAACTCATAATATAACCGTCATCGAAACCTTAAGCGTGCGGACCCTACGGTTCGAGAATAATGTAGACATGACCGAGACACGTCTCCGGTCAATAACCAATAGCGGGACCTGGATGCCCATATTGGCTCCTACATATTCTACGAAGATCTTTATCGGTCAGACCGCATAACAACATACGTTGTTCCCTTTGTCATCGGTATGTTACTTGCCCGAGATTCGATCGTCGGTATCCAATACCTAGTTCAATCTCGTTACTGGCAAGTCTCTTTACTCGTTCCGTAATACATCATCTCACAGCTAACTCATTAGTTGTAATGCTTGCAAGGCTTAGTGATGTGCATTATCGAGAGGGCCCAGAGATACCTCTCCGACAATCGGAGTGACAAATCCTAATCTCGAAATCGCCAACCCAACATCTGCCTTTGGAGACACCTGTAGTACTCCTTTATAATCACCCGATTACGTTGTGACGTTTGGTAGTACCCAAAGTGTTCCTCCGGTAAACGGGATTTGCATAATCTCATAGTTATAGGAACATGTATAAGTCATGGATAAAAGCAATAGCAACATACTAAACGATCGGGTGCTAAGCTAATGGAATGGGTCATGTCAATCAGATCATTCAACCAATGATGTGACCTTGTTAATCAAATGACAACTCCTTTGTCTATGGTTAGGAAACTTAACCATCTTTGATTAACAAGCTAGTCTAGTAGAGGCATACTAGTGACACTCTGTTTGTCTATGTATTCACACATGTATTATGTTTCCGGTTAATACAATTCTAGCATGAACAATAAACATTTATCATGAAATAAGGAAATAAATAATAACTCTATTATTGCCTCTAGGGCATATTTCCTTCAAATGAAACCTTCGGGAACGTGATTTTTAGGAAGAATATGATCCAGGAGACTTGGACCCTACATCAAGAAACAAAAGAGGAGGCCACGAGCTAGGGGGGCGCGCCTACCCCCCAGGGCGCGCCCTCCACCCACGTGGCCCCCTGTTGCTCCACCGACGTACTCGTTCCTCCTATATATACCTACGTACCCCCAAACGATCAGATACGGAGCCAAAACCTAATTCCACCGCCGCAACCTTGCACTCCACGAGATCCCATCTTGGGGCCTGTTAGGAGCTCCGCCGGAGGGGGCATCAATCACAGAGGGCTTCTACATCAACACCATAGCCCCTCCGATGAAGTGTGAGTAGTTTACCTTAGACCTTCGGGTCCATAGTTAGTAGCTAGATGGCTTCTTCTCTCTTTTTGGATCTCAATACAATGTTCCCCCCTCTCTCGTGGAGATCTATTTGATGTAATCTTCTTTTGCGGTGTGTTTGTTGAGACCGATGAATTGTGGGTTTATGATCAAGTTTATCTATGAACAATATTTGAATCTTCTGAATTCTCTTATGTATGATTGGTTATCTTTGCAAGTCTCTTCGAATTATCAGTTTGGTTTGGCCTGCTAGATTGATCTTTCTTGCAATGGGAGAAGTGCTTAGCTTTGGGTTCAATCTTGCGGTGTCCTTTCCGATGTGATGGGGGCAGCAAGGCACGTATTGTATTGTTGCCATCGAGGATAACAAGATGGGGTTTTTATCATATTGCATGAATTTATCCCTCTACATCATGTCATCTTGCTTAAGGTGTTACTCTGTTTTCATGAACTTAATACTCTAGATGCATCTTTGGATAGCGGTCGATGAGTGGAGTAATAGTAGTAGATGCAGGTGAGTCGGTCTACTTGTCTCGGACGTGATGCCTATATACATGATCATACCTAGATATTCTCATAACTATGCTCAATTCTGTCAATTGCTCAACAGTAATTTGTTCACCCACCGTAAAATACTTAAGCTCTTGAGAGAAGCCACTAGTGAAACCTATGGGCCCCGGGTCTATCTTCATCATATTAATCTTCCAACACTTAGTTATTTCCTTTGCTTATTCCTTTGCTTTTATTTTACTTTGCATATTTATCATAAAAATACCAAAAATATTATCCTATCATATCTATCAGATCTCACTCTCATAAGTGACCGTGTAGGGATTGACAACCCCTTATCGCATTGGTTGCGAGGATTTATTTGTTTTGTGTAGGTGCGAGGGACTCGCGCGTAGCCTCCTACTGGATTGATACCTGGGTTCTCAAAAACTGAGGGAAATACTTATGGTACTTTGCTGCATCACCCTTTCCTCTTCAAGGAAAAACCAACGCATTTCTCAAGAGTTAGCAGTACTTGCCTTCATACACATGATCGTGCAGTGTGTTTTGAGATGTTGTGCTACTTGTATTGGTACTGTTTTAAATAAATGTTGAATTAAAGCTATTGTATTGCTGTCTTTTCCCATTAAGTAGTGAACAAAAATGGGACCAACCCAGACATTATGCTTGATGCTTTGTTACAACAAACTCTGCATGACCCCCTTTATAAGTAGATGGAAGCACATGTTGTTGCGCCCACTCTCCCCTGGAACTGTTTATGCTTTTTGTTAATCTAATGTCATTTGGTAAAATTAAGCAATGCCACTCACAGAATTAACTACTGAATCTTATTTCAAAACTGCAACACTTGTTAGAGATTGGCGGGACTACCATTTTTGTGGCCGCATGTTTCATCCTCCTTTATTGGCTAGTAATTGATTCCTTTTTTGCCTCTGTTAAAACAGGGATATCTATTCAGCTTGTTGCTATTGCGACATTTTGCTTCGCTTAATTTTGGTGGAACTGCACAAAATGAGACGGATTTCCATATATGTGTTGAGATCTCTTTTAGATCCACCTCAAAGCGTTGTTTCAAATCTTGGTCTTGAAAGGTCAATTACCTACTTTCCTCGGAAATTAACTACTGGATCTTAGTTCAAAACTGCAACACTTGTTAGGGATCGGCGGGAGTACCAATTCTGTTAGGGATCGGTCGGAGTACATGTTTAAGAAATGTATTGTTCAGATAATGTCTCTGTTATTATAAATCAGTTACAGTGTTTTACAAATGGTACTATCCTGCTTTGTAGTTCTTTCTACATGTTTAACCAAGTTATTGTTAAGATAATGTCTCTGTTAAAATGAATCAGTCGCATTGTTTTTGGAATGATACTTTTCTGCTTTGTCGTTCTTTATACATGTTGAAACAAGGCATTTTTAAGATAATGTCTCAGTTACTATGAATGAATCACACTGATTGAAAATTGATACTCTCTTGCTTTGTTTCCCATTAAGATAAGGTAGATTAGTAGATGTTTTTCTTCTCGGAGTACAAGTCATCAACCGTTATTTCTTAGTAATTGTTTCCCTTCACTACAAAAAAAATACACTTCCGTGATGATACATGTTTGTCACAGTAGGTCGCATTTTTTGTCATGCATGTACATCCATGACAAATTTATGACAGAATCAAGATAGTCATACTTGTGCCGTCGTAGAAGTGTTCCATGACATTACCAAAATTATCATCACGGAAGTGTCCACTTCCATGGCGATAAATCGCGCGCCACAGAAATGCTTTCGTCAAGGGTGACCGACACGTGGAATCCACCGTAACGGAACGCCGTTAAGCTATCAGGTCGGGTTTTAGATCCGATAACCCGTTAACAGCCCCGACCAATGGGGATTTTCCACGTGTAAAATCATCATTGGCTGGAGGAAACACGTGTCGGCTCATCGTTGGGACAGATGTCATCCACTCATTGGACAGAAGGCGCCTATGATACGTCAACACGTGGCACGGCCAATCAAGTTTAAATGGGCCGGCCCAACTAAAGGCCCACAAGATTTGGCGGCCCATAATGGGCCGGCCCAGTTAAAGGCCCGTGAGATTTTGCGGACTATAATGGGCTGGCCCAGCTAAAGGCCCACAAGATTTCAAGGCCATAATAGGCCAGCCAGTAAAGGCCCACAAGATTTTGTGTGCCATAATGGGCGGCCCGTAAAGGCCACAAAATTCTTGCGGATTATAATGGGCGGCCCGACTTAAAGGCCCACGAGATTTCGCCGACATTAATGGGCGGCCCAAATTGTAGAGGCCCACAAGATTTTGAGGACCCTAGTAGACCGCCCATTAACTTTCTTGCCATGTTTTGGGCCAAATGTCACCATAATTGATCCGGTCCATTAATGGACTGCCACGTTCCGCCTAGTAATGGCCCATATAAGATCCGCCCATTAAATGCCTCCCACTTTTGGGCCAAATCACGGCCAGATCAGGTCCGGCCCTTTAAGAGGCTTTGGGCTCAATTATGGCCCATATCGATTCGCCCGTTGATCGACGCTATGCTTTTGGGCTCACTTGCTAAAGGCCCATTTAGTAATTCAACGATATTAGTTTCGACTGTTAAGGGCCCATTAAACATTTCGCCCTATATTAATTTCGGCTGTTAAAAGCCGTCATATAGTTGGGCCTAACTACGGCCGGTTTGCATCCGGCCTTTCATGACCGATATCTGATTGGGCCAAACAAGGACCGAGACAACTTTGGCATGTTAAAGCATGTGAATTGATTTGCACAATCATGGGTCGGGTCCATTTCAGGCTGCCGCCCGTGAAACTATTCGGCACGTTGTGCCCGACCTACTTCTCAGCCTCCTGAAAGCCCATTGAGTTTTCTTGCGAAAAGAGGGCTGGGGGTTACTCAGCCTATTAAAGGCCAGAATCTACTAGTGGGCCAGTTTGACGGGGCCCATGATGCGGACCATACATCGTGATTGCATGACGGCCCGATTATGTACCGTGATATTACGGCGTATTACATCCACTGGGCATCAAAGTTCGCCACTATGATAATAAAGCACAAGCAGACAACAGATTACATACACTGGGCATCAAAGATCGCCACCAGTGCAAATAAACACGCCGACAAAATAATATACAAAACCGACAACACTTCAATAGAGTTCAAGAAAGGTTAGCCCTGCTAGGGAGCTGCAATAAGCAGCTTCAGCAAGATGATGAGGCGCACTTGTTCAACACTTATATCTTCCTCACTCTGAAAGATAAACAAGAAGACAGATGAGAGGTTTTGCACATAAAAGTATCAGTGCTGACAATTCATCACATTTCTTACTGACGAATAAAGTGACACAGTTTAAAATTGCATTAACACAATGTGGTATTGTTCAGGTCAAGACATGGCAGGAATTGACATTGTGAAGGAGTTGGCAGCTTCACGACACCACTGGATTACAGTTCAAGAACTCATAAGTATCAATGGTTAGTGTGCTGTCAATTTAACCCATTTCGGATTGGCAAATAAAGAGGCAGTTTAAATAATAGTAGAATGATATGATATCGTTCATAGTTAAGACATTACAGAATATGACATTGTGTTGTAGTGGGTAGGTTCACCACACCACTGGAACAGAAGCATACATGCTGTAACATCCCAAATTTCCAATTTGGAATGTTATACATAGAGCATCATTGCATATCATTTTTTTTTCATTGCATTTTCCTCGATCCTAGAAATTCTACACAACTCAAGGACCCATAGAGAGAGTTGGGGATTTTCGTTATTTTCATATTTGAGTTTTCTCAAATTTTGAAAATAGGATCATTTGATTTTAATTATTTTATCTTCAATTATTTCTACTACCAAAATATGAGAGAGGGAATAAAATGACTTTCCCAAAATAAATAAATAATGAAGATTTAATAATAAAATCGAATAAGATTTTATTTTGGAGTTTTTCGCCTTTTTATTTGAATTTAGAAAAAATGCGTGTTTTTTCAAAATTGCATTTAGGCCCCAAATAAATGTTCATTAAATCCGGCTTGATTTTAGAAGCCGGGGAAATTTTATTTCAGGATTTTTGGAGTCTGTTTAGTATTTCTTTTTATTTTTTTCTGTGCGTAATTATTAAAAAAAACGCCACCGACCTACGGGCCGTGTCCGCCTAGGACTCCCGGCCCGCGAGGCTTTATAAGCCCACCCGGAGATAAACCCTAACCGGCCAGCGCCTCGAGCCCGTGCCTCGCCTCGCCGCGCCGCCCGATCGCCGCCGCCCGATCACGGACCCGCCAACCCCGCCCGTGTCGGATCCCGCAGCCGCCGTCGCCGATGAGGTTCTCCGCCGCCTCGATCCGCGTGCCCATGAGGTTCTTCGGTTTTATTTCGGTTTATTTTCAGTTTTTTTTAAGTTTCGTTTTTTATTAGATTCGGTTTTTTTCCGGTTTAGGCTAATTAGCGGATGTTCGTCCGTTAGTTCATTTAAATGAACGCGTTCGTCAGATTAGTTTAGTTAACGAACGTCCGTTCGTTAACCTGTTCGTCGTTTTTCTTTTTCTCGGATTTAATCCGCGATTTTTCTGATCGCGATTCCTGATCCGATTTTCGTTTAAGTATAACTTTCCGCTCGTTTATTGAAATCAGGCGATTCAAGCGCCTGGAGTTTCGTCTCGAAACCCTCTTTCCGAATAATCTACTTAAACAAGTTTTTGCTTCTGTAAAATTTGACCTAGATCCAGATTAGTAAAACGAAGCTGTTTTCTTCATTGTTTGACTTTCGTTGCTTCGTTTGATTTGATTCTTTTTGCAAACCGGAGTTCTTAAGTTGAACTATCTGGTTAGATCTATTTGAGTTTTACCTATGCATTAGATGAGTACTTATTGTATGCATGTTTGTTTGTCTGCGATAGAATACCCGGAGTGCGCCGCCTGTTACTTTGAGTCTCTAGGTTTCGCGGATCATCAGCAAGGCAAGTAACACTTTGATCATACCATTTCTACTACCCAGTTTATATGCATTAGATCTATCCTCAAACATTGCATGATTAGGATCTAATTAAATTGTGGGATGGGAAGTAGATGAGGTAGTACCTATTACCTGTTTTATTATCAAACCCTTGGGAGTTACTTCTACGTTTGCTTATTATGCCATGTTATGCTAGTAGACGTGGATTGGGTGAGTATATCCATGACAGATGTGAGATTGTTATTTAATGGTTTATTTAAGGTGGCAACTTAAACACACATCTGGGTGGACTGAGGCACCTGGTTTCTATCAGGACTTGCCTGTATTTCTTCGGACCGCCACCTGTGCTCAAAGGGATCATGAGATTATTCAAACTAGAAATTTCCCTGTGCAGCCACAAGCCATTATGGGCTCTGGCATAGTTGATTAAGTTGTGCGAACTCTTACGGGTAGACTAGCAGATGTAGGGGAAAGTAGGTTGGTACGGTCTACCCACACGTAAGGTGCTAGTGCTTCTGAAAGACTGTGTCTCGACCATCCGCTTCTCAAACATCATGTAGTGCGAGAAATCCAATGGAGGCGATCGAGTCTTGTGGGGAAAAGTGCTAAACCTCCGCAGAGTGTATAAACTAATCATGGTTAGCCGTGTCCCCGGTTATGGACATCTTGAGTATCTAGTACTTGGATATCATGTGAATCTCATCATGTTACTTCTAATTAATATTGTTGGGTTTGTTAAGGAGTACTTTTAATTGGGATTGAGGATGTTGTCAACCATTCTCAATGTTTCACAACAACCATGATAGTTAAATAAATTTATTCCTTTGCGGTAGGGAAAAATTGGCTTTATGCAAAACTGTAACCTTAGAGCTTTTCCACCAGCCACATATGCATGTAGTATAGGCTCATTACTCCATTATTTCTCTATGTGTTACATTGCCAGCATATTCCATGTGCTGACCCGTTTTCGGGCTGCAACGTTTCATGTTGCAGACTTTTCAGACGACGAGTAAGGTGCATAGGTCGTGGTTCTATACTCAGTGATGCCGTTGGAGTTGATGGACTCGCTTATTCTTCCAAGCCTTCCTTTGTTATCGTTACTAGATGGCCTTAAGCCATTTTTATTTTATTAAGCTCTCTCTTGAGACATTCGATTGTAATAAGTGTGTGATTGCTACTCTGTTATAAATCCTTGAGTCTTGTGTGGTGTCGGCATTCTTGATCCGGGGATGACCGAGCACAAAAGATCGACTGTTTGAGGTCTGGTCGCTACAAAGATGGTATCGAGCACACGCTAAGGGTAGGGACACGACATTAAGCTAAAGCCCTAGATCACTACTCTCTCTTCGCATTTCTAACTCCTCATCTTTTCTACTCTTTTAGGATGACGGCGAGGATCAAGTTCACTCGATCGGATGAAGATACACCCTTGGACGACACGAAGGAAGTCACTAAGTACCTTAACATCGGATTACCAAGCTTCACCAGGACCTACAATTCCACTTTACCTGAAGAAGAGCACTGGAAGATTCAAGCTCAAGTTCCCGGAAGGACGTTTGCGCCAATCACGAAGCCCATAGAGTGTGTTTTCAATGCACCAACCTGGAGTCTGTGAAAGAGCATGGCAGCTCACATAACCATGGGACGCATTGGAGAAGTTTATAAAGAAGACCTCAAGGATACTATCTACCAGATTTGTGGGCGCCGAGATGAACAATGGGAGATAGTTGGCACTAAGAAGGACTGATCCATTGCAGCTTTCATCCAGGAGTTAAATCAGCACATTCGACGCCAGGAGAACCAGATGTGCGCAGACATGATGGAGTTGAAGACAGCAAAAGCCAAGATTATCGAACTACAAGGAGGCGAAGGCCACTCGCAAGGACTACATGGAGGAGATGGTAGCTCTAGTGGGACAAAACAGCGATCTTAAGGAGAAGATTGAAGAACTCATGGGGAATTCAAAGACCGGAGGAGAAGATGAAGATAGCACCGTCCAGAGAACTACATCATCATCGGCGACACCGATTCGATCCTAGTGATGATGACTTGAAGATGAAGTGGAGGCGAGATATCATGGAGTCTTCATCGGAGCAGTTTTCTAGTTGACCACCATAACGATAGTAGATTTCCCCATTTTATATTAGTTTTAGTTTCAAGACTTTGTAACGATAGATAGATCGTTGTATGCCCTTGTTTGAATTGATTGGAGTGATATTGTGTGATTTGTCTCATGTGCATATGGGTAGTGTTTCTCTCTAGACCTCATTCTATTCTAAATTCTCGTCTTTTCTTTAAAAACCTCGAGATGCCTCCAAGACGCGACCCGGATTTGTTTTCTGCCAGAGATCCCTCGGTTGATTCAAGAGAATGCCTTGATTCAAACATTGGTACAGAACCAAGGCAACAACAACAACAACAACAACAACAACAACAACAACAACAACAACAACAACAACAACAACAACAACTACAACAACAACAACAACCCACCGCCACCACCACCTATTGACCATTTGACCCGTTTCTTAAGGCTGAATCCGCCGGTGTTTTCCAGTAGCACCGAGCCGATTGTTGCAGATGATTGGCTCCGTAAGATAGGGAGGGAGTTGACCACTGCAGGTTGTACAGATGGAGAAAGGGTGAAACTTGCCGCACATCAGCTTGAAGGACCCGCAGCGGCAGCATGGTGGGAGAATTTCTGACCACTTACCACAGAGACACCATCGCATGGGATCAGTTTGACAAGCTTTCCGTCTTGCCCATGTTTCAGCAGGAGCCATGGCCATGAAGAAGCGTGAGTTTATAACTTACGCCAAGGAGGGCCAGACGGTTGGCGGTATGTGGATGATTTGATGAAGGCTAGCACGTTATGCCCCGGATAGCGTTGCTACTGACGTGACTAAGCGAGGAGAAGTTTCTAGAAGGGTGAATGATGAGCTGAGCATGCAGTTGATGGTAGCCACTTTCAATAACTACCAGAGTTAGTAGATCGTGCTCTCATGATTGAAGGGAAGCAAAGCAGATTGACAATCACAAGAGGAAGTATGGACAGGGGAAGAATAACTCGAGCTCGGCAGAAACTTTGCTTTACCCGAAGACAGGAGGACAGTTTGACATACCCATGGAGGAGGTAGCTTCGCACAACCATAATGGCACCAAGAATGGGAACAGGAATGGAGGAAGCAATGGACAAAACCGCACCAACCCGTCAACACCATCCAAGGTAGACTGAGCCACATCACTTGCTTTAAGTGCCGCAAGACTGGGCATTATGCAAATGATTGTCCGAAGGCGGAATGGAAATGGCAATGGAAGCTCGGGAAAGAAGCGAATCCTTTCAACAGAGGACAAGTGAACCACGTCCTTTGTGGAGGAGGTTCAAGCTCGGCCAGATGCGATAATAGGTAAGTTTTTGGTTAAGTCATTTCTGCGGTTGTTCTTTTTGATCTTGGTGCATCGCATTCATACATATCAAGGGGTTTTTGGATAAGTTTAGCCTACCCACAAGAACTCTTAAGACACCCATGCTAGTAAGCTCACCGGAGGCGGAGTATATGGCCAGTCAAGGATGTTTTCAAGTGCCATTAAGTATAGGGAGGCATGTTTTCCCAACGGATTTAATTATATTGGAATCCCAAGGTTTGGATGCAATTCTTGGTATGGATTGGTTGTCGGTGTATGGAGGAAACATCGATTGTGCCAGTAAGACAATTTTTCTTATGACACCAGAAGGAAGGAGAATCAAGTATGTATCACGGCATGAGCCGAGGAGAGCACATGTAAATTCCTTATCAGGAGTTGTGCAGGAGGAAGTACCAATGGTAAGGGATTACCCGGACGTGTTTCCGGAAGAGTTGCCAGGCATGCCACCGGATAGGGACATTGAGTTTCTAATTGAACTATTGCCAGGCACTGGGCCGATATCTAAGAGACCGTATAGGATGCGGGCCCAAGATTTGGAGGAAATTAAGAAGCAGATTAAGGAGTTACTGGATAAAGGTTTTATTCGCCCAAGTTCTTCGCCTTGGGGATCACCGATTACTTGTAGTGGAGAAGAAGGATGGATCATTAAGAATGGTTGTTGATTATCGCGGATTGAATGAAGTGACCATTAAGAACAAATACCCGTTGCCGATGATCAATGACTTCTTTGACCAATTGCAAGGAGCTAAGGTGTTTTCCAAGATCGATTTGCGATCAGGGTACCATCAGTTGAAGATTCGAGAGCAGGATATACCTAAAGGCGACTTTTTACCACAGTGCGGGCTGTATGAGTATACCGTTATGTCATTTGGTGCGACTAACGCACTTTTGCCTATTTTATGAACATGATGAACAAAGTGTTTATGGAGTTTTTGGATAAGTTCGTCGTGGTGTTCATTGATGATATTTTGGTTTACTCGAAGAATGAAGAGGAACATAAGGAGCATTTGCGTTTGGTACTCGAGAAGCTCGAGAGAACACGGTTATATGCCAAGTTCAGCAAGTGTGAGTTTTGGTTGAAGGAAGTTGGATTTCTTGGACATGTTATATCCGGAGAAGGTATAGCAGTGGACCCCACTAAAGTTGTCACTGTAACAAACTGGGAAGCACCAACAACAGTTGGAGAGATCCGGAGTTTCCTTGGACTCGCGGGATACTACCGGAGATTCATTGAGAATTTCTCAAGGATTGCGAAGCCTATGACAGAATTGTTGAAGAAGGATACCAAGTTCATTTGGACCGAGGAGTGTGAAGCTAGTTTCCAAGAGTTGAAGAAACATTTGGTTACCTCGCCAGTGTTAATTCTGCCAGATCAGACCAAGGATTATGAGGGGTATTGCGACGCTTCACGACGAGGACTTGGAGCAGTGCTTATGCGAGGAGGGAGAGTTGTTTCGTATGCTTCACGACGGCTTAAGCCTCATGAGCTAAATTATGCTACGCATGATTTGGAGTTAGCAACCGTAGTGCATGCATTGAAAACATGGAGACATTTCCTCATTGGAAATCATTGTGAGGTGTATCACGGATCACAAGAGTTTGAAGTACATCTTCACGCGGAAGGAGCTAAATCTCGGGCAAAGGAGATGGTTGGAACTCATCAAAGATTATGACATGAGATTACACTATCACCCGGAAAGGCTAACGTTGTAGCAAGACGCGTTGAGCCGTAAGAGTCACTCAACACACTAATGACGGAGAAATACCAAAGGAGTTAGCCAAGGATCTTCGAGAGCTATGTTTGGAAATAGTTCCAAGAGGCTATGTAGCGACATTGGAGATTCGATCAACTTTGATGGATAAAATCAGGGAAGCTCGGAAGACCCGACAAAGAGATTGCCTCTATAAAGGAGAAAATGGCGAAGGAAAAGCAAAGGGATTTCGTGAGGATGAGCACGATACCCTATGGTTTGAGGACCGTGTTTATGTGCCCAATGACCCGGAGATCAGGAAGTTGATTCTACAAGAGGCACATGATTCACCATATTCGATTCACCCAGGAAATACGAAGATGTATTTGGATTTGAAGAATACTTTCTGGTGGACCGGAATGAAGAAGGACATTGCAGAGTACGTAGCAGTTTGTGATGTGTGTCAGAGGGTGAAGGCTGAACACGAGAAGCCAGCAGGATTGTTACAGCCATTGCCTATACCCGAATGGAAGTGGGATAAACTAGGTATGGATTTCATCACGGGATTGCCCAGGACACGTTCAGGCTATGACTCGATTTGGGTTATAGTCGATCGTTTGTGAAACGTAGCTCATTTCATTCGGTAAAAACTACCTACAGCGATGCCAAATTGGCTAAGATATACATGACCAGGATTGTATGCTTGCATGGAGTTCCGAGGAGTATCGTGTCGAGATAGAGGAACCCGAAACCAGTTTACCTCAAAGTTAGGAAGCGGTTGCGAAACTTTGGGAACCAGGCTGAGTTTAGCACGACTTTTCATCCACAGACAGATGGACAAACCGAGAGAGTCAACCAGATTTTGGAGGATATGCTTAGAGCTTGTGCTTTGGATTATGGATCAAGTTGGGATGATAATTTGCCATATGCGGAGTTTTCTTATAACAACAGTTACCAAACCACTCTGAAGATGGCCCCTTTCGAAGCCTTGTACGGAAGGAGGTGCAGGACCCCGTTGTTGTGGGATGAAGTTGGAGACCGCCAGTTGTTTGGACCGAATTTGATTAAGGAGTCTGAGCGGAAAGTAAAGTTGATTCGCGATAGGCTCAAGGTAGCACAGTCAAGACAGAAAAGTTATGCGGATTCAAAACGCAAGGAGACAGAATACGAAGTCGGAGACAAAGTTTATCTTCGAGTATCGCCGCTTCGAGGAGTTAAGCATTTTGGAGTTAAAGGAAAGTTAGCGCCACGATTTGTAGGACCTTATCGTGTCTTGGAACGCATGGGAGAAGTTACGTACAAGTTGGAACTACCCGAATGATTGTCAGGAGTTCATGATGTGTTTCATGTTTCTCAGTTGAAGAAGTGTCACGCAGAGATGGCTGATATACCACTGAGAGATACAGTGCCACTGGAAGTGATTCAGCTGAATGATGATTTGACCTACGAGGAGAAACCTGTTAAGATTTTGTAGTATGCTAGTCGAGTTACTCGCAGCAAGGTCATTAAGTTTTGCAAAGTTCAGTGCAGCCACCAAACTGAGGATGAAGCCACCTGGGAGCGAGAGGAGGATTTGCTTAAGGACCACCCTCACCTATTTTCTAGCCAACCCGAATCTCGAGGGCGAGATTCATCTTAAGAGAATGCGTTTGTAACATCCCAAATTTTCAATTTGGAATGTTATACATAGAAACATCATTGCATATCATATTTTTTTTCATTGCATTTTGCTCGATCCTAGAAATTCTACACAACTCAAGGACCCACGGAGAGAGTTGGGGATTTTCGTTATTTTCATATTTGAGTTTTCTCAAATTTTGAAAATAGGTTCATTTGATTTTAATTATTTTATCTTCAATTATTTCTACTACCAAAATATGAGAGAGGGAATAAAATGACTTTCCCAAAATAAAGAAATAATGAAGATTTAATAATAAAATCAAATAAGATTTTATTTTGGAGTTTTTTTGCCTTTTTATTTGAATTTAGGAAAAATCGCGCTTTTCAAAATTGCATTTAGGCCCCAAATAAATGTACATTAAATCCGTCTTGATTTTAAAACGCCACCGACCTACGGGCCGTGTCCGCCTAGGACTCCCGGCCCTTGAGGCTTCTCGCCCGGCCACGAAGGCAAACCCTAACCAGCGCCTCCCCGCCGCCCGATCGCCGCCGCCGCCCAAACCCGCCGACCCGCCCGCTTGCGCCGGATCCCGCCGCCTCCGTCGCTCGCCGACTCCGCCGCCGCCGACGAGGTTCGCCGCCGCCACGATCCGCGTGCCGCCGGTTTTTTTTAGAAAACCGGGCGGTTTTTCTTCGGTTTTTATTTCGGTTTTTTTTAGTTTTGTTTTTTATTAGATTCGTGTTTTTTGGTTTAGGCTAATTAGCGGACGTTCGTCTGTTAGTTCGTTTAAACAAACGCGTTCGTCAGATTAGTTTAGTTAACGAACGTCCGTTCGTTAACCCGTTCGTCGTTTTTCTTTTTCTCGGATTTAATCCGCGATTTTTCTTATCGCGATTCCTGATCCGATTTTCGTTTTAGTATAACTTTTCGCTCGTTTATCGGAATCAGGCGATTCAAGCGCCTGGAGTTTCATCTTGAAACCCTATTTCCGAACAATCTACTTAAACAAGTTTTTGCTTCTGTAAAATTTGACCTAGATCCAGATTAGTAAAACGAAGCTGTTTTCTTCCACCGTTTGACTTTCGTTGCTTCGTTTGATTTGATTCTTTTTGCAAACCGGAGTTGTTAAGTTGAACTATCTGGTTAGATCTATTTGAGTTTTACCTGTGCATTAGATGAGTACTTATTGTATGCCTGTTTGTTTGTCTGCGATAGAATACCCGGAGTGTGCCGCCTGTTACTTCGAGTCTCTAGGTTTCGCGGATCATCAGCAAGGCAAGTAACACTTTGATCATACCTTTTCTACTACCCAGTTTTTATGCATTAGATCTATCCTCAAACATTGCATGATTAGGATCTAATTAAATTGTGGGATGGGAAGTAGATGAGGTAGTACCTATTACCTGTTTTATTGTCAAACCCTTGGGAGTTACTTCTACGTTTGCTTATTATGCCATGCTATGCTAGTAGACGTGGATTGGGTGAGTGTGTCCATGACAGATGTGAGATTGTTATTTAATGTTTTATTTAAGGTGGCAATTTAAACACACATCCGGGTGGATTGAGGCACCTGGTTTCTATCAGGACTTGCCTGTATTTCTTCGGACCGCCACCCAGGCTCAAAGGGATCATGAGATTATTCAAACTAGAAACTTCCGTGTGCAGCCACAAGCCATTATGGGCTCTGGCATAGTTGATTAAGTTGTGTGAACTCTTACGGGTAGACTAGCAGATGTAGGGGAAAGTAGGTGTACCGGTCTACCCACAAGTAAGGTGCTAGTGCTTCTGAAAGACTATGTCTCGGTCATCCGTTTCTCAAACATCATGTAGTCCGAGAAATCCAACGGAGGCGATCGAGTCTTGTTGGGAAAAGTGCGCGAACCTCTGCAGAGTGTATAAACTAATCGTGGTTAGCCGTGTCCCCGGTTATGGACATCTTGAGTATCTAGTACTTGGATATCATGTGAATCTCATCATGTTACTTCTAATTAATATTGTTGGGTTTCTTAATGAGTACTTTTAATTGGGATTGAGGATGCTGTCGACCATTCTCAATGTTTCACAACCACCATGATAGTTAAATAAATTTATTCCTTTGCGGTAGGGAAAAATTGGCTTTATGCAAAATTGTAACCTTAGAGCTTTTCCACCAGCCACATATGCATGTAGTATAGGCTCATTACTCCATTATTTCTCTATGTGTTACATTGCCAGCATATTCCATGTGCTGACCCGTTTTCGGGCTGCAACGTTTCATGTTGCAGACTTTTGAACGACAGTAAGGTGCATAGGTCGTGGTTCTATACTCAGTGATGTCGTTGGAGTTGATGGACTCGCTTATTCTTCCAAGCCTTCCGCTGTTATCGTTATTAGATGGCCTTAAGCCATTTTTATTTTATTAAGCTCTCTCTTGAGACATTCGATTGTAATAAGTGTGCGATTGCTACTCTGTTATAAATCCTTCGAGTATTGTGTGGTGTCAGCATTACTGATCCAGGGATGACACTGAGCACAGAGATCAAACTGTTTGAGGTCAGGTCGCTACACATGCAGTGCAAAAGAAGATCACTTGCTCTGTATAGTTAAATTTACATGTTATGAAGAAGGAACTTGGTTGTACAACTGAAAACTTAAATTGAGAAGGACAAACTTTTGTTTATGAACTACATAATAAACTTTGAACATGCAATTTGATGCAAACACCAAAAATAACAATTTATTGCAGTCATGCCTAACCAAATATACACAACAAAGTTTGAAGGCTTGAGAAGGACAAACTTACATTCTTGGTGAAGACAGGCTCTATAAAGCCCTTGTACATCTTTGTTGGGGGGCAATTCAAGAAGTTTAGCACAGAATGTTCTTCATAAGCATTGCCTTTATTCTACATTTTGTTAAGAGTAAATATAGATGTGATAATATACGAAAAAATGGAGAATATTTAAGATAATATGAAGAGTGATACTACATAACCAAGTAGCTATAAATGTATGTGCAGAGATACAGGCAAAAGGCACAGCCAAGAGCAATGCACAGCTAAACTTCTTCAGTACCAACCTTATGGTAAGGGTAAATATAGATCTGATGTGTAGAAAATGGAGGGCAAAGGAAAATAAGCTGCTGAGTGATGGTACATGAACAACTACCTTTCAATATAAGTACACTGATAAAGGACAGCATGTACTTACAAGAACAATGCAGAGCTAAAAAAATTCATTGGCATTGGATATATTGTACACTAATGTAACCATTCATACAGATCAGATAATTTGGAGCGAACAATTGATAAGCAAGCTATCATGCATACTGCTGTCACATAATGAACCAGGTATGTATGCAAGTACAGTGATACAGGACAACAGGTACTAACAAGAGCAAAGCAGCGGGCAGTATATTTGCAATATCATGTCATTCTTTTCAAACCGGAATTCTTCTTCGAGCTGATTTCCTGCAAAAAAGATCCGTAAGGCACATGCGGAAAAGTAGAAGCTCAAATTGTCATGTGATTTCATAGACAGTACCTCATCACAGGAGCGAGACGATTGCATAACAAGGTTTTTCCATTCAATGTCTTCTAAATTTAGCATAGGAGACTTCACCGGAAATTCGTTTATAGACTTGTCGTCAAAGTGTGATTTCCTCAGGTAACACCGATACTACTGCAATGCTTCCTTGGAAAGCACAAGCAAGCTTTGCTCGTCATGACTATCCAGATTGACCCTCACCTAGTTACAACAATGTAATGTAAATCATTGATGTGTTCGATCAGCGAAAAACAGGAAAATAATAACCATGAATAATAGCACTTACACGTAAGTTGGACAGGAAGATGTGAAAATGGTGTTTGTCTTCACTATAATCTTCCCATGATGGGAATATATGCACGTAGTCCCTAACAACATTGAAAGCATTGTCTTTTAAACTGGAAATAAATGGAATGGGGTTCCAATCTGCAAGAATTTGCCGTCTCTGCAGTTGGGATAGGTCTTCGGCTGGTGGACTTGCTGTACTTTTTCTTTGGAGTGGGATTTTTTACGTAGTGCAGTGGTGCTATGGCAAATGAAATCGGTATACCTTTTGCTGGAGTGCAGGTCCTGTGTGGTGGGGCTAGTGGTGTGGCCAGTGAAGTACGGGTATAGTCTGCTGGAGTCGATCATATGTTTTGTGTCACTGGTTGTACAACCAATATAAGTGGGTAATGTCTGATTTCTCCGGCACCACCACGTTTTCAACGACTTTCTTGGTGCTCCTTCGAGTTCGGCAATCACCCTCTTCCTTTTTGATGTCCGATGCAAGCGAATAGCATTTGAGTGGAAAAACATGGTATGCCGACGGATGGAATATGTATTGATAATGGATGGGCATAGCATCTCGAGTTATATGATGAGTAAACTAAGCAGATGGTGGTGCAACAAAGTAGAAGAAATGCAAGACAACATATGCAAGATACGCGCAATCAATAAAACCTTGCCAAATTAGAAGAGGCACCTTGATGGGTGAACAGGACAGGCCATACGCCTTTGACTCCTCGAGGTTAGAATAGTCATTAGAATGATATTACGAACAAGAATCAACAGGTAGGGAGCGTCTGAGTTTCATTGCTTCCAAAATGGCACTCAATGCCTTGGTGCCAATTTTGTAAGTCATTGCAGTGTTCCACAATATTCTTCTGATGCGCGGATTCTGATATTCACTGTAATTGCGTATAATATCTGAGAACCATGAAAATATAAATAGTTGTGAGATTATCTTTGTAATGCAGATGATATTCTAATATAGGGGTGCCCCTATAAACACTTCTGTGCTATCATTGGATTCTGATGAGAGAGCTCATGTGTGCTGTAATATCGTGCGTGCATTTATATAATATGGCACAAGTACACAAAAAAATAGGCCACACATGATGAACCAGAGCGCATTAAGAATGCAACTCCCAGCTGTCTCATGGCCATTTCAGGTGGTTGGATGAAGATCCTACGTATCCTAACCCTTCTTCTTACTCATCTGTGATTCTTCCCATATAGAACACCGCACGGGCTGCCGGCCGGACCACCGGCCCCCACCGCCTGTGTTCCTCCGCCACCCACACCCCCCACCCGCGTCGATTTTTCTTTGTTCGGCGAGGCCCCACAACCACCCGAGCCCCTTGGATCGCCGTGAACTCCAGTGAGCTCAAAAATCGGTGACCCAATTTTGAAATTTAGTCTACTGTGATTTAACTAGTGTGGAATATAAAAGAGGAAAACCATAAGCATTGGGAGTATAGTGTTGAGCGTGCCATGGCGGATCTTAAGGTGCAAACTGGACAAAGGCAACTTCGCAACCAAGAGAAGAAACCAGAGTAAAGCAGTGGCGATCTATTTTCTTGTTGCGATAAATAAGTTGAGCAGATGCGAAAGAGTACCGCCTCTGGTGCGGCGCCGTGTACGCATCTGGTGAGAATTTGACGGTGTTGCGGTAGCGATGGCTGTCGGCGGCGTCGAAGCAGATCTAGGAGGGTAGACGGTGGTGGTGGGCGCGATGGGCCGAGGCAGTCGTAGAGGCGGCGCCCGGCAAGGTGGACAACGACGGGATGAAGCGAGAGGGCGGGATGCAAGGATCCCGGTCGAAGGCGTGGATGAGAGGTCGATCTCTTGTAATGGGCGTGGCGTCGGGGTATCAGCTCCGGCATGGTGGAGGAGGACAGCGGTGGATGGGGTGGCGGACGGAGGAGGGTGGGGTGGAGAGGGTGTTTTGGCGCCCACAATGCGAATGGGGAAAAGGGAGGTAGAGAGGAAGGGGGAACCATGTAGTCGGTAGCGCTTGTCTCAAATGCGAGGAAATTTACAAACTTAGCCCCGTTTCAAATTTCTACTACATCCACATCAACATTAGTCGGTTGGGGATAGGACGGTAATCTCGCATACACGAATATTTGCCGACGAGAGTTTGTTTTGGCGCCCACCGTGTATGAATATGAATCGGGAGGAGTCGATTTTGGCCGAGGGCACACTGTGTTTTGGCGCCCACCGTGTATGAATCCGGGTGAGAGGCGGTTACGTCACGTTTGGGTGAAATTATAAACCTACCCCTATCGAAACCTATAGAAATCCAGCAGATTGGCTTTGCACGGCAGGGATAGGCAGTAGTGATTTCCATCTCGCAGATTGTGGTTTCGGGCGGTTACTGTGACTTTCCCCGCTTCGTTCAAATTTTGCACAGTGCACGTTTACCGTGCCAACTCAATTCGAATCCCGTTTGTATTCTACTATTTTTTTTCGGGTGGGATCCATTTTCAATTGGAATTACATTCTATATACATCCTTTTTTTACATATATACTTTCAAAAGCACAACTCCATTTATACATAAATATGGTTTACCAATGGCATGATATCAGAATCATAAGGTTGTATCCATCAATTTGGATTTTCAAATATTTGAAACCACTTTATGTTGAAATCCAATGTATGCATTCCTCGCTAACTGTCTCCAATTAATGTGTGTTTCATGCGGGATTTTTTTAACTTCTCAAACATGTATAATGTGTTTCACACACGCAACATATAGTGTAATCCCGTTTAGACACTAATTGCATATAAACCATGCATTGTTTGTAATTGAAGAATCTATGGATCACCAATATTGATAAACTATATAACATTACACGTGTGCCCAAATTCAAATGAATATGCATGTTTGATACACCAATTTGCGTTATGATATTATCGGTCTCGTGATCTCCAGTTTAAATATTTGGATTCCCTTTAATCCAGATATTCGTCTCATATAGCTATCACTCATGCTTATATAGGACTATCTCTCTGGACCTATACGCGTTCATCGTCTCTCAGGCATCTCTCGTGCTACCTGTATATCGACAATGATCTTTTATCTTCGTAACACCTTGTGGTACTCTCTCCATCGACCTTCATCACTCTATCTCTCTCTAAGTATATCTCGCTCCCTGCTATGTGTCTCTAACTATGATTCTCCATGTGGAATCTCTTTCTCTCACACAAACACAAAACTTTGTCTCCCGGCTTCTACATTTTTTTGCTTACAGGGATATCGAAATTAGAGCTCGGTTTTATTCTGACTTTGATTTTAGTTGAACTGCACAAAAGGAGCCAATGTGTCTAAGGCAAACTGCTGCATTAGTGGGTCCAGTTGGTCTTACCACTTTGTAGAAAGAAGCAGTCAGTGTTTGCGCTACATTACACAAGGAATGATCGAGAAGCTTTATAGAGTATTAGTAGACGCTGGTGACATGACTAGTCTGCACAGAGCATAGGAAACTCTACAACGCGTGGAGTGCACTGGGCAAAAAGTGCCCAAACAAGTACAGGAAGCCAAGATAGGACTCCAAATATGTCAATGTCATTCTAAGCAACAATGATGGGGCATCTAGGTATGGTAATCTGTTTACCGTACCTTCAGTTTGTTAGTCCACCGATTGGTGGGTTGACACTGGGGCCAATATTCATGTGTATGCTGTTGTGTCTTTGTTTTCTCGCACCATATAAATACGATATCCACAGGGATGCTCAGCTTGATTTTAGTGGAACTGCACAAAATGTCCAGATGGTTTGTGTCCTCCATAATACTTCATCATGCACAATACATTGAATGGTTCTCTAATCATTCGTCGTCACCTTTAGCCACTTGACTATATGTTTGAATGGTGCTGCCAGCGTCGGCCATTAAGAAGGGTAAGAAGAAAGACAAAAGAGAGATGGTTGCTTTACTTGTGGTTTAGAGGAACACTGGGCAAACAAGTGCCCAAACAAGTACCAAGAAGCCAGGACATGACTCCAAGTCTGTCAATGTCACTCTAAGCAACAATGATGGGGCATCTGGGTATGGTAATCTGTTTACCGTACTTTCAGTTTGTTAGTCCACCGATTGGTGGGTTGACACTGGGGCCAATATTCATGTGTGTGCTGATGTGTCTTTGTTTTCTGGCAGCATATAAATACGAAACCCACAGGGATGCTCAGCTTGATTTTAGTGGAACTACACAAAATGTTCAGATGGTCCATGTCCTCCATAATACTTCACATCATGCACAATACATCGAATGGTTCTCTAATCATTCATCGTCACCTTGAGCCACCGGACTATCAGATGACAAACTGATGACAAGCCCTGCCCGTTCCGCAATCATAGGCATTACATATTTTGAATGGGAAAAGCTTGTCAAAGTTGACATTAGTTTAATATATTGGAATTGGAAAACCTTGTCAATTTTTGCTCATTGATGTTAGCCATAAGACATGCATTTGATATTTTTGAGTGGGACGCCCTTTGCTGTGAGCAATGTCGATCATTCTTTCCTATTCCTGTCTTCAGTTCATAAGTAAATATTTACTCTGCTGAGATGCATAGTCACATGAATGTTGACTTATGTAAGACATTTTAAGAGTTTGTTCTGAATATTGTCTATATAATGCTAGGCCTTGTGTTTGATTGCAAAGTTGAGCTTGGAATGTTGTGGCATGCGGCATCACGAGCTGTTCACCGTGCCTCCTGAGAATAATGCTTTGTATTGTTTTGCATGTCGATCTAATGCCAGTGATTTCCTTATTAGGAAGATCATCCTCTTCTTTTGTTTTCGTGCTTAAGAAGTTCATCATCTTATGTTTCATTCATAGCCTATACGACAAGTCGGGTAGGTTAGACGTGAAACCATATGATCTTATGACCATCTCATCATCTTAGGCCGTGATTGGAACGTCGTTTCCCAACAAAAACCGCTTGTAAAACTGACGCTTGTAAATAAAAGCAGATGGTCTCGGGCGAAGCGCTTGGTTGGTCGATTTCGACTAGTAAAATATACACCTGTCTCTCAAATTACACGCGTAACCCGCCGGTTTTACTTACAGACCTCGGGCCCTCAGTTTCATTACGCCTGTATTTTACGAGTTGTTTCCGGTGACAAGTAAATTACACTTGTATCTTAATACATGTGTGAAATAAACCAGAGCTCCCAAGCGCGGCCTTACCGTTTCATGCCATCTCAGTCTCTTGAAGGTGCTCATAGATGTCCGATGATCCTGGCTTCCTGAATGAGCAGCGGGCGCTGTATTAGACCATCTGTAGGGCCCGCGAGGCCCTCTCCGTCGTCCTTTGAGTTGTTGCACTCGCCGTGGCACCGAGCATTGTTAACATGGTCAATGAACATGAGGATTCAGGATATGACTTTATTTTGACTGGATGACAGTAGGGACCCACTAGGGCCATAGCCATACGTACGCAAGTGCCTCCTTATTATGTACAACTATATTTTTTTGCTTCCTCCTGGTTTCACGACATCACGGTTCCACACCATTGTCAACCTATGTAGTCAATACAAACGAGAGAATTGCACAAGGTGCGGCCGACAGCTGGGACCAAGCAACTCGAGCAGTATTTGTGTTTTTGAGGCGTGAGCACTGCAGAGTTTTTCTTGGCGATGTTTTCGTTGTTGTCCATAGGAGAGCAGGGTATTAACTAGGTGGGCCATGGCCCGTCTAGCCCAGGACAGATATCCAACCCAGATATTAATTTTTTTCAAGATGAAAATGGCTAGCCCAGCTATACGCTTGTTTGAGGAATACCCAGGCAAGGTCAACTTGTTATTCTCCGCCCCGCTAGGCTGCAAATCTTTCCTTGGAGGGATGCATTAGGATTAACAGGAAAATGGGCTTTAAAAAATAATAAATGGGATGTAATTATAAAAATTGGGCAGTAACTATAAAAAATGCACCAAGCACGGAATTAGTTTATATAATATTATTTATTGATTTTTAAAATCTTAATTTTTAATTGTTGCGCGCGCAATGTTTCGTTAGATTTTTACGTAATACAAACTTATATTTAATCTGAATAGAAATTTCGGGATAAAAATATTTCGGATCCCATCAAAATGTGGGAATTTTTTTATTGAATTCTGCCTTGAACGGTTGGTTGAAATTATTAATCGTTGAAAATGGGGTGTACTTTTAACAAACTGTAAATGGGATGTAGTAAATTCCATTAGAATTCAAAAATAGGCTGCACATTCTTACAAATCGCAAATGGGCTATAAGTTCTCTCCCACACACTTGTGGGCCTACTAATTTGACGCGTCCCCTAAAAAAAGAAGTTGACGCGTATGCAAGGCTTTGTCAACTTATTATAGTCAACACACGGTTCTAGCAGCAGTGGCCGTTGGATGTCCATCCAACGAATGCCGTGCTTCTTCTTTAATCTCGGATATTCTAGCTCCACCCGCCCAAAAAATGATTCCTCCCCCTGACATCTGGGGCGCACCGTTTCGGAAGCTGACCTGTGGGCCTACTAAGTTGACGCGTCCCCTAAAAAAAGAAGTTGACGCGTATGCAAGGCTTTGTCAACTTATTATAGTCAACACACGGTTCTAGCAGCAGTGGCCGTTGGATGTCCATCCAACGGATGTCGTGCTTCTTCTTCAATCTCGGATATTCTAGCTTCACCCGCCCAAAAAATGATTCCTCCCCCTGACATCTGGGGCGCACCGTTTCGAAAAATGACCTGTGGGCCTACTAAGTTGACGCGTACCAAGGGCTTTGTCAACTTAGTCAATATGAACGGTTCTAGCTGCAATGACCGTACGATGTCCATCCAACGGCCATAGTGTTTCTTCAACCTCTGGTCTTCTTGCTCCAGCCGCCCAAAGGAGCGTCGGTCATGCCGCGTGCTCCTGCCTCCCGTGGCCGGCTGTGATGTCGTGCCCTACTACTCCCACCGCTGGCCAGGCCATCCCTCTACTCACCCACACCCCCTATTATTCTGCGGCGACGGCAGCCTCACACCGCAGCCGAACCAGTGAACCCTCGCACTCCTCTCCGCGCGGGATTCCACTGCCGCGTCTTCCCCGGCTCCTCGTCGTCACCTTCCTAGGCCTCGCCGTCGTCCACCGCCCTGGTGCTCTCGGCGCGGCGTGGTTAACATGGTCAAGGAACGTCTTCCATCGGACGTGGACTGTACGTGGAGAGGCTGATAGCTGGGTCCATGACGGCAGCAAGGAAGTGCCTCCTTATTACGCGGAAAATAATTATTCCTCCACCTGACAGCAGGGACCCACCGGATGGGCCACTGTATTTCGCGAAAAAAACATTTGCCCCCTGACTGCTGGGACCCACCTGACGGGCCACCGTATTGCGCGAAAAAAATGTTCCCCCCACTGTCAGCTCGGACCCATCGGAAGTGCCTCCTTACTACGCACAAAAAAATGAATACTCCCCCTGCTGGTTGGGACCCACCTTTATGGGAGGCTGACTTGTGGGCCTACTAAGTTGACGGGGATGGAGTGCTTTGTCAACTTCGTCAATATGAACGATTCTGGCTCCAGTGACCGTACGATGTCCATCCAACGGCAGTAGTGCTTCTTCAACCTCTGGTCTTGTTGCTCCAGCCACCCAAAGCAGCGCCGGTCGTGCCGCATGCTCTCGCCTCCGTGGCGGGTCAGGTCGCCACGGAGGCCTCACCAGCCCCTACTATTCCCACCATCGGCTGTGCCCTCGTGGGCGATGGCAACCTCACACATGGCCGAACGGTGAACCCTCGTACTCCTCTCCGCGCAGGCTTCCACTGCCGCGTCTTCCCCGGCTCCGCGTCGTTCCCTTCCTAGGCCTCGCCGTCGTCCACCGCCCTGGTGCTCTCGGCGCGGCATGGTCAACGTGGTCAAGGAATGACTTTCATCGAAAGAGTACTGTCGTGGAGAGGCTGACAGCTGGGTCCACGACCGCAGCAAGGAAGTGCCTCCTTATTACGTGCAAAATAATTATTCCTCCACCTAAGAGCGGGCACCCACCGGACGGGCCACCGTATTTCGCGAAAAATAATGTTTCCCCCTGACTGTTGGGACCCACCAGCTACATCTTCGCACGCAAGGAAGTGCATCCGCGCAAAAAACAAAAAAACGATTCGCCCCCCTGACTGCTGGGACCCACCAGCTACATCTTCGCAGGCAAGGAAGTGGCTGACAGTCGGGACTCACCTGGTCGAAGCGTACATAGTGTTTTCATTCTGGTCGCGAACGTGTACGTACATACTGGTCGATGTAGAGGTGCGCACATGTCGTAGTAGAGGTGCGCACGTAGCATGTACATGTCGCATGATGACGTGGTGCAAGAAAGTAAATACGGCCACATACATACATACGGGCGGGGTCTCGAATGCCTACTCGCGCATATGTATGGCCAGGGCTCGTGTACATGGCTGGGTCTGAACGGAGAAACAACGTCGTTGTCGTGTTCATGGGGAGGCAACGGAATGCGTCGTGTTCATCGTGAGGAAACAGAATGCGTGGGAGCCAACCGGCTTGCACGGAGAAGCCGATGGAAACGAGGCTTGGCGTACTGCAGAACGGAGGAAACGGCCTTGTGTTCAACCGGCCACGTTCGAAACGGGATCCTGTTCATCGGGAGGGGTCTGGCGTACCGCAAAACGGAGGAAACGGACCTCCTATGGTGAAAGCGGGGTCTGTTGATCGGGAGGGTGTGGCGTACCGCAAAAGCGGAGGAAACAGACTTGTGTTGGGCGCTACGGTCCGAAACGGGGTCATGTTCATCGGGAGGGTGTGGCGTGCCGCCAAAGCAGGACTCTACGGATATTGTTCATCTCCACCATCGACCCCTCCGGCCTCCACAGTGCTGTTCATCCACGATCGACCTCCTCTAGCCTCCACTGCGATTGTTCATCCACGGGCTCCTGTTCATCCAGCCTCCACCGCGCTTCTCCACCGCTCTTTGTTCAACCAGCCCTCTCCACGGGCTCGTGTTCAACCACCCCTCCACGGGCTACTATTCATCCTGCCCTCCATCGTCTACTGTTCATCCTGCCCTCCACGGGGTGGTCCTGTTCATCCTGCCCTCCACGGGGTCCTGTTCATCCAGCCCCAACCAGCTCGAACATTCGGGGTCCTGTTCATCCACCCCACCGGGAACTGTTCATCCTAACCCCCCAGCAACGCTCACTGTTCATCCAGAGGCAACGCCACGGGGTCCTGTTCATCCACCCCCACCGGGAACTGTTCATCTAAACCCCCCCAGCAACGCTCACTGTTCATCCAGAGGCAGCATCGATCGGCTTGATGAAGTAGCGATGGCGAATGAATCGCTTCGTTCGGGTTCGATTAACGACCATCGATCGATCGCTCGGGTTCGATGTCGTTGCTGCAGAGCAATCGCTCGAGTTCGATGTAGCGTTACGCGCCGGATAATCGTGCTACAATATCCCATGCTAATCGTGCCATGACACCTCGGTTACTGTTGCTATCCTCGCAATAATTAGAAACCGTTCGAAATTCAAATTCAAATTAATGATAATAATAAAAGTTTTCAAAATTTTAAAACAAAAATGTTCGGTGGTTGCCAAATATTACAAGGGTAATTATGGTGCAACAAACAACTTTTTAAAAAATGGCTAAATGGTTTAAAATGATTTAAACAGAAAAGAAAGAAATAATAAAAGAAAACAGAAAACAAACAAACAAAAAAAAGAGGAAAAGGAAAAGAAACCCCCCTGGGCTTCGGCCCAGCTGACCACAGGCCCAACTGGGCCACCACCAGGCCCCGGCCGGCCCACCCCACACCCCACTCCCTTAACCCCCCCACTCACCCAGTCCACCAACCGCCACCGACACTCTCCCCCCCTCCGAAAATATGTCACCCCTACCCTCTCTCCCCCGATTGGATCGGGATCGAGAGGAGGTGGTCACCGACGCCCGGAACGCCCCCCCCCCCCCGCCGCCAAGACGCCGCCACCTCGCCGTACTCCTCCCGCTCCGCCGCTCGTCCCCGTCGTTCCCCCCCCCCCCCGACCTTCCCCGAGCACGCTACCCCGTCCTTGCTTACCCCCTGCGAGGTCCTCCTCCTTCTCTGCTCCTCACGCCGCCCCGCTCGTCGCGCCCGCACGCCTCGTCGTCCCTGGCCACGTTCGCCGTGCCCGCCGTGAGCACGCGCCCTCCTCCTCTCCCCTCTTCCCCTGTCACCGCGCGCCCAACGCCGTGCCCGCCCGATCCTGCCCGCCTGCTGCCACCCATGGCCACCGTGGCCACTTGCTTCGCCGCCCCCGTCATTCCCTGGACGCGCCCACGCCCTCTGTGGCGACCAGCCGGCGCCCAAGCACGCGCTCACCGTGTTGGGCCCGCGCCTCGCGCTCGCCCGCCTCTTGCTCCGGCCAACTGCCGCCGCGGCGCCGTCTCCGGCCTCCCCGTGTGCTCGCAGCCCCCCTGTGCACCGGCGCCTCTCGCTCGCCGTTGTCGCCCTCGACCGGCCGCACCTTCGAGGCGACCGCCAGCGCGCCTGCGCCCGGCCTCGCTTGTGACCCCTTGTTGGCCGCCCCTCATGCTCGGACTCCCCTCGGGCGCTAGCACGCCCCAGCGCCCGTAACCGTAGCACCCAGCGGCCGCTTCCCCTGTGCCCGATAAGGCCTTTGGCCCACTGACAAAGGGGCCCCAAGCCCAGAACGAAAATTAAAAAAAAAGGGATTTAAAAAATTAAAATATTAATTAGTTAATTAGTTAAAGAATTAATTAACTTAATTAATCCTGATTAGATTAACCTAATCACCTAGTTTAGTTAATTAATCCGTTAGGTTAATTAACAGTCAATGACATGCGGGACCCACACGTCAGTTGACCAGTCAACACCTCTGTTGACTGCTGACGTCATGCTGACGTCAGCAAACACTGTTTTGGATAATGTTGGATTTAAATAAATAATTAATATTAGAAAATGATTAAATCTTTAGAAAATCATATCTTTTAATCCGTAACTCGGATGAAAATACTTTCTACATGAAAGTTGCTCAGAACGACGAGACGATTCCGGATAAGCAACCCGTTCGTCAGCCACACCCCCTAACCTATCGAACTCGCAACTTCCCCCACGGCTCCTCAAAAGCAGCCAAACGCCGGGATACTTTCGGATGTTTCCCTTCACGGTATCACCACATACCGCGTTAGGGCACGCCTAGCATCACGCTTTCATTTGTCATGCATCGTCATGCATCTGTTTGCTTAAATATTCATTGTTTCTTCCCCTCTTCTTCCGCTTAGACACCGAGACCGCTGCCGCTGCCCAAGACGACTCACGGAGTTGACGACCCCTCTATCTTGCGAGCAACCAGGCAAGCCCCCCCTTGATCACGGATATCGGCTTTTCTACTCTATACTGCTTGCATTAGAGTAGTGTAGCATATTATCGCTTTCCGTTATACCTATCACGATGCATAGCCTTTGTCCTTGCTACTATTATTTGTTACCTTTACGCAATCCTACATGCTTAGTATAGGATGCTAGTATTTCCATCTGTGGCCCTACATTCTTGTCCGTCTCTTTGTGCTATACTATCGGGCCGTGATCACTCGGGAGGTGATCACGGGTATATACTATATACTTTATACATGATACATGTGGTGCTTAAAGTCGGGTCGGCTCGAGGAGTACCCTTGAGTGATTCACTTGATTGGGGCTGAAAGGACCTTTGTCCCGACGGCCCTCTGGATGGATCTTTGTATGAGCGACAGGGCAGGTTGAGACCGCCTAGGAGAGAGGTGGGCCTGGCCCTGTTCGGGCGTTAGCGGATACTTAACATGCTTAACGAGATCTTGGTATTTGATGCGAGTGCGGCCATTTGGTCTATACGCACTAACCAACAGAACGGGAACGATTATGGGCACTTTCGGCCGTGGTATCACCGAAGCCTTCTTGACGTCGGCGGCGGCGACGCGCAGATTGGACCGCGTAACGTGACTTCCTTTGTAATGGAGGTTGCTAGGTCCGCTTCCGCCGCGTTCGCAGCGTGCGGTGTGCTAACGGCGATGGGCCTGCACCTGGCGCTTAGGTTTAGACCGGCGTGTTGACCGCTCTGTTGGCCTAGGTCGGGCTGCGACGTGTTGATCTTTCGTGGCCGGGCATGACCCAGAAAAGTGTGTCCAGCCAAATGGGATCAAGCGTGTTGGGTTATGTGGTGCACCCCTACAGGGAAGTTAATCTATTCGAATAGCCGTGATCTTCGGTAACAGGACGACTTGGAGTTGTACCTTGACCTTATGACAACTAGAACCGGATACTTAATAAAACACACCCTTCCAAGTGTCAGATACAACCCGGTGATCACTCTCTAACTGGGCGACGAGGAGGGGATCGTCGGGTAGGATTATTGCTATGCGATGCTACTTGGAGGACTTCAGTCTACTCTCTTCTACATGCTGCAAGACGGAGGCTGCCAGAAGCGTAGTCTTCGACAGGATTAGCTATCCCCCTCTTATTCTGGCATTACGTAGTTCACCCACCGATATGGCCCTTTACACATATATCCATGCATATGTAGTGTAGCTCCTTGCTTGCGAGTACTTTGGATGAGTACTCACGGTTGCCTTGTTCCCCTTTTCCCCTTTCTTTACCCGATTGCTGCAACTGCACGATGGAGCCGGGGAGCAGACGCCACCGTCGATGGCGACTACTACACCGGAGGTGCCTACTACTACGCAGCAGCCCGGCGACGACCAGTGACTAATTCGGAGGATCCAAGGCGGGAGGCCTGCGCCTCTTCGATTTGTATCCCGGTTTGTGCTAGCCTTCTTAAGGCACACTTGTTTAACTTATATACGTACTCAGATATTGTTGCTTCACGACTTCGTCTATGATCGAGCACTTGTATTTGAGCCCTCGAGGCCCTGGCTTGTATTATGATGCTTGTATGTCCTATTTATGTATTAGAGTTGTGTTGTGATATCTTCCGTGAGTCCTCGATCTTGATCGCATTACGTTTGCGTGTATGATTAGTGTACGATTGAATCGGGGCATCACAAGTTGGTATCAGAGCCGACTGCCCGTAGGAATCCCCCTTCCACACTCCTTGGCCGAAGTCGAGTCTAGACTTTACAAAACTTTTACTAACATGGCTGTGCGGCCCATGGGCCCACGTCGCCATCGGGTGGTACTAGGATCTTTTACTCCTCGACCTTTGCTCTGGGACTCTGAACTCTCTTCTACTCGGGTTAAACTAATTTACTAACTCTAACACTAGGATCCCGTGACCACATAAGTTGGATAAAGCCATAGCTATTTCTTAGAATAGTATTTTGAACAATTTCCACACTGTCATTTGATTCCTTTGAAACATCTTTGTTTTCAGATGGAACCCACGAGGCAGGTCGTCCGCCACACGACGGCCATTGGTGCCTCGGGATCTCCTGATGCTAGCGAGAGATGATGACCTATCCGGGTTATCGGCGGCACCCCGAGTACACCGTCTTTGAGGAGTACCAGGACTTTAACCAGAGCGATGCGAGCCATCGTCCACCTCTACTCTGGGAGTATGACTCCACTACTATGCTGCACACCGCACATCGTGTTGGGGTGACTATCGATATGGCGATCCACGATCTTGCTTATGCTTTGCTCGACACGTCTTCGTGGAGAGTATCGGAGTTGGACTCCTCCCCTTCAAGCACATTGCTATCGCATCTGATGTTGGTGCGGAGGGTTACTACACCGCTGCCTACTCCACTTTGTCACCCGAGAGCCCTTCTACCATCGAACTTTGTTACGCATCTTGATGGGCTGGATCGAGCTAACCGAGCTCTTCGCCACGAAGTTCTACACCACCCGTCGGCACCTTTACCGTGCTCTGACGCTGTTGCACCCTTTATGCGATCCAGAGCTGCGCGTTCGGCGATCTACCCAGCCAGGACCGTGATGCCCCAGGGTGTCGGTTGGCCAGAGGTGGGAGGCTACTCTCCCGCACTTGGCCCTCTTCTACCACCTGAAGGCCGGGTTACGCACTGAGTATCCAGCGGCCCCTGTGTCACCGGCGTGGAGGACTATCCGCTGCCACACTACCAGCTTTCAGGCTACAACTACCTCCGCGATGCAGCGTGGGACTGATGTAGGCTTGCTTGTTAAGTGTTAGATGCATTAGCCATGAGCTGCGTGCCGCCTATGATGTCTTAGTCTATGTCTTTGAACTACGTGTGCCGAACTCTATGCATGATCCCTTTTGTAAGATATGCCGACTACTATGTAGTATCTATCGTGTTGCTTTCATTATGCATGTTTCATCATGAATGATTCTTGTCCTTTGCAAATTTCTCAAATCTGAACTACCTGTTATATATTAGCGGGATGGTTAGACCAGTGGTCGTGGTCGTGGTGGCAACTTCCCACCACCGCCTGAGTACATGGCTGGTAAGATCCAACAGCTTGAGATGAATCGCCAGTTCATGGAGAATATGATGGCTCAGTTTCCTCGCCCCAATATGAACCAGCAGCCAACCCTAGTAACTCTGCAGGATTTCATGCGCCTGAACCCAACTATGTACCGCAGCTCAACTCAGCATTTGGATCTCGATGGTAGCTCCGTGACATCACCTATGAGATGGAGTCTGGCTGATGTAGCCCTCGCCACTATGTCACCTTTGCTTCCTTCTTCTGAAGGGACCCACGGCTCAATGGTGGGACAGCCACAGCGTACTCGCCGATTGGAACAATCATCACCGCCGGACTTCCAAGTTGCTTTCCGTGCCCGCTTCATCCCTCAAGGAGTCATGGAGCGGAAGAAGCGTGAGTTCCATAACCTCACCCAAGGCAACAAGACTGTTGAAGCTTATCAGCGAGAGTTTCTGGACTTGTCTCGCTATGCTGAAGAGGACATTGCAACTGATGCACGCAGACAGGAGAAGTTCTGTGACGGCCTTCAAGCCGACATCAAGCTCGCACTTCTAGTGCACGACTTTGCTGATTTCGCCACCTTGGTGAACAAGGCCATCAACGTCGAAACTGGCTTGCATGAATACTAGACCTCTAACAGGCGCAACCGTGACACGGGCTCATCTTCAGGCCCGTCCTTGCAGAAGCGTAAGATATGGATTCCCAACAGCATGTACCATCCAACTGTACCTGCCCCAAGGCAGACCTATGTTGCACCTCGTCTGCCTACTCCTCCAACTAGGCAGCCAAGGCTTCCAGCTCCACCACCGGAGCTCTGTTCTCACTCCCAATAATGGTGCATGCTACAAGTGTGGTCAACCAGGTCACCTTGCCGAACTGCTATCGTAATCGAGAACCAGAATCAATCGGCCCTTCCCGAATCGGCCGTGGAAGCAACCATCCCGCAACAACAATGCCAAGTCTTATGGTCGTGTTCATGCCAACCACGTTGATCTCAACGAAGCTCAAGACCAGCCTGCTACTGTGATGGGTACACTCCTCGTTAATTCAGTACCGGCATCTGTTTTATTCGATTCGGGAGCATCGCATTCATTCATATCAGCAGAGTTTGCATTCATGCATGGCATTAAATATGAAGAGATGAACACTGCGCTAGTAGTACACACTCCAGCGGGTCAATGTCAAACCTCCATGATTTGCAACGACGTCCCCGTTGAAATCGAAGGACTAGAATTTCTTGTCTCTCCCATAGTACTGAAGTCCTGTAGCATTGATCTCATTCTGGGAATGAATTGGTTAAAAGCGCATACTGCTTCTATCGTTTGCGCCACCAAGACCATCCATCTGCTACACCCTTCTGATGAAATAATAAGCTACAATGCTAAATGCGGTTCAGAATGCCGAGGCAAGGCTCTATGCATTGAATGCATTGAACGCTGCACCACTCGAGGGCATTGAAAACATTCCTGTCGTTCGCGACTTCCAGGACGTCTTTCCTGAAGAACTTCCAGGGATTCCCCCTGCTAGAGCTGTCGAATTCGTCATCGACTTGAAACCAGGCACCACTCCTATAGCCAAGCGACCCTACAAGATGCCGCCACATGAACTCCTTGAGCTTAAGGAGCAAATTGACAAGTCTCTTCACAGTGGTTTCATTCGCCCAAGTTGCTCTCCTTGGGGAGCACCTTCTCTCTTTGTCAAGAAGAAGGATGGGACAAACCGATTGGTCCAAGACTACCGTCCTATAAATCAAGCTACGATTCAGAATAAGTATCCTCTTCCTCGGATCAATGATCTGTATGATCAACTGGCTGGTTCGTCAGTGTTCTCTAAACTCGACTTAAGGTTGGGTTACCACCAGATCCGTGTTCGTGAAGAGGATATCCCAAAGACCGCCTTTGTGACTCGTTATGGTTCATACGAGTACACCGTCATGTCTTTCGGCTTAACCAATGCTTCAGCCACCTTCTCTCGCATGATGAACTATATATTCATGGATTACCTTGACAAGTTCGTCGTGGTTTATCTGGATGATATCCTGGTATTTTCCAAGAACGAAGAAGAACATGCTGAACATCTTCGTCTTGTCTTTGGAAAAGCTACGAGAGCATCGACTATATGCCAAGTTCTCCAAGTGTGAATTCTGGCTACCCGAAGTAACCTATCTTGGGCATGTCATCTCTAAGGATGGTATTGCCGTCAACCCTGAACGATTTCAGGCTATTCTTGATTGGAATCCTCCGAAGAATGTCAAGCAAGTCATAAGTTTTCTCGGTCTCGCCAGCTATTGCCGTTGATTCGTCGAGAACTTCTCCAAGATTGCCGTGCCTCGACTAACTTTGTTGCATAAGGGCGTCAAGTTCAATGGACGGACAAATGTCGTGAAAGCTTCCGGGCACTCAAAGACAAGTTGACTTCTGCTTGATACTAGCTCCACGATACTAAGAAGGACTTCGTCATTTATCGCGGCGCTTCCGTCAAGGATTAGGTTGTGTCCTAATGCAGAGCGCCAAAGTGATTGCCTATGCCTCTCGGCGATTGCGCCCTCACGAAGAGAACTACCCAGTTCCACGACCTCGAGCTTCTTTGTTATCCATGCACTAAAACAGTGGCGACATTACCTTCTCGGTAATCGTTGCGAGATCTTCACCGACCACCAAAGTCTAAATGTCACATTTTACTCAGCCAGAACACGAACCTCCGTCGGCCAGAGATGGATGGAGATTGTTGCAGACTTTGACTTGGATATTTCCTATACACCGAGCAAGGCTAATGTAATGGCTGATGCTTTAAGCCGCAAGTCTTCTTGCAACCACCTCCGACTCACAAGGTTCAGCCCTCACTTGTTGAAGAATTACGAAAGCTGAACCTCCATATTGTTCCTTGGTGCACTTTTCGCTCCCCCTCCTCCGGAGTTTACGCAAGATGAATCTCCGTGTTGTTTCGAGGTTCCCTCTATACCACGGCTGTCGAACTCCGATCTCGTAAGCTCCATCAAGACAATACAGGGATATGACTCTGAAGCCCACAAGATTAAGCGCGACCTCAAAGAAGGAAAGCCCTCATTCTTCACTATTAGCGATGATGGCGCCTGTACTTCAAAGGCCGCCCTAGTGGTGCCGTGTAAGGAGAAAAACCTGAATATGACTCAGAAAGTTATGAAAGAAGCTCATGATACGCCTCTATGTATCCATCCTGGTAGTACAAAGATGTACCAGGACATTCGACAAAGATT
This sequence comes from Aegilops bicornis, assembly GCA_021605145.1. Lineage (NCBI taxonomy): Eukaryota > Viridiplantae > Streptophyta > Magnoliopsida > Poales > Poaceae > Aegilops > Aegilops bicornis. Next base: position 509,586 of record JAHIAL010000070.1, on the reverse strand, counting down.
CTGGTGGTCTAACATGAAGCAAGACATCGCTCGTTATGTTGCTGAGTGTGACGTTTGCCGTCGTATCAAAGCAGAACATCAAAGGCCTGCTGGAACTCTGCAACCTATCTCTATTCCTGAATGGAAATGGGACCATGTCGATATGGACTTCGTTACTGGATTTCCCAAATCGCAAAAAGGTAATGATGCTATTCTTGTCGTCATTGACCGTCTTTCTAAAGTTGCACATTTTCTGGCGGTCAAAGAAACGATCACTGCTAGTGAGCTTGCAACCCTCTATATGTCGAATTGTTTCACTTCACGGTATTCCTTTGGTTATCAGTTCGGACCGTGGCAGCTTATTCACTTCAAGATTCTGGGCAAGTTTCCAAGAAGCTATGGGGACTCACTTATCTTTCAGTACGGCGTTTCATCCGCAGTCACAAGGGCAAGTTGAACGTGTCAACTAAGTTCTCGAAGACAAGCTTTGAGCTTGTGTTATTTCCTTCGGCAAGAAATGGGAGGAATCTCTCCCGTATGCTGAGTTCTCTTATAATAATAGCTATCAAGCTAGTCTGAAGATGGCCCCCTTCGAAGTGTTATATGGACGAAAGTGCGAACCCCTACGAGGCTGGTCGAAGCGGGCAACGTCCACTCTTTGGTCCGGATATTATCCAACATGCCGAGGATCAAGTCCGCATTATTCGCGAGAATCTCAAGACTGCTCAGTCACGCCAAAAGAGTAATTATGACTGTCATCATAAAGACATGGTCTATCAACCTGGCAAAAAGGCCTATCTTTGCGTTACACCAATGAAGGTTGCTCACCGCTTCGGGATCAAGGGCAAGCTAGCTCCTCGCTATATTGGCCCATTCACTATTCTGGAAAGGCGTGGAAAAGTGGCATATCAACTGGAGCTCCCGTTGAACCCTTCTCGGAGTTCACGATGTGTTCCACGATGTCACAGCTCCGTCGCTGCTTCAAGGACCCAATCCGGCGATGGATCATGAAGTGCTCGAATTGCAACAGGACCTCTCCTATAAAGAGCATCCGGTCCGCATTCTCGACCAAGCTGAACGCCGCACCGCGGAAGGCGATCAAGTTCCTCAAAGTCCGATGGTCGCACCATTACGAAGATGAAGCCACACAGGAACGCGAGGATCGCTGCGTGATGAATACCCTTGCTGTTTTCTTCTACCTCCTAAATCTCGGACGAGATTTCTTGTAGTGGAGGAGATTTGTAACGCTTGGGATAATCGTGCTACAGTAATCCCACGCTAATCGTGCCATGACACCTCGGTTACTGTTGCTATCCTAGCAATAATTCGAAACCGTTCGAAATTCAAATTCAAATTAATGATAACAATAAAAGTTATCAATAATTTGAAACAAAATGTTAAATTGGTTGCCAAATATTACAAGGGTAATTATGGTGCAACAAACACCTTTTATAAAATGGCTAAATGGTTTAAAATGATTTAAACAGAAAAGAAAGAAATAATAAAAGAAAAGCAGAAAACAAACAAATGTAAAAAAAAAAGAGGAAAAGGAAAAGAAAACCCCCACAGGCTTGGCCCGGTGACCTGAGCCCAACTGGGCCACCACCAGGCCCCGACCGGCCCACCCCACACCCCACTCCCTTAACCCCCCCACTCACCAAGTCCACCAGCCGCCACCGACACTCTCCCCCCCTCCGAAAATATCTCACCCCTCCCCTCTCTCCCCCGATTGGATCGCGATCGAGAGGAGGAGGTCACCGACGCCCAGAACACCCCCCCGCCGCCAGGACGCCGCCACCTCGCCGAACTCCTCCCGCTCTGCCGCTCGTCCCCATCGTTCCCCACCGACCTTCCCCGAGCAAGCTGCCCCGTCCCTGCTTACCCCCTGTGAGGCCCTCCTCCTTCTCTGCTCCTCACGTCGTCCCGCTCGTCGCGCCCGCACGCCTCGTCGTCCCTGGCCACGTTCGCCGTGCCCGCCGTGAGCACGCGCCCTCCTCCTCTCCCCTCTTCCCCTATCACCGCACGCCCAACGCCGTGTCCGCCCGATCCTGCCCGCATGCCACCACCCATGGCCGCCGCAGCCACTTGCTTCGCCGCCCCCGTCATTCCCTGGACGCGCCCACGCCCTCTGTGGCGACCAGCCGGCGCCCAAGCACGCGCTCACCGTGTTGGGCCCAGCGCCTCGCCTTCGCCCGCCTCTTGCTCAATGACTGCCGCCCATGGCGCTGCGTCTCCGACCTCCCGTGTGCTTTCGCAGCCCCTGCACCGGCGCCTCTCGCTTCGCCGTTGTCGCCCTCGGCCAAGGCCGCACCTCTGCGGCGACCCTCCGCGCGCCTGCGCTGCCTCCGCCTCATGACCCCTCGGCCGCCGCCGCCCGTGCTCGGCCTCCGCTCGGGCGCCAAAGACGCCCGGCGCAGAATCAGTAGCACCCAGCTTCCCCTCATGCCCGATAAGGCCTTTGGCCCACTGACAAAGGGGCCCCAGCCCGAGAACGAAAATTTAAAAAAAGGGATTTAAAAAAATTAAAATATTAATTAGTTAATTAATTAAAGAATTAATTAACTTAATTAATCCTGATTAGATTAACCTAATCACCTAGTTTAGTTAATTAATCTGTTAGGTTAATTAACAGTCAATGACATGCAGGACCCACACGTCAGTTGACCAGTCAACACCTCTGTTGACTGCTGACGTCATGATGACGTCAGCAAACACTGTTTTGGATAATGTTGCATTTAAATAAATAATTAAAATCAGAAAATGATTAAATCTTTAGAGAATCATATCTTTTAATCCGTAACTCGGATGAAAATACTTTCTACATGAAAGTTGCTCGAGCAGCGAGACGATTCGGATACGCAACTCGCTCGTCCACCACACCCCCCTAACCTAGCGAACTTAACTTTCCTCCCCCCTCCGGCTCCTCTGCCCGAAAACGCGAAACGCCGGGGATACTTTCCCGGATGTTTCCCCCCTTCACCGGTATCACCACATACCGCATTAGGGCACGCCTAGCATCACGCTTTGCTTTGTCATGCATCGTCATGCATCTGTTTGCTTAAATATTCATTGTTTCTTCCCCCTCTTCTTCCGCTAGACACCGAGACCGACGCTGCCCGCCCAAAGACGACTACGGAGTTGACGACCCCTCTCTCTTGCCAGAGCAACCGGGCAAGCCCCCCCTTGATCACCAGATATCGCCTATTCTACTCTATACTGCTTGCATTAGAGTAGTGTAGCATGTTACTGCTTTCCGTTATACCTATCCTGTTGCATAGCTTTGTCCTTGCTACTCTGTTGTTACCTTTACTGCAATCCTACATGCTTAGTATACGATGCTAGTATTTCCATCTGTGGCCCTACATTCTTGTCCGTCTGGCTGTGCTATACTATCGGGCCGTGATCACTGGGGAGGTGATCATGGGTATATACTATATACTTTATACATGATACATGTGGTGCTTAAAGTCGGGTCGGCTCGAGGAGTACCATGAGTGATTCACGGATTAGGGCTGAAAGGACCTTTGTCCCGACGGCCCTCTGGATGGATCTTTGTGGCGGAGGCGGCAGGCAGTTGAGACCGCCTAGGAGAGAGGTGGGCCTGCCTGTTCGGCGTTCATGGATACTTAACACGCTTAACGAGATCTTGGTATTTGATCCGAGTCCGCCATTTGGTCTATACGCGCACTAACCAGCTCTGTGAGGAGCGATTATGGGCACTTTCGGCGTCGTGGTATCGGCCGAAGCCTTCGTGGACGTCGGCCGACGAGCGGCGCTGATTGGACCGTGAACGTGACTTCCTTTGTAATGGAGGTTGCTAGGTGCATTTACGGCCGCGTTATAGCGTGCAGGTGTGCTAAGGCGATGGGCCCGGACACTGGCGCTTAGGTTTAGACCGGTGTGTTGACCGCTCTGTTGGCCTAGAGTCGGGCTGCGGCGTGTTGATCTTCGCGGCGGGCATGACCCGAAAATGTGTGTCGGCCAAATGGGATCAAGCGTGTTGGGTTATGTGGTGCACCCTGCGGTGAAGTTAATCTATTCGAATAGTCGTGATCTTGATAACAGGACGACTTGGAGTTGTACCTTGACCTTATGACAACTAGAACCGGATACTTAATAAAACACACCCTTCCAAGTGCGGATACAACCCGGTGATCGCTCTCTAACAGGCTGACGAGGAGGATCGCCGGTAGGATTATTGCTATGCGATGCTACTTGGAGGACTTGATCTACTCTCTTCTACATGCTGCAAGGCGGAGGCTGCGGAAGCGTAGTCTTGACGGATTAGCTATCCCCTCTTATTACGGCATTACGCGATTCGGTCCACCGATATGGACCTTTACACATATATCCATGCATATGTAGTGTATCTCCTTGCTTGCGAGTACTTTGGATGAGCACTCACAGTTGCCTTGTTCCCCCTTTTCCCCCTTTCTTTACCTGATTGCTGCAACCAGACGATGGAGCCTAGGAGCCAGACGCCACCGTCGATGACGATTACTACACCGGAGGTGCCTACTACTATGTGCAGCCCGCTGACGACGACCAGGAGTAGTTCGGAGGATCCCAGGTAGGAGTCCTACGCCTCTTTCGATCTGTATCCCAGTTTGTGATAGCCTTCTTAAGGAAAACCTGTTTAACTTATGTCTGTACTCAGATATTGTTGCTTCCGCTGACTCGTCTATGATCGAGCACTTGTATTCGAGCCCTCGAGGCCCCTGGCTTGTATTATGATGCTTGTATGACCTATTTATGTATTAGAGTTGTGTTGTGATATCTTCCCGTGAGTCCCTGATCTTGATCGTACATGTTTGCGTGTATGATTAGTGTACGATTGAATCGGGGGCGTCACACGCATAGCCTGCAGTGCAATCGCTCGGGTTCAGTTAGAGCCCAACGCCTCGCTCAGGTTCAGTTTGAGCCCAATGCCTCGCACACACGCGCGTACGTACGAGAGAAACGCGCATCGCTCGGCCCCCGACCACCCACCGTAACCGGGGACACCCTGATATTTTCCGTGCCCTCGCTTCTACCATGGTCTTTTTCCGTCATCGACGGCCCAAAGAATGTCATGCAGCTGCGTCTCCGGCCCGCCCAGGACGAAAAGCCCATTTTCTGTCATGATTTTTTGTCATAGAAGTAGGACCCCACCACATCTGTGATGATACCGGGTTTTGTCACAACTATCATCATAGAAGTGTCATAAGTATGACAGAAAAGATTTGCGTTCGGCCCAAAATGTCACGGATGTGTCTTTTTTTTGTAGTGGAGCTATGACTGAGGTGACTCTCCACCTGCATACTACCTTCTAATTTGGTGGATGGCATTTGGGCCCGCGCGCTGCATGGCCCGCATGTTGGTGAACAAAAGTAAAACGACATTCAGTAGAGGGAGACGTTTTGATGGCCTCGGAGGAGCCAGAAGCGGTAGTGTATCCACTGTACTAGTAGTAATTGTTTTTCTGTGTAGCTGTAGAGTGTCTCCATTGCACTAGTAGTAATTGTTTCTCTAGGCCCAAGACAAAACAGCCCATCCACCCTAGTAAATAATAAAATCAATTCAATCCCATATATTTACTTAATGAGAGGCGCTACCCACACCCAGCACACCGGCCCCCCCAAAAAACCTGGGTGCTCTTCTTCCTCCTCACTCCCACCCACCCCACGGCAGCTCGCTCCACTCGTACCCCCCAAATTCCTCACCTCACTCCTCTGAAAACCCCAGCTCCCCTTCTTCCTCACTATTTCAGAAAACCCCCAGCCCCCCTTCTTCACTCGCACTACAACTAGGCTCGTCATTCGTTACTCTGCTCAAATCCGTGAGCTCGACGCGACGCCCTCGAGGAAAATGGAGTCGGCTGACCCCAGCGCCAAGAAGATGAGGCTCCCGCCAGCGACAACGCCTGTTGTAGATCCTGCACCCGGCAGCGCGGGGAGAAGCGGCAAGACCGCCCCCACCAGATCCCAGGAACCCGTAGAATCTCGAGTGGACCGCATCAGCGATCTCCCGGATGCCATCCTTTGGAGATCATCTCGCTTCTCCCCACCAAGGATTGCTATCGCACCCAAGTCCTCTCAATTCGGTGGCGCCCTCTATGGCGTGCCATGCCCCTTAATCTCGACTGTCGTCAACTATCTCTCTTCAATGATTTTGGACTCCCCAGAGCCATCATCTCATCCCACTAGGGCTCCATTCAAAGACTGCATCCCGTCATGCCTTGCACGGTGGACGCCTGGCTAAAATCCCCTGAATTCATAGAACTACAACTACTTTAGTTCTACTATTCCCCAGGAAATCACCTACCAGATACTGAATGCCATGTACTTGTGCCCTCAGCACCCATGTCCATCTCACGGTTTTCCTCCTCTCTCCACACCGACACCTTTGTGTCGTGCTACCTACCAAACAATCTGGTACTAAACCTTCGACTCGCATTTCTCAAAAAACTTTCACTTGTGCGGGTTCGTATATCAGAGGCCTCATTGCGCAGCATCACCCTGGAGTGCTTGGTGCTTGTTTTCACAGTTAGAATCGTTTGTCTCCAAATAAAGTTGCCTAAGCTTGTAAGAATTGGAATTTCTATTGATGGAAGGCAGCTCGTCATCCAAGATGCTCCTTCACTTCAAAGGCTGATCCTTGATTCTAGTTATTCACCATCGCAAATAATCATCCTCTATGCGCCTAAATTGGAGACCTTGGGTGTAATACATGATCTCTGTGCTCATTTCAAGATGGTGTTTGGCTCCACAGTTCTTCGGGTACTTTATATTATCATCTACACTTGTAACCATAAGCTGCATTTTAAATTTTTGCGCATAAGTTATATATCATCTTGGAGTACACATTTCGTACTAATATTATGTTCTATGCTCAATGAAGAGTTTCTCCATGGACAACCTATCAATGGTGCTGGATTCTATCAAGATCTTATATATCCCAATGAATAGTTTTGATCTGAACAATATTATTGGCTTGTTGCAATGCTTTGAATGTCTGGAGAAGTTGTATATAAAGGTGATAATTTCACACACATTGGAAGCCCGCATATAGTGTACTAGAATTAACCGTTCAGCTGTTGCTCTTTCAAGACTCTTTTTTTAGACCTTAACTGTTTTGAATCTTCATGCCTATTTAGGCAACAGGGCGGGGTAAGAATGTTATAACCAATCAGTGGATTCATAAGAACCGGGATTTTCTCTCATGACATTCGATTGAAGACAATAATGCTAGAATGATATGTAGCCATCAATGAAAACACTAGATTTGTCACATTCTTCCTGCTGAATGTGAGGTTACTATTGTCCATCAAGCTTAAGTTGATCAGCAGCTTGGTTTTGACAGATGGGTATGTCGAAGAGCAAAAAAAGGAGTTTCAGGTGGACAAAAGAGCTTCTGAACGTGTAGGGATTCTATTTACAACATATTGTGGTCATAATCCAGTAAATTTACGACCCAGGATGTTCATTCTATGAACCTGACCGATCCATTTGACAGTGACTGCCGAAAACAGTGCTGGAGTTAGATGTTGTTGCCCTTTTCAATCTGGGTTTTGTCTAAACCTAATGAACAATTAACCCTCGTGCTTTTGTACAGTTTGTAAGCTGGAGTTAGATGTTCTTCCCCATTTCAACTCGGCTGTGACTGCCATATTTTCTTTGAAACAAGGCAAATGGCTTGCCATTCATTTAATTTAGAGTGAAATATTGTAAAAAATCCCAACCAAGGGAAATAACAACACTCTTGCTGGCTGCTTGAGCTCACTGTGCATTACAGAAGCCAAGTGATTAGCCCCCACTAGCACCCACAAACTTGTTTTGAACTAGCACACCAAATGGGCTGTAAATTTTCATAAGAAAGGCTGCATGACCATGACAGATTTGGATTCTGACATTTGGGATCCACGAGGAAATAGCCTATCCAAGGTGGTGTTGACTTACAAGCTAGTCAACAAATGATTCTGCCTACCAGCCGTTGGATTGACATCCAACATCTGTCGTGTATCTTCTATCTCTTGTCTTCTTCCTCCAGCCGCCCAAACCAAACCACCCCGTCGTTTCCGCCTGCTCCCGCCTCCCATGGCTAGCTGCGCCTCCGCCACCCTACCGTACCCTCCAACATTGGCCAGTCCCTCCCTCTATTCCCCCACACGTCCTATTATTCTCCGGCGACGTCAGCCCCAACACGCACTTGCGCCCGAACCAGTCAACCCTCATACTCCCCTCCGCCTGTGACTAGACCGGCACATCTTCCATGGCCGTCCGAGGCCTCGTCGTCATCCTCCACCTTGGTTCGCTCGCCATGATCGGTGCGCCGCCCTCTTGCGTTGTCAACGTCGTCAACAACCGAGAGGAACAAGGAGATGACTGTACGTGGAGAGGATGACAGTAGGGACCTACCAATGTCATGGCAGTACGCAAGTAAGTGCCTCGTTATTACAAGCCCAAAAAATGGTTCCTCCTAATGGTTGGACATCTGGGGCTCACACCATTGTCAACATAGTTAATAAATGAGAGAATTACACAACGAGCGGCTGACACCATGGACCCAGCAGGTCGCAGTTGTTATTTACTTTTTTTAGGAACAAGCAGTTATTATTTATACTAGTTTTAGACGGATCAGGGTAACAACGGGGCTGTGTGGGGGCCGTGGCCCGTCTAGCCAGGGTTTTATTTATGTTTACCACATCATGAGCCCAGTTGTCTTTTTTTCTTCCTGAAAATGGCTACCCCAGTTCTACTTTTTTAAAGAAATACCCAAATGAGGCGTACTTGCTTTGTTAGCCCTACTGGACTGCAAATCTTTCAAGATGAGGAGAGTTTCATTCAGTTTGCCCAGAAAAATGGGCTATCAGTAATGAGAAATGGGTTGTACATTTTTAAAACACATCAAACCGGGGATTAGTTTCATTTCTTTCATTATAAGATTTTAAATTCCATTGATTTTTATGCATGGAAAATTATTTGGATTTTATATTTATATAAATTATTTTTCAAAATAGTTTGAATGTGACTCGAAATTTTGGGATTAAAAATAGTTGACCGCACCGAAATATGCAAAATTTCATATAATTTTTTACCATGGCCACAATATGGGCTATAATGCTAACAAAAAGAAGATGGGCTCCAAAAAATCCTTAAGAATTAGCAAATGGGCTTTTAATTATTAGAAATAATGGCAGATGGGTTGTATGCTGTTTTCCATAGATTTGAGGCTGACTTGTGCGCCTACTATAGGTTGGCGCGTACTCTTTCCTTAAAAAAGGTGACGCACATGCAACGCTGTTTCAACTTAGTCAACACACGAGAGCAGTGATTGTTGGATGTCCATCCAACAACCGTCAGGCTTCTTCAATCTCCGCTCTTCCTGCTCCAGCCGCTCAAACAAGCACCGGCGGGATTGCTTCCTCCCTCCTCCCGCGGCCGGCTATACTGCCGCGCAGGCCTCACCGCCCCACCGTACTCCCATCGCTGGCCTAGCCATCGCTTTACTCACCCACACCCGCTGTTATTCTCCGGCGAGGGCAGACAAACCAGTAAATCCTCGTACTCCCCTCCGCGTGGGAAACAACTACCGAGTCTTCCCTGGCTCCGCGTCGTTCCCTTCCTAGGACTCGCCGTCATCCACCACCCTGGTGCTCTCGGTGCGGCGTGGTCAACGTGGAACGACATCCATCGGAAGTGGACTGTACGTGGAGAGGCTGACAGCTGGGTCCACGAACACACGCAAGGAAATGCCTCCTTATTACACGCAAAATAATGATTCCTCCATGTGACAACAGGGACCCACATGACGGGCCACCGTATTTCAAAAAAAAGTTTCTCCACTGACTGCTGGGACCCACCAGCTACACCTTCGCACGCAAGGAAGTGCCTCCTTATCCTCCCTGACAGTCGGGACCCACCTGGTCGAAGCGTACGTAGTGTTGTCATTCGGGTCGCGAATGTTTACGTACATTCTGGTCGATTAGTCTGTCTGGAGGCTGTAACGATGAACCGTGGCTAAGTAAGGAAGGGCACGTATCGTAGTAGAGGCGCGGACATAGCATGTACACGTACGTACAGCCAGGGTGCAAGAGAGTAAATACGGCCATGTACGTACATACGGGCATGGTCTCGAATGCCTACTCGCGCATACGTAAGGCCAGGGCTCGTGTACATGGAGAGGCAGCGACGACTCTTGTTCATCGGCAGCTAACCGGCTGGGTCGGAACAGAAAAGCTGCATCGTCGTGTTCATCGGTAGGCAACAAATGACATGCTGTTCATCGGGAGCCAACCGGCTTGGACGGAACAACCTATCAAAACGAGGCCTGGCGTACCGCAGAAAGGAGGAAACGGCCTTGTGTTCGACCGCCTACGGTCGAAATGGAATCCTGTTCACCGAGAGGGGTGTGGTGTACCGCAAAATGGAGGAAACGGACTTCTCTTCAACCCCTACGGTCAAAACAGGGTCTGGTTGATCGGGAGGGGTGTGGCGTACCGCAAAACGGAGGAAACAGACTTGTGTTGGAGCGCTACGGTCGAAACGGGGGTCCTATTCATCGGGAGGGGTGTGGCGTACCGTAAAACAGGACTCCACGGGCTACTGTTCGTCTCCATCGTCGACCTCCTCCAGCCTCCACGGGCTACTGTTCATCCACCGTCGACCTCCTCCAGCCTCCACCTGTGAATGTTCATCCACGGGCTCCTGTTCATCTAGCCTCCACCGCTCCTCCACCGGCTACTATTCAACCAACCCTCTCCACGGGGTCCTGTTCAACCACCCCTCCATGGGCTACTGTTCATCCAACCCTCCACCGGCTACTGTTCAACCAGCCCTCCACGGGGTCGTCATGTTCATCCAGCCCTCCAAGGGGTCCTGTTCATCCACCTCCAACTGGCTCGGTCGATCGGGGTCTTGTTCATCCAGCGGCAACGACCTCTACTACCACAGGCTCCTGTTCATCCAACCCCCACCAGGAACTGTTCATCCAGCCCCCCCCCCCCCCAACAAAGCTCATTGTTCATCAAGAGGGAGCAGGTTCGATCGGCTTCAGTTAGCAGTAGTAGCGAAAGAATCACTCGATCGGGTTCAGTTAACAGCCAGGGATCAATCGCTCGATCGGGTTCGATTAACGATCGAGGATCGATCGATCGTCGGGTTCGTAGAACGTAGCTTTCGCAGTGTAATCGCTCGGGTTCAGTATGCGGAGGCCTCGCTCTGGTTCAGTTACAGCCCAACGACTCGCACCCACGCGCGTACGTGTATGAGAGAAACGCGCATCGCTCGGCCCCTGACCACCCACCGTAACCGGGAACTCCCCGATATTTTCCTCGTCCTCGCTTCTACCACGGTTTTTTCCATCATGGATGGCGCAAAGAATGTCATGTTGTTGCGTCTCCGGCCTGCCCAGGATGAAAAGCCCATTTTCTCTCATGATTTTTTTATCATAGAAGTAGGAGCCCACCACATCTATGATGATACCGGGTTTTTTCACAATTATCGTCATGGAAGTGTCATAAGCATGACAGAAAAAAATTTCGTTCGGCCTAAAATGTCACGGATGTGTCTTTTTTTGTAGTGATAGGGGGGCTCCACCCTTGTGGTGGCCTCGGGACACTTCTCCGATATCTTTTCGTTCCAGTATTTTTTATATTTTCCAAAAATATTCTTCGTAAATATTCAGGTCAATTGGACTCCGTTTGATACTCCTTTTCCGCGAAACTCAAAAACAAGGAAAAAGCCGAAAACTGGCACTAGGCTCTAGGTTAATAGGTTAGTCCCAAAAACCATATAAAATAGCATACAAATGCATATAAAACATCCAAGATAGATAATATAATAGCATGGAACAATAAAAAATTATAGATACATTGGAGACGTATCAAGCATCCCCAAGCTTAATTCCTACTCGTCCTCGAGTAGGTAAATGATAAAAGCAGAATTTTTGATGCGGAATTCTATCAAGTACACAAGTGTGACGCCCCCGATTCAATCGTACACTAATCATGCATGCAAACATGTACGATCAAGATCAGTGACTCACGGGAAGATATCACAACACAACTCTAAAACATAAATAAGTCATACAAGCATCATAATACAAGCCAGGGGCCTTGAGGGCTCGAATACAAATGCTCGATCATAGACGAGTTAGCGGAAGCAACAATATCTGAGTACAGACATAAGTTAAACAAGTTTGCCTTAAGAAGGCTAGCACAAACTGGGATACAGATCGAAAGAGGCGTAGGCCTCCTGCCTGGGATCCTCCTAAACTACTCTCGGTCGTCGGCCGGGCTGCTGCGTAGCGATGAAGGCACCTCCGGTGTAGTAGGAGTCGTCGTCGACGGTGGCGTCGGCTCACAGGCTCCGGCATCACAGTTGCGAGAACCAGGTAGAAGGGAGAGGGGGAAAAGAGGGAGAAAAGCAACCATGAGTAATCATCCAAAGTACTCGCAAGCAAGGAGCTACACTACATATGCATGGGTATATGTGTAAAGGGCCATATCGGTGGACTGAACTGCAGAATGCCAGAATAAGAGGGGGATAGCTAATCCTATCGAAGACTATGCTTCTGGCAGCCTCCGTCTTGCAGCATGTAGAAGAGAGTAGACTGAAGTCATCCAAGTAGCATCGCATAGCATAATCCTACCCGGCGATCCCCTCCTCGTCGCCCTGTTAGAGAGCGATCACCGGGTTATATCTGGCACTTGGAAGGGTGTGTTTTCTTAAGTATCCGGTTCTAGTTGTCATAAGGTCAAGGTACAACTCCAAGTCGTCCTGTTACCAAAGATCATGACTATTCGAATAGATAAACTTCCCTGCAGGGGTGCACCACCTAACCCAACACGCTTGATCCCATTTGGCCGGACACACTTCCCTAGGTCATGCCCGGCCTCGGAAGATCAACACGTCGCAGCCCCACCTGGGCCAACACAGAGGTTAGCACGCCGGTCTAAACCTAAGCGCACAGGGGTCTGGGCCCATCGCCCTTAGCACACCTGCATGTTGCGAACGCTGGGAAGCAGAACCTAGCCTAGCGAGCGTTCGGTCCAATCTGGCGCGCGCTCGATCGGCCGACGTCACGAAGGCTTGGTGATACCACGACGCCGAAAGTGCCATATCTTTCCCACGTAGTTGGTTAGTGCGTATAGACCAAATGGCGGACTCGGATCAAATACCAAGAACTCGTTAAGCGTGTTATTTTAAAGTAATCATGAACGCCGATCGAGCCAGGCCCACCTCTTGCCTAGGTGGTCTCAACCTGCCTGCCGCTCCGCCACAAAGATCCACACAGAGGGCCGTTGGGACAAAGGTCCTTTCAGCTAATCCGTGAATCACTCATGGGTGCTCCACGAGCCGAGCGACTTTAGTCACCCCATGTATCATGTATAAAGTATAGTATATACTCGTGATCACCTCCCAAGTGATCACGTCCCAATAGTATAGCACAGCAGACGGACAAGAATGTAGGGCCACAGATGGAATACTAGCATCCTATACTAAGCATGTAGGATTGCAGGTAAAGGTAATAACAGTAGTAGCAAGGACAGGCTATGCATCAGGATAGGATTAACGGAAAGCAGTAACATGCTACACTACTCTAATGCAAGCAGTAGAGAGTAGAATAGGCGATATCTCGTGATCAAGGGGGGGCTTTCCTGGTTGCTCTAACAAGGAGGGGTGGTCAACAACGTAGTCGATCGAGGCAGCAGCGACTTCCGTCTTGTAGTCTACCGGAGAGAAGAGGGGGAAGAAACAATGCATACAGAGCAAACAAAGCATCACAAAATATAACAAGGCAATACGTGGTGCCAGGGGTAATCTAACGCAGGGATAGGTGATACTGGGGATGGGGGAAACATCCAGGAAGTATCCCCGATGTCTCGCGTTTTCGGTCAGATGAACCCGAGGTGGAATGTTGCATGTTTGCTATGCTAGGGATGTGTGGTGGATGAACGGACTGCGTATTCGGATTCTTCTCATCGTTCTGAACAACTTTCATGTACAAAGTATTTTCATCCGAGTTACAGATTATTTTATATGTTTTTTCGAAGTTTAAATGATTTTCTAAAATTTCTGGATTTAATTATATTTCGAAATTAAAACAGAATATACTAAGTGTACCTATGGGTTTCCTAGTCTATTGTATGGCAAGTGGGGCACAGGTGTCTTTGAGTCATCAGGTCAACAGTCAACGTTGACTGGATTGACAGCTACAGTGCAGGTGGTGGGATCCACATGTCATTGTGTAATATTTAATTAAACAGTATTTAGCAGGGGTGGTCCCATACATCATTTGCTATAGGCTAATTGTAGCACTAAATTAGTACTAAACTAAACCTACGTCTAATTGAACCAGGGGCCGGGGCCTGTACCACAGACACAAGCAAATCTCATGGTTGTGCACACGCCAGACAACAATGAGGTGCTTTCGGCCATGGCCAAGGCCCAATGAAAGGCGGCGCATGACCGCAGCAGCAGAGGGTGGCGGCGATGGCGCTAATGTAGCGGCAGTGGCGGCCGAGCATGGGCAACAGCAGCGATAGAAGACAACAGCAAGAGCAGCACGGAGCAGCGGCAACAGCAAGCGAAGGTAGCAGCAAGCAGCGGCGGGAGCGTACTAGGCAAGGCCGCGGGAGCGCAGACAGCAAGCGCGAGGAAGCGGCGGCGTGGAGTGCGCGAAGCGCAGACGGCGTGTAGCCACCGGAAGGAAGCAGAAGCTACAAGCATACTCGGAAGCTCGAACGCGGCCATTGACAAGGACGAACGAGCTCGGGGACGACGGCAAACGGCGACATATCAAAGGGGAAAGGTGGGGAATCAGAAGAGGAGCTCACGTTGAGGCTGTGGGCGAGCTCGAGGAGGTCGGGGATGGCCGGGAGCAGCGACATCTGGCGACAGCGACAGTGTACGCGAGGAAGACTACGGCGATGGCGGGCGAACGGGGCCTCCTAGCTCGACCCCTTTGTCGAGGGTGAAGAAGACAACAACGATGGAGCCCCTGGATGTATTCTCAGGCGCCGGGGAGGTCGTCAGCCGCGACGACTGTGATGTTCATGGCGGCTGCGGCGCGGTGGGGAGGGGGGTACTGTGAGGGAGAGAGAGCGAGGCGACGGAAGAGATGTGAGGACGCTAGGGTTCGCACGGGGGGGTCAAGACAACCTTGTAGGACGCCGGCACGTCGCTCGATGGCTGGCACGTGGCCGATCCGGCCATGGACGCCGCGGGCACGTCGTAGCGACTCTGTGAACAGGAGGTAGGAGGAAACCTCCTGGTGGGCTAGGCTAGCTACTGGCCCTTTGGGCTTTAAGTGTATAGTAGTTAGGTTTCCCCCCATTTGTTTAATTTTCTGCTTCTATTTATTCTCTGATTTATTTTACTAACCACTGTTTTGCACTTCCTTTAAATACCAATTGAATTTTATTCATCATGAAACTTGTCACTTAAATACTTCACAATATTTTGGAATGACATACAAGGTTTGAAGTCAATTGGAATTGTATAAATATTTGCTTATTTTGAAAAGGCTATTTTATTCGCCGATGGACCAGTTTATAAATTGCTAGGGGTTAATTGGTGGGTCAAATAAGGTTGGGTTTAACATGACAAATGATCAGGGGAAATATTGTACAATGCGAACATTTTAGTTTTAAAGTTTGAAAACTTTTACCGTTTGTCCTTATTTTAAATTTGAATTTGAATCGTTTTTGATCCATCACGAGATCGACAACAGTAATCCTGGTGACGTGGCATCATTAGCAGGGAATTACTATAGCATAACTATCCGGGCGTTACAATTCTCCTCCACTACAAGAATCTCGTCCCGAGATTTAAGAGGTAGAAATTCTGACGGATCTTCTCGTTCTTGGTTGCTCTTCTCGAAGAGGTTGATGTCTTTATTTCTCTACTTCAGGTCATCATGAAGTCGACACCCTTTCTTTGGGGTCTTCGTCATACTTACGAAAGAACAAAGGGGGGTATTCCGGGAGAACGGACCTCTGTACGGCTAACTATCTGGTAGCTAACATCGGGAGAGGTGGCGGAAAGTAACCCACAAACTGAAATTAAGAAAAGATCAAGAGCAAAGGAAGAAGGTACCGTGAGAAGATCCGAGCGGGTAGGCAATTGTTTGATGCCTGAAAGAAAGTGTGAGACAGGTTCAAAGCAACAGCAATAAGTATTGTGTCTGATACCAGAATTGATGATCTCTCGGAGGGTGGCTCGTGAATTACATACGAGGCCACGCGTGAGGAACAACTTTGGAAACCTGGGGGGTACAATAGAGTCAGGTTTCGATCCTGGGACCTGTGGGTTATGGGCCCACCATGCGGGTTAAAATTAGGAATGACGTTGACTTCTTGCACGGTCAGCATAGCAATGTATGTTAGAGGCTGGCCTGTCAGTCATGTTGGCAACAATCATTGGTACCAAGGGCGAGGGACGAAGAGAACCATTTTCCTGCTCGTTGAAACAAGGCGGGCCTATAAGCAAAGTTCTCGTCCATCCGTGGTTACAGGAATGTCATCAACAAAAGTAACAAGGTCTTACTGACAAAGTGGTACAACGAGGTGCTCAACTAAGAATGGAATTATCTCTGCTCAGCTAAGTCAGATTACAAGAAATGTTAAACAAAACAATGGAAAGGAAAATGTGTTTAAACACATATTTCAGGAGTATATCCTTCCCAAGGACAAATGGAACATGATATCCATGACAGGATTGAAAGTAGAAAACCAATTAGGTAAGGGGAGAGGAATATCATGACATTACCCATACAACGGTGTTTGGATAATTGATAAAGAAAATTGAGCATTGTGCTTGAAATGTTCTTGTTGATGAACAAAGTACCACAGACATGCTTTGAGATAACATTGACATGGTCACTGGGTAAATTTTAGACTTTGGATACACAAAGGATCCATCAGGAACAACTTGTAGAATAAGTCTTACAATTTCCTCATGGAAGAATGGCTAACCTAGCGAAAAAAGGAAACTATAACAATAGGTCCTCTGGCCAGGTGTGCTAGGCATGACATCACCTTGCCGGGTCATATAAGGACCAATATTATAACTCTTGAAATTGTGTTCCAACCATCATATCTGACCGAGATTCAGATCTGAGTGGTGTCAGGATACCTCAGACTCAAGATGCCTGAGATGAAAAGGTGCAACACAAATTGACGAGATGACGTTGTAAGATCCTCGGGAAATGAACTATGGAAGCGAGTTCCGAAAAAAGAGTTCATCATTAAATCAAGGAGAGGGTGAGGAGGTGGCTGATGGACTCAGCGACATATCAGCAAGATTTCCAAAAGGATGGATTTCCACAACTATGTGAACATGGAGATAACTTTTGTCATATCAAATGATATAATGATGTATTCCCGAGGAAAAACATACACAATTAAACATTGGTTGAAAGGTGCGCCCGAAATATGGCATTGGGTAGCATGATCAATCTTAGAATGGTGATTCAATAATCAATAGTCTAACAATGAACGATCGACCATTAACTTCAAAGCAATAGGGTTGCTAGAAGGGCAGAATCCAAATAGCACCGTTCACCTGTTGGTATCCCTGTTAGAACCAACACGGGGACCAAGAAAGAATGGTGATGGTGAGAAGTATTACTTTATCAAGAATTACTAGTTGAGGTAATTCCCTCAACATTCTTGACATAACAGATGGTAATACTCCAAGATAGAATCATAATATAAGTTGGATAGAAAGGAAACTACACAAAACATGAACAAGTTTTGTGTTGGAGGGGAGGGCAATAACATTGTCGATGATAACACATACCATCGAGGGGCAAGGATGGCATTTCTCATCAAGAATTCGATAGATATCCTGGAAGAGCTCAGAATGTTGATGATGATCACGACACATTTGTCGAGAGATTAACTGAAGATGTAATCGATCGGCGATGACATCACGTCAAAGGAGTGATGAAACAAAAGGTTATTGGAACCACATGACACAAACTCGAAATCAAGCTTGCGGTTAAAGGCGAAATGATATGATGAGGAAGATCGACGTAAGCTTAGCTCATCATCAAAAATGGTGCTCCGGGAAGAAGGACCAGGTAGCACAGTTAAAATTTAGCATGAAAAGGATATAGACAATCAGGCTAGGAATGACTTGAAGGATTATTAAACTCATAAGCAATGAAAATTACTTAGAGTTAATGAATCGGATTACAGACTCGATTCACTATCGGTGTCGCTGAGTGTCTTACAACTCAGAACCCGGGGAAAAAATTGGAATTGATGAGAAATGATACTTGAAGAAGAACTCATAAGGAGTAATATGGTTATGTGATATTATCAAGATACCACGAGGTAATACTCAAAGGTAGAACATAATAGAGGGTGCAGAGGTGTATTGATCTACAGAAGACAAGTGCTTTAACTTGTCCGAGAAATGGAATCAAGGAGAAAATATGATCGGAACCACGATTGCAAAGGATCAATTTACAGATACCAAATAATATTATATCAAGGGAATAGTTATTATTACAAGAAGCTTCCATGATAGGATATACATCGTGTCCATGGGCATGAACACAAAGTTCAAGGTCGACTCCCACTTCTTCAATGTATAACCTTCCATTCACCTCTCGCTTTTCGAAAATGGCATTAGTTGTTGAAAGATTTACCTGGTGCAATACCAGATAAGTATGAGCCGTGAAATCTTTCGGGTTCACACAGAGTAAGGAAGGCATAGATTTAACCCATCGGGGCATCTTATGAACACATACCACAACTTCAGGAGCGAATAACTCAAGCTCGGGAGCAGAGCATGGTTGACAAAAGCTGGGCATACCATTTAGCAAAGGCATTATGTATCCGATGAAAGGCTCACAAGGTTAATGAATATGAAGGACGGTGTCGAACAAAATCCAACAAAGGATCTGGTGGTCCATAAGGATCTGATGTGAGCATCGGTACTCAATCAGAAGAAGAAAGAATGCAAGGAGATCAGATTATCAAAACAATTGACTAATTCAAAGCTCAAATGCAAAGGAATTATGAGTTCCAAATCAAGGGATCAGAAGCAAACACTCTGATCAAGGATGGATAAGTTGAGTAGGCTTAGGGATACAATCGACGACAATTGATTAGTCGAGAACCAGCTCATGTTCAAAATGACATCTGAGCTGGAAGGGTGAATTCTAGGATTCAACTGAGGAATGCGAGCATCCTCAACATATTGAATCAACGGACTTAAAATGATAAAGACAATGGATGCCAATAAGATTACAAAACTTATGGGATTATCCATAATGCAAGCAAGCAAGAATTTCAAGAGCAACAGGCTGCTCAGGATTTTCGAAAGATCAAATGGTATTTCGAAGTATTTTGCGAAACACATGAACAACTGGGAATGAGTAGATACTCGATAAGAGCGAGGAATTATCCGTAGGGGTATTCAAGTGGAAAGGGCGCAAGGCAGTAGGCACAAAATATTCTCGGAACAATAGAGAGGATTTCAGGTGATCTTGTAATAACAAGATCAACTGGGAATAAAAGTAAGAACGGCAAGTGTATGTATTTATACATAGGGATATTTCAGTGGTTGGGAATTGCAAAAGTGATGGCACAAAGTCTCGGGAGAACATCGGGAGGATTGGGAGAACATCGTCAGAATCTTCTGTTGAAGCAGTCGATCATCTGTAATGAAGGGGCTCTCCGGCAGGAAGTGGTACGAGAACCTAGAGTTAGATTTTAGCAAAATCATTTAACCCGAATAGAAGAGAGATCAGAGTCCTAGAGTATAGGTCGAGGAATAAAAGATCCTAATACCACCCAATGGCGACGTGGGCCCATAGGCCACACAGCCATGTTAGTAAAGGTTTTGCAATGACTAGACTCAACTTTGGCCAGGGAGTTGGAAAGGGAATTCCTACAGGTAGTCGGCTCTAATACCAACTTGTGACGCCACCGATTCAATCGTACACTAATCATGCATGCAAACGTGTACGATCAGGATCAGGGACTCACGGGAAGATATCACAACACAACTATAAAACATAAATAAGTCATACAAGCATCATAATACAAGCCAGGGGCCTCGAGGGCTCGAATACAAATGCTCGATAGGAGACGAGTTAGCGGAAGCAACAATATCTGAGTAGAGACATAAGTTAAACAAGTTTGCCTTAAGAAGGCTAGCACAAACTGGGATACAGATCGAAAGAGGCGCAGGCCTCCTGCAGGATCCTCCTAAACTACTCACAGTGGTCGTCGGGCTGCTGCGTGTGAGGGCACCTCCGGTGTAGTAGGAGTCGTCGTTGACGGTGGCGTCTGGCTCCTGGGCTCCGGCATCTGGTTGAGACAACCAGGTAGAAGGGAGAGGGGAAAAGAGGGAGAATAGCAACCGTGAGTACTCATCCAAAGTACTCGCAAGCAAGGAGCTACACTACATATGCATGGGTATATGTGTAATGGGCCATATCGGTGGACTGAACTGCAGAATGCCAGAATAAGAGGGGGATAGCTAATCCTGTCGAAGACTATGCTTCTGGCAGCCTCCGTCTTGCAGCATGTAGAAGGGAGTAGACTGAAGTCATCGAAGTAGCATCGCATAGCATAATCCTACCCGGCGATCCCCTCCTCGTCGCCCTGTTAGAGAGAGATCACCGGGTTATATCTGGCACTTCGAAGGGTGTGTTTTATTAAGTATCATGTTCTAGTTGTCATAAGGTCAAGGTACAACTCCAAGTCGTCATGTTACCGAAGATCGCGGCTATTCGAATAGATAAACTTCCCTGCAGGGGTGCACCACATAACCCAACACGCTTGATCCCATTTGGCCGGACACACTTTCCTGGGTCATGCCCGACCTTGAAAGATCAACACGTCGCAGCCCCACCTAGGCCAACAGAGAGGTTAGCACGCCGGTCTAAACCTAAGCGCACAGGGGTCTGGGCCCATCGCCCTTAGCACACCTGCACGCGCTAACGCGCCGAAGCAGACTTAGCCTAACAGCGCCCGGTCCAATCCTGCGTCACCGAAGTCGCTGACGTCACGAAGGCTTCGGCTGATACCACGACGCCGAGTGCCCATATCTTTCCAACGTAGTTGGTTAGTGCGTATAGACCAAATGGCCAGACTCAGATCAAATACCAAGAACTCGTTAAGCGTGTTCTTTTAAATTAACCGCGAACTCCGACCAGGGCCAGGCCCACCTCTTGCCTAGGTGGTCTCAACCTACCATGTCGCTCCGCCACAAAGATCCACACAGAGGGCCGTTGGGACAAAGGTCCATTCAGCCCCCAATCCATGAAATACTCGCGGGTGCTCCACGAGCCGACCCGACTTTAGTCACCACATGTATCATGTATAAAGTATAGTATATACCCGTGATCACCTCCCAAGTGATCACGAGCCAATAGTATAGCACAGTAGAGGGACAAGAATGTAAGGCCACAGATGGAATACTAGCATCCTATACTAAGCATGTAGGATTGCAGGTAAAGGTAATAACAGTAGTAGCAAGGACAGGCTATGCATCAGGATAGGATTAACGGAAAGCAGTAACATGCTACACTACTCTAATGCAAGCAGTAGAGAGTAGAATAGGCGATATCTGGTGATCAAGGGGGGGCTTGCCTGGTTGCTCTGGCAAGGAGGGGTGGCCAACAAAGTAGTCGATCGAGGCAGCAGCGACGTCCGTCTCGTAGTCTATCGGAGAGAAGAGGGGGAGGAAACAATGAATACAGAGCAAACAAAGCATCACAAAATATAACAAGGCAATACGCGGTGCTATGGGTGATCTAACGCAGGGATAGGTGATACTGGGGAAGGGGGAAACATCCAGGAAAGTATCCCCGATGTTTCGCGTTTTCGGACAGATGAACCCGAGGTGGAATGTTGCATGTTTGCTATGCTCGGGATGTGTGGTGGACGAACGAACTGCATATTCGGATTCTTCTCATCCTTCTAAACAACTTTCATGTACAAAGTATTTTCATCCGAGTTACAGATTATTTTATATGTTTTTTCAAAGTTTAAATGATTTTCCAAAATTTCTGGATTTAATTATATTTCAAATTAAAACAGAATATACTAAGTGTACCCATGGGTTTCCTAGTCTATTGTATGGCAAGTGGGGCTGGTGTCTTTGAGTCATCGTGTCAACAAATAACGTTGATCGGATTGACCCTTCTGATGCATGTGGTGGGGTCCACATGTCATTGTGTAATATTTTATTAAAGAGTATTTAGCAGGGGTGGTCCCACACGTCATTTGCTATAGGCTAATTGTAGCACTAAATTAGTACTAAACTAAACCTACGTCTAATTGAACCAGGGGCCGGGGCCTGTACCCTGGACACAAGCCGTCTCATGGCTGTGCACACACGCGTATAGCAATGAGGCGCTCGGCCATGGCCAAGGCCACAGCCGAGGCGAGCGCATGACCGCAGCAGCAGCAGAGGGTGGCGGCAGTGGCGCTAGCAGCAGGCGGCAGCGGGCGGCCGAGCATGGGCAACAGCAGCGATAGAAGGCAGCAGCAAGAGCAGCACGGAGCAGCGGCAACAGCAAGCGAAGGTAGCAGCAAGCAGCGGCGGGAGCGCAGTAGGCAAGGCCGCGGGAGCGAGGACGCGGCAGCGCAGGGAGCAGAAGCGGTGCGACGGGCGCAGCGAGGGCGCGCCACCGGCAGAGCAGCAGCGGTGCGCATACTCGGAAGCTCGAACACGGCCATTGACGAGGACGACCGAACTCGGGGACGACGGCAAACGGCGGCATATCAAAGGGGAAAGGTGGGGAATCAGAAGAGGAGCTCACGTTGAGGCTGTGGGCGAGCTCGAGGAGGTCGGGGATGGCCGGGAGCAGCGGCATCTGGCGACGGACAACGGTGTACGCGAGGAAGACGACGGCGATGGCGGGCGAACGGGGCGTCCTAGCTCGACCCCTTTGTCGAGGGTGAAGAAGAAGACGACGATGGAGCCCTTGGATGTATTCTCAGGCGTCGGGGAGGTCGTCGGCCGCGACGACTGTGATGTTCATGGCGGCTGCAATGCGGTGGGGAGGGGGTACTGTGAGGGAGAGAGAGCGAGGCGAGGGAAGAGATGTGAGGACGCTAGGGTTCGCACGGGGGGCCAAGACAACCTTGTAGGACGCCGGCGCGTCGCTCGATGGCCGGCACGTGGCCCATCCGGCCATGGATGCCGCTGGCGCGTCCAGCACAACTCCTGTGAACAGGAGGTAGGAGGAAACCTCCTGGTGGGCTAGGCTAGCTACTGGCCCTTTGGGCTTTAAGTGTACAGTAGATAGGTTTCTCCCCATTTGTTTAATTTTCTGCTTCTATTTATTCTCTGATTTCTTTTACTCACCACAGTTTTGCACTTCCTTTAAATATCAATTGAATTTTATTCATCATGAAACTTGTCACTTAAATACTTCACAATATTTTGGAATGACATACAAGGTTTGAGGTCAATTGGAATTGTATAAATATTTGCTTATTTTGAAAAGGCTATTTTATTCGCCGATGGACCACTTTACAAATTCCTAGGGGTTAATTGGTGGGTCAAATAAGGTTGGGTTAAACATGACAAATGATCAGGGGAATTATTGAACAATGCGAACATTTTAGTTTTGAAGTTTGAAAACTTTTACCGTTTGTCCTTATTTTAAATTTGAATTTGAATTGTTTTTGAACCATCGCGAGATCGACAACAGTAATCCTGGCGACATGGCATCATTAGCAGGGAATTACTGTAGCATAACTATCCGGGCGTTACAGCAAGTTTGATCAATGATAATTTCAATCACTTTTCTAGCATCATTATATATCATAACAGTAGCTCAAATTATAAAGCTTCTCATGATCAATTAGCAAGCTATTCACATGTTAAAGCATAGATCATAAACTTTCTTGAAAACTAACAAACTATGTTCTCAGTCATCATACAATTTCAATTCATCTTATTTCCAGGAAGGGCCTATGTAAGAGATTTGATTCAGCAAATCCCACATACTCAACTATCATATAGTCTTCCATGATTGCTGCCACTCAAAGCATATTTTTAGAACAAATAGCATCCATCGAATACAGAGAAAGATAGGGGCTTAATGTTTCACCTCCCAACTTATTTATCATATAGATAATTGTCAACAATAATAATTTATGATCAAATATATTTGAATGGCCATATATGGTTAGATCTTTCCCCATCACATAATGCTTGCCAACTAAAGATTAGATCGGCATGAGAAGGAATACTACTGACTCTTGCATAAAAGTAAAAGATAGGCCCTTCGCAGAGGGAAGCAGGGATTTGCAGAGGTGCCAGAGCTCGAAGCTTTTAAAACAGAGATGAAAATAATTTTGAGAGGTATGCTTTCATTGTCAACATAACAACCAAGAGTTCCCAATATCTTCCATACTAGATACATTATAGGCGGTTAACAAACAGAAAGGTAAAGATTTTACTCCCCCACCACCAACAATCACATTTGACAGCTGGTCCGAAACAACGGGTACCGTCCAACTATCAACAATCCCGGGGGAATTTTGTTTAATTTATTTGCGATTTGGTTTTTGATCTTTTGATCATAGGATTGGGCATCCCAATTACCAGCCACTCTCTCATGAACTATAAGTGAATAAACACTCATCGTGAGAATAAACCCACCTAGCATGGAAGATACTGACAGCCCCTAGTCGCTATATGAGCGATTCGGGCATACAAAACAGATTACTATTTGAAGGTTTAGAGTTTGGCACATGCAAATTTACTTGGAACGATAGGTAAATACCGCATATAGGTAGATATGGTGGACACTCATGGAAGAAACTTGGTTCAACGAATTCGGATGCAAAAGCAGTATTCCAGTTTAGTATAGAAATTTAGACTAGCAAAAGATTCTACATAGCAAGCACCAGATGTTGGAGGATCCATAACAATATAACTTCTATACAAATATACCCAAGCATAACTCGTTATGTTGTCTTCCTTGTCCAACTTCAACTAATTTACTCAAGTTTGAAAATAATTAATGGGGCTCACAATCATAGAAGATGTCCAATATAGTATATTTATATGTGTAATCTCTCTTCCTTCAATATTCTTTCATGAATTGTTCAAGCGACCAATACTATGTTTGCTAACTTTCAATAAATTTACCACCTCTACTTCTTATATGTAAAGTCAATACTCCCCATGGGATAAGCATATGAAGCATATATAGTTTCAGATTTATGAAATTCAATTCATTCAACCATTTACTCATAGGATATAAGTGAAGCACGTGAGTAAATGACAAACTACTCCAAAAGATATAAGTGAAGATCAATGAGATCAAATAATTATTTAGCTATGTGAGGACTCTCTCTCATTCAAGTATTTCAGATCTTAACATTTTATTCAAACAGCAAGCAAATCCTAATAAAATAAAATGATGCTCCAAGCAAAACACATATCATGTGGTGAATAAAAATATAGCCTCAAGCAAGGTTACCGATGAACGAAGACGAAAGAGGGGATGCCATCCAGGGCATCCCCAAGCTTAGGCGCTTGGTTGTCCTTGAATATTACCTTGGGGTGCCTTGGGAATCCCCAAGCTTAGGCTCTTTCCACTCCTTATTCTGTAGTCTATCAAAACTTTACTCAAAACTTGAAAACTTCACAACACAAAACTTAACAGAAACTCGTAATCTCCGTTAGTATAATAAAACAAATCATTCACTTTGGTACTATCACAATAAGACTCATAATTTTTCTCACATGATGCCTATTGTACCCTATCATTTCTACAATTTATATAAAGCAATATAAGCCATACAAACTAGAAAAATAGCAAACTATGCATCAAAAAACAAAATCTGTCAAAAATAGAACAGTCTGTAATAATCTGGAAATTTTCCATACTTCTGTAACTCCAAAAATGCTGAACAATTAGGACAACCAGGACAATTTGTGTATCAATATACTATAGAAAATTAAGGATTTTTTGATTCTCCATAAATTTTGACAATTCTGTGACTGGGCGCAAAAGTTTCTGTTTTTGAACAGAATTGAATCAACTATCATCCACACTATCCCAAAGGCTTTACTTGACACTTTATTGAAACAAAAGCTATAAAACATGATTACTACAGTAGCTTAATCATGTGAACATGCAAAAAAGTAGGGGTAAATATTGGGTTGTCTCCCAACAAGCTCTTTTCTTTAATGCCTTTTTAGCTAGGCACGATGATTTCAATGGTGCTCGCATAAAAGATAAGAACTGAAACACAAAGAGAGCATCATGAATCATATGACAAGCACATTTAAGCCTAACCCACTTCCTATGCATAGGCATTTTGTGAGCAACCAACTTATGGGAAGAAGAATGAACTAGCATAGGAAGTCAAAATAAGCATGACTTCAAAACTTTCTACACATAGAGAGGAAACTTGATATTATTGCAACTCCTACAAGTACATATTCCTCCCTCGTAATAATTTTCAGTAGCATCATGAATGAATTCAACAATATAGCTATCACATAAAGCATTACTTTCATGATCTACAAGCATAGAAATTTTACTACTCTCCACATAAGCAAAATTCTTCTCATGAATAGTAGTGGGAGCAAAGTCAACAAAATAACTATCATGTGAGGCATAATCCAATTGAAAATTAAAATCAAGATGACAAGTTTCATGGTTATCATTATTATTCATAGCATACATCTCATCACAATAATCATCATATATAGCAACTTTGTTCTCATAATCAATTGGAATCTCTTCCAAAATAGTGGATTCATCACTAAATAAAGTCATGACCTCTCCAAATCCACTTTCAATATTATCACAATAAGATTCAACACCCTCCAAAATAGTGGGATCATTACTTCCTAAAGTTGACACTCTTCCAAAACCACTTTTATCAATATAATCATCATAAATAGGAGGCATGCTTTCATCATAATAAACATTCTCATCAAAACTTGGGGGACTAAAAATACCCAAGCTTGTGGCTTTGCATATCATTAGCATCATGGATATTCAAAGAATTTATACTAACAACATTGAAATCATGCTCATCATTCAAAGATTTAGTACCAAACATTTTATGAACTTCTTCATCTAACAATTGAGCACAATTTTTCATTCCATCATTTTCACGAAAGACATTAAAAAGATGAAGCATAAGAGGAAACCTCAAATCCATTTTTTGTAGTTTTCTTTTATAGACTAAACTAGTGATAAAACAAGAAACTAAAAGATTCAATTGCAAGATCTAAAGATATACCTTCAAGCAGTCACCTCCCCCGGCAACGGCGCCAGAAAAGAGCTTAGTTGACGGGGTGTGGGTGCCGCTTACCTAGCCTCCCTAGCAACGGTGCCAGAAAAGAGCTTGATGTCCACTATGCAACCTTCTTCTTGTAGACTCGTGTTGGGCCTCCAAGCACAGAGTTTTGTAGGACAGTAGCAAATTTGCCTCAAGTGGATGACCTAAGGTTTATCAATCCGTTGGAGGCGTAGGATGAAAATGATCTCTCTCAAACAACCCTGCAACCAAATAACAAAGAGTCTCTTGTGTCCCACACACCCAATACAATGGTATATTGTATAGGTGCACTAGTTCGGTGAAGAGATGATGATACAAATGTAATATGGATGGTAGATATAGGTTTTTGTAATATGAAAATATAAAAAGAGCAAGGTAGCAAGTAACAAAAGCAAGCTAAAACGATATTGCAATGCTTCGAAACAAGGCCTAGGGTTCATACTTTCACTAGTGCAAGTTCTCTCAACAATGATAACATATTTAGATCATATGGCAATCCCTCAACGTGCGACAAAAGTCACAACAAAGTTCCTAGCGCAGAGAACATAAGATGAAATTGCTTGTAGGGTATGAAACCACCTCAAAGTTACTCTTCCTGATCAATCCATTGGGCTATTCCTATAAGTGTCACAAACAGCCCTAGAGTTTGTAGTAAAATAACACCATATGACACACATCAATCAACCCTAATGTCACCTAGATACTCCAATGTCACCACAAGTATCCGTGGGTCAATTATACGATATGCATCAAACAACTTTAGATTCATAATATTCAATCCAACATAAAGAACCTCAAAGAGTGCCCCAAGGTTTCTACCGGAGAAACAAGGACGAAAACATGCACCAACCCCTATGCATATATTACCCCAATGTCACCTCGGGAATCCGTGAGTTGAGTGCCAAAACACACATCAAGTGAATCAATAGAACACCCCATTATCAACAAGGGTATCCCACGCAAGACATACATCAAGTGTTCTCTAATCCATAATCATATTCAATCTGATAATAGTAAAACCTCAAAGATAAAACTCAATTCATCACAAGAAGGAAGAGGGGGAGAAACACCATATGATTCAACTATAGTAGCAAATCTTGCGGTACATCAAGATCGTGCCAAATCAAGAACACGAGAGAGAGAGAGAGAGAGAGAGAGAGAGAGTTCAAACACATAGCTACTCGTACATACCCTCAGCCCCGAGGGTGAACTACTCCCTCCTCATCATGGAGAGCGCCGGGATGATGAAGATGGCCACCAGTGATGATTTCCCCCTTCGGCAAGGTGCCGGAATGGGCTCCCGATTGGTTTTTCGTGGCTCCAGAGGCTTGCAGCGGCGGAACTCCCGATCTAGGTTCTGTTCTGGTGGTTTTGGGATTTATAGGAAGTGTTGGCGTCAGGGACAAGTCAAGGGGGCCCACGAGGCGATGACAAAGATAGGCGGTGCGCCCTAGGGGGGCGCCCTCCACCCTTGTGGTGGCCGAGGGACTCTTCTCCGATATCTTTTTGTTCCAGTATTTTTTATATTTTCCAAAAATATTCTCCGTAAATTTTCAAGTCAATTGGACTCTGTTTGATATTCCTTTTCTGCGAAACTCAAAAACAAGGAAAAACAGAAACTGGCACTGGGCTCTAGGTTAATAAGTTAGTCCCAAAAAAATCATATAAAATAGTATATAAATGCATATAAGACATCAAGATAGATAATATAATAGCATGGAACAATCAAAAATTATAGATACGTTGGAGACGTATCACACCACGTGATGAACGGGTGTGATAGACTCTACGTTCACATAAAACGGGTGTAAGACAGTTTTGCACATGCAGAATACTTGGGTTAAACTTGATGAGCCTAGCATGTACAGACATGGTCTCAGAACGATGGAGACCGAAAGGTCGAACATCAGTCATATAGTAGATATGATCAACATAGAGATGTTCATCATTGATGATTACCCCATCTCACGTGATGATCAGACATGGGTTAGTTGTTTTGGATCATGTATCACTTAGATAAACTCGAGGGATGTTTATTTAAGTGTGAGTTCATTAGTAATTTGATTGATTGAACTTAATTTATCATGAACTTAGTCTTGATAGTTTTTCAGATCTATGTTGTAGATCTATAGCTCGCGATATAGCTCCTATATATTTTTGATATGTTCCTAGATAAAACTAAGTTGAAAGATGATAGTAGCAATGATGTGGACTGGATCCGTGATCTGAGGATTATCCTCATTGCTGCACAGAAGAATTATGTCCTTGATGCACCGCTAGGTCACAAACCTGTTGCAGGAGCAGATGCAGACGTTATGAACGTTATGCAAGCTCGATATGATGACTACTTGATAGTTTAGAATGCCATGCTTTACGGCTTAGAACCGGGACTTCAAAAACGTTTTGAATGCCATGGAACATATAAGATGTTCCAAGAGCTGAAATTGGTATTTCAGACTCATGCCCATGTCGAGAGGTATGAGACCTCTGATAAAGCACTTTGCCTACAAGATGGAGGAGAATAGCTTAGCCAGTGAGCATGTGCTCACAATGTGTGGGTACTACAATCGCTTGAATCAAGTGGGAGTTAATCTTCCAGATAATATAGTGATTGACAAAGTTCTCTAGTCACTATCACCAAGCTCCTAGAACTTCATGATCAACTATAATATGCAAGGGATGACGAAAACGATTCCCGAGCTCTTCGCAATGCTGAAATCAGCGAAGGTATAAATCAAGAAAGAGCATCAAGTGTTGATGGTTAACAAGACCACTAGTTTCAAGAAAAGGGCAAGTGAAAGAAAGGGAACTTCAAGAAGAGTGGCAACTTGGGAAAAATCCCAAAGCTAGACCCAAGCCTGAAACTGAGTGCTTCTACTGCAAAGGGAATGGTCACTAGAAGTGGAACTGCCCCAAATACTTGGCGGATAAGAAGGATGGAAAAGTGAACAAAGGTATATTTGATATACATGTTATTGATGTGTACTTTACTAGTGTTCGTAGCAACCCTTGGCTATTTGATACCGGTTCAATTTCTAAGATTAGTAAATCGAAACAGGAGTTGCAGAATGAACATAGACTAGTTAAGGAGGAGGTGATGATGTGTGTTGGAAATGATTCCAAGGTTGGTATGATCACCATCGCACACTCCCTCTACCTTCGGGATTAGTGTTGAACCTAAAAAATGGTATTTGGTGTTTGCGTTGAGCATGAATATGATTAGATCATGTTTATTGCAATACGTTTATTCATTTAAGTCAGAGAATAATTATTGTTCTGTTTACATGAATAAAACCTTCTATGGTCATACAACCAATGTGAATGGTCTATTAAATCTCGGTCGTAGTGATACACATATTCATAATATTGATGCCAAAAGATGCAAAGTTGATAATGATAGTGCAACATACTTGTGGCACTGCCGTTTAGATCATATTGGTGTAAAGCGCATGAAGAAACTCCATGCAGATGGACTTTTGGAATCACTTGATACCTGCGAACCATGCCCCATAGGCAAGATGACTAAAACTCTGTTCTTCGAACAATGGAGCGAGCTAATGACTTACTGGAAATAATACATACCGATGTATGCGGTCCGATGAGTGTTGAAGCATGCGGTGGGTATCATTATTTTCTGACCTTCACATATGATTTGAGTAGGTATGGGTATATCTACCCGGTGCAACACAATTCTGAAACATTTGAAAAGTTCAAAGAATTTCAGAGTGAAGTGGAGAATCATCATAACAAGAAAATAAAGTTTCTACGATCTGATCGCAGAGGCGAATATTTGAGTTACGAGTTTGGCCTTCATTTAAAACAACGTGGAATTGTTTCACAACTCACGCCACCTGGAACACCACAGCGTAATGGTGTATCTGAACGTCAGAATCAGCATTTTTATTGGATATGGTGCATTCTATGATGTCTCTTACCGATTTACCACTATCGTTTTGGGGTTATGCATTAGAGACAGCCGTATTCACGTTAAATAGAGCACCATCTAAATCTGTTGAGACAACACCGTATGAAATATGGTTTGGAAAGAACCTAAGCTATTGTTTCTTAAAGTTTGGGGTTGCGACACTTATGTCAAAAGGCTTTCATAACCCATAAGTATAGGGGATCGCAACAGTTTTTTAGGGTAGAGTATTCAATCCAAATTTATTGATTCGACACAAGGGGAGCCAAAGAATATTCTCAAGTATTAGTAGTTGAGTTGTCAATTCAACCACACCTAAAAGACTTAATATATGCAGCAAAGTATTTAGTAGCAAAGTAGTATGGAAGTAGCGGTAATGGTGGCAAAAGTAACAGTAGCAGTTTTGTAGCAATTGTAACAGTGGCAACGGAAAAGTAATGAAGCAAAGATCAATATGAAACAAACTCATATGCAATGGATCAATGATGGATAATTATGTCAGCTGGCATTCATCATGCAACGGTTATAACATAGGGTGACACAGAACTAGCTCCAATTCATCAATATAATGTAGGCATGTATTCTGAATATAGTTATACGTGCTTATGAAAAAGAACTTGCATGACATCTTTTGTTCTACCCTCCCATGGCAGCGGGGTTCTAATGGAAACTAAGGGATATTAAGGCCTCCTTTTAATTGAGTACTGGACCAAAGCATTACACTTAGTGAATACATGAACTCCTCAAACTACGGTCATCACCGGGAAGTGTCCCGACTATTGTCACTCCGGGGTTGACGGATCATAACACGTAGTAGGTGACTATAACTTGCAAGATAGGATCAAGAACACGAATATATTCATGAAAACATAATAGGTTCAAATCTGAAATCATGGCACTCGGGCCCTAGTGACAAGCGTTAGGCATAGCAAAGTCATAGCAACATCAATCTTAGAACATAGTGGATACTAGGGATCAAACCATAACAAAACTAATTCGATTATATGGTAAATCTCATCCAACCCATCACCGTCCAGAAAGCCTACGATGGGATTACTCAGCACGGCCGTGAGCATCATGAAATTGGTGATGGAGGATGGTTGACGATGACGATGGCGACGATTTCCCCTCTCCGGAGCCCAAAATGGACTCCAGGTCTGCCTTCCCGAGGAAGAACAGGAGGTGGCGGCGGCTCCGTATCGTAAAACGTGATGAATCCTTCTCTCTGATTCTTTTTCTCACCGAACATGAATGTACGGAGTTGGAGTTGAGGTCAGTGGAGGTCTGTGTGGCCCACAAGACCAGAGGGTGCACCACAGGGTGGTCGCCCTCCACCCTTGTGGATAGGGTGTGGGTCCCCTCTGGTTGATTCTTTCGCCAATATTTTTTATTTATTCCAAAAATAATCTTCGTGAAGTTTCAGGTCATTCCGAGAACTTTTATTTCTACACAAAAATAACACCAAGGCAATTCTGCTGAAAACAAAGATCATCCGGTTAGTTCCATTCAAATCATGCAAATTAGAGTCCCAAACAAGGGCAGAAGAGTTTGGAAAAGTTTATACGATGGAGACGTGTCAGGCTTCAGCCTGATAAGCTCGAACCCAAATTGGAGAAGTGCGTCTTCATAGGATACCCTAAGGAAAAAATTGGGTACAACTTCTACCACATATCCGAAGGCAAGATCTTTGTCGCCAAGAATGGAACATTTCTAGAGAAGGAGTTTCTCTCAAAAGAAGTGAGTGGGAGGAAAGTAGTACTTGATGAGGTAATTGCACCTTCCCTCAATTTGGAAAGTAGCACATCAGAGAAATCTGTTCCGGTGATACCTACACCAACTAGAGAGGAAGCTAATGTTGATGATCATGAAACTTCAGATCAAGTTACTACTGGACCTCATAGGTCGAACAGAGCATGTTCCACACTAGAGTGGTACGGTAATGATGTCCTGGAAGTCATGTTACTAGACCATGGCGAACCTGCGAACTATGAAGAAGCTATGGTGAGCCCGGATTCCAATAGATGGCTTGAGGCCATGAAATCTTAGATAGGATCCATGTATGAGAACAAAGTGTGGACTTTGGTGGACTTGCCCAATAATCGGCAAGCCATTGAGAATAAATGGATCTTCAAGAAGAAGACTGACGCAGAGGGAAGCAGGGATTTGCAGCGGTGCTAGAGCTCGATTTTTTAAAGCAGAGATAAATAATATTTTGAGCGGCATGCTTTCATTGTCAACATAACAACCAAGAGATCTCGGTATCTTCCATACTAGATACATTATATGCGGTTCCCAAATAGAATGGTAAAGTTTATACTACCCCACCTGGTCCGAAACAACGGGTACCGTTCAACTAACAACAGTCCTGGGGGAGTTTTATTTGCAATTATATTTTGATTTGATTTGATCATGGGGCTGGGCATCCCGATTACCAGCCATTTTCTCATGAATGATGAGCGGAGTCCACTCATCGTGAGAATAACCCACCTAGCATGGAAGATATTGACAACTCTAGTTGCTACATGAGCAACTCGAGCATACAAAATAGATTATAATTTGAAGGTTTAGAGTTTGGCACATGGAAATTTACTTGGAACGGCAGGTAAATACCGCATATAGGTAGGTATGGTGGACTCATATGGAACAAATTTGGGTTTATGGAAGTGGATGCACAAGAAAAATTCCCGCTTAGTACAAGTGAAGGCTAGAAAAAGACTGGGAAGCAACCAACTAGAGAGCGACAACATTCATAAACATGCATTGAGATTAACCAACATTGAATGCAAGCATGAGTAGGATATAAATCACCATGAACAGAAATATCGTGGAGGCTATGTTGATTTTGTTTCAACTACATGTATGAACATGTGCCAAGTCAAGCCACTCGAATCATTCAAAAGAGGATACCATCCTATCATACTACATCACAACTATTTTAAAAGCATGTTGGCACGCAAGGTAAACCATTATAAACTCCTTGCTAATTAAGCATGGCATGAGTAACAATAGTCTCTAATTGTCATTGCAAACATGTTTAATCATAATGGGCTGAATCATGAATACTAGGTTAAACATATTTACAAAAACAGAACAAGTTGAGTTCATACCCGTTTCTTTCTACCATGGCCAGTTCATCTAATATCGTCATTATTGCATGCCAACATGCTTTTAAAATGGTTGTGATGTAAGGTTTATCAATCCGTGGGAGGCGTAGGATGAAGATGGTCTCTCTCAAACAACCCGGCAACCAAATAACAAAGAGTCTCTTGTGTCCCCAACACACCCAATACAATGGTAAATTTTATAGGTGCACTAGTTCGGCGAAGAGATGGTGATACAAGTGTAATATGGATGGTAGATATAGGGTTTTGTAATATGAAAATATTAAAACAGCAAGGTAGCAAGTAGTAAAAGTGAGCAAACATGGTACTAAAATTCTTGAAACGAGGCCTAGGGTTCATACTTTCACTAGTGCAAGTTCTCTCAACAATGATAACATAATTAAATCATATGGAAATCCCTCAACGTGCGACAAAAGTCACTCCAAGGTTCCTATCACGGAGAACATAAGATGAAATTGCTTGTAGGGTACGAAACCACCTTAAAGTTATTCTTTCCGATCAATCCATTGAGCTATTCCTATAAGTGTCACAAACAGCCCTAGAGTTCATAGTAAAATAACACCATATGACACACATCAATCAACCCTAATGTCACCTAGATACTCCAATGTCACCACAAGTATCTATGGGTCAATTATACAATATGCAACAAACAACTTCAGATTCATAATATTCAATCCAACACAAAGAACCTCAAAGACTGCCCCAAGATTCCTAAAGGAGAAACAAGGACGGAAACGTTCATCAACCCCTATGCATATATTACCCTAATGTCACCTCGGGAATCGACGAGTTGAGTGCAAAAACATACATCAAGTGAATCAATAGAACACCCCATTGTCACCACAGGTATCCCACGCAATACATAGATCAAGTATTCTCAAATCCATAATAGTATTCAATCCGGTAACAGTGAAACCTCAAAGGTAAAACTCAATTCATCACAAGAAGGTAGAGGGGGAGAAACATCATATGATTCAACTATAGTAACAAAGCTCGCGGTACATCAATCGTGCCATATCAAGAACATGAGAGAGAGGGGGGGAGAGAGAGAGATTAAACACATAGCTACTAGTGCATACCCTCAACTCCGATGGTGAACTACTCCCTCCTCATCATGGAGAGCGCCGGGATGATGAAGATGGCCACCGGTGATGGTTTCCCCCTCCGGCAGGGTGCCGAAACGGGCTCCCGATTGGTTTTTCATGGCTATAGAGCTTTTCGGCGGCGGAAATCCTGATCTAGGTTTCTTTCTGGGGGGTTTTGGATTTATAGGAATTTTCGGCATCAGTTTCACGTCAGGGGGGTCCATGAGGCGACGACATGACAGGGGGGCGCGCCCTAGGGGGCACCCTCCACCCTTGTGGAGGGCTCGTGACTCTTCTGGCCCAACTCTTTTGCTTCGAGGGATTCTTCTGGTCCATAAAAAATCACCGTAAATTTTGAGATCATTTGGACTCTGTTTGATATTCCTTTTCTGAGAAACTCAAATACTAGGAAAAAACAGAAACTGGCACTGGGCTCTAGGTTAACAGGTTAGTCCCAAAAATCATATAAAATAGCATATAAATACATATAAAACATCCAAAACAAATAATATAATAACATGGAACAATAAAAAATTATATAGATGTTGGAGACGTATCAAGCATCCCCAAGCTTAATTCCTGCTCGTTCTCGAGTAGGTAAATGAAAAAAACAGAATTTTTGATGTGGAATGCTGATACGTCTCCAATGTATCTATAATTTTTGATTGTTCCATGCTATTATATTATCTGTTTTGGATGTATTATATGCATTAATATGCTATTTTGTATTATTTTCGGGACTAACCTATCAACCTAGAGCCCGGTGCTAGTTTCTGTTTTTTCCTTGTTTTAGAATTTGGCAGAAAAGGAATACCAAATGGAGTCCAAACGGAATGAAACTTTCGCGATGATTTTTCTTGTACCAGAAGACATCCAGAGGACTTGGAGTACACGTCAGGGAAGCCACGAGGCACCCACAAGGTCGGAGGGTGCGCCGAAGGGGGTAGGGTGCCCCCACCCTTTTGGGCCCCTCATGACCCCACCGACCTATTTCGTCCTCCTATATATTCTCAAATATTCCAAAACCTACGAGGAGAGCCACCAAAACACTTTTCCATCACCGCAACCTTCTGTACCTGTGAGATCCCATTTAGGGGCCTTTTCCAGCATCCTGCCGGAGGGGGATTGGATCATGGAGGGCTTCTACATCAACACCATTGCCTCTCCAATGAAGCGTGAGTAGTTTACCTCAGAACAATGGGTCCATAGCTAGTAGCTAGATGGCTTCTTCTATCTCTTTGATTCTCAATACCATGTTCTCGTCGATGTTCTTGGAGATCTATCTGACGTAATACCTTTCTGCGGTGTGTTTGCCGAGATCCGATGAATTGTGGATTTATGATTAGCTTATATATGAATATTATTTGAATCTTCTCTGAATTCTTATATGCATGATTTGATATCTTTGCAAGTCTCTTCAAACTATCGATTTGGTTTGGCCAACTAGATTGGTTTTTCTTGCAATGGGAGAAGTGCTTAGCTTTGGGTTCAATCTTGCAGTGCTCGATCCCAGTGACAGAAGGGGAACTGAGACGTATTGTATTGTTGCCATCGAGGATAACAAGATGGGTTTTTCATCATATTGCTTGAGTTTATTCCGCTACATCATGTCATCTTACTTAATGCGTTACTCTGTTCTATGAACTTAATACTCTAGATGCAGGAAGAGTCGGTCGATGTGTGGAGTAATAGTAGTAGATATAGAATCGTTTCAGTCTTCTTGAAACGGACGTGATGCCTATATTCATGACCATTGCCTTAGATATCGTTATAACTTTGCACTTTTATATCAGTTGCTCGACCGTAATTTTTTCAGCAACCGTAATATTTTCTATCTTGAGGGAAGCCTCTAGTGAAACCTATGGCCCCCGAGTCTATTTTCCATCATATAAGTTTCTGATCTATAGTTTTAGTTTCTGATTTACTTCCTTTGCAATCTTTTACTTTCTGTTCCGTAAACCAAAATACCAAAAGTATTACTTTACCATTTATCCATCTCTATCAGATCTCACATTGCAAATAATCATGAAGGGATTGCAACCCCTTTATCGCGTTGTGTGCAAGTTGGTGTTTGTTTGTGAGGGTACTCAGTGACTTGTGCGTTGTCTCCTACTGGATTGATACCTTGGTTTTCAAAACCGAGGGAAATACTTACTCTACTTTGCTGCATCACCATTTACTCTTCATGGGAAAAACCAACACAAGCTCAAGAGGTAGCAGGAAGAATTTCTGGCGCCGTTGCTGGGGACATTTACGCCAAGTCAAGTCAAGATTTGTCTCCCGTCAACTTGTCAATTTCTGGCGCCGTTGACAGGGAGATCTATGCCAAGCCAAGATATACCAAGTGCCCATCATAAACTCTCATCTCTCGCATTACATCATTTTCCATTCGCCTCTCATTTTCCTCTCCCCCACTTCTAAAACGATTTTCGAAAAGATTTGCCTTTTCTTCCGCCCTTCTTCCGTTCGATCTTGTGTTACCATGTGCCTTATTTTTGCTTGCATCTTCGCTTTCTAAAAGTTTATGGATTCTCATCCACTTGCTAATCTTTTTAAGAGACCCAGTTATGATGAACCAATTGCTAGTGAGTTGTGTGCACTAGATTATCTTTATGAAGTTTTGCTTGAATTTCGTGAATCTAAAAATTGTGATGAAGAAATTTATGAAGTGATTCACGATAGATCTTTGAATGAAAAGCATGATTGCAATGATGTTATTATGAATTCTATTAATGTCAATTATGTTAATGATATGCAAAACCGTAAGCTTGGGGATGATAATTTTGCAATGATCATGATTGGGGTGATTCTTCTTATGATCTTGAAAGTTTATTTAAGCCCCATGATGAATATGCAATAATATTGAAAGTGGGTTTAGAAGAGTGTCGACTTTAGATCCCACATGTTTGGAGAATATTCAATCTTATGATTTTTTTGGTAAAAGTGGGTTCGGAGAAGTCATGACTTTATTTTACGATAATCCCACTATTTCGGAAGAGTGTCAACTTTGCATGCACGTGGATCATGAAGAGAAAATTTTATGTGATAGTTATATTGTTGAATTTGATTATGATCTCACATTTAATTATTATGAGAGAGGTAAATATGGTTGTATAAATTTTCATGTTACTAAATTACCTCTCGTTATGTTGAGATTGCTATTGTTTCTTTCTTCTTCCTTGCCTATGCTAGGATTTGCTTGCCTTGATAATTTGTTTGCCTACAAGATGCCTATGCATAAGAAGTATATTAGATTTAGATGTGTTTTCACGTACTATATGATGCTCCGTTTGTGCTTCAATTCTTGTCTTCCATGTGAGCATCATTAAAATTATCAATGTCTAGCTAAGGGCGTTAAACAATAGTGCTTGTTGGGAGGCAACCCAATTTTATTTTATTTTTCTTTTTTATTTTTTATTTTTTATTTTTTATTTTTAGGTTCTGTTTCGCAATAAATAATTCATCTAGCCTCTCGTTAGATGTGGTTTTGTGTTTTAATTAGTGTTTGTGCCAAGTAAGACCTTTGGGGATAGCTTACGGTGATAGTTGATTTGATCTTGCTGAAAAACAGAAACTTATGCACCCAGTCCCAGAATTTTTAAAAATCACAGAATCGTGATAAAATTCTGAATTTTTTACACAGGATTGATATACAAATTGCCCCTGTTGTCCTAATTTTTCCGAATTTTTGGAATTCCGGAAGTATTCGAACTATCCATATTACTACAGACTGTTCTGTTTTTGACAGATTCTGTTTCTTTGTGTTGTTTGCTTATTTTGATGAATCTATGGCTAGTATCGGGGGTATGAACCATGGAAAAGTTGGAATGCAGTAGATATTACACTAATATAAATAAACTACTAGTTCATAACAATACCAAAAGTGGTGATTTATTTTCTTATACTAACGAAGCTTACGAGATTTTCTGTTGAGTTTTGTGTTGTGAAGTTTCCAAGTTTTGGGTAAGTTTTTGATGGACTATGGAATAAGGAGTGGCAAGAGCCTAAACTTTGGAATGCCCAAGGTACCCCAAGGTAATATTCAAGGATACCAATAGCCTAAGCTTGGGGATGCCCCAGAAGGCATCCCCTCTTTCGTCTTCGTCTATCGGTAACTTTAGTTGAGGCTATATTTTTATTCACCACATGATATGTGTTTTGCTTGGAGCGTCTTGTCTAATTTTAGTCTTCTCTTTTTAGTTTTCCACAATCATCCTTTCTGTACACACCTTTTGAGAGAGACACGCTTGAATCATGATTTATTAGAATACTCTTTGTGCTTCACTTATATCTTTTGAGCTGGGCAATATTGCTCTAGTGCATCACTTATATCTTTTAGAGCATGGCGGTGGTTTTATTTTATAGAAATTGATGAACTCTCGTGCTTCACTTATATTATTTTGAGAGTCTCTAAACATCAAGGTAATTTGCATGGTTATAAATTTAGTCCTAATATGATAGGCATCCAAGAATGATATAATAAAAACTTTCATATAAAGTGCATTGAATACTATGAGAAGTTTGATTCCTTATGATTGTTTTGAGATATAAAGATGGTGATATTAGAGTCATGCTAGTGAGTAGTTGTGAATTTGAGAAATAATTTTGTTAAAGTTTGTGATTACCGTAGCATGCACGTATGGTGAATGTTATGTGATGAAGTCAGAGCAAGATTTATTTATTGATTGTCTTCCTTATGAGTGGCGGTCGGGGACGAGCGATGGTCTCTTCCTACTAGTCTATACCCCTAGGAGCATGCACGTAGTACTTCGTTTAGATAACTAATAGATTTTTGCAATAAGTATATGAGTTCTTTATGACTAATGTTGAGTCCATGGATTATACGCACTCTCACCCTTCCACCATTGCTAGCCTCTCTCGTGCCGTGCAACTTTCGCCGGTACCATATACACACCATATACCTTCCTCAAAACAGCCACCATACCTACCTATTAGGGAATTTCCATAGCCATTCCGAGATATATGGCCATGCAACTTTCCACCATTCCATTTATTATGACACACTCCATCATTGTCATATTGCTATGCAAGATCATGTAGTTGACATCGTATTTGTGGCAAAGCCACCGTTCATAATTCTTTCATACTTGTCACTCTTGATTCATTGCACATCCCAGTACACCTCCGGAGGCATCCACATAGAGTCATATTTTGTTCTAAGTATCGGGTTGTAATTCTTGAGTTGTAAGT
Organism: Aegilops bicornis; assembly: GCA_021605145.1. Classification (NCBI taxonomy): domain Eukaryota; kingdom Viridiplantae; phylum Streptophyta; class Magnoliopsida; order Poales; family Poaceae; genus Aegilops; species Aegilops bicornis. The sequence goes on along the minus strand of JAHIAL010000070.1, from coordinate 468,996 downwards.
AAATAAAAGTGTGATGATCTTCATTATTAGAGCATTGTCCAATGTGAGGAAAGAATGATGGAGACTATGATTCCCCCCACAAGTCGGGATGAGACTCAGAGGCCAAAAAAATGAGAGAATGCCCAAATAAAAAAATGAGAGAAAAGAGAGAAGGGGCAAAGTTATTATTCGTTTACCACACTTGTGCTTCAAAGTAGCACCATGATCTTCATGATAGAGAGTCTCCTATATTGTCACTTTCATATACTAGTGGGAATTTTTCATTATCGAACTAGGCTTGTATATTCCAATGATGGGCTTACTCAAATTGCCCTAGGTCTTCGTGAGCAAGCAAGTTGGATGCACACCCACTTAGTTTCTTTTTGAGATTTCATAAACTTATAGCTCTAGTGCATCCGTTGCATGACAAACCCTACTCACTCACATTGATATCTATTAATGGTTATCTCCATAGCCAGTTGATACGCCTAGTTGATGTGAGACTCTCTCCTTATTTTTCTCTTCTCCACAACCATAGTCTATTCCACCTATAGTGCTATGTCCATGGCTCACGCTCATGTATTGCGTGAAAGTTGAAAAAGTTTGAGAACATCAAAAGTATGAAACAATTGCTTGGCTTGTCATCGTGGTTGTGCATGATTTGAATATTTTGTGTGATGAAGATGGAACATAGCCAGACTATATGATTTTGTAGGGATAAGCTTTCTTTGGCCATTCTATTTTGAGAAGACATAATTGCCATGTTAGTATGCTTGAAGTATTATTGTTTATATGTCAATATTAAAGTTTTGTTTTGAATCATACGGATCTGAACATTCATGCCACAATAAAGAAATTACATGGATAAATAGCATTCCACATCAAAATTCTATTTTTATCATTTACCTACTCGAGGACGAGCAGGAATTAAGCCTGGGGATGCTTGATACGTCTCCAACGTATCTATAATTTTTTATAGTTCCATGTTATTATATTTTCTATTTTGGATGTTTTATATGCATTAATATGCTATTTTATACTATTTTTGGGACTAACCTATTAACCTAGAGCCAGTGCCAGTTTCTGTTTTTCCTTGTTTTAGAGTTTAGTAGAAAAGGAATACCAAACGGAGTCCAAACGGAATGAAACTTTTGCGATGATTTTTCTTGGACCAGAAGACATCCAGAGGAGTTGGAGTACACGTCAGGGAAGCCACGAAGCACCCACAAGGTCGGAGGGCGTGTCCAGGGGGTAGGGCACGCCCCCACCGTTGTGGGCCCCTCGTGACTCCCCCGACCTATTTCTTCCGCCTATATATTCTCAAATATTCCGAAACCTACGAGGAGAGCCATCAAAACACTTTTCCACCGCCGCAACCTTCTGTACCCGTGAGATCCCATCTAGGGGCCTTCTCCGGCGTCCTGCCGGAGGAGGGTTCGATCACGGAGGGCTTCTACATCAACACCATTGCCTCTCCAATGAAGCGCGAGTAGTTTACCTCAGACCTACGGGTCCATAGCTAGTAGCTAGATGGCTTCTTCTCTCTCTTTGATTCTCAATACCATGTTCACGTCGATGTTCTTGGAGATGTATCCGATGTAATACCTTTCTGTGGTGTGTTTGCCGAGATCCGATGAATTGTGGATTTATGATCAGCTTATCTATGAATATTATTTGAATCTTCTCTAAATTTTTATATGCATGACTTGATATCTTTGCAAGTCTCTTGGAACTATCGATTTGGTTTGGCCAACTAGATTGTTTTTTTTGCAATGGGAGAAGTGCTTAGCTTTGGGTTCAATCTTGCGGTGCTTGATCCTAATGACAGAAGGGGAACTGACACGTATTGTATTATTGCCACTGAGGATAACAAGATGGGGTTTTCATCATATTGCTTGAGTTTATCCTGCTACATCATGTCATCTTACTTAATGCGTTACTCTGTTCTATGAACTTAATACTCTAGATGTAGGAAGGAGTCGGTCGATGAGTGGAGTAATAGTAGTAGATGCAGAATCATTTCGGTCTACTTGACACGGACGTGATGCCTATATTCATGATCATTGCCTTAGATATCGTCATAACTTTTCACTTTTCTATCAATTGTTCGGCAGTAATTTGTTCACCCACCTAATATTTCCTATCTTGAGAGAAGCCTCTAGTGAAACCTATGGCCACCGGGTCTATTTTCCATCATATAGTTTCCGATCTACAATTTTAGTTTTCCATTTACTTCCTTTGAAATCCTTTACTTTCCATTCCATAAACCAAAAATAACAAAAATATTACTTTACCATTTATCCATCTCTATCAGATCTCACTTTGCAAATAACCATGAAGGGATTGACAACCCCTTTATCGCGCTGGGTGCAAGTTGGTGTTTGTTTGTGCAGGTATTCGGTGACTTGTGCATTGTCTCCTAGTGGATTGATACCTTGGTTCTTAAAACTGAGGGAAATACTTACTCTAATTTACTGCATCACCCTTTCCTCTTCAAGGGAAAAACCAACGCAACCTCAAGAGGTAGCAAATGCTACCTAACATACTTATCCATGTAATTTTTCTTTATAGTGGCATGAATGTTCAGATCCATAAGATTCAAAACAAAAGTTTAATATTGACATAAAAACAATAATACTTCAAGCATACTAACAAAGCAATTATGTCTTCTCAAAATAACATGGACAAAGAAAGCTATCCCTACAAAATCATATAGTCTGGCTATGCTCCATCTACATCACACAAAATATTCAAATCATGCACAACCCCGATGACAAGACAAGAAATTGTTTCATACTCTTAATGTTCTCAAAAAATTTCAACTTTCACGCAATACATGAGCGTGAGCCATGGACGTAGCACTATATGTGGAATAGAATATGGTGGTTGTGGAGAAGACAAAAAGAAGGAGATAGTCTCACATCAACTAGGCGTATCAACGAGCTACGGAGATGCCCATCAATAGATATCAATGTGAGTGAGTAGGGATTGCCATGCAACAGATGCACTAGAGCTATAAGTGTATGAGAGCTCAAAATGAAACTAAGTGGGTGTGCATCCAACTTGCTTGCTCATGAAGACCTAGGGCATTTGAGGAAGCCCATCGTTGGAATATACAAGCCAAGTTCTATAATGAAAAATTCCCACTACTATATGAAAGTGACAACATAGGAGACTCTCTATCATGAAGATCATGGTGCTACTTTGAAGCACAAGTGTGGTAAAAGGATAGTAGCATTGCCCCTTCTCTCTTTTCTCTCATTTTTTTGTTTTCTCCTTTTTATTGGCTTCTTTGGCCTCTCTCTTTATTTATTTCCTCACATGGGACAATGCTCTAATAATGAAGATCGTCACACTTTTATTTACTTACAACTCAAGAATTACAACTCGATACTTAGAACAAGATATGACTATATGAATGCTTCCGGCGGTGTACCGGGATGTGCAATGACTCAAGAGTGACATGTATGAAAATTATGAACGGTGGCTTTGCCACAAATACTATGTCAACTACATGATTATGCAAAGCAATATGAGAATGATGAAGCGTGTCATAATAGATGGAACGGTGGAAAGTTGCATGTCAATATATCTCGGAATGGCTATGGAGATGCCATAATAGGTAGGTACGGTGGCAGTTTTGAGGAAGGGTAATGGTGGGTGTAAGGTACCGGCGAAAGTTGCGCGGTACTAGTGTAACATCCCAGTTTTCAATTTGGATGTTATACATAGGTCATCATATGCATATCATATTTTATTTGCATTTTGTTTGCGATCCTTGAAATCTTAAGCAACTCAAGGACCCACGGACTGAGTTGGGGATTTCATTCATCTTCATATTTGAATTTTCTCAAATTTGAAAAGAGGATCATTTCGGTTTTAATAATTTTTCTCTCCGAAATATTTCCAATATACAAATAAAAGAGAGGAGATAAAATGACTTCTCCAAAATAAAAGAAATATTGGAGGAAAAATGTTAAAATCAAATAAATATTTTATTTGGAATTTTATTGCTGTTTTATTTGAATTAGAAAATATTCATTTTCCAAAATTGCATTTTTAGGATAGAAAAATGTTCACTTTGTTCTAAATATTTTATTTAGACGGTGAAAATTGTTTTTGGCATTTTTAGAATTTCTTCTGTATAATTATTTAGGATTTTTCTTTCGGCGGAATTTATTTATAAAAAGGTTTATGTGGCCGGGCCCATTAGCGCCAGTTCGCCCGGCCGCAGACCGCCTCCCGAGCCGTCTTGGGACTCGGCGAGAGTCCAGTCGCCACGCCCCGCCTCGCCTCAAGTCGGACCCCGGGCCCCTTTATAAACGCCGCCGCCCGCCGGAATCCCTCCGCTGCCGTTGACTTCGTCGCCGCCGTTTTTTTGGTTTTAGGTATAAACCGTTCGTTTTTTAAACCCTAGTTCGGTTTTTATTAGATCGGTTTTCTCGGTTTAGTTTATTTTGTGAATGTTCGTTTGTTTGTTCATTTTAACGAACGAATCCGTTCGTTTGCATCTGTTAGCGGACATTCGCGCCGTAGTCTTTTTCTTTTTATTTTATTTTTGGCCAGGGACCTATCCGCAATTATTTTTATCGCAGACTAGCCCCTAATCTTCAAACCCTTGCAACTTTTTAACCGTTCGTCCAAATCCAGTGAAACCAATGCCTAAATCTTCGTCTCGAGCCCCTCTTTCCGGTTAATAAACTTGAACAAGGTTTTTATAATTTAAAATTTGGTTTCAAGCAGATTTGAATTCGAACTTCTGTTGATCGTAGTTTCAGTTCCGTAGCTCCGATTTGATCGATTCTTTTTGCAAATCGAAACTCTTCAGTTGAACTTTCAGATTGGATCTTCTTATTTGAGTTTTACCCTTCCATCTATGCTTGAGTGCTTATGTATGCTATTGTTTATTTGCGATAGAATTCCCGGAGTGCGAAGCGTGCTACTACGAATCTCTAGGGTTTGCAGATCGTCAGCAAGGCAAGTAACACATTGATCATACTTCTTTATTACCCAGTTTTTATGCATTAGTTACAATCCTCAAACACTGCATGATTAGGATGTGATTAACTTGTGGGTATTGGGAAGTATATGATGAGGTAGAACCTATTGCCCTTTATTTCAAACCCTGGGAGTTACTTCTATGTTATGCTTATACTGCTATGCTATGCTCGTAGACGTGGATTGGTTGAGTGATTCATGACAAATGTGAGATCATTATGAATTAAGGGTTTATTTAAGGTGGCTACTTTAATACACATCTGAGTGGATTGTTTGTGGGCATCTGGGGAATCCAATGTTGTCCAAGGAGATCCCGGGGCATCCGTGTGATCATCCTATGGTTCGCCACCCAGGCTCAAAGGGATCATAAGATTATTCATGCTAGAAACTTCCGTGTGCAACCACAAGCCATTATAGGCTCTGGCATAGTTGAGTATGTTGTGTGACCTCTTTTAGTGGTAAACTAGCAGATGTAGGGAATGTAGGTGGTACGGTTTACCCGTCGAAAGAGTTAATGCTCCTGAAAGACTGTGTCTCGGTCATCCGTTTCTCAAACACCATGTAGTGCGAGAAATCCAATGGAGGAGATCGAGTCTTGTGGGGAAAAGTGCGCAAACCTCTGCAGAGTGTACAAACTAATCATGGTTAGCCGTGTCCCCGGTTATGGACATCTTGAGTATCTGGTTCTTGAATTATCATGTTGATCTCATCACTCTAAATTAATTTGTTGGGTTATTAATTACTGTTCAATTGGGATTGAGATGGGGTTACCATTCTCAATGTTCATCAACTACCATGATAGTTAAACAAAATATATTCCTTTGTTGTAGGAAAAAATTTGGCTTTTCGCAAAACCTTATAACCATAGAGCCTCCACCAGCCATATATGAATGTAGTGATAGCACTTATTCTGTTCATTGCTCTACTGTGTTATTTTGCCAGCATATTCCATGTGCTGACCCGTTTCGGGCTGCAACATGTCATGTTGCAGACTTTTCAGACGAAGAGTAAGGTGCGCTAGGTCGTTGTCGTGCACTCAGCTATTCCGTTGGAGTTGATGGACTCACTTTATCTTCCAAGTCTTCCGCTGTTATTGTATTTAGATGGCCTTAAGCAATATTTATTGTAATAAGTTCTCTTTTGAGACATTCGATGTAATAAGTGTGTGATTGCACTCTGTTATAAATCCTTCAAGTATTGTGTGTGTCAGCATTACCGATCCAGGGATGACACTTATGCACAGAGATTTGACCATCTGAGGTCGGATCGCTACAAGATGGTATCAGAGCCAGGTTGATTGTAGGACATGACCACTAAGATAAGACATAGGTCACTCTTCTCTACTCATTTCTGACTCCTCTCCATTTTCCACTCTATAGAATGGCAGACTCAAGGAACAAGTTTGCTCAACTGGATGAAGACACACCTTTTGGACGACACTTGAAGGAAGTCACTAGGTACCTGAACATCGGAATACCAAGCTTCACCAGGACCTACACCGCCACTTTACCAGAAGAGGAGCGTTGGATGATTCGAGTTCAAGTTCCAGGAAGGACATTCACGCCGATTCTTGAGCCCATAGAGTTTTCCTTTGATGCACCAACCTGGAGTCTAGGTAAGAGCATGGCAGCCCACATCGCCATGGGACGCATCGACGAAGTTTACCACAAGGATCTTAAGGACACCATCTATCAGATATGTGGGTGCCGAGACGAGCAATGGGAGATGATTAGCACCAGGAGGGACATGTCCATTGCAGCTTTCATCCAGGAGTTAAACCAGCACATTCGTCGCCAGGAGAACCAAATGTGCGCAAGCATGATAGATCTGAAGAAGGTGGTGACCAGGAACATGGAACTTGAAGAGGAACTCAAGTCTACACGCGACGGATACGAGGAAGCTAGAAGTATTCATGGGAGACCCCGCGCCAGGAGGAGATGACGACCATCCCGAGGACTACATCATCATCGACAACACCGACTCCGATCCCGACAATAGTGATGATGATCACGAAGACGAAGCTAGAGCAGATATCATGGAGTCTTCCACCAATCAAAATTTCTAGTCGACCACCATATTATCAGTAGTATTCCCCCATGTATATAGTAGTAGTCCAAGCACTTTTGTAACGGTAGTTAGTTCATTTGTATGCCCTTGATTGAATTGTGTGGTGTGATATGAATGTGTTTGTCTCATGTGCATATGGGTAGTGCTTTCTCACTAGACATCACTCTATTCTAATCTCTCCCCTCTAAACCCATCAGATGCCTCCAAGACGTGACCCCGGATTTGTCTTCCCACCGGAGCTCACTCAGTTGATCCAACAACAGAATGCCTTGATTCAGCTACTAGTCCAGAACCAAGGCAACAACAAAAACAACACCAACAACCCACTGATACGTCTCTAACGTATCTATAATGTTTGATTGCTCCATGCTATATTATCTTCTCTTTTGGACCATATTGGGCTTTATTTTCCACTTTTATATTACTTTTGGGACTAACCTATTAACCGGAGGCCCAAATTGTAATTGTTGTTTTTTGCCTATTTCAGTGTTTCGAAGAAACGGAATATCAAACGGAGTCCAAACGGAATGAAACCTACGGGAACGTGATTTTCTCAACAAATAAGATCCAAGAGACTTGGACCCCCCGTCAAGAAAGGAGGGAGGCGGTCACGAGGGTAGAGGGCGCCCCCCTAGGGCGCCCCTGCCTCGTGGGCCCCCCTTTGCTCCACCGACGTACTCCTTCCTCCTATATATACCTACGTACCCCCAAACAATCAGACACGGAGCCAAAAACCTAATTCCACCACCGCAACCTTCTGTACCCATGAGATCCCATCTTGGGGCCTGTTCCGGAGCTCCGTCGGAAGGGGAACCCACCACGGAGGGCTTCTACATCAACACCATAGCCCCTCCGATGAAGTGTGAGTAGTTTACCTCAGACCTTCGGGTCCATAGTTAGTAGCTAGATGGCTTCTTCTCTCTTTTTGGATCTCAATACAATGTTCTCCCCTCTCTCGTGGAGATCTATTCGATGTAATCTTCTTTTGCGGTGTGTTTGTTGAGACCGATGAATTGTGGGTTTATGATCAAGATTATCTATGAACAATATTTGAATCTTCTCTGAATTCTTTTATGTATGATTGCTTATCTTTGCAAGTCTCTTCGAATATCAGTTTGGTTTGGCCTACTAGATTGGTTTTTCTTGCAATGGGAGAAGTGCTTAGCTTTGGGTTCAATCTTGCGGTGTCCTTTCCCAGTGACAGTAGGGGCAACAAGGCACGTATTGTATTGTTGCCATCGAGGATAACAAGATGGGTTTTTTTATCATATTGCATGAATTTATCCCTCTACATCATGTCATCTTGCTTAAGGCGTTACTCTATTTTCTTGAAATTAATACTCTAGATGCATGCTGGATAGCGGTCGACGAGTGGAGTAATAGTAGTAGATGCAGGCAGGAGTTGGTCTACTTGTCTCGGACGTGATGCCTATCTATATACATGATCATTCCTAGATACTCTCATAACTATGCTCAATTCTGTTAATTGCTCAACAGTAATTTGTTCACCCACCGTAGAATACTTATGCTCTTGAGAGAAGCCACTATTGAAATCTATGGTCCCCGGGTCTATTCTCATCATATCAATCTCCATCACTTTATTATTGCTTTGCCTTTTACTTTACTCTTTTATTTTTACTTTGCATCTTTATACCAAAAATACCAAAAATATTATCTATCATCTTTATCAGATCTCACTCTCGTAAGTGACGGTGAAGGGATTGACAACCCCTAATCGTGTTGGTTGCGTTGAGCTATTTGTTTTGTGTAGGTACGAGGGACTCGCACGTAGCCTCCTACTGGATTGATACCTTGGTTCTCAAAAACTGAGGGAAATACTTACTCTACTCTGCTGCATCACCCTTTCCTCTTGAAGGAAATCCAACATGATGCTCAAGAGGTAGCACGAAGATTTCTGGCGCCGTTGCCGGGGAGGTCTACGCAAAAGTCAACATGCCAAGTACCCATCACAATCCCTTATCTCTCGCATTATATTATTTGCCATTTGCCTCTCGTTTTCCTCTCCCCCACTTCACCCTTGTGGTTTTATTCGCCCTCTCTTTTCCGTTTGCCTTTTTCTCGCTTGCTTTTTGTTTGCTCGTGTGTTGGATTGCTTGCTTGTCACGATGGCTCAAGATAATACCAAATTGTGTGACTTTACCAATACCAACAATAATGATTTCCTTAGCACTCTGATTGCTCCTCTTACCAATACTGAATCTTGTGAAATCAATACTGCTTTGTTGAATCTTGTTATGAAAGATCAATTCGCCGGCCTTCCTAGTGAAGATGCCGCTACTCATCTAAATAGTTTTGTTGATTTATGTGATATGCAAAAGAAGAAAGATGTCGATAATGATATTTTTAAATTGAAGCTATTTCCTTTTTCGCTTAGAGATCGTGCTAAAGCTTGGTTTTCGTCTTTTCCTAAAAATAGTATTGATTCTTGGAACAAATGCAAAGATGCTTTTATCTCCAAGTATTTTCCTCCCGCTAAGATCATCTCTCTTAGAAACGATATTATGAATTTTAAGCAACTTGATCATGAACATGTTGCACAAGCTTGGGAGAGAATGAAATTAATGATATGTAATTGCCCTACTCATGGTTTGAATTTGTGGATGATTATACAAAAAATTTATGCCGGATTGAATTTTGCTTCTAGAAATCTTTTAGATTCGACCGCGGGAGGCACTTTTATGGAAATCACTTTAGGAGATGCTACTATACTCCTAGATAATATTATGGTTAATTATTCTCAATGGCACACCAAAAGATCTACTAATAAAAAAGTGCATGCGATAGAAGAAATCAATGTTTTGAGTGGAAGGATGGAGGAACTTATGAAATTATTTGCTACTAAGAGTGCTTCTTCTGATCCTAATGATATGCCTTTGTCTACTTTGTTTGAGAATAATAATGAATCTATGGATGTGAATTTTGTTGGTAGGAATAATTTTGGTAACAACGCGTATAGAGAGAACTTTAATCCTAGGCCTTATCCTAGTAATCCTTCTAATAATTATGGAAATTCCTACAACAACTCTTATGGAAATTTTAATAAGATGCCCTCTGAAATTGAGACTAGTGTTAAAGACTTTATGAATTCGGAAAAGAATTTCAATGCTTTGCTTGAAGAGAAATTGCTTAAAGTTGATGAATTGGCTAGAAACGTTGATAGAATTTCTCTTGATGTTGATTCTTTAAAGCTTAGATCTATTCCTCCTAAGCATTATATCAATGAGTCTCTCAAAGCCATGAGAATTTCCATTGATGATTGCAAGGAAAGAACCGCTAGGATGCGTGCTACAAAAGATGCCTTTATTAAAGCGTGTTCTTCCAATTCCTATGAAAATCAAGATGAAGATCTAAAAGTTATTGATGTGTCCCCTATTAAATCTTTGTTTTGCAATATGAATCTTGATAATCATGGGACTGAATATGATCCACCTTTACCTAGAAGGCGTTCCAAGAATTCAGAGTATTTGGATCTTGATGATGAAATTGATAAAAGTGGGATTGAAAAGAATAAAACCCTAGATGTTGCTAAACCCACTATATTGGATTTCAAGGAATTTAATTATGAAAGTTTCTCTTTAATTGATTGTATTTCCTTGTTGCAATCTGTGCTAAATTCTCCACATGCTTATAGTTAAAATAAAGCGTTTACTAAACATATCGTTGATAACTTGATGCAATCTTATGAAGAAAAACTTGAGTTGGAAGTTTCTATCCCTAGAAAACTCTATGATGAGTGGGAACCAACTATTAAAATTAAGATTAAGGATCATTAATTTTATGCTTTATGTGATTTGGGTGCTAGTGTTTCCACTATTCCCAAATCTTTGTGTGATTTGCTAGATTTCCGTGATTTTGATGATTGCTCTCTAAACTTGCACCTTGCGGATTCCACTATTAAGAAACCTATGGGAAGAATTAATAATGTTCTTATTGTTGCAAATAGGAATTATGTGCCCGTAGATTTTATCGTTATTGATATAGATTGCAATCCTTCTTGTCCTATTATTCTTGGTAGACCTTTCCTTAGAACGATTGGTGCAATTATTGATATGAAGGAAGGAATATTAGATTCCAATTTCCATTAAAGAAGGGCATGGAACACTTTCCTAGAAAGAAAATAAAATTACCATATGAATCTATCATGAGAGCCACTTATGGACTGCCTACCAAAGATGGCAATACCTAGATCTATCCTTGCTTTTATGCCTAGCTAGGGGCGTTAAACGATAGCCCTTGTTGGGAGGCAACCCAATTTTATTTTTAGTTTTTTTTATTTTTCTTCTGTTTAGGAATAAATAATCCATCTACCTTCTGTTTGGATGTGGTTTTATGTTTTAATTAGTGTTTGTGCCAAGTTAAACCTATAGGATCTTCCTGGATGATAGTTATTTAATCTTGCTATAATTTCCAGAAACTTTCTGTTCATGAAAACAATTGTTAAAAATCACCAGAACGTGATAAAATACTGACTACAACTTCTTCTGATCAATAAACTAATTTCCTAGTTCTTCCTATTTTTTCTGATTTTTTGGAGTTCCAGAAGTTTGCGTTAGTTACAGATTACTACAGACTGTTCTGTTTTTGACAGATTCTGTTTTTCGTGTGTTGTTTGCTTATTTTGATGAATCTATGGCTAGTAAAATAGTTTATAATCCATAGATAAGTTGGAATACAGTAGGTTTAACACCAATATAAATAAAGAATGAGTTCATTACAGTACCTTGAAGTGGTCTTTTGTTTTCTTTCGCTAACGGAGCTCACGAGATTTCTGTTGAGTTTTTTGTTGTGAAGTTTTCAAGTTTTGGGTGAAATCTTTTGATGATTATGGAACAAGGAGTGGCAAGAGCCTAATCTTGGGGATTCCCATGTCACCCCAAGATAATCCAAGGACACCAAAAAGTCAAAGCTTGGGGATGCCCCGGAAGGCATCCCCTCTTTCGTCAACTTCCATCGGTAACTTTACTTGGAACTATATTTTTATTCACCACATGATATGTGTTTTGCTTGGAGCGTCTTGTATGATTTGAGTCTTTGTTTTCTAGTTTACCACAATCATCCTTGCTGCACACACCTTTTGAGAGAGCCATACATGAATTGGAATTTGATAGAATACTCTATGTGCTTCACTTATATTTTTTGAGCTTTATAGTTTTGCTCTAGTGCTTCACTTATATTCATGGTAATTTGCTTAATAATAATAAGCTTGGTTTCAAGATTTGTAAATCTTTCTTTTGAGTGCGTTGAATACTAAGAAAAGTTTGATGCTTGATAATTGTTTTGACATATGAAGATGGTGATATTAGAGTCATGCTAGTTGAGTAGTTGTGAATTTGAGAAATACTTGTTCTAAAGTTAGTGATTCCCGTAGCATGCACGTATGGTGAACCGTTATGTGATGAAGTCGGAGCATGATTTATTTATTGATTGTCTTCCTTATGAGTGGCGGTCGGGGACGAGCGATGGTCTTTTCCTACCAATCTATCCCCTCGAGCATGCGCGTAATACTTTGCTTTGATAACTTCTAGATTTTTGCAATAAGTATATGAGTTCTTTATGACTAATGTTGAGTCCATGGATTATCTGGCGCTTTCCCCATCCTTCCACCATTGCTAGCCTCTCTAATACCGCGCACTTTTTACCGGTATCATACACCCACCATATACCTTCCTCAAAACAGCCACCATACCTACCTATCATGGCATTTCCATAGCCATTCCGAGATATATTGCCATGCACCTTTCCACCGTTCCGTTTATTATGACACGCTCCATCATTGTCATATTGCTAGCATGATCATGTAGTTGATATCGTATTTGTGGCAAAGTCATCATTCAAAATTCTTTCATACATGTCACTCTTGATTCATTGCATATCCCGGTACACAGCCGGAGGCATTCATATAGAGTCATATTTTGTTCTAAGTATCGAGTTGTAATCATTGAGTTGTAATAAAAATAAAAGTGTGATGATCATCATTTTTAGAGCATTGTCCCAAGTGAGAAAGGATGATGGAGACTATGATTCCCCCACAAGTCGGGATGAGACTCCGGACGAAAAAAAGAGGCCATAAAAAAGAGAAAATGCCCAAATAAAAAAAGAGAGAAAAAGAGAGAAGGGACAATGTTACTATCCTTTTACCACACTTGTGCTTCAAAGTAGCACCATGATCTTCATGATAGAGAGTCTCTCACTTTGTCACTTTCATATACTAGTGGGAATTTTTCATTATAGAACTTGGCTTGTATATTCCAATGACGGGCTTCCTCAAAATGCCATAGGTCTTCGTGAGCAAGCAAGTTGGATGCACACCCACTTAGTTTCTTTTGTTGAGCTTTCATATACTTATAGATCTAGTGCATCTGTTTCATGTCAATCCCTACTCACTCAAATTTATATCTATTGATGGGCATCTCCATAGCCCGTTGATACGCCTAGTTGATGTGAGACTATCTTCCCCTCTTTTTGTCTTCTCAACAACCACCATTCTATTCCACATATAGTGCTATATCCATGGCCCACGCTCATGTATTGCTTGAAGATTGAAAAAGTTTTGAGAATGTCAAAAGTATGAAACAATTGCTCGGCTTGTCATCGGGGTTGTGCATGATTTAAATACTTTGTGTGGTGAAGATAGAGCATAGGGAAACAATTGCTTGGCTTGTCATCGGATCGTTGTGTATGAAACAATTGCTTGGATTGCCAGACTATATGATTTTGTAGGGATAACTTTCTTTGGCCATGTTATTTTGAGAAGACATAATTGCTTTGTTAGTATGCTTGAAGTATTATTATTTTTATGTCAATATGAACTTTTGTCTTGAATCTTTCGGATCTGAATATTTATACCACAATTAAGAAGAATTACGTTGAAATTATGCCAAGTAGCACTCTGCATCATTTTTTATTATCATTTACCTACTCGAGGACGAGCAGGAATTAAGCTTGGGGATGCCTGATACGTCTCCAACGTATCTATAATTTTTGATTGCTCCATGCTATATTATCTTCTGTTTTGGACCATATTGGGCTTTATTTTCCACTTTTATATTACTTTTGGGACTAACCTATTAACCGGAGGCCCAACCCAGAATTGTTTTTTGCCTATTTCAGTGTTTCGAAGAAAACGGAATATCAAATGGAGTCCAAACGGAATGAAACCTTCGGGAACGTGATTTTCTCAACAAATAAGATCCAGGAGACTTGGACCCTCCGTCAAGAAAGGAGGGAGGCGGTCACAAGGGTGGAGGGCGCCCCCTAGGGCGCGCCCCCTGCCTCGTGGGCCCCCCTTTGCTCCACCGACGTACTCCTTCCTCCTATATATACCTACGTACCCCCAAATGATCCGACACGGAGCCAAAAACCTAATTCCATCGCCGCAACCTTCTGTACCCACGAGATCCCATCTTGGGGCCTGCTCCAGAGCTCCGCCGGAAGGGGAACCCACCACGGAGGTCTTCTACATCAACACCATAGCCCCTCCGATGAAGTGTGAGTAGTTTACCTCAGACCTTCGGGTCCATAGTTAGTAGCTAGATGGCTTCTTCTCTCTTTTTGGATTTCAATACAATGTTCTCCCCCTCTCTCGTGGAGATCTATTCGATGTAATCTTCTTTTTGCAGTGTGTTTGTTGAGACCGATGAATTGTGGGTTTATGATAAAGATTATCTATGAACAATATTTGAATCTTCTCTGAATTCTTTTATGTATGATTGGTTATCTTTGCAAGTCTCTTCGAATTATCAGTTTGGTTTGGCCTACTAGATTGGTTTTTCTTGCAATGGGAGAAGTGCTTAGCTTTGGGTTCAATCTTGCGGTGTCCTTTCCCAAAGGATGAGGGGCAGCAAGGCAAGTATTGTATTGTTGCCATCGAGGATAACAAGATGTTTTTATCATATTGCATGAATTTATCCCTCTACATCATGTCATCTTGCTTAAGGCGTTACTCTGTTTTCTTGAACTTAATACTCTAGATGCATGCTGGATAGCGGTCGATGAGTGGAGTAATAGTAGTAGATGCAGGCAAGAGTCGGTCTACGTGTCTCGGATGTGATGCCTATATACATGATCATGCCTAGATACTCTCATAACTATGCTCAATTCTGTCAATTGCTCAACAGTAATTTGTGCACCCACCGTAGAATACTTATGCTCTTGAGAGAAGCCACTAGTGAAATCTATGGCCCCCGGGTCTATTCTCATCATATCAATCTCCATCACTTTATTAGTGCTTTGCCTTTTACTTTACTCTTTTATTTTTACTTTGCATCTTTATACCAAAAATACCAAAAATATTATCTATCATCTCTATCAGATATCACTCACGTAAGTGACCGTGGAGGGATTGACAACCCCTAATCGCGTTGGTCGCGTTGAGCTATTTGTTTTGTGTAGGTACGAGGGACTCGCGCGTAGCCTCCTACTGGATTGATTCCTTGGTTCTCAAAAACTGAGGGAAATACTTACTCTACTCTGCCGCATCACCCTTTCCTCTTCAAGGAAATCCAACGCAGTGCTCAAGAGGTAGCACCCACCGCCACCACCACCAGTTGACAACTTAGCCCGTTTTCTGAAGTTGCAACAGCCGGTGTTTTCCAGTAGCACCGAGCCGATAGTTGCTGATGACTGGCTAAGTAGGATTGGAAGGGAGTTGATAACCACAGGTTGCACAGATGCGGAGAAGGTGCGTTTTGCCACACATCAATTGGATGGACCCGCAGCCCCATGGTGGGAGAATTACACAACCGCTTTCCCCATTTCCAATGTCACTTGGGAGCAGTTTCAGCAAGCGTTCCGCACTGGACATGTCTCAACTGGAGCTATGGGCATGAAGAAGCGTGAGTTTCACAACTTACGCCAGGGAAATCGTACTGTGGGGCAGTACGTGGATGAGTTCAGTAAGCTAGCTCTCTATGCCCCGGATGATGTGGCCACAGATGCCACAAAGCAGGAGAAGTTTATGGAAGGGCTAAATGATGAACTAAGTATGCAGTTGATAGTAGCGACATTTGCTAACTACCAGGAGTTGGTAGATAGGGCTCTTATGATTGAAGGGAAGCAGCAGCAGATAGAGAGCCGCAAAAGGAAGTATGGACAAGTGAAGTATAACTCTGGAGCAGCGCAGAAACCTCGTTTTACTCCTAACCCGGGAGGATTTTGCCATAACCATGGAGGACACACCCACAAATGGAGGAAGTTCGCATAACCACAGTGGCCCCAGGAATGGAAATGGGAATGGAGCAAGCAGCAACCAGAACCGTTCCAACCCAGCAACACCCGCTAAGAAGGATATGAGTCATGCCACCTGTTACAAGTGTGGGAAGACTGGGCACTACGCCACCGATTGTTCTGAGCTGAAGAATGTGTCGGTGGAAACAACACCTATGGGATCACTGGAATCCCTTCTACGGTCGGCGGGCGCGGGGTTGTGAGAAGAGCAGGTTTAGGAGCTAGCACAAAGATCGTTTACCCAGGTTCGGGCTGCGAGGATGCGTAATACCCTAGTCCTCCTTTGGTGTGTATTTTCAGAGTGTTCTTGAGCTCTCGAACTAGCTATGGTGGCTGCGTCGTTCCAAAGAGCCGAATCCTTCTCCTGGTCGCCTCGGGCTCCTTTTATAGGAAAAAAGGGTTGCCACAGTGGCACACTGGAGGTGGAAAGGTCTACAGTGCGCGAGCTTATCGCCCAGCATTATGAGACAAAGCGCATTCAATGCACTACTTAGGTGTCCATTAGCTTTATCGAGGATGGGAACGAGGCCTGCCCCGTCTGCCGTCATTGCTCACCGCTTCGACACGCCGCCTGTGCCAGCGATGTGTGCAGCGCCATGTAGGCAGGCAGGCTGCTAAGGTGGCGCGGTGGCAGGGCCTTCACGAAGATCTGCATGCCACCACGCAGTGCTTGGCCGAGTTGGCTCGAAGGCGACATGTTGCCACGCAGTGCCTGCCTAGCTGGTTGGGCTGGCAGCTGCATGCGAACGGCGGCGGAGTCTTGGTTGATGCGGGCCTGGCTGTGGCCCCGCTGATGCCCTCGGCAAGGGCCTTGCCGGGGGGGGGGGGGGCAAGGGTCTTGCCGTGGCGCTGTAGTTGTCCCGGCAAGGCGCTTGCCGGGGGTCTTGTGGATTTCCTAGACTAGGATCCCGCCGAGGGTTGCCGTCTTCTGGTCCTCATCTGATCTCATGTATTCATGATCTTGACAAATATTTGCATGCCACCACGGAGGTGCCTCCAGAGCCCTGGTTCCAACGTAGATGTTGACGACGTTTGGAACCCTTGGGCTCAAGGGTGGCTTGCTCTGCTGGTGTTGGGCAAGTTTCCCCGGCAAAGCTCTTGCCGGGGCCGCGGAGGCCGCCCCAGTATGGGTCTTGCCGGGGGAGTCCACCTCGTCCCCTTGCTCTTTTATGCTTCTAGTCTTGGCGTCGCCTTGTTCATCTTGTGCCTTGTTTTCTCTCCGGCTTCCCTCCTCTGCCCTGCCAAGTGTGGTCGTGGCGCGCGGCTATGACTGCCCGTGGACAAGTAAAGGGATCAAAAGGAGAGCCCCTACTTTTGTACACCGACAGGAGCCCCCGGGCCTGGGCCACACATAAGTGCGACGCGTTGTTGGGCCAGGCCCAAAACGGTGCGCGGGCAAGTGGGGCGGGATTCTACCGTAGTAACTTTTTGGCCGCTGCGCTTCCCCATGACCCGCGTTGAACGCGCGGCGTGGACGGTCGTGCGTGAGGTGGGGGTCATGCGTGGGGCGGTTCCCGCATGCATGCGTCACGTCGCAGTAAAGAGGCGGCTCGCGCCTTCCCCATAAGAACAGGGAGGCGCAGAGGCGTGGCTCATTTACTGAGCAGACTGGGTCGCGGTCTTCAAGGCGCCCATGCCCCACGATCACGGGGTGGGGGAACGGTTGCCTCACCCGTCCCTTTTGTTTTGCTTGCTCACCACGTGTCCCTCATGCAGGTGGCAGGCGGTGGAGGCGGGAAACCGGGCCGTCGCTGATTGGGGCAGCAGGTCGGTCCTGATTCCCTGCGCTCCCGATGACCGGACTGGTCAAGTGGGGCGGCCGAGCCTCGACCCCGCCCCTTTATAAAAGGGGGAGGGGAATGGCACCCCCACACTCTTCCATCGTCCATCTCCTTCTACCTCTGCTCCTTTCTTCCATCTGCCATGGCGAGAGGGGGCGCCAGTCCTTCAACGGTGGCAGCTAGGTGTCGGATTTCGGGTTCCGGCAGACCCTCTAGGTTCGAACTCTGGGGTGCACGCGGAGATCTCACCTCCAACCTACCTACACCTCGTCGCCTTGCAAGGATCTAAACTACACAAAGAGCAACACAAAGGGACACAAGGTTTATCTTGGTTCGGGCCACCATTGGGGTGTAATACCCTACTCCAGTGTGTGGTGTGGTGGAGTGCCTCAGGGGCTGATGATGAACAGTACAAGGAAGAACAGCCTCGCGAGGGTCTATTCTTGGCCGGTGCGACGAACTGCTAGGGGGAGTTCGGTCGCTTCTCTCTTTCTCTCTGGATCCCAGATCCCCCTCTAGCTTGTGGGTGGCTAGTCCTATTTATAGGCAGGGGCCCTGGGCCTCTTCCCAAATATTGAGCGGGAAGGGCGCCAACAATTGGCCATTTTGAAGGGGAACATCTAGTACACTTATCCTGACTAAAGTCGGTCCTCTCCTACCAAAGGCTCTGACGATGACACCAACTTGGGCTCCACGATGACCTCCTTCCTACCGTTGTGTTGGTCTTGGTCTCGTTGCACCGAAATGGTTGCCTTTGCTTGATGCTCTTGGCCTGCGCTTGTCTCCTTTGCACCAAAGAGGAAATGAGGACACTCCACGGGCTGGCGCCCGCCTGGCGCCCTCGGTCTTCATGGCTTGCTTCATGGGCACCTCGTGAGGTACCCCGCCTTGATCTCTCCGCCTCCTCGTGAGCCAGCCTGACGAGGCCGTGCCTGAGGAAGCTTCCTGTTGTCCGCCCCGCGAGGCTTGGTCCCTCGCGAGGGTCTTGAGCTTGTGCTAATGAAGATGGGCCGTACCGGGCCACCCCTTGAGCCACGCCGCAGGCTGCAGGCAGGCAAGTCTGGGTAACCCCGTTTCCAGAACGCCGACAGTAGCCCCCGGGCCCAAGGCACGCCTGGACTTGGCTTAGCAGAGAAGCAAAGGGGCAAGTGCGAAGTGCCGCGGGCCCTAACAGCATGCATCCTTGGGCGCCGCGTGGCGGTTGATTGGACGTGGGCGTCCCTGTTCCCCCACGCCCCCTTATTTTGCGCCCAGCTAGGCGGACCCGTGGTTGCACACAGTCATCCCTCTTCTTGCCGCTCAAGGGTCTCCTGCTCTTCCTCCTCTCGAGCTCCAATCTCCGCTTCCAATCCGATCTTGAATCCTCCCCCTTCATGTCGCCATGGCTCCGACGAAGAAGGGGAAAGGGAAAAAGCTTGTGCCTCCGCCCCGCTCGCCGTCACCGACGGCTCCTGCTGTCGATCGGTCGATCATACTCAACCGAGAAGGCTTGGACAAGGTCAGTTATGCCCTCGCCACCATCTTCAACGAGTGCGGGAGGACAATGGTCTGGCCCGCGTCTCACTTCTCCATTGACAGAATAGTCACCGAGGTCCCAGATTGCCGACGCCCTATGGGCGGGACTGGTTCCCCCCTTTTCCAATTTCTTCAACGCTGTGCTTTCCCATTACCAGATCCACATGATGCATTTGGGTCCCGAATCCATTACTCTTCTTGCCGGTTTTTCCTTTTGTCTGCGAAGCAATGATGGGCATTCCTCCTTCAGTTGCCTTGCTGCGCCACTTCTTCTTTTTGCGCCTCAGCGACCCCACCCAATGATCGGGGTGCGTGAGCTTCATTGCCGCACCAGAAACAGCGGCTTCAGGAATTGATTTCAGCCTTCCTCCGCCCGCGCCTGGGTTTTGCGAGCAGTGGCTGTATGTGGATGTCGGGGTGCCCAGCCCCCTGCTTTCGGAGCCAACATTACCCGCTATCCCCAATTCGGGCTGGGGCCAGGAGACGCTCACGAGCCCCCGGCTCATCTTCGTCTGGCATCGCTTCGCGTACTTGAGGGTGCTCGACGTGACGGCGCCCAAGGTGGTGAAGGAGTTCCTCCTATGCCGCATTGCCCCTCTCCAGCGCCATTCCCGCCGGATGTGGGCCTTTGGTGGGCGTGAAGACCGCATGAGGCTCCAGGAGGAGGACCTGAAGCCTGAAGTGCTGAGGAAGGTTCTCATGATTCTGACTGGGGACCCTTCCTCGGCAAAGCATCCGGCAAGGGGGTGCCCTGCTGTACCTTTGCTCGAATAGGGGTGATTTCGTGAAGCAGATGCCCAGCTTCGACGAATGGGGGCTGCGTCCCGCAGGCCTCATGGGACCTTGTGAGAACCCAGTTGTGGTGGTTGCCCTCCCGGTTGCCCACGGCGGTCCTTCCTCGAGTGGCGGAGCAGGGAGGCAAGGGCCACCGGGGGCTGAGGGGGTCTTCACCGGGATGACGGCGCCAGGCAGCACTCCTGGGGCGGCAGCTCATGTGGCCCGCCCTGCGGCGGCTGAAGGCGTTGAGCCGCGGCTCGCGGCTCCCATGGCAGAGGCCCCTGAGGCCCCGGCCACCCTTCTTGGTGAGGTGACTGGCGGCGTGTGCCAGAACGATGCCCCTGACGCTGGTCACTTTGGCGCTTCTTCCTCGTCAGCAGGTGACCCTGCCGAAGCTCTGGGCCGCTCACAGCGTGGACTTCGAGGCTCTCCGAAAGAGAAAGGAGGCCTTGGGTGATGATTACCCTTTCCGCCTACTGAAGCGCAGGAAGTATTTCGCCATTGATGAGTAATCCTTCCCCTTTCTTAGTTCCTTATTTTCCTGTTGCTTCGGCTGATCCTTGCTCTGCAGGGCCCTTCCTGCCGAGCTCACGGAGATGGCTGAGGAGCCATCCCCCTAGGCCTCACACTCTCCACCGTCCCCAAGCGCTCCGAGCTCAAGCACTGCCCTTGTGGTGAGGCCGGTTGGAGAGGTGAGCCATCCTGTGATGCATCATGGTTCTGCGCACCTCACGACCCTCCTTCGCGAGCCTTCCCGGGGTATAGCCAGCCTGCCTTGGGCTCTTCGATTGGTCATGGACGGCGATTGGCTGAGGTCGGCCTCATGCGTTCTTCCTTTGAGGATGAGCTGCCCGGCCAGGCTTCGGTGAGGCGTGCACGCCACCGCGAGGGCGCCAGCCTCACCCCCGCCCGGAGGGGAGTGCTGATTCGTGGCCCCGCGCACACTGGGGCGGAGGGCGACGGAAGACGTGCTCGGCGCCAGAGCGCCGCGCCTTCGCCAAGGGTTTCTCCGAGGACGGCCGACGCAGTGAGTCTGCTTGGTGTAGAGCTCACGACGAAGACGCGGCGCCTTGAAGCCGAGGGCCCGCGCTTAGTCAAGAGAGGCGCAAGCTGAAGGTGGCCATTGCCCTTGCGCGCCACCAGCGTGACCTCGACAATGAGAAAGCCGAGGTGTTGCTAGCGGCTTCTCGGGAGGCCCGTTCCCGGGACATCGAGGAGGCCCGGGAGGCTGACCGGCGGCGTGAGGCGGCGGAGGAGTGGGCGCGGGAGCTCCAGGCCTGGAGAAATTCCTTGGAGCAGCAGGTGGAGCTGCGTGAGACGGCCCTTGCATCGATGAACGGGGCTTCGGTTCACCAGGCGGAGCTCCAGAGACGTGGGGAGGCACTGACGCTGGAAGCTATCGAGCGCGCCCGTGACCTTGAGCAGCTGGAGACGAGAGAGCGCTTGGTGGCGCAGGCGGAGGACGATGTCACCGCGCGGGAGGCCCGAGTCCTGGAAGAGGTTGATCGCCGGGCGGCGGCGGCCCGCTCGAACCTCGACCGCGAGTTCGAGGGGAGGCTGGAGTTGATCAGGGCCGAAGCGGAAGGCAGGACCGCCGCCCTGAGGGCCCAGCTGGATGAAGTGACGCGGCGGGCTGATGCTTCCCAGGCCGCCCTTGTCACGACACAGGAGGAGCTGACTTCCTCCCGCGCCGAGGGGCTTCTTCTCTGTCAAAGGGTGGACGCGGCTGAGGCCGTTGCGCGGCGGAACAAGTACGAGATACGCCAGCGGCAGATCCTGGAGCACGAGCATGGCCCTATGCTCCGCACGCTCCAGGAAAGAGCTAACACGGCCTTGGGCAACATCTGCGAGGCGGCCGTTGGCGAGCCTCATGTGGTTAACTATGCTGGTAACCTCCAGTTCTTCACTGATGTGGTGACGCAGCTGGAGGCGCGGTCGGGCAGAGCCAACAGGTTGGTGGAGGAGAGGAGCAGTGCCCTGCTTGGGCATGCTTTTTCTCGCGTCTTCAGCCATCTTCATGGATCCCCACTTTGACTTTCATGCCGCCTCGCCCGGTACCCTGTGCCATCCGGACGACTGGCGCGATTGGTGGAAGACAACGTGGATGCCCTCATCAGGGCCTTCACTACTGACAACAACGGCGTGGTCGTGGATGCTGACGAAGACGGCCTGGTGAACGGCCCTGACACCGCCGACGGCGACGCGGAGGGCGATGGCGAGGCTAGTGACGCCAGCGACGAATCAGGAGGTGCCCATGAGGATGCATTGGGGGATTTATCCGATTGACCGCTTGTTGTTCCCGCTTTCTACCCTGCGCAGATAGAGTTCGGGCTTGTCCCTGAAGGTTGTAAGAGCATTTTGGGAGGGGGAGCCCTTCGTGTAAAAACTTGCAGTTAGCGTATTAGTAGATACGATATCACCCGTACGCCTGCGCCAAGTGGCTGGCCTTGCGACGAGCTGGCTGGCTTGTTTACCTTCGACCCGCGTGGGCCCCGAGATAGCCTGCGGAGGGCTGTGGTGTCCTGAGTGCTTCCTGAACGAGCCCATTGAACCTGTAATGAGAACCTCCTGAGAGGGCGTGGTGACGGCAGTCCGGGCTGCACGCATGCTAGGCCTGGCCCGGCTCGGCGAGGGGCTCACGAGGGGAGGCAGCTGAGGCAAAGTGGTAACCAGAACGTGAGAGATTGCTCGAACGAGACTAAACACCCCTTCCCCGAACACACACAAATCTCAAGCTCAAATCCAACTAAAATCCAAATGGGGGAGAAAACGACAGCCAAGGGGAAGAGCAAGAAAAGCATAAAAAAGCCGCGTCCGGCACCTAGTCTAGTCTTGGACGTCTTCTCACCAGCGCGGAGCTAAGTGCTGCCACTGGGCGTGGGAGAGAGCCCCAGGGCCTGAGGCCGGTGCTCCTGAGACTCCGAGGCGTGTACAACCCCACTCATTATTACGTGAGAGTGTCACGGGGCGGCGAGCTTCACGGTGCACCGGGCCTTCTTCATGTGTACCGCCTTGCTTCATATCGCCAGACGAGGGCCCCGCCTTGCGCCACACTCTAGTGCCATCGACGACGGCCGGAGATCGAGGACGCCGCCGATGGGGTAGAGCGGTCGCCAGCGGTTCCCCCGACGACCACGGGTCCTCTGCCGGGGGTAGGCCCAGAGGCACCTCCCCGGCAGAGGGCCTACCTCCTGAGGACGACTTGCTCCAAACGCCGCAGTGGTGATGCCGGATCTCGGCCCCTCTCCTGTAGCCCCCAGCGCCCTCCTCCTGAGGGGTAAGAAGCCGCTGGATTGGGGCAGCCATCTGCCGCGACGACCTGTACCTCCTGCGATCCATAGTTAGCGTATGCCTGCTCCTGAGGAATTAGCGGTACGCGATAATCGCTGCCTCTGGTGCGGTTGATGGGGCCTTCCCGGGGCTCCTGAAAGAGCTCAGCTTCGGGTGTCTCCTCCCCCCAGCTTGGTCCGAGGAGCGAGCCATGGTCTTCCTCCTGCGCGTGCCCTTGATCCGTCATGTGGGGCACATACTCTTCCGGGGCCGCCACCCTGAATGCTTCGCCGTAGTGCCCCGTGTGCCACACATCCCTGATCGAGGCGCCCACCTGGGGGTGGTAGCACGGCGGCCCACCGGGGCCGTGGGCTGTGGCGAGTCCTCCTTCGCTGGCCGGGGGCGGAGGCAGCACCGCTGTTAGCCTGGTGCTGAGGGCCTGGTTGGCGTTGGAGTGGCCTTGGAGACCGCTTGGAGCTGTGCGGGCGCGCGCGGGGCCTCCGTGTGGCCCGCCCTGGATCTGAGGTGGCAGCTGGGTGCAGAAGGGGTGAGCCCCCGATGCGGCGAAGCCCAGGAGCTCTGCCACCCGCTCCAGCAGCACGTCGTGGCCGCCCTCCAGCAGCCTGCATTGCAGTAGCTCTCGGGCCACCATGAGCGCAGCCCTTGAGTTTGCCTCGCCCTGCCGGGTGTACGGGCGCCGCGGGTTGCTGGCGTGATTCGAGGCCCTCGCCACCGACCGCTTTCGCCATGGCGTGAGAGCTGACGTTGCTCGACCGCGTCGCCGCTGCCCGTGGCGCCCTGCGGACCACGGGCTGCCCGGGCGTGGGGTTGAGGTCGCCTGGGCAAGCGGCTCATGTGAGCGGGCCAGCCGCCAGGATCAGGTTGCCCGTTGGGTCGCGGACATGATGATGACGATGCGACGGGCGCGAGGCGGCAGAAGGCGGATTCCGTGCACTTTACCCGGGCGCGCCAAATGTCAGATTTCGGGTTCCGGCAGACACTCTAGGTTTGAACTTTGGGGTGCACGCGGAGATCTCACCTCCAACCTACCTACACCTCGTCGCCTCGCAAGGATATAAACTACAAAAAGAGCAACACAAGGGACACAAGGTTTATCTTGGTTCGGGCCACCATTATGTGTAATACCCTACTCCAGTGTGTGGTGTGGTGGATTGCCTCAGGGGCTGATGATGAACAGTACAAGGAAGAACAGCCTCGTGAGGGTCTATTCTTGGCCGGTGCGATGAACTGCTAGGGGGAGTTCGGTCGCTTCTCTCTTTCTCTCTAGATCCGAGATCCCCCTCTAGCTTCTGGGTGGCTAGTCCTATTTATAGGCAGGGGCCCTGGGCCTCTTCCCAAATATTGAGCGGGAAGGGCGCCAACAATTGGCCATTTTGAAGGGGAACATCTAGTACACTTATCCTGACTAAAGTCGGTCCTCGCCTGCCAAAGGCTCTGACGATGACGCCGGCTTGGGCTCCACGATGACCTCCTTCCTGCCGTTGTGTTGGTCTTGGTCTCATTGCACCGAAATGGTTGCCTTTGCTTGATGCTCTTGGCATGCGCTTGTCTCCTTTGCACCAAAGAGGAAATGAGGACACTACGCGGGCTGGCGCCCGCCTGGCGCCCTCGGTCTTCATGGCTTGCGTCATGGGCACCTCGTGAGGTACCCCGCCTTGATCTCTCCGCCTCGCGAGCCAGCCAGCCTGACGAGGCCGTGCCTGAGGAAGCTTCCTGTCGTCCGCCCTACGAGGCTTGGCCCCTCGCGAGGTTCTTGAGCTTGTGCTGATGAAGATGGGCCGTACTGGGCCACCCCTTGAGCCACGCCGCAGGCCGCAGGCAGGCAAGTCTGGGTACCCCTGTTCCCAGAATGCCGACACGAGGGTCGCTACCTGATAGCGCATACCTCCTTCCAAGAGCTCACGGCGGTGGAGCCAGCCACGAGAGGAAGGAGGAGGGGGCGAGGCCGAGGCCGCCGTGGTGCTCCGAGGAGAGGTGGACGGGGCAGCGCACCGGCCCCGCCTTCGCCGGTGATGCCTCCCCCGATGGAGGGCCATGTCGGGGACCAGCCTCGTGAATTCTTCATCCGGCTGTGCCGGCCGCTGCATTGTCGTCTTCGTCTTCCGACCCCATTTGCTCGGGAGATGGAGCTCAATCCGCCCAGACCCTCAGGTTGCACATGAGGGGCCGCGGGAACGGCGGCACGCGGGTCGACGTCGATTTCCCTGCTCCTCATGTCATGTACCTTCGTCGCTGATGGAAGATGTTTGCTCGCGTCCACAGCCTGACGGCGGGGCTCGTCCTCTACTTCAAGTTAATGGAGGGCGGCCTGCTCTCCGTCAAGGTCTTTGGAGATCTTGGAACTCGCTTAAAGTGCTGCGTGGAGAGCTCCTCCGACGATAAAGATTACTCCTCGAGCGGGAGTGACAAGGTGGACAGCGACAACGACGACGAGGGCGTCGAGCGGCGGGACGCCGACCCCGACTCCGACTGATCGCGTCGCCCCTTGAGGGAGTCCTCGACTAAGGGGTCCTCGGGCGTCCGTCCTGTTATCCATGGGCCGGACTGATGGGCTGTGAAGACATGAAGACCGAAGACCATACTTGTGTCCGGATTGGACTCTCCTTGGCGTGGAAGGCAAGCTAGGTGACCAGCTATGAAGATTCCTTCTTATGTAACCGACTCCGTGTAACCCTAGATCTCTCCGGTGTCTATATAAACCGGAGAGCATAGTCCGGATAGGACACATTCATTACCATATATTCACATAGGCTAGGCTTCTAGGGTTTAGCCATTACGATCTCATGGTAGATCAACTCTTGTAACACTCATATTCATCAAGATCAATCAAGAAGGAAGTAGGGTATTACCTCCATAGAGAGGGCCTGAACCTGGGTAAACATCGTGTCACCCATCTCCTGTTACCATCGATCCTAGACGCATAGTTTGGGACCCCCTACCTGAGATCCGCCGGTTTTGACACCGACATTGCTGCTTTCACTGAGAGTTCCACTGTGCCATCGGAAAAGGATTCGATGGCCCCTTCGGTCGTCAGTAATGTCGCCGTTCAGGGAGAAACCTTCCTCCCCAGACAAACTTTCGTATTCGGCGGCTTCGTACTGCGAGCCAAGTCGCTTGGCCATCTGGAGCAGATCGACAGCTATGCCCCTGGCCATCAGGTCAAATTCGGAAGCTTGAACTATGTTGCGTACGCCCGTGGAGACTTGATCTTCAATGGGTCTGAGACCGCCGCGATCGCTCCCCCTCCCCCCGATGAACATGACTTAAATCTGTCATCGGATCACATCCAGGAGATGATTCCTGTTGCTACAACAGCCTCAGAACTGAAGCAGATCGTGCCCTCCAAGGCCGCAAAGTCCACGGCGTTGGAGCCGCACACGGACTTGACATCCTGCAATACTTGCGTCAATGGAACTCCGGACTCGTTTCCGGTTGCACGTTCCGGATCAGGTGCGCCTGCAGACACCGAGCTGGATAGGTTATCGATTTTCGAATTTGGCGCCGCAGACTTCTTCCAACACTCACCTTTTGGTGACGTGCTAAATTCTTTAAAGAACTTATCCTTGGAGCAGGACTCACAGCCGAACTATGTCCGGTCCGAGCTAGAGACGGATGACGAAGAATTTTGCTTCCCACCCGCCACCCACTTCATAGCCACCGTGAATGACTTAACCGCCATGCTTGACTATGGCTCCGAAGACATCGACAACATGGACGACGATGCCGATAAGGAGCAAGGCCAAGACCCGCCGTTTACCGGACGTTGGACGGCTACCTCTTCGTATGACATGTACATGGTTGATACACCCAAAGGATCTGGCGACGATGAAGAAGATCTAGAGGCGAATAAAACCTCTGAGACGCATTCCAAGCACCGACGCCCCAAACGCCATCCTAAGCCTCGTCGCTCAAAGGACGGCAACACCGGCACCGGAGAGAATAGTACTCCAGACGACTCCGAAAACAATGAAGAACCTGTCGGAGCTACATCCGAACAGGAGGAACATAACAACAGGCAAGACAACCCTGACGAACATGCCATAGAAGATGACTCGGAGGACGATAGTTACCGTCCACCCTCCGAGGAGGAGACAAGCCTCGGCAACGACGATTTCATCGTGCCTGCGGATCCCCTGGAGCAGGAGCGCTTTAAGCTTCAGCTCATAGCCACCGCAAGGAGCCTGAAAAAGAAACATCAGCAGCTTCAAGCCGAACAAGATCTGCGCGTCGACAGATGTCCTGATGTCCTGACAGCTGAAGAATATGACCTCAAGCACCCAACCAAGAGCTACCCAAAACGTAGACTACTACCTCAGTTCGATGAGGAAGCACCAGATCCCGTACCCCCCTCGCGCAATGCGGACCGACCACCCCGCGGTCGGGATAAAACGGCAACCCAGGCCGAACAGCAGCCTGCCCCACCGCCTCGCAAAAACAGGGACAGACCAGCTCGGGATCACACTTACGACCTCCGGCAGACCCTGGATAGTACAGCAGGACATACAAGACCGATCCACGGATCGCGAGGACGTGCCTCCAGGCACGACGACGGCTACCTATTCGGACATGACAAACCTAACCACACTCGGGCCGAATGCCACATATAGACTTCATCAGAGCTATGTCGCGATACGGCCCGCTATAGAGGCGCCGCACACCCTCTCTGCTTCACAGACGAGGTGCTGGATCACGAATTCCCCGAGGGGTTCAAGCCTGTCAACACTGAATCATACGACGGCACAACTGGCCCTGCATTATGGATCGAGGATTTTATTCTCCACATCCACATGGCCCGAGGAGATGACCTCCACGCCATCAAATACCTCCCATTAAAGCTCAAAGGACTGATGACCCACAAGTATAGGTGTCGGTGTACAAAAATAGGTGTGCATTTTTGTACCCCTTTTCCTGTGCACGGGCAGTCAGAGCCGCGCCCACGGCCACACCAAGCAGAACGAGGGAGGTGAGCCAAGGTAAGATCAAAGCCCAAGACGATCAAAGCAACACCAAGGCCAAGACCACGAAGAGCAGAGGGACGAAGCAGGTTCCCCGGGCAAGACCCTTGCCCGGGCGGCCTCAGCGGCCCCGGCAAGACCCTTGCCGGGACGGCTCGCCCCACACCAACAGGGCGAGCCACCCTTGAGCCCATGGCCCCCAGCGCCATCATCCACATGGGGCCAATGCTCGGGAGGCACCTCCGTGGTGGCATGCAGATCTTTGTGAAGACATATTCAAGATCAAATGAGGATTAGAAGACGACGATCCTCGGCAAGATCCTTGCCGAGGAAGGCTACCAGACCCCCGGCAAGACCTTTACCGGGGACGACAGCACGCCATGGCAAGACCCTTGCCGGGCCACCCGGCAAGGCCCTCGCCAAGGACGCCAGCGGGACCACCGCTAGGCCCGCGCCAACCAAGCTTCCACCGCCGTTCCCATGCAGCTGCTAGCCCAACCAGCTGGGCGGGCACCTGTGTGGCAACATGCAGCTGCCAGGCCAACTCATCAAGCGCCTGCATGGCGGCACGCAGATCTTCGTGAAGGCCCTACCATCGCGCCACCTCAGCTACCTGCTTGCCTACATGGCGCCACCCGCATCATGTCTAGGGCGCGTGTCGAAGCCAGGCGAAGCAGCAATGGACGGGACGGGCTCCGTTCCCACCCCGATAAAGCAAGAGGACACCTAAGCAATGCATTAAATGCACCTTGTCTTGTAATACGAGGGATAACCTCGTGCCACTATAGACCTTTCCACCTCCTGTGTGCCGCTGTGGCAACCCCTTTTTCCTATAAAAGGAGGCCCGAGGCGACCAGGAGAAGGATTCGGCTCTTTCGAACCACGCGCTGACCACAGCTAGTTCGGGAGCTCAAGAACTCTCAGAAATACACCCACCAAAGCAGGACTAGGGTTTTACGCATCCTCGCGGCCCGAACCTGGGTAAATGATCCTTGTGCTGTCTACTAGCCTGCTCTCCTCGCAACCCTGCGCCCCGGCAACCCTAGTAGGGATTCTTGTGATCCCATAGGTGTCGTTCCACACCGACATCTTTGGCGCGCCAGGTAGGGGGCGCAATTGTGAGGATCTGGTCTAGTAGTTAGCCTAGCAGTTCTTCATCGCTTTCGGTTTCTGAGAAGAAGGCAGCTGGAGGAACGACGCCGGCTCGACAACAGAAAAGTAAGTCATTCAGAGACTTGGGTTATTTCCTTTTACATTTTAGGTTATCGTCCTCGAGGATCTTGCCTATGTATGGGAAACCCGCACGCAAAGCCCCCCTCCCCCCTGCAATTGGCAACTCCCTTGTTCTGTTTCAAGTCTTTTGAACAGCTCAAAGCGGCCGCGTCAAGAGTGGCGGGGTAGCCTTCCACACCTGGCAATGCTCCTGACTCTGACTCGAGTCAAACTCGACAGTTCGGGCGGCTGCGCTAAGGGCGGTAAGGTGGTTTGCCCGGCAGCAAGCACACCCAGCAGGCCAATGGGGATCTGTCCCCACGACGTCGCCCTGGGTTTATGCGCTGGCAAGCCTACCCAGTTGCGTAGGGTGGACATACAAGGAAAATTCGAAGAGGAAAATAATATGCATGATACTAAAAAGTGCTGCAGAGTTATGTTACATCAAATTGTTGCTGCGGTTCTAACTAGAGATACCAATTGTCTTGGTTGTGAACCTACAGCGGCAATAAGAAAACGGGATGCCTAATCCCGGCGCTGGCCCTCCACCCTTTGAATTCTGCCTACTCGGCTGATGATGGGCTCGATGCTCTCCCTGAGCGGCGCGAGGTCGGTCCCCTCCGGCAAGCTCTCCAAATACAAGGTCAAGTCGAGGTCGGGGTACCAGTGCGCCACCTTGGTGAGAACCTTGGTCATGGCACCCTGGCAAAACCTCCGGGACTCGTCGGCCAGTGAGGCCGCCCAGTTGGCGTGGAGCCGCTCCAGAGCGCCGACGACCTTCTCAAAGAACATGGTCAGGCTGCAATTGGGGCTCACGCTCCGCTCCGAGACATACCTCATGTCCGGCATCCCCATGATGGCCAGCTGTGTGGCGGCCTGGTTGGCGACGATGGCGAGGCGATCGAGCCAACGGTTCTCGCCCGCCACGTGATCCACGAAGTTGAGGCCCTCGTTCTTTCGCAACAGCTTCTTGGCCTCTAGCTCCTTGGCCAGGGTCCCCTCTCGGGTTGTGGCCTCCGACAGCACCTTCTCGAGACCCTCCAGCTTTAGTTTGAGGTCTTTGATGGAGTTGTTGGCCTCGGAGAGCTCCCCAGCCTTGCTGACAACCGCGCCCTGTGCCTCTGTCAGGGCACTGTTGAGCGTGTCCTTCTCCTGGGACAGCTTCAGGGCCTGCTCCTTCAGCCCGTCGCGCTCTGCCTCCAGATCCTCTACCTTGCCGGCGTGAACCTGGGCCTGGGCATTGAGTGCCTCTTCGTGCCTCTGCTCCAGCTCACTAGTCCGCTGCAAGACAAGCTTCTCCACCTCTGCATCCTTGCCGCGAAGCATGGCGGCAAGCTTCTCCTCGCGTGCAGCGAGGTCCTCCTCCTGGGAGTTCAGCGCGGCCTCGCGCTGGGTCCGAGCGGCTTCGGCGGCCGCGGCCAAGTTCTTCGCCGCCTCCTGAGCTTTCTCGACGTCGGCGAGCTTCATGGTGAGCTCCACGTCGCGCTTGGCCTGCTCACCATGGGCCGCCTCGAGCTCCTTGTGGGCCTCGCGGAACCAGTCATGCGCCTCGGCAACGCGCTTCTGGAGGTCCGCCTCCGCATTCTCCACCACCGCCGTCCTTGACTTAGACTTGTCCAGGCGGGCGCGGTGGAGCACCTGGAGCTTTCGGAAGCTGGCGCCCATAGCGTGGAGGAGCCGCTCTTCCAACGAACCATCGCCGCCAACGATCGGCTCGTCGACGACTTCAAGCCCGGTAGCGGCAAGCACCTCGTCGTCAAACACCTCCCCCTCAACGGGTGTCCTGGTGCTCGACGCGCCTGGAAGGTGGACGAACAAGTCGTCACTCACCCTCAGGTACTTGTCGGAGCCGGAAGCAGCAGAGGAGGAAGGCTGGTCACCAGCCTCCTCCTCCTCCTTCTCGGCAGCGGCCCCGCCGGCTTCCCCGGCAGGCCCCTTGCCGGCCTCCTCAGCGGCAGCCTTGTCGGCCTCCCCGGTAGGCCCCTCGGTGGCGTCCTCGGCAGCGTCCTTGGTGGCCTCCTTGGCGGCGATCTTCTCGGCGTCCGCCTCGGCGGCCTTGGCGACGCCCTCGATGACGGCGTCCACGTCCTCTGGGTTCACCGAGGAGGAATCAAGGCCAAGAAGGGGTGAGGCAAGGCCAGGACCAAAAGCCAGAAAGGGAAAGAACAGGGACGAACGGCGGATGACTTACCCGTGCCAGTACTCGGCTGGGAAACGGAAGTTCCCTCCCCGCCAATATTTGGCATCGAGGCAAAGTAGTCGGCGCCCAAGTTCTCCTCCTCCTCCATGTGCATGGGCCCGGTGCCTGGCGCCCTTGCCGGGGATGCCCCTCGGGGCGGCGTGGTCGATGGGGGCGGCGTGGTCGATGGGGGCGGCGTGTTGGGAGCGGCCCTCTATGGCTCCTCCTGCTGCTGCTCTCCTCCTACACGCCTGGCAGGGTCAGCACCAAAGTGTCGTGCCCCTGACACATGTCGACGAGGGAAGAGTGATGAACTTACGCTGGGGGCTGTGCCGGGGGCTGCAGTCCGGGCTGCTGAACACCACCAGAGGCACCCTCGAAGTACCAGCTGGGGGCTGGCCACCCGCCGAGACCTTGGCCCTCTTCGCTCTCTGGGCCAACGTCTCCCCGTCCCTGCAAAGATGAAAACAAATCAAGGCAAGCAACGCAGATTGAGGAGGCAGAGATAACGAAAAGGAACCAGATACTTACTCGTCGTCCGCCTCCTCCTCTGCTGTCTTCCTCTTCCTCCTCGGGCTGAGGGATCCATAATCAAAAGTAACCTCCGTATCAACATTCGACGGAGGAGGAGAAGGAGGTGGTGTCTGGACACGCGCGGACGAAGAAGGGGCGGCTGTCTTCTTCTTCACCGCGACCTTCGCCGGCTTCTTTGCCGCCGCGGCCCTTGTGTGGCGCCCGGGCCCCTCCAAGGTCAGCTGTGGCCGCGCAGCGCTGCCGGGCCAGACCGTCTTGCCAAAACTGGCCCGCCGCAGGACTCGCCCCCTCCCTGTAGGTGGCATCGGGTCTACGGTCTCGGCCTCCTCCTCCGACGACTTGCCAGTCACATCTTCAACCAAAGGAGCCTCAGTGCCGGCGCTGCTAGTTCCCCCGGCGGCCGCCGCCCACCGGGCGAGCTCCTTCTCCTCCGCGGCCGTCACGGCCTTGTCCTCCACACCGCCGGCGTTGCCGGCCTCCCTGGCAAGTTGCGCCTCCCTCGCCCTGGTGGCGATGTAGTCCAGCTCCGCCTGGGTGGTGTCGTGGACAAGCAGCCGCTCGGCGTCAGCGTTGACATACACCTCATGAAGGGTGTCAAAGAACTGCTGCACTTCAGGGTCCTTCGGGTCCTTCCAGCTCGGGACGGGGCCGTGCGCGTTGCAGTCCGGCATCATGGCGATGATCTCGGACCGACGCGAGTTGTTGCACAACGGGACCACCCCAGTCGACAGCTTGAACAGAGGCCCCTTGAGGACCTTGCCGGCCTTCGCGACGACCCTCGCAACCTTGCCGGTCCGCTCGACCTCGCCGTCGTGGCCCACGTCGAGCTGGAAGATCCGCTGGCAGAAATGGGCGTGCGCCATGGTACGTCTCCGTCGTATCTATAATTTTTTATTGTTCCATGCCAATATTCTACAACTTCCATATACTTTTTGGCAACTTTTACTATTTTTGGGACTAACATATTGATCCAGTGCCCAATGCCAGTTCCTGTCTGTTGCATGTTTTTGGTTTCGCAGAATATCCATATCAAACGGAGTCCAAACGGGATAAAAACGGACAGAGCTTATTTTTGGAATATTTGGAAAATCTGGGAAAAAGATCAACGCGAAACGGTGTCCGAGGTGGCCACGAGGCAGGGGCCCACGCCCGTACTAGGAGGGCGTGCCCCCCACCCTCATGAGCCACCCGTAAGGCGGTTGATGCCCTTCTTCGGCCGCAAGAAAGCTAATTTTCGAAAAAAATATCACGGCGAAGGTTTCAGTCCAATCGGAGTTATGGATCTCCATATATACCAAACGGTGAAAAGGCGCAGTAATGTAACGCAGAAACAGAGAGAGACAGAGAAATAGATCCAATCTCGGAGGGGCTCTCGCCCCTCCCAAGCCATGGAGGCCAAGGACCAGAGGGGAAACCCTTCTCCCATCTAGGGAGGAGGTCAAGGAAGAAGAAGACGAAGGGCCCCTCTCTCTCCTTCTCTTCCGGTGGCGCCGGAACGCCGCCGTGGCCATCATCATCACCGCAATCTTCACCAACAACTTCACCACCATCATCACCAACTCTTCCCCCCTCTATGCAGCTGTGTAACATCTCTCTTACCCGCTGTAATCTCTACTTAAACATGGTGCTCAACACTATATATTATTTCCCAATGATGTATGGCTATCTTATGATGTTTGAGTAGATCCGTTTTGTCCTATGGGTTATTTGATGATCAAGATTGGTTTGAGTTGCATGTTTTATTATTGGTGCTGTCCTATGGTGCTCTCCGTGTCGCGCAAGCGTGAGGGATCCCCGCTATAGGGTTTGCAATATGTTCATGATTTGCTTATGGTGGGTGGCGTGAGTGACAGCATGCACCCAGTAAGTAGGTTGTTTGCGTATGGGATAAAGGGGACTTGATGCTTTAATGCTATGGTTGGGTTTTACCTTAATGATCTTTAGTAGTTGCGGATGCTTGCTAGAGTTCCAATCGTAAGTGCATATGATCCAAGTAGAGAAAGTATGTTAGCTTATGTGTCTCCCTCAAATAAAATTGCAATAATGATTACCGGTCTAGTTATCGATTGCCTAGGGACAAATAACTTTCTCGTGACAAAATGCTCTTTACTAAAACTAATTTAGTTGTGTCTTTATCTAAACAGCCCCTAGTTTTATTGTCGTGCTCTTTACTTTATTGCAAACCAATCCGAAAACACCTACAAAGTACTTCTAGTTTCATACTTGTTTCCGGTAAAGCGAACGTCAATCGTGCGTAGAGTTGTATCGGTGGTTGATAGAACTTGAGGGAATATGTTTTCTACCTTTAGCTCCTCGTTGGGTTCGACACTCATACTTATCAAAAACGGTTGCGATCCCCTATACTTGTGGGTTATCAAGACCTTTTTCTGGCGCCGTTGTCGGGGAGCAATAGCGTGGGTTGAATATTCTCGTGTGTGCTTGTTTGCTTTATCACTAAGTAATTTTTATTTGTTGTTCTTAGTTGTTTTATATCTATAGTTATGGGTAGGAAACGCAAAATACCAAAAAAATAGTTGTACCTACTAAGCCAATGGTTGAAGAACCACTCAAAATCTATCACAGTGCTGAAGCTTATTACTTGGATCATCTTTGATCCCTATGTGCTCGTGTTGAAACCCCAAATAGCTTAGTTGAGGGCAAATCTTTAGATGAGCATGCTTGTTATATGCGACACTGAATATCTGAAAAAGGGAAAATTCTATTGGGTCAAATTCATAGTTTGCAATGCTATGCTTAGAATTTATGTGAAATTTATGATTTTACTTGTTGTTCTGAAAACCCTAAGAAACACCTTCCCTGTCAATGTGAGTTTAGTGATAATGGAATCGTATCTTCGTATGCTAAAGGTGTTTACAATTACTTTGATGTTCAACAAATTGAAGAATTTGTTGCTTTTAAGGGTGCTTATGAAATTGCTTCTTTGATTGAAAAGTATGATGCTACTTTTCACAAATCTGAAAATTTTGCCATACTTAAATATTGCTATGATAATTATGCTTCTAATGCCTATGTTAAACCATATATTGAGGACTACTCCGCTGTCCAAGAAGAGACTAATATTTTGCAGGAGTCTATGGAAGAAGAAATTGATGAAACTGTGAGCCCATTGGATGAAAAAGATGATGAGGAGAGCGAAGAACAAAGGGAGGAAGAGCGGATTAGCTACCCGTGCCCACCTTCTAATGAGAGTAACTCTTCAACTCATACATTGTTTAATTTCCCTTCGTGCTTACCGAAGGATGATTGCTATGATGATTGTTATGATCCCATTGATTCTCTTGAAATATCCCTTTTTGATGATGCTTGCTATGCTTGTGGCCAAGATGCCAATATGAATTATGCCTATGGAGATGAACTTGCTATAGTTCCTTATGTTAAACATGAAATTGTTGCTATTGCACCCACGCATGATAGTCCTATTACCTTTTTGAATTCTCCCAACTACACTATATCGGAGAAGTTTGCACTTATTAAGGATTACATTGATGGGTTGCCTTTTACCATTGCAGATGATGATTTTGATAAATATAATATGCATGTGCTTGCTTCTCCTACTTGCAATTATTATGAGAGAGGAACTATATATCCACCTCTCTATGTTTCCCACATGACAAAATTGCAAGAAACTGTTTATAATATGCATTGGCCTTTACTATGTGTGCATGAATTGTTCTTTTATGACATGCCGATGGATAGGAAGAGAGTTAGACTTCGTCATTACATGATATATGTTATTTTGTGCTCACTACTAAATGCCAAATCATTGCTAATTAAAATTGGCTTTGATATACCTTCGGATCCGGATGGATTCACTACTTGAGCACTATATGCCTAGCTTAATGGCTTTAAAGAAAGCGCTGCCAGGGAGACAACCCGGAAGTTTTAGAGAGTCATTTATTTCTGTTGTGTTCTTTCATATAGTTTAAAAACAACAAAAATAAAGAGGGGAACCCAAAACTTTGTCAAAAAGGAAAGTGAAAGTGAGAGAGGCAAGCATTGTTGAAGTGGGAGCTAGCCTTGAACTTTGTTCATGCTCACGGAAACTTTGTGAATCTTGATTACAGAAACTTTTCGATAAAAATAATTATCCCCTTGTACAATTCCATTGTATTATAAAAATAATTGTAGTGACCCGACCTCAGACGGTCAAGCCTCTGTGTATCTGTGCCATCCCTGGATCAGTATGCTGGCACACACAGTACATCAATGTATATATCAAAGTGCAATCACATGTATAAATAACGTAAAATGATATATACCTCATAATACTCAGCGGAAACAATCAAACGGGTGTGGAGTCCCATCAACGCCATCGGCAGGTTGAGTGTAGACCGTAACCCTGTACCGTACTCTTACTCGTTGGAAGAAAGTATCTGCAACATGATACGTTGCAGCCATGTAGGTCAAGTACATTGAATGTACCGCAAGATCACAATAAGAGAAAACAGATGATAAACTATACTATATGTAGTATGGCTTTGTGGCTCAGATTCCGAGTTTTGTTTGCGTAAAAGCTGGTTTTATTTTTCCCTACATCAAATGAATAAATGAAGTCTGTACTATGGAGTTTTCTACCATGACATGGTTCCGCCAACCGATGTCTCATAGCCCAAAATCATCATATGTTGCCCACAATTAAGTTATCAATCCGGTGTTGAGAGTTCCGAGATAGATCCAAGTCCAGAGGCTCAAATTGTCCGTAACCGGGACACGGCTAATCGATTAGGTTTTAAACCCTCTGCAGAGGTTTGTACACTTTATCCGCAAGATTCGATCCCTCTTTTACGTTCTCGCACTTCGTGGTGTTTGAGAACAAGATGACCAAACATGGTCTTCCGAAGAGTTCCTCGACCACCGTCCGGTGCTCATTCAATCCTACCGTAGTTCTACATCTGCTAGCACCGCCCCAGCCAGAGTCACAACTAAGGTCAACCAAGCGAGCCCATATTGACTTGGCGGTTGCACAGGTAAGCTTCCGGGCATGAAGTATTCTTCCGTCTCTTTGAGTCTGGGTGAAGCTTTCCGCAAGATGTCATGGCGCTTCTCCATGCATCCCGCCAACCACTGGGTTCTCTGTGGTGCCCACAACCGTCCTTCACCCAAAGAGTGTGTATTGAATTCTTGTCTCGAGTCTTGAAGTCTTGAGGCCTTGAAGATGCAGTCCTTGCAGATTCCATCATGGAGTTGTCGCCATTGACGTAGATCCTCCATTCTCGAGCACTCATACCAAACCCCGTCTACTATAACGTAGCATTAAAATAAAATATCGTCCGGGCTTGGTAACAGGTGGTGATGGGTTCCTACCTCATGCATACTACTGAACTACAAGGATTCAATAACACTCGAGGGGTGGTTGCAAAGATGCCACTAAATGCAATAAAACATAGGTACGAAAAGCATGGTCAAAGTGAACTTGCCTTGTCGACGATCGTCGAAAACTAGGGACTCGTGGTAGCAAGCTTCAGACCGGAAATTCTACCGAGGCAAACAACAATCATAAAAAGCATACAACATATGACCACTTAACATAATAGCATGCTAACATAACACACAAAGCACTTGAACCAAAACCCAAAGAAAAACTCAAAGAAATCCAACTCAAAGTTTTCCCATATCCAACAACAATCAATGAATAGTTTTGCACTACAAAATTTTTCTTAACAGAACCTAAGCATAGGTTTATGCTACCTAACAGAAAAGAATTCATCAAGCAACTAGGAGCAAAAAGAATCACCTTAAAATCTATTATAAAACTCCTATTAGGCCTAAAGCAAATTCTAGTAAGAAAATAAAATAAAAGTTTTATTTATTATAAATAAAAGTTCATGCTCTAAAGTTACAGAAACTAACCTAAAATAATCTATCTCTCATGAGAAATTAATTTATTTGCTAAGTAAAACAATAGGAAAACAGTAGCTAGTTAATTAATTAAGAATAACATGATTCTGATTAAAACTATCTATTTATTAATCCTAAAATGCCCAAATAAATTCCTACGGTTAGGCAATGTCAAAACAAAGTTGTGGCAAAAATAATCACTAAAAAATAATTTTTCCTAACTCACTTTATAGCAGATTTACTATTCTGTTTAAATCTAAAATAAAGCAATTCTAAATAATTTTAACATAGCTAATTATATTTTATACAGAAACTATAAGAAATTTGCAAACCAACAAAAAAAGAATCACTTAAAAAT
The DNA here is from genome assembly GCA_021605145.1 of Aegilops bicornis. Classification (NCBI taxonomy): domain Eukaryota; kingdom Viridiplantae; phylum Streptophyta; class Magnoliopsida; order Poales; family Poaceae; genus Aegilops; species Aegilops bicornis. The sequence continues at coordinate 430,245 of JAHIAL010000070.1, read as the reverse complement.
ATTAAGTAGATTAAAAGATATGAATTTTACAAAACTGAAACTATTCTGTTAAAACAGAAACGAAAAATTAATCGAAAGGAAAAACTGGGCTAATGGGCCTATCTAACGCATCGGCGTAATATAACTAAAACGCGCCGGGGAATTAAACCGCTTCGGGCCGGTCTAATAAAACCGTAACTTAAAACCAACTAAATCGGAACTAAACCGGTTTATTTAAAATAAACCTAACTCTTCGCCGAATCTAAACTAAAGCGTTCGTTTTGGATCGGACGGCGGGGATCTCCGATTTAATTACATGGGCGGCGACGGGCGACGGGTTTCGGGCGGCGATGGTTCCGGCGACTCCGATGGTCGGGGCGTCGAGGGACCTCGGTGCGGGCGCGACGAGGGGAGTCCGGGGGTGGAGTCGGGCGAGCTCGGGGTGGCCGGGGTGGGTCGGGACGGTGGCAATGGCGGCGGCGGCGCTCGGTTGCTCCGGCGAGCGCGTGCGGTGAGAGGGAGAGGTCGGGCGAGGGGGGGAACGGGGTCGGGTGGGGGGTATTTATAGGGGCGCCTCGGCTTGGAGGAGGGGGCGATCGGGGGGAGGGATTCGCGGCGAATCTCGGATCCGGCGGGATCCGGCGAGCGGCGGCGCGGTCGGGTGGCGTGGGCGAGGGGAGAGGGAGGTGGGGCCCCGGGTGTCAGCGGGTGAGGGGAGAGGCGCGTTCGGTCGGGCGACCGAACGGTAAGGGAGTCGGGCGCGGGCGTGGCTGGCTTGTGGCCGGGCTGCTGGGCCGGGCCGGGCTGGGCTGCACTGAGCTGCGGGTTGCCTCGGCCGGTCAAGCCGATTCGGCCGGGCGCCGAGGTTTTTTTTCCTATTTCTTTTTTTTTGAAAATAAAAACAGAGGTAAAATATATAGAATATAAATATTTTATATAGGACATATATATATCAAAATGATCAGAAAAAGATTTCCTACAGCATGAACTATTTTTCAAGTTCAAATAAAATACAAAAAAATTCAAATAAAACAAAGAGTGTTTCTGCTCTAATAAAATCCAATAAAAATCATTTTAAAAATACCAAAATGACTTCAAATTTATTTTCTCCTAATTTTCCATTGAAGGGAATCATTTTACCCATATTTCCATTTATTTATTTTTAGGAGAAAAATAATTTTGAATAAAATCCAAATAATTCCAAATTTGAAGGGGAGTTTCAAAATACCTTCAAATGACTTTCAATTTGATTCTTTTTAACTTCCAACTCATATTTCATATAATTGAAGAAGTCCTTTTATCTTCCCTCATGAAAATCATTGAGTTGCATAAAGCTTTGAATTTGAAATATTCTCAAATGAAATTCAAATCTTTTCAAAACCCTTTTCATTTGAAATGGAAGAAGTCATTTCATCTTCACTCTAGGGTTTTGGTGTTGGAATGGAATTGAATTCATTGAGATCCAAAAAGGGCAAAAGGGGATAGTTTTGGGAAAGTCATTTTTATTCCCTCTCATCCAACTTTCAAAAGTTTCAAATTCCACTCAATTTCACTCAATCAATCAAACAAACAATCAGACAACAAGCATAGTTATTTATCTAATATAACATTACAAAATTTAGAATTTTGGGATGTTACAAACCTACCACACTTAAAATGAATCTCGTCCTCGAGATTCGAAGAGGCTAGCAAGAAAAGGTTAGGGGTTGGGGGTCTGCTAGAAAACGTTTGGTCGGAAAGGTCAGGGGTGCTACCACACTTAAAACAAGGTTACGGTTCCAATAAACTCAGATATTTCCTCTGGAGTGCCGACAATGTATGTCTCTTCACATATCTTACAATAGCTCCTTCATTAGCGCTCTTCTGTCAGAAGCATAGAGTTTTCCTCAAAATCTTGGGTCGGTTTGTCAAAGTTGAAGTTCGTCCGAGACTGGATCTTCTTAGCTGATAGGTCTGTGTCCATTCTAGACAACTATCGAAATACTCATGGTGGTCTACAATTCATGGTTTTTCCTGCAGAAAAACGGGTCTGGGTTGAACCTCACCGTATGATCTACGATTGGCAACGGTTGCCTGTAAAGGGTTCCATCGTCCTACCATTCTATGGTTTTATGGCTTATCGCGTCGACACTCTTCTAAGGTTTTCGAGGCTCTCTGATTTTCCATCAACATATGATAGTTCATGATAGAAGTCTCCGGTATGGGGCCAATCCATCCCGTACTTGAATCATTACCACATACGTAAATATCGAATCACGTATTCTGACACTTGGGCATACTCACAAGCATTGCAGAATTTCTCTTGTTCTCGAACTGGGTTCGAGTAAATCCTTTGGTTCAGCAAGCCAAACAAAACATCTATCGTTCTTCACAACTCTTGGGTTTTCGTAACCTCCTAAGAAACGTATGCTGATTGAATCACCGATTCTTCCAAATTTCTTCCTTCGTCAAGGTTACATCTGTTCCTTTTCAAAATCTTGGGCCTGTGGGTTATGGCCCACTTCAATTCTTGTACAAGTTTAATTCATCTTTCCTAGGATTATCATTCCATATTCCAACATTACATCTCCTGTAAATCCAATAGTACTTCTTCCTTCATACCCTTGTGGTGACGATCATACAAAACTCCAACTTATTTTGTCCAGCCTCCTTCTATGGACCGTCATGAATAACACATTTCTTTCTTCATTGATCATGTGGCTTTACGGAGTACTACGACACCAAAAGAATGCACTAGTTTATCCATAAATCTCATTATTGTCATATCGATCTTTTATTACATCCTTAACCACTTTTCGTGAATCCAAATTCCAAAAGTTTATTACAAATGCTGCCACCCACATGGTTCGGTATGGTCAGGCATTACTTTCAACTTTATTTATTTATCCTCCTCGAGGATTCTTTAGTCTCGCTGGAATTGTGCGACATGCGCCTTGAAATCTTCAATCTTCTGTTTCACCGTGGTGGCCTTGAGCTTCACCTCCATCATCTCTCGCATGCACTTCTCCGAGGTATTCCTGAGTATAACGGAGTCTTGCTTCAAGTATTTCTCCGATCCGGCGATGGCTTCCATGGCTGCTTCACGAACAGCGTCGAAGAAAGTTGCTTGTGGCACACGTGAGATGAAAAAGTACTGCCCCATCATCTTTGGGCAAACTCCTTTCGAACGGTGGAGGTGTACCTCCACATACCAAAGTTCCACTCCTTTGCATGAAGGGTAGCCTTTGTAGACCGTGCATCTCCTTCAAGGTGAATATGCTTCATCATGTCCTTCAGATCTTCGCAATCATGATCACTCGTCAGGGTCATGATTGTTTCCGGACCTTTAAGGAAGGACTCATAAAGGGTTGTCATCTGCATGTGTAGGATAAGAGGGTGCTCGTAACAAGGAATGTATCTCCATGGGGAAATTGCAATTGTCTCCGTAAGAGTTTGGTATTCAGTTGTCCATGGGTTCAAGATTTCGGGTCCGGTTGAGATAGAAAGAGAAAGCAAATACCCACCCATCAACAAAAGAATCCTAGCTCAAAAGTACCGCTTTGTAATGGGTCGTTCTACTATGGTTTCGCTTTCTAAGTCCTCATTTCTTCAGTCTTCAATGCTCGGAGTTTCCAATTCTCGATGCTTTTCCCATATGAAGGCCTTCTACCATTCTTCTCAGAATTTACGCCTCTCATGGTTGAAATAAATACAAGCCTACGAATATCGCATCTATCCAACCATTCAATAAACACAAAAAAAATAATAGCAACCAAGCATTCATTTATTCAATCAATTCTACAGTATCGCCACCCACATAAATTGGTATGGTCAGATACTTAAATCGAGAAAGCGTTCATCTTTATTTCTCTCATGGTGGGATACTACTAAGCTAATTTATTAGGAACTTGATCATTGTCCCCACTGGGGCTTCTTACGTGGACTTGATCTCCTCCAATTTTTCTCGCTAGATTTTCCTGTCGACGCGGAGTATCTTGTGACGACCCTGTATGTCCTGAAGTTGTTCCTTGAGCTTCTGGATCTCAACGTCCTTGGCATGAGACACGGTCCTGCTGCTTTTCAGTTCCTGACGCATTCTCGAGATCTCGAGGTTCTCCTCCTCCAGCTTGTTTACCTTCAGTCTCTGAGTCTTGACCTCTTCTCGTAGTGCTTCATTGTCAAACAGGGCTTCCAGGAGGTCCATCTGAAGATTCTTGACGTATTGTTCTAGATCCCGATTGTACACTAAAAGTGGGGAGAACTTCATCTTTTGCACTTCCGTCAAGGCAATAGTTGCTCCATCAAACTTCTGCCATCCAATCCTTCCAAAGAAGTGTGGGTTTAGTGCAAGACGATGACGATAGCATAAACGTGCAATAGCATCATGGACGGCAGTGTTGATGCCCATATCACGATCACCATTTATAGTTCAAGCTGATGTCTGCAGTCTTGGGGTCTTCTTTACGACCAAAAACTTGGGTCTTGACTCCCCATGATCTAGACGTCCTCTTAGTTGCCTTGATCTCGGTATCGGTAACTTCGACTGACTAGCTCCACAAGGAAGGGGCCTCCAAGAACCTTCTCGTAGTGTTCTCTTTTGTTCAGAATGTAGCTCTCCATCTATAGTTTGAAATAAGGAAGGTTCGGTAAAAGGAATCAGGTGTTACGAGAGTAGTAACAAAAACAAAGGTCATTCCTATTGGGGTCTTCATATTACTAAGTCATTTTCTAGGGTCACGTCCTACAGCCAACATGTGCTCTGATACCATTTCTGTAGCGACCCGACCTCAGACGGTCAAGCCTCTGTGTATCTGTGCCATCCCCGGATCAAGATATCTTGCACACACAAGACATCAATGTATATATCAAAGTGCAATCACATGTATAAATAACGTAAAATGATATATACCTCATAATACTCAGCGGAAACAATCAAACGGGTGTGGAGTCCCATCAACGCCATCGGCGGGTTGAGTGTAGACCGTAACCTGTGCCGTACTCTTACTCGTTGAAGAAAGTATACGCAACATGATACGTTGCAGCCGTGTAGGTCGATTACATTGAATGTACCGGCAAGATCACAATAAGAGAAAACAGATGATAAACTATACTATATGCGGTATGGCTTTGTGGCTCAGATCTGAGTTTTGTTTGCGTAAAAGCTGGTTTTATTTTTCCCTACATCAAAGGAATAAATGAAGTCTGTACTATGGAGTTTTCTACCATGACATGGTTCCGTAACCGATGTCTCATAGCCCAAAATCATCATATGTTGCCCACAATTAAGTTATCAATCCGGTGTTGAGAGTTCCGAGATAGATCCAAGTCCAGAGGCTCAAATTGTCCGTAACCGTGGACACGGCTAATCGATTAGGTTTTAAACCCTCTGCAGAGGTTTGTACACTTTACCCGCAAGATTCGATCCCTCTTTTTACGTTCTCGCACTTCGTGGTGTTTGAGAACAAGATGACCAAACATGGTCTTCCAAGAGTTCCTCGACCACCGTCGGTGCTCATTCAATCCTACCGTAGTTCTACATCTGCTAGCACCGCCCCAGCCAGAGTCACAACTAAGGTCAACCAAGCCAGAGCCCATATTGACTTGCGGTTGCAGGTAAGCTTCCGGGCATGAAGTATTCTTCCGTCTCTTTGAGTCTGGGTGAAGCTTTCCAAGATGGCATGGCGCTTCTCCATGCATCCCGCCAACCACCGGGTTCTCCAGGTGCCCGTCAACCGTCCTTCACCCAAAGAGTGTGTATTGAATTCTTGTCTCGAGTCTTGAAGTCTTGAGGCCTTGAAGATGCAGTCCTTGCAGATTCCATCATGGAGTTGTCGCCATTGACGCAGATCCTCCATTCTCACACCACTCTTGTGCACTCATACCAAACCCGTCTACTATAGCGTAGCATTAAAATAAAATATCGTCCCGGGCTTGGTAACAGGGTGATGGGTTCCTACCTCATGCATACTACTCAACTACAAGGATTCAATAACACTACTGAGGGGTGGTTGCAAAGATGCCAGTAAATGCAAAAAAACATAGGTATGAAAGCATGGTCAAAGTGAACTTGCCTTTGCCGACGATCTTGAAAACTAGGGACTCGTGGTAGCAAGCCGCACTCCGGAAATTCTACCGAGGCAAACAACAATCATAAAAAGCATACAACATATGACCACTTAACATAATAGCATGCTAACATAACACACAAAGCACTTGAACCAAAACCCAAAGAAAAACTCAAAGAAATCCAACTCAAAGTTTTCCCATATCCAACAACAATCAATGAATAGTTTTGCACTACAAAATTTTTCTTAACAGAACCTAAGCATGGGTTTATGCTACCTAACAGAAAAGAATTCATCAAGCAACTAGGAGCAAAAAGAATCACCTTAAAATCTATTATAAAACTCCTATTAGGCCTAAAGCAAATTCTAGTAAGAAAATAAAATAAAATTATAAATAAAAGTTCATGCTCTAAAGTTACAGAAACTAACCTAGAATAATCTATCTCTCATGAGAAATAAATTTATTTGCTAAGTAAAACAATAGGAAAACAGTAGCTAGTTAATTAATTAAGAATAACATGATTCTGATTAAAACTATTTTTTATTAATCCTAAAATGCCCAAATAAATTCCTACGGTTAGGCAATGTCAAAACAAAGTTGTGGCAAAAAGAATCACTAAAAATAATTTTCCTAACTCACTTTATAGCAGATTTACTATTCTGTCTAAATCTAAAATAAAGCAATTCTAAATAATTTTAACATAGCTAATTATATTTTCTACAGAAACTATAAGAAATTTGCAAACCAAGAAAAAAAGAATCACTTAAAAATATTAAGTAGATTAAAAGATATGAATTTTACAAAACTGAAACTATTCTGTTAAAAACAGAAACGAAAAAATTAACTAAAAGGAAAAACTGGGCTAATGGGCCTATCTAACGCATCGGCGTAATATAACTAAAACGCGCCGGGGAATTAAACCGCTTCGGGCCGGTCTAATAAAACCGTAACTTAAAACCAACTAAACCGGAACTAAACCGGTTTACTTAAAATAAACCTAACTCTTCGCCAAATCTAATCTAAAGCGTTCGTTTTGGATCGGACGGCGGGGAGATCTCCGGCGACTTACCGCGGCGGCGACGGCGACGGCGGCTCGGGCGGCGATGGTTCCGGTGACTCCGGTGGTCGGGGGCGTCGGGACCTCCGGTGCGGCGCGGCGAGGGGAGTCCGGGGTGGAGTCGGGCGAGCCTGGGTGGCCGGGTGGGTCGGGACGGTGGTGGCAATGGCGGCGGCGCGGTTGCTCGGCGAAGGCGGTGAGAGGGAGAGGTCAGGGGGGAACGGGGTCGGGTGGGGGGGATTTATAGGGGGCGCCTCGGCTTGGAGGAGGGGGCGATCGGGGGGAGGGATTCGCGGCGAATCCCGGATCCGGCGGGATCTGGCGAGCGGCGGCGCGGTCGGGTGGCGTGGGCGAGGGGAAGAGGGAGGTGGGGGCCCGGGTGTCAGCGGGTGAGGGGAGAGGCGCGTTCGGTCGGGCGACCGAACGGTAAGGGAGTCGGGCGCGGCGTGGGCTGGCTTGTCGCTGGGTCGGGCGCGGCCTCTGGCTGGCTCAAGGCGCTGGGGTTGCTCTCACTGGTCAAGGTTCTGGCGCCTGAGGGTTTTTTTTCTTTTTCTTTTTTTTGAAAATAAAAACAGAGGTAAAATATATAGAATATAAATATTTTATATAGGACATATATATATCAAAATGATCGAAAAGATTTCCTACAAAGCATGAACTATTTTTCAAGTTCAAATAAAATACAAAAAAATTCAAATAAAACAAAGAGTGTTTCTGCTCTAATAAAATCCAATAAAAATCATTTTAAAAATACCAAAATGACTTCAAATTTATTTTCTCCTAATTTTCCATTGAAGGGAATCATTTTACCGATATTTCCATTTATTTATTTTTAGGAGAAAAATAATTTTGAATAAAATCCAAATAATTCCAAATTTGAAGGGGAGTTTCAAAATACCTTCAAATGACTTTCAATTTGATTCTGTTTAACTTCCAACTCATATTTCATATTATTGAAGAAGTCCTTTTATCTTCCCTCATGAAAATCATTGAGTTGCATAAAGCTTTGAATTTGAAATATTCTCAAATGAAATTCAAATCTTTTCAAAACCCTTTTCATTTGAAATGGAAGAAGTCATTTCATTTTCACTCTAGGGTTTTGGTGTTGGAATGGAATTGAATTCATTGAGATCCAAAAAGGGCAAAAGGGATAGTTTTGGGAAAGTCATTTTTATTCCCTCTCATCCAACTTTCAAAAGTTTCAAATTCCACTCAATTTCACTCAATCAATCGAACAAACAATCAGACAACAAGCATAGTTATTTATCTAATATAACATTCCAAAATTTAGAATTTTGGGATGTTACAATAATGTGCCAAGGTTTGCCTTTATGATGTTTACAATGCTTGTTGGTTTGTGCGGTGCAGGACCAAAACTTTGGCTGTAGTGTGCGATTTTTAATTTTTTACCGGAACATCAAATGGTTCTGATTATCTTTGCACTGTCTTTTTGTACAATTTTTTTATTTTTCCTAATTTTGGCAGAATTTTTCAAGTATCAGAAGTATGGTGAATGTTCAGATTATTACAGACTGTTCTGTTTTAGACAGATTCTGTTTTTGATGCATAGTTTGCTTGTTTTGATGAAACTATCAATTTATATCAGTGGATTAAGCCATGGAAAAGCTATATTACAGTAGACACAACTCAAAAACAAAATATGAATTGGTTTGCAACAGTACTTAGAGTAGTGATTTGCTTTATTATACTAACGGATCTTACCGAGTTTTCTGTTGAAGTTTTGTGTGGATGAAGTGTTCGATGATCGAGAAGGTTTCGATGTGAGAAGAAGGAAGAGAGGCAAGAGCTCAAGCTTGGGGATGCCCGAGGCACCCCAAGTAAATATTCAAGGAGACTGAAGCGTCTAAGCTTAGGGATACCCCGGAAGGCATCCCCTCTTTCTTCAACAAGTATCAGTATGTTTTCGTGGATTCGCTTGCTCGTTAAATGCGATATGTGCAAATCTTGGAGCGTCTTTTGCATTTAGTTTTCATTTTCTTTTTTGCACCATGCTGGTATGAGATAGTCCTTGGTTGATTTATAGAATGCTCTTTGCACTTCACTTATATCTTTTGAGTATGGCTTTATAGAATGCTTCATCTGCTTCACTTATATCATTTGAAGTTTGGATTGCATGTTTCTCTTTACATAAACAACCGCCATTTGTAGAATGCTCTTTTGCTTCACTTATACTTGTTAGAGATTGGGATATCTTTTGTAGAAAGAATTAAACTCTCTTGCTTCACTTATATCTATTTAGAGAGATGACAGTTACTGGTCATTCACATGGTTAGTCATAAAATCCTACATAAACTTGTAGATCGCTGAATATGATATGTTTGATTCCTTGCAATAGTTTTGCGATATAAAGATGGTGATATTAGAGTCATGCTACTGGGTAGTTGTGGATTGTAGAAATACTTGTGTTGAAGTTTGTGATTCCCGTAGCATGCACGTATGGTGAACCGTTATGTGATGAAGTCGGAGCATGATTTATTTATTGATTGTCTTCCTTATGAGTGGCGGTCGGGGACGAGCGATGGTCTTTTCCTACCAATCTATCCCCTAGGAGCATGCGCGTAGTACTTTGTTTCGATAACTAATAGATTTTTGCAATAAGTATGTGAGTTCTTTATGACTAATGCTGAGTCCATGGATTATACGCACTCTCACCCTTCCACCATTGCTAGCCTCTCTAGTACTGCGCAACTTTCGCCGGTACCATAAACCCACGATATACCTTCCTCAAAACAGCCACCATACCTACCTATCATGGCATTTCCATAGCCATTCCGAGATATATTGCCATGCAACTTCTATCATCATCATATACATGACTTGAGCATTCATTGTCATATTGCTTTGCATGATCGTAAGATAGCTAGCATGATGTTTTCATGGCTTGTCCGTTTTTTGATGTCATTGCTACGCTAGATCATTGCACATCCTGGTACATCACGGAGGCATTCATATAGAGTCATATCTTTGTTCTAGATATCGAGTTGTAATATTGAGTTGTAAGTAAATAAAAGTGTGATGATCATCATTATTAGAGCATTGCCCCAGTGGGAAAGGATGATGGAGACTACGATTCCCTCATAAGTCGGGATGAGACTCCGGACTTTACAAAAAATAAAAGAGGTCAAAGAAGCCCAAATAAAAAAAGAGGCCAAAGAAGCCCAACAAAAGAAGAAAAAAAAGAAAATAAAAAAATGAGAGAAAAAGAGATAAGGGGCAATGTTACTATCCTTTTACCACACTTGTGCTTCAAAGTAGCACCATGTTCTTCATATAGAGAGTCTCTTGAGTTATCACTTTCATATACTAGTGGGAATTTTTATTATAGAACTTGGCTTGTATATTCCAACGATGGGCTTCCTCAAATGCCCTAGGTCTTCATGAGCAAGCAAGTTGGATGCACACCCACTTAGTTTCAGTTTGAGCTTTCATATACTTATAGCTCTAGTGCATCTGTTGCATGGCAATCCCTACTCCTCACGTTGATATCTATTGATGGGCATTTCCATAGCCCGTTGATACGCCTAGTTGATGTGAGACTTTCTCCTTTTTTGTCTTCTCCACATAACCCCCATCATCATATTCTATTCCACCTAAAGTGCTATGTCCATGGCTCACGCTCATGTATTGCGTGAAAGTTGAAAAGGTTTGAGAACGTCAAAAGTATGAAACAATTGCTTGGCTTGTCATCGGGGTTGTGCATGAGGTGAATATTTTGTGTGGTGAAGATGGAGCATAGCCAGACTATATAATTTTGTAGGGATGAGCTTTCTTTGGCTATGTTATTTCAATAAGACATAATTGCTTGGTTGGTATGCTTGAAGTATTATTGTTTTTATGTCAAAGGATAGACTATTGCTTTGAGTCACTCGTGTCTTAATATTCTTGCCATGATTAGACATATGATCAAGATTATGCTAGGTAGCATTCCACATCAAAAATTATCTTTTTTATCATTTACCTACTCGAGGACAAGCAGGAATTAAGCTTGGGGATGCCGATACGTCTCCGTCAGATTTATAATTTTTGATTGTTCCATGCCAATATTCTACAACTTCCATATACTTTTGGCAACTTTTTATACTATTTTTGGGACTAACATATTGATCCGATTGCGGTGCCGGTTCCTCTGCATTGCATGTTTTTGGTTTCGCAGAATATCCATATCAAACGGAGTCCAAACAGGATAAAAACAGACGAAGCTTATTTTTGGAATATTTGGAAAAATCTGGGAAAAAGATCAACGCGAAACAGTGTCCGAGGTGGCCACGAGGAAGGGGCCCACGCCCGTACCAGGAGGGCGCAACCCCCACACTCGTGGGCCACTTGTAAGGCGGTTGATGCCTTTCTTCGGCCGCAAGAAAGCTAATTTTCGAGAAAAAATCACGGCGAAGGTTTCAGTCCAATCGGAGTTACGGATCTCCATATATACCCGAAACGGTGAAAAGGCAGCAGTAATGTAACGCGTAAACAGAGAGAGACAGAGAAATAGATCCAATCTCGGAGGGGCTCTCTCCCCTCCCAAGCCATGGAGGCCAAGGACCAGAGGGGAAACCCTTCTCCCATCTAGGGAGGAGGTCAAGGAAGAAGAATACGAACGGGTCCCCTCTCCCCTTCTCTTCCGGTGGCGCCGGAACACCGTCGTGGCCATCATCATCACCGCAATATTCACCAACAACTTCACCGCCATCATCACCAACTCTTCCGCCCTCTATGCAGTGGTGTAACCTCTCTCTTACCCGCTGTAATCTCTACTTAAACATGGTGCTCAACGCTATATATTATTTCCCAATGATGTGTGGCTACCTTATGATGTTTGAGTAGATCCGTTTTGTCCTATGGGTTATTTGATGATCAAGATTGGTTTGATTTGCATGTTTTATTATTGGTGCTGTCCTATGGTGATCTCTGTGTCGCGCAAGCGTGAGGGATCCACGCTGTAGGGTTTGCAATATGTTCATGATTTGCTTATGGTGGGTGGCGTGAGTGACAGAAGCACAGACCCCGAGTAAGTAGGTTGTTTGCGTATGGGATAAAGGGGACTTGATGCTTTAATGCTATGGTTGGGTTTTACCTTAATGATCTTTAGTATTTGCGGATGCTTGCTAGAGTTCCAATCATAAGTGCATATGATCCAAGTAGAGAAAGTATGTTAGCTTATGCCTCTCCCTCAAATAAAATTGCAATAATGATTACCGGTCTAGTTATCGATTGCTTAGGGATAAATAACTTTCTCGTGACGACAAGCTCTTTACTAAAACTAATTTAGTTGTGTCTTTATCTAAACATCCCCTAGTTTTATTTTCGTGCTCTTTACTTTCTTGAAAACCTATCCAAAAACACCTACAAAGTACTTCTAGTTTCATACTTGTTTCCGGTAAAGCGAACGTCAAGCGTGCGTAGAGTTGTATCGGTGGTTGATAGAACTTGAGGGAATATTTGTTCTACCTTTAGCGCCTCGTTGGGTTCGACACTCTTACTTATCGAAAACTGTTGCGATCCCCTATACTTGTGGGTTATCACGCCATCACTATGAAGTTGTGGTCGAGGCCGGGGCGGAGCCGCATGATGTCGGCGGGGTTCGTGAAGAGCCAGGCTGGCCTCCCCTTGTTATGCAGAGGAGCGATCCGGCGACGGATGAAGTCCATCCCGATCATCTCAAGGGTGAGCCCGGCCTGGGTAAGCCGGAGAATCCTGGTGGTGGCAACCGTGAGCTTTCCGTCGTCGGCGTCGACGTAGCTCCAATCGCTTCCGCGAACCGGCGGCGCCCGGAGAACTCTGTAGAACATCGGCGGGTCCTTCTCTTCAATCCAGCACCACCGGCCCCGCCATTCTTCCCACCTCTCCTTCATGGCGCTGTCCGGGTACGCTCCCTTGGATTTTGGGATCCAGGCGATGCACCCCGGGATGGCACCTCCCGTTTGGATCCGAGGGGAGAAGTAATGGCGGAAGAGCGCCGTGTTGGGGTGCACCCCGGCAAAGCCTTCACAGAGGTGCGTGAAAAGGGCCATGCACGCCACCGCATTCGGAGTAAAATCCAGGAGGTGGAAGCCAAAGGTGTGCATGATGTCGCTGAAGAAATTGGAGTAGGGAGGACAGAGCCCGCGAAAAAAATAATCAACAAAGAAGGGGTACCGATTTGGGGCAGCCTCGGAGCAGTTGGCGGGGATTACACGCATGGCCGGATGCCCCGAATTCTCTCCCCCCATCTTCACTCCCCACCAGGGCCTGAAGGAGTCCCGAAGCTCGAACACGTCGACCGTTGAGGGGAAGAAGGCACACTGCGTCCGCTGCACCGCCAGCGCACTTTCCGGCGGCTCCGCGGCTCCGGCATCCTTAGCCACTCCCTTTCTCTTGGTGGATTTTGGCGCCATGACCGCTGGGGGAGGAGGGCAGGACGGAGGGCGGCGGAGGCACAACGGCGGTAAGCTGGGACGAAGCTTGAAGAAGAAGAGGGACGCTGTCACATCCTAGCTAGTCCATGCATTAGAGTGTTGCATCATGTCTACTTTCATCAGAAACCTGAATTGGGGAAGATGTAACCCCTGTAACCCCTCTCAATCCAACTAAGGTTTACTAAAATATTTTTAATGAACCTGAATTGCCCTTCTAAAAGTTCACCCTCTTTGTCTTGGGTTAGAACCTCCGCAAAATTGGTGCACAATTTTCTAGGTCAACAGAAGGTCATTGAATTAAATCATATGTAAATTGCATTTGGGCATTTAAATGCTAGTAAATATTTTGAATGCTCAAATAATTCTGAATGCTACGGCAATTGATCCTTAAGGAAGCTCATGAATCTGGGCAAGCAGGAGGTGGCCGTCAGTGGCCGTGCGCGCGGCGGCCACGCGCTCATCCTCCTGGCAGGGGAGGAAGGCGACAGGGAAGGAGGCGGTGGTGGGCTGGGCCTGATGGCTGGGCTGCCAGCTGGGCCGCCAGGTGGCCTGGCCAGGCAAGTGGCCCAGGTAAGGTTTCTCTCTCTCCTTTTTCTAATTATTTCAGTTTTCTATTGTTCTGTAAATTTCAGGCTTTATTAAAAATACTAATACTACCCCAAAAATCATGAAACTTGCTCAGGCCCACTGTTTGGAAAATATCCAACAGCAAACATTTAAGTTTATGATTATTTGAGCATTTAAAATATTTTATAGCATTTAAATGCCCAAATGCAAATACTTAATGAATTAATCCAAAGTGACCAAATATGTCATGAAAAATGTGCAACACCTCCGGTTATGGTTTAAAACATTTTTCCGTAAATGATGAACATTTTTGAAGGCCATTTGGATTCCCTGAAACTATTTTGAAGTTGAACCTATTTGCATTATTTTGGTGCTAGGGGTTTAGGCAATCCCCATTTCAATTTTCTGAGAAAATTAAACATGATGACATGAATGCCTTAATGCAACTAATGACAAACAAATCTGGGTTGTGACAACTCACCCCCACTAAACAAGAATCTCGCCCCGAGATTCAAGACGTGAGGTAAGAGGAAAAGGGAAGTCACAAAACTATCACAATATTCATGATCATTTGCCCTTCTCGAAGAGATTGATTCATTCCATCATCTTGGTCTTGACGTCTTTGCTTTCGAGGTCTTCACTCGACACGACAACAGAAAGAGGGGGAAACCCTACAGGATTTAATCTTCTTGAAGATCGAGCAACTCAAGATCAGTTCATGGAGAGACGTAAGAACAACTCTTGAGTTGAGACACCAAACACACATTAGGAATGATGGAGAAGAAATGGATGACGAAGGTTCAAATTGGTAGGCAACCATTCCACACTTAGGTAAAATGGTGCATGTTTCAAGGTAACAAGGAGATGATTGCCATGATTCCATAACGGGACACCTTAGGAAAGGTGACGCAAAGAACTATTCCCTTAAGTGGCAAAAAGAATTACTTTTGATACAAGATCATTGAAACTCTTTATACCAGCCTACGGCAAGCACAAACGATCGTTTGGTGGAGTGCAAAGGAATGGTACACCCGGACTAGAATGGATGATGTGGACTACCTTGTTGAAGACAACACAATGGATGATTTTGCTTATCACCGAAAATGAATGGGACCCATGGTAGGTCCACTTTTGAGGATGATCCTAGACAACAATTGCTGAGAAAGACATCCCATGGAAAAATTGGCACAATGGGGTGCAAGCTGGGATCAACATGCAAATGTTGGGAAGGTTCCAACCATCACATCTGCCTGAGATTCAGATCTGGTTGGTGTTAGGATATTCCAGACTCATCGAGTCTAGAAAGGAAAAAAATGAAAGTTTGCAACACAAATCGACGAGAAGATGTTGCGAGGTTCTCGGGAATGAACTACGATAGCAAGCTCCAAAACATGAGCTGGTTCTGCTACTAACAGGTGAACACGTTGTCCTAGACAAGCATTACCACCTAGTAGCCTTATAATAAAACACTACCGAGTTCAGGTTGGGAACCATCATCGAGGATGATGAAGTCTTGTGCATTACCATGGATTAGCACTTAACTCCTTTTCCTAGAACAAGTCAATCAGTGGCTTGGTGTGCTAGGAACACATATGGAGTGGAGGCGGCCAACCTATCAAACCATAGAGCACTTCGCACGTGCATGACTGACTTGGGATGGTACCATAGGAAACAAAACAAACCTTTCTCGAATTCACGGCGGCAAATTGCATCAGATGCACATGAATTAGAGGAAGTCACTACTTTCATCCAAACATATGCTTCATGAACAAAACACAAAGAAATGCTTACACAAATTTCCAACACTAGGTTGATGTTCAACATGACTCATGGGGAGACAAAATGTCACTGATGGGCTCAACAACAACTCATCGGGATTTCCATATCACTAGACTTCCACCATCATGTGAACACGGTGATAGCAATCGGGTCGGACCAAAAGATGTAATGGGGTATGCTCGAGGGATCAACCACGAGTAAGACAACATTACTTAACATCGTTGGTTCTGATTTGACTTAATAATAGCCCATACTCAAGTCAAAAGATTGATAAGACAATAGGTCCAAGAATCGATCACAGGGACCAATCGATGAAGATAACATCTTTCTTCAACACACACTACACAAGAATATCCCTTTGGAACGAACTAAGCTAGGCAAGCTTTTATCTTCCAACTCTCCAAGTTGTTGTCTAGCTCAACCAACTAGCTCAGGGATATCCAACACAGATTCTTGGAGAAAGGGTGGTTCACAAGAAACCAACTTGATCACGAGCTCAACATAACAGTCAGGACACAACCCGGTATAACTTCCAAGAGGATATTTGGAAAGTCACGAACCACCGGTATGTTACTAAGCTCGAGAACAATCTTGCTTTTGAGGGCAAGACGATATGATCAAATGAGTGAGGACTTGACAAGATCCTAACTCATAGACCGAAGAGTGCACCAGAACTAAGGACTAGGTAGCACGATTAATCTTAGGATGATGATTTAATAACCATCACGCTAAGAATGATAATATTGTCCATTTACTACCAAGCAACGAGGTTGCTAGGAGTATCGATTTCACACACCACAATTCACTAGTCGGCATTCCGGTTGCATCAACACGGGACCGGGGAATGAATGATGATAGCGAGAAGTATCACTGCGTCAAGAATCCATAAGAGAAGGTGCAATTCTCATGACGTTCTTGACATAAAGATGGTAACACTCCAAGGTACAGCAGAGCAAAAGCTGGTTTGGCATTTTGATCCGCGGAATACAACTGCTTTGACCCAATCCTAGAAATGGATTAGGTACTGGAGTTTGTTTCTCCTAGTCATTCCGGATTAGAATGGCTTGACGGCCACAAGGGTAGTGGCATCGTTGAACACGAATGCATAACTACTCCTGACTATCAATCGATAGACGAGGGCCAGAAAAATAATTAAAGAGGAACAACTCGAGGAGCATATAACTTTTCGAGTTGTGGATGCATAGATTAGTATGTCGAACCAAGTTCAACAGGTTTCTTCCGGATAACCCATGCAGGAAAGTAGAACTGGCAGATTCACAATTATGAATGAAGAACTCCTCAAGAGTACTCTGATTGTGATCTTTTGGTTTAAATAACTTCTGCCTTAATGGTTCATGGTATTTGGAAGAAGGAAATACCACGGACCTCGAGGACTGTCGCAAGGTTACTAATAACCTAAAGGAACTATCAAATACTAACAACATGAAGTAGGGTGAATCTCGGGTTCAAGAACCCAGGAATAGAATGCCTACTATCTAATAACATCACGGGATGCTTTCAAGAATAATGGCCAGAATCATCGCACTGGGGAACACAAAACATGGCTAGTTTACTAGGTGACTTCCTAAACACCTAGGGTCATAATAATATCTCCAACATCTACGCCGAGACAACGAAGTACCTCAACTTACCGATTAGTGTGCTTATTCTGACCAAAAAGGACATCGGGATCGGAAGGAAAGGATTTGCAAAGGCATCAGACTATTTAGAGACCTGGGATGACTCGGACAACATAACGGCTGTAATTGCTCAAAATGATTTGAGACATCCTGCAAAAATGGTGGCATAACCATCAACATCACAATATCAAGGTTCCGAGATCAACAGTTGACATACAGAAATAGTAGGAACTGAACTGGGGCTTAAAACCAACAATCTTAAAAGTCTATGGATTAGTAACACGTCATCCTGATAGATAGATGAGAAGCCTAGTTCTTAAACCCCGTACAAGAGAAGAGGATGACTCGGATCAAGGCCATGAGGTATAAGGAGTAAAAAGAGCCTTACGTTCCCTTCCACAATCAATTCCCTTACATAACTAAAGCATTTCTAGACACAACTTCGACCAGTTTGGCTTGGTAATCCTACAGGCAGTCAGGCTCTGATACCAACGCTGTCAGGACCCCGATTCCAAGTCACATCGACCTAGCCGGTAACACCTCATATCACTTTGCGGCCTCACGCACGGTATTCCCACGGTGTCGCCTTACCATGGCCCGGGACCGTTTGGCGCCTTTTGGCTCACGTATATGATAGTGTCGCTAGCATCCATATGACAAAGAACCCGGGCCGACATGGCTAGTCGTGAACCCAAAGCGGCGCTAACCCATGGGGACAGGCATACATGAATCACATCGAGCATGTCGGTCATCAACGATGAATTCGGGCTGTAATCGGGCTAACAGGACTCCGGTATCCCGAGCTGTAGCAGGCTAGGCAGGACTCGAATATCACCGCGTGACATTTCAAGGGACAGCCATAGGAACGAAGTGAAACACATGCCGCCGATCAAGTGTCCAAGCGGTAGTCTTTGGGCTAGCAGGACTCCGTGAACCGGGCTGTAGCGGACTACTATCGCCTGTACACGAGACTACATTTCCCCATATGAGAGGCTGCCAAGGATAAACAACTAGTTTGTCGGATCCCACACATACCAAGCATTTCAAACATACACACAATATGCTCAATATGTATAGATACAACATGGCATCACAACATAACTCTACGACTCAAATATTTATTCATTAGGCTCCGAGGAGCGCTATATTACAAACATGGGTCTCATGACCCAACATTCAGAGCATACAAATCAAAGCACAAGCGGAAGCTAAACATGTCTGAGTATAGACAACTATAAATGAAATAAGGCTGAGAAGCCTGACTATCTACCAGATCCTGCCGAGGGCACAAGATCGTAGCTGAGGTAACAAGCTAAACGTCAAGTCCAAGCGGAACTACTAGCGAGACCGAAGTCTCTCTCGCAAAACATAAAATAAGCAAACGTGAGTACAAACGCATTTCAAAGAAGACTTACATCGTAACTAACTACATATGCATCATTATCAAAAGGGGTGGTGGAGTTTAAGCTGCAGCAAGCCAGCTTTGACTCGGTGGCTATACCGAACTAATCGCAAGTAACTCTTTTGAGGTGGCGCACACGCAGTCCTCATATCCACCATATCAATACACCACTATGGACCCGCCTCCCGCCTCCCCACGAGAACGCCATCCATAGCACTCACGCTTATCTTGCGCATTTTAGAGTATCCACTTTCACTTGTCTATGAACTGCATAGGCAACCCGTAAGTCCTTCTTCGTGGACACGGCTATTCGAATAGATCATATTAACCCTGCAGGGTGTACTTCTTCACACACACTCACCACTTACCGCCGTTTACACGACATCTACTCGGCAACCTTCAAGCGGAAGCCCAACGTGGGTGTCGGCCACGACCTACCTAAACACACAAGTCCCTAGTCCAGGTTTATCGCCTATTCGGGTTCCATCCAGGAGTCCGCCGAGGTTTCCCATACAGCCCGAACGATGTGTGCAGGGTTCCCGAGATACCAAACGGGCACTTTCGGTACACCGGCCACGCGTTTACCGCAACACAACCCACCCCTATGGTCAGCGCTATGCGGCGGCCCCAAGATGCTACAAACACCGTAAACTACTTGCAACTCCCTTGACCGAGGACAAGAGTGGTTAAGAAGCCGAGAGGGTCCATTGGTTTCGGGCCCAATGCGTGGTAGTAACTGTTTCATGGATCATAAACACGTAACTCAGTTCCCGAGGACGGCTGCAATGAGACAACCCACCATGTACTCCTACATGGCCTCTCACCGCTACCTTTACCAAATCGTGTTCACACACTTAGCTCACACACAAGAGGACATGTTCACACACCTCCGATTCATTCTCGATGAATCAGACCTGACTCAACTCTAAGCAAAGAGTGTGCATGACAAACAAGTATGAATGAGTAGGCACAACAGGGCTCAAACAACTCCTACTCATGCTAGTGGGTTTCATCTAATTCATTGTGGAATGACAGGTCATGCAGAGGATAAAGGGGTTCAGCTACCGCAGCAAGTAATGATTGAATCGTTGTTGTCCTAATGCAGTAAAATAGAGCAGGAGCGAGAGAGTGGGATTACATCGGAATGAACAAGGGGTTTTGCTTGCCCGGCACTTCAAGATAATATAGTTCTTCATCGGTGTCATCGAACAATCGTTTAACGTCGTCCTACTAAGAGGGGGCAAACACCGACAACTGAGAAAGAACACAGTCAATGCAATGCACATTCACATGAATGACATGTCATGTTAAGGTACTGAATTCACCTAATGCAAAATCTAGCCAAGTTAATTGAAGTGGAATTCAAACAAGGTTAAACTCCAGCTCCAAATGCTAGTTCATAATTTACCCTAATAATGATTCATCCTATTCAGTGAGTTTAACTTGTTCAAACATGCATTATCATGGCATAAACAGATTCTTCATATTTTTCTGATCATTTTTCATATATAATTTGTTTAATTTGGAGTTACGGTTGAATTTCTATGAATTTTAGAAGTTTGGGGTATTTTCTGAAATTTCCTGAATTAAATTAAATCTAGAAAAGGTATAATCACATACCGACGCCGCAGGACGTCAGCCGGGTCAACGGAACATGGTCCGGTCAAACCTCGACAGTGGGTCCCGCGTGTCGTGGTAATTAGTTTAACTAAATATTAATTAAAACTAATCCTAATTAGTTAATGTGGGCCCCACATCATAGACTCAACAGAGTCAACCAGGGCCCACCCGTGGTCAAAGTCAAAGTCGGCTGTCGCGGCCCAGCCGCCGGCGAGCCAGCGACGCGGGCGGCGGAAGTGATTTTATTGCCCGGCAACCAAATGGGCCGCGGAAGGCATCTAGGTGGAGCTGGGAACGAGTCGAAGCTCTTGGTGGAGTTGGTTGAGCTCGGGGCGGTCGGAATCGGTGCCAGCGACGACCTAGGCGGCCGCCGGAGCTCGGGCTCGATGCTACGGTGCACGAGCAAGCGGGCTGAGGCGCTAGTGGTGGCCTACGTGATGCAGTGAGTGCGATGGGCGCTAGCCCGGGACCAAATGGTCACCGGAGCAGCGCCGGCGACGAGCGCGGCGGAGGTGAGCTTCGGCTTCAATGGCGGCGGCTACGAGGCGAAAATGACACGGGGCAGAGAGGGGAATCGACCGGAGGCTCACATGGGTCGCGTAGAGATGGTCGGCGGGCTCGGGGCGCCCGGAGTTCGACAATCGGGTCGGCAATCGGCGGCGCCCGAGGTTGAAGACGATGGTGTGGAGGCGATGCAGAGCTTCCCGGCTCGCGTGGCTCGGTGAGGGGGGTCAAGGATGGAGTGGCGGAGCTTGTGGGCTAGTCGGGGAAGCGAGGGAGGCCCTGTGGCCGCGGTGGTGGCGTGCGGCGGCGACGAGCTCCGCTCGGTGGAAGAGAGAGGGAGCCAGAGGAGGGGATGGGTACGAGAGAGTGAACGAGGGGGTTCCAGGGGGTGCGTGGCGTCGCGGAAGACGTCCAGAGCGTCGAGGGGGGGAGCGGCAAGCAGGAGGTGGCTGGTGGCCGGTGGCGCTGGGCTGCCACGCGCTCATCCTCCCGGCAGAGGAGGAAGGCGACAGTGAAGGAGGCGGTGGTGGGCTGGGCACGATGGCTGGGCTGCCACCGGTTGCCAGTGGCTGGCCAGCAAGTGGCCTGTAAGGTTTCTCTCTCCTTTTCTAATTATTTCAGTTTTCTATTGTTCTGTAAATTTCAGGCTTTATTAAAAATACTAATACTACCCCAAAAATCATGAAACTTGCTTCAGCCCACTGCTTGGAAAATATCCAACACAAACATTTAAGTTTATGATTATTTGAGCATTTAAAATATTTTATAGCATTTAAATGCCCAAATGCAAATACTTAATGAATTAATCCAAAGTGACCAAATATGTCATGAAAATGTGCAACACCTCTGGTTATGGTTTAAAACATTTTTCCGTAAATGATGAACATTTTTGAAGGCCATTTGGATTATCGAAAATATTTTGAAGTTGAACCTATTTGCATTATTTTGTGCTAGGGGTTTAGGCAATCCCCATTTCAATTTTCTGAGAAAATTAAACATGATGACATGAATGCCTTAATGCAACTAATGACAAACAAATCTGGGCTGTGACATCTGTCTCCGAGGATAACCCCGAATATCCGTCTGAAGGGCAGTACCCTACTACCACCACATCAGGCAAGCAACCATTGATCATTCCGATACAAACCCATGATCTCGCTTCTGCTCTTGTTTACTGCATTAAAACAACGCGATTCAAACTGCTGTGTGTTGCGGTAGTTGAACCCACTTCCTTTGCATGACCTGTCATTGCCACAAAGAATTCAGATGAAACCCACTAGTATGTGTAGGAGTTGATTGAGCCATATTTGTGTTCCTACCATGCTATGCTTGCTATGCTTAGAGTTGTGTCAGGTCTGGCTCATCGGATGATGAACTGGAGTGAAAGGTTGTGTCGGTAACGAGAGTGAAGTGTTGTACACGATTTGGTAAAGGTATCGATGAGAGGCCATGTAGGAGTACATGGTGGGTTATTTCATTGAAGCCGTCCATAAGAACTGAGATCTGTGTGTGTGATTTAAGACTCAGCTACTACCACACATTGGGATCCTCAATTGACCTTCTCGACTTATTAACCACTCTTGTCCTCTGTCCGGGAGTTCCAAAGTAGTTTCTGGTGTTTGTAGCATCTTTGGGGCACGCAGCGCTGACCTTAGGGGTGGGCTGTGTTGCGGTAGGCACGCGGCCCAAGATGTACCGATTCGCCTGCTTGGTGTCTCGGGAACCCTGCACACATCGCTCGGGGCCGTTAGTGGAAACCTCGCCGGACTCCCTGCGGATGGAACCCGAATAGGCGATAAACCTGGACTAGGGACTCGTGTGTTTAGTCAGGTCGCGGGCCGACACCTCGCTGGGCTTCCGCTTGAAGGTTGCCGAGTACATGTCGTGGTAACGCGATAAGTGGTGAGCGTGTGTGAAGAAGTACACCCCGCAGGGTATAAAACTATTCGAATAGCCGCGTCATGTTAAGGACTACTTGGTCACCTATACAGTCCATAGACAAGTAAATGGATACTACTAAAAGCCTCAAGATAAGTGTGAGTATCATGGATGGCCCTCTCATGGGTTGACGAGAGAGGATCCACGGTGGAGTATTGTGTTGGTGATTAGTGGACTCGTGTGCGAAAAATGCTTTTCAAGTGGTGTCACGTAGGATAGCTTAGCCAAGAGTCAAAGCTGGCTTGCTGCAAATAAGTCCACTACCTTCTTGAGAATGTGCATGTATAGTAGGATTCTGTTGTAAGACTTGTTGAGTACCTCCGTACTCATGTTGCTTTAATTAATGTTTTCAGACGACAACACCGCCCCTCCGATGGGTTCTATGTAGACCTTGACGTCGACGAGTGACTAGCCACCCAGGTGGTGGTCCAAGACTTGTGAAGGGCCGATGTAGATAGAAGGGCTCATCAAGCCTTCTTTATTTTTAGTGTCTGTACTCAGACTAGTTTGCTTCCGCATGTGCTTGTATGTTTGTATGACTTGAGTGTCGGGTCATGTGACCCCTATCTGTATGAACATGTTATGTATGGCTCCTGAGCCTCTTAAATCAAGTACTTTGAGTTGTAGAGTTTTGTTGTGATGCCATGTTGTATGTACTCATATCGGGCATATTGTGTGTATGATTGAAATGCTTGGTATGAGTGGGATCCGACAATCTAGTTGTTTATCCTTGGCAGCCTCTCATATGGGGAAATGTAGGCTTCCTGAGCGATAGTAGTCCGCTACAGCCCGGTTCACCGGAGTCCTGCTAGCCCAAAGACTACCGCCTGGACACTTGATCGGCCGGCATGTGTTTCACTTCGCTCGTGGTCCGTTCTTCGGGAAATTTCACGCGGTGACATCCGAAGTCCTGCCTAGCCTGCTACAGCCCGGGTTAGCGGAGTCCTATTAGCCCAGTGCTACAACCCGGATTCATACGTTGATGACCGACATGCTCGATGTGATTCATGTATGCCTGTCCCCATGGGTTAGTGCCGCTTTGGGTTCACGACTAGCCATGTCGGCCCGGGTTCTCTTTCATGTGGATGCTAGCGACACTATCATATACGTGAGCCAAAAGGCGCAAACGGTCCCGGGCCATGGTAAGGCGACACCCGTGGGAATACCGTGCGTGAGGCCGCAGAGTGATATGAGGTGTTACCAGCTAGGTCGATGTGACTTGGAATCAGGGTCCTGACAGAAGCAGGCGGAGGTCTCCGAGATTGGGGTTGCGCGGAGGGTAAAAGGAACAGTGCGCCCACAGTTATCCCTTTTTATGGGGAAGCCGCGGGGCGCGCTGCCCATTTACTGCGATGTGACGCATGCGTGTGGAAACCGCCCCACGCATGCCGCCCATAAACACGACACCCTCCCCGCGCCACGCGCGCGGGTCGTGGGAGGCAGAGCGCGCGAAGAATCTTACCACGGTAAAAACCACCACACCTGCCCGTGCACCGTTTTGGGCCTGGCCGAACAACGTGTCGCGCTTATGTGTGGCCCAGGCCCGGGGGCTCCTATGGGTGTACAAAAATAGGGGCGCATTCTTGTACCCCTTTTCCTGTGCACGGGCAGTCAGAGCCGCGCCCACGGCCACACCAAGCAGAACGAGGGAGGTGAGCCAAGGTACGATCGAAGCCCAAGACAATCAAAGCAACGCCAAGCCCAAGACCACGAAGAGCAGAGGGACGAAGCAGGTTCCCCCGGCAAGACCCTTGCCGGGCGGCCTCAGCGGCCCCGGCAAGACCCTTGTCGGGACGGCTCACCCCACACACACAGAGCGAGCCACCCTTGAGCCCACGGCCCCCAGTGCCATCATCCACTTGGGGGCAGGGCTCGGGAGGCACCTCCGTGGTGGCATGCAGATCTTTGTGAAGACATATTCAAGATCAGATGAGGATTAGAAGACAACGATCCTCGGCAAGATCCTTGCCGAGGAAGGCTACTGCACTTCGCAAGACCTTTACCGGGGACGACAGTGCGCCACGGCAAGACCCTTGCTGGGCCACCCGGCAAGGCCCTCGCCAAGGACGCCAGCGGGACCACCGCTAGGCCCGCGCCAACCAAGCTTCCATCGCCGTTCCCATGCAACTGCCAGCCCAACCAGCAGGGCGGGCACCTGCGTGGCAACATGCAGCTCCCAGGCCAACTCATCGAGCGCCTGCGTGGCGGCATGCAGATCTTCGTGAAGGCCCTACCACCACGCCACCTCAGCTGCCTGCCTGCCTACATGGCGCCACCCGCATCATGGCCAGGGCGCGTGTCGAAGCCAGGAGAAGCGGCAACGGACGGGACGGGCTTCATTCCCACCCCCGATAAAGCAAGAGGACACCTAAGCGATGCATTAAATGCACCTTGTCCTATAATACGAAGGATAACCTCGTGCCACGGTAGACCTTTCCACCTCATGTGTGCCACTGTGGCAATCCCTTTTTCCTAGAAAAGGAGGCCCGAGGCGACCAGGAGAAGGATTCGACTCTTTCGAACCACGCACTGACCACAGCTAGTTCAAGAGCTCAAGAACTCTCAGAAATACACCCACCAAAGCAGGACTAGGGTTTTACACATCCTCGTGGCCGGAACCTGGGTAAACGATCCTTGTGCTGTCTACTAGCCCTGCTCTCCTCGCAACCCTGCGCCCCGACAACCGTAGTAGGGATTCTTGTGATCCCATAGGTGTCGTTCCACACTGACAATAGGGGATCTATCGTAGTCCTTTCGATAAGTAAGAGTGTCAAACCCAACGAGGAGCAGAAGGAACTGATAAACGGTTTTCAGCAAGGTATTCTCTGCAAGCACTGAAATTAGAGGTAACAGATAGTTTTGTGATAAGATAATTTGTAATGAGCAACAAGTAACAAAAGTAAATAAAGTGCAGCAAGGTGGCCCAATCCTTTTTGTAGAAAAGGACAAGCCTGGGCAAGCTCTTATATAGAGAAAAGCGCTCCCGAGGACACATGGGAATTATTGTCAAGCTAGTTTACATCACGTTCATATGATTCGCATTCTGTACTTTGAAAATTTGATATGTGGGTGGACCGGTGCTTGGGTGCTGCCCTTACTTGGACAAGCATCCCACTTATGATTAACCCCTATTGCAAGCATCCGCAACTACAAAAGAAATATTAAGGTACACCTAGCAATAGTATGAAACATGTGGATCCAAATCAGCCCCTTACGAACCAATGCATAAACTAGGGTTTAAGCTTCTGTCACTCTAGCAACCCATCATCTACTTATTACTTCCCAATGCCTTCCTCTAGGCACAAATAATGGTGAAGTGTCATGTAGTCGACGTTCACATAACACCACTAGAGGAGAGACAACATACATCTCATCAAAATATCGAACGAATACCAAATTCATATGACTACTAATAGCAAGACTTCTCTCATGTCCTCAGGAACAAACGTACCTACTCACAAAGCATATTCATGTTCATAATCAGAGGGGTATTAATATGCATATAGGATCTGAACATATGATCTTCCACCAAATAAACCAATTAGCATCAACTACAAGGAGTAATCAACACTACTAGCAACCCAGATGTACCAATCCCAGACTTAGAGACAAGAATTGGATACAAGAGATGAACTAGGGTTTGAGAGGAGATGGTGCTGGTGAAGATGTTGATGGAGATTGGCCCCCTCCCGATGAGAGGAGCATTGGTGATGACGATGGCGATGATTTCCCCCTCCCGGAGGGAAGTATCCCCGACAGAATAGCTCTGCCGGAGCCCTAGATTGGTTCCGCCAAGGTTCCGCCTCGTGGCGGCGGAGTCTCGTCCCGAAAGCTTGCTTATGATTTTTCTTCGGACGAAAGACTTCCTATAGCAGAAGATGGGCACCGGAGGGCCAACAGGGGGCCCACGAGGCAAGGGGCGCCCAAGGGGTAGGCGTGCCCCCACCCTCGTGTGGCAGTGTGGGCCCCCTCTGGTATTTCTTCTGCTCAGTATTTTTTATTATTTCCAAAAATAACTTTTGTGGAGTTTCAGGACTTTTGGAGTTGTGCAGAATAGGTCTCCAATATTTACTTCTTTTCCAGCCTAGAATTCCAGCTGCCGGCATTCTCCCTCCTTATGTAAACCTTGTAAAATAAGAGATAATAAGCATAAGTATTGTGACATAATGTGTAATAACAGCCCATAATGCAATAAATATCGATATAAAAGCATGATGCAAAATGGACGTATCAACTCCCCCAAGCTTAGACCTCGCTTGTCCTCAAGCGGAAGCCGATAACGATAAATATGTCCACATGTTTAGAGGTAGAGGTGTAGATAAAATAAAATACGGACATGAGGGCATCATGATTATTCTCATAAAAGCAACATATATGGATAATGTCATATGATCTCTTATGCCCAAGTAATAATCTATTCACAATGCAAAGTATGAATCATAAACTTTATTGTGAACTAACAAACTATAATCTCAGTCATTGAAGCAATTGCAATTTATCGTAACATCAGAAAGAGTCTATGTCAGAGCTTTTTAGCAAGTCCACATACTCAACTATCATTTAATCTTTCACAATTGCTAACACTCACGCAATACTTGTTGTTACGGAGTTTTAACCGGACACAGAGAAAGATAGGGGCTTATAGTTTCGCCTCCCAACCTTTTACCTCAAGGGTAATGTCAACAGTAATAGCTCATGCTAACTTACATCCAATTAGATATATGTATCGGGATATTTCAACACATTGTGCTTGCCAAAGGATAAAATGTAAAAAGGAAAGGTGAAGATCACCATGACTCTTGCATAAGATAGAAGATAATAATAAAAGATAGGCCCTTCGCAGAGGGAAGCAGAGGTTGCCATGCACTTTCAGGGTTGGATGCACAAAATCTTAATGCGAAAGAACATCACTTTATATTGCCACTTGTGATATGGACCTTTATTATGCAGTCCGTCGCTTTTATTTCTTCCACATCACGAGATCGTATAAAGCTTATTTCCTCCACACCAATCAATCATACAAAATTAGAGGGCAATTTTTTTTATTGCTTGCACCGATGACAACTTACTTGAAGGATCTTACTCAATCCATAGGTAGATATGGTGGACTCTCATGGCAAAACTGGGTTTAAGGGTTTTTGGAAGCACAAGTAGTATCTCTACTTGGTGCAAAGAATTTGGATAGCATGAGGGGAAAGGCAAGCTCAACATGTTGGATGATCCATGACAATATACTTTATCTCAGATATAAGAAAACATAACCCATTACGTTGTCTTCCTTGTCCAACATCAACTCTTTAGCATGTCATATTTTAATGAGTGCTCCCAATCATAAAAAATGTCCAAGATAGTATATTTATATGTGAAATCTCTCTTTCTTTATTACTTCTTATTAATTGTAACGATGACCAAAGCTATGTTTGTCAACTCTCAACAATTTTTAATCATCATACTCTTTCTATGTGAAGTCATTACTCTCCATAAGATCAATATGATCTCTTTTTTTCTTTTTATTCTTTTCTCTTTTGTTTTATTCACTCAAGATCATAGCAAATTAATCAAGCCCTTGACTCAACACTAATCTTTATTATATAGCTCACGGACTCAATTACATAGAGGGGTCATAAAACAAAACTCAAAACTGGATCATGCTAAAAACTTTATTCTACTAAATCAAGATATTACTAAAAGGATCGAACTAAGATAAACGGTAAAGATAGGAGTGTGATGGTGATACGATACCGGGGCACCTCCCCCAAGCTTGGCAGTTGCCAAGGGGAGTGCCCATACCCATGTGATTATGTTTCCTTCTTCAGAAGTGATGGTGTGATATTCTTGGCGATGATACTCCTCGAGATACGATTCTCTTCTTCGAGCTTATTGCATTGCTGCTTGAGATCCATTATCTCCTTACGAAGCTTTCCTGTAACGGCCAAAGCTCCTTGCACCCAAGGGTGTTGCATAGCTGCGGGAGAACAAGTGACACTCATCTTCATATTTTCATAAGAAAGAAATCTAACATTGGAAGGGATAACCGAGTTTGGAATAGTCGAGCTCTATAGTTCCCCCATTATGAATCTAGATCGGAAGCGAGAAGTGACTTCTTGATCCTCCTCCATGACGTCTATCCTCTTCAAATCAGCCTCCATCTCTTCCTCCATTGCTGTCCCAAAGTAGTCAGCATCGCTGTTTGTCCTTGATCTCGATGCCGGATGAGACACCCGGCTCTCCCCGACTGACTCTTGAGAAGACATCTTGCTCAAATCTGCAGCAGCAACAGCTCGAAACAAAAATAGAGGATATTTGCGTGATATAGGAGTCAAAACCTTCGGGAGATTATATAATGAATTTTTACCGACCAAAATATGTATCATGCAAGAAAACGGAGTTCGGAAAGCACACGAGGTGCCCACGAGGTAGGGTCGCGCCCAGGGGGGGTAGGGCGCGCCCTCCACCCTCGTGGAGGCCTCGTGTCCTTCCCGGACTGCTTCTTATTTTTCTATTTTTCTAAATATTCCAAAATAGAGAATAATTGCCATTAGAACTGTTTACTTACCGTACCACATACCTATTCCTATTCAGAGTCTGAAACGTTCCGGAAAGTGTCCCTTATGTATTCCTCCGAGGTTACGGTTTCAATAACATTGGTTTAAACAATTATGGTATTACCTGAGATATAATGTTTGATTCTTTGGCCATTCACCACCTTCGGATTTGTGCCTTCGAAGTTGTTGATTTTTATGGCACCGGAACGATAGACCTCCTCGATAACGTAAGGGCCTTCCCATTTAGAGAGAAGTTTTCCTGCAAAAAAAATCTTAAACGAGAGTTGTATAGCAATACATAATCACCTACATCAAACTCAACGCTTCTGTATTCTTTTCTCATGCCATCTTTTAACTTTTTATTTAAACAACTTGGCATTTTCATAGGCTTGGGTTCTCCATTCATCAAGTGAGCTAATGTCAAATAACCTCTTTTCACCAGCAAGTTTGAAATCATAATTGAGTTCTTTAATAGCCCAATAGGCCTTATGTTCTAGTTCGAGAGGTAAGTGACATGCTTTTCCATAAACCATTTTATACGGAGACATACCCATAGGATTTTTGTATGCAGTTCTATAGGCCCATAATGCATCATCAAGTTTCTTGGACCAATTCTTCCTGGATCTATTAACAGTCTTTTGCAAAATGAATTTGAGTTCTCTATTACTCAGTTCTACTTGACCACTTGACTGTGGGTGATAAGGGGATGCAATTCTATGATTAACATCATACTTAGCATGCATTTTACGAAAGGCACCATGAATAAAATGTGAACCACCATCAGTCATTAAATATATAGGGACTCCAAACCTCGAAAAAATAACTTCTTTAAGCATTTTAATAGATGTGTTATGATCATCACGACTAGTTGGAATAGCTTCTACCCACTTAGTAACGTAATCAACAACAACTAAAATATGTGTGTATCCATTAGAGGCAGGAAAAGGTCCCATATAATCAAAGCACCAAACATCAAATGGTTCAATAACAAGTGAATAATTCATAGGCATTTCTTGATGTCTACTAATATTACCAATTCTTTGACATTCATCACAAGATAAGACAAACTTACGGGCGTCCTTGAAGAGAGTAGGCCAATAAAAACCGGATTGCAATACCTTATGTGCTGTTCTATCTCCATTGTGGTGTCCTCCATAAGCTTCGGAGTGACACTTGCGTAGGATCTGTTCCTTTTCATGCTCAGGTACACAACGTCTAATAACACCATCTACTCTTCTTTATAAAGATGTGGTTCATCCCAAAAGTATTGCCTCAAATCATAGAAAAACTTTTTATTTTGCTGGTATGTGAAACTAGGTGGTATAAATTTGGCAAAAATGTAATTAGCATAATCATCATACCATGGAGCAGTGTGAGAAGCATTTATGACATTTAATTGCTCATCAGGAAAGCTATCATCAATAGGTAGTGGGTCATCAAGAACATTTTCTAACCTAGACAAGTTGTCTGCAACGGGGTTCTCAGCTCCCTTTCTATCAATAATATGCAAATCAAATTCTTGTAGTAGGAGAACCCATCTAATAAGTCTAGGTTTAGCATCTTTCTTTTCCATAAGATATTTAATAGCAGCATGATCAGTGTGAATAGTTACTTTAGAATCAACAATATAACGTATGATCTTATCACAAGAAAATACAACTGCTAAGAATTCTTTTTCAGTAGTAGCATAATTTCTCTGAGCATTGTCTAGAGTTTTACTAGCATATTGAATAACATTTAATTTCTTATCAACTCTTTGCCCTAGAACAACACCTAGAGCATAATCACTAGCATCACACATGATTTCAAAAGGTAAATTCCAATCAGGTGGCTGAACAATAGGTGCAGAGATCAATTCTTTCTTAAGTATTCAAATGCTTCTACACCATCGTCATCATAGACAAATGGTGTATCTTTTTGTAATAAATTAGACAGAGGCCGAGAAATTTTTGAGAAGTCCTTAATGAACCTCCTATAAAAACCGGCATGACCAAAGAAACTTCTTATACCTTTGATGTCCTTGGGACATGGCATCTTTTCAATAGCATCAACCTTGGCTTTATCAACTTCAATACCTCTTTCAGAAATTTTATGCCCCAAGACAATACCTTCATTAACCATAAAGTGGCACTTTTCCCAATTCAGGACAAGATTAGTTTCTTCGTATCTCTGCAAATCTCGATCAAGGTTGCTCAACCAATCATCAAAAGAGGATCCATAAACGGAGAAATCATCCATCAAAACCTCGCATATCTTTTCAAAAAAGTCAGAGAGTATAGCCATCATGCATCTTTGGAAGGTAGAAGGTGCATTACATAAACCAAAAGGCATACGTCTATAAGCAAAAGTACCTAAAGGGCAAGTAAAAGTGGTCTTTGATTGATCATCGGCTGACACAGGTATATGAGAGAAACCAGAATAACCATCTAGAAAGCAAAAATGTGTATGTTTGGATAATCTTTCTAGCATTTGATAAATAAAAGGTAAGGGGTAATGATCTTTTTTAGTAGCCTTATTTAATTTGCGGAAATCAATTACCATCCTATAACCTGTAATAATTCTTTGCGGAATCAATTCATCTTTATTATTAGGAACGACAGTAATACCTGCCTTCTTAGGGACACAATGGACATGACTTACCCACTGACTATCAGCAACGGGATAAATTATACCTGCCTCAAGGAGCTTTAGTATTTCCTTTCTTACTACCTCTTTCATTTTAGGATTAAGCCTTCGTTGGTGATCACGAACTGGTTTGGCATCTTTCTCCAAATTTATTTTGTGTTGGCATAGAGTGGGACTAATGCCCTTAAGATCATCAAGAGTATATCCAATAGCAGCGCGATGCTTCTTCAGAGTTTTCAATAATCTCTCTTCTTCATGCTCTGAAAGGTTAGCACTAATAATAATAGGATATATATTTTTCTCATCAAGATAAGCATATTTAAGGGTATTAGGTAATAGTTTTAGCTCAAACACGGGATCACCCTTGGGTGGAGGAGGATCCCCTAGGATTTCAACAGGCAAGTTGTGTTTCAGGATGGGTTCCTGTTTGAAGAATACTTCATCTATTTCCCTTCTTTCATTCATAAACATATATATCATTCTCATGATCTAGCAAATATTGTTCTAAAGGATCACTAGGAGGTACGACAACTGAAGAAAGAACAATAATTTCATCTTTACTAGGCAATTCCTCTTCACGGTGTTGTCTACAAAATTTAGAGAAATTAAACTCATGAGACATATCACCCAAACCAATGGTAACAACATCCTTTTCGCAGTCTATCTTAGCATTAACAGTGTTCAAGAAGGGACTACCAAATATAATGGGACAAAAGCTATCTTGTGGGGAACCGAGAACAAGAAAATCAGCAGGATATTTAGTTTTCCCACACAAGACTTCAACATCTCTAACAATTCCAATGGGTGATATGGTATCTCTATTGGCAAGCTTAATGGTAACATCAATATCTTCTATCTCAGCAGGTGCAATATCATGCATAATTTCTTTGTATAAGTCATGAGGTATTGCACTAGCACTAGCACCCATATCACATAGGCCATGATAACCATGATCTCCTATTTTAACAGAAATAACAGGCATGCCTACCACAGGTCTATGTTTATCTTTAGCACAGAGTTTAGCAATTCTAACAGTTTCCTCACAGAAATAAATAACATGCCCATCAATATTATCAGCCAAGAGATCCTTAACGATAGAAATATTAGGTTCAACTTTAACTTGCTCAGGAGGTGTATAGGTTCTAATATTGTTTTTATGAACCATAGTTGAAGCTTTTTAGCATGATCTTTTATCCTAACAGGAAAAGGTGGTTTATCAACATAAGCAGTAGGAACAATAGGATCATTATAAGTGATAGTATTTTTTTCAACTTTAATAGGTGCGGCTACTTTTACTACTATGGGAGGATGATATTTAAACCACTTCTCCTTAGGGATATCAACATGAGTAGCAAAAGATTCACAGAAAGAAGCTACTATCTCAGAGTCAAGTCCATATTTAGTGCTAAATTTACGGAAAACATCGGTATCCATAAAAGATTTAACACAATCAAACTTAGGTGTCATACCTGACTCCTTACCTTCGTCGTGATCCCTATCTTCAGAGTTGCGTTTAATTCTTTCCAATAAATCTCATCTGAATTCAACAGTCTTCATCATAAAAGAGCTAGTACAAGAAGTATCGAGCATGGTGCGATTGTTCTCAGAAAGCCGACCATAAAATTTTTGAATAATTATTTCTCTTGGGAGCTCATGATTGGGGCATGAATATAACATTGATTTAAGCGTCCCCCAAGCTTGAGCGATGGTTTCTCCTTCGCGAGGCCAAAAATTATATATATAATTGTGATCATGATGAACAAGATGCATAGGATAAAACTTCTAATGAAATTCCAATTTCAATCGTTTGTAGTTCCATGATCCCATATCATCACATAGCCTATACCATGTCAATGCATCTCCCTTCAAAGATAAAGGGAAGACCTTCTTCTTAATAACATCATTCGGCACACCTGCAAGCTTAAATAATCCACAAACTTCATCCACATATATTAGGTGCTCATCAGGATGCATTGTTCCATCTCCTGCAAAAGTATTAGCTAGCAGTTTTTCTATCGTACCCGAAGGAATCTCAAAATAGACATTTTCATTTTCAGTAGGTTCAGTAGGTTGAGGAGAAACTCTTTGCTCTACTGGTCAGGGTGAAGATACCCCAAACAAGCCCCTCAGAGGATTACTTTCCATAGTAACAAGTGACAGTAAATTTCAGCACACTATATAAATTTTTCCGTACCAAATTCCACTTACCAAAGGCGCTTCACTCCCCGGCAACGGTGCCAGAAAAGAGTCTTGATGACCCACAAGTATAGGGGATCTATCATAGTCCTTTTGATAAGTAAGAGTGTCGAACCCAACGAGGAGCAGAAGGAAATGATAAATGGTTTTCAGCAAGGT
This sequence comes from Aegilops bicornis, assembly GCA_021605145.1. Taxonomy (NCBI): domain Eukaryota; kingdom Viridiplantae; phylum Streptophyta; class Magnoliopsida; order Poales; family Poaceae; genus Aegilops; species Aegilops bicornis. The sequence continues at coordinate 395,776 of JAHIAL010000070.1, read as the reverse complement.
ATTCTCTGCAAGCACTGAAATTAGAGGTAACAGATAGTTTTGTGATAAGATAATTTGTAACGAGCAACAAGTAAAAAAGTATATAAAGTGCAGCAAGGTGGCCCAATACTTTTCGTAGAAAAGGACAAGCCTGGACAAACTCTTATATAGAGAAAAGCGCTCCCGAGGACACATGGGAATTATCGTCAAGCTAGTTTTCATCACGTTCATATGATTCGCGTTCGATACTTTGATAATTTGATATGTGGGTGGACCGGTGCTTGGGTGCTGCCCTTACTTGGACAAGCATCCCACTTATGATTAACCCCTATTGCAAGAAGTATTAAGGTAAACCTAACCATACCATGAAACATGTGGATCCAAATCAGCCCCTTACGAAGCAACGCATAAACTAGGGTTTAAGCTTCTGTCACTCTAGCAACCCATCATCTACTTATTACTTCCCAATGCCTTCCTCTAGGCCCAAATAATGGTGAAGTGTCATGTAGTCGATGTTCACATAACACCACTAGAGGAGAGACAACATACATCTCATCAAAATATCGAATCTAATACCAAATTCACATGACTACTAATAGCAAGACTTCTCCCATGTCCTCGTGAACAAACGTAACTACTCACAAAGCATATTCATGTTCATAATCAGAGGGGTATTAATATGCATATAGGATCTGAACATATGATCTTCCACCAAATAAACCAATTAGCATCAACTACAAGGAGTAGTCAACACTACTAGCAACCTACAGGTACCAATCCCAGACTTATGACAAGAATTGGATACAAGAGATGAACTAGGGTTTGAGAGGAGATGGTGCTGGTGAAGATATTGATGAAGATTGGCCCCCTCCCGATGAGAGGAGCGTTGGTGATGACGATGGCGATGATTTCCCCCTCCCGGAGGGAAGTGTCCCCAAGAACAGCCTTTGCGGAGCCCTAGATTGGTTCCGCCAAGGTTCCACCTCGTGGCGGAGTCTCGTCGCGAAAGCTTGCTTATGATTTTTCTTCGAACGAAATACTTCATATAGCAGAAGATGGGCACCAAAGGGCCAACAGGGGGCCCACGAGGCAGGGGCGCGCGCCCACCCTCGTGGCCAGGGTGTGGGGCCCCTTTGGTATTTCTTCCGCTCAGTACTTTTTATTATTTCCAAAAATAACTTTCGTGGAGTTTCAGGACTTTTGGAGTTGTGCTGAATAGGTCTCCAATATTTACTCCTTTTCCAAATTCCAGGCTGCGGCATTCTCCCTCCTTATGTAAACCTTGTAAAATAAGAGAGAATAAGCATAAGTATTGTGACATAATGTGTAATAACAGCCCATAATGCAATAAATATCGATATAAAAGCGTGATGCAAAATGGACGTATCAAGGACCAGCTCGACACTGGCTAAATAGTCTGCCTGAGAACTCCATCGGCAGCTGGGAGGACTTGGAAGAAGCCTTCCTCGATAACTCCCAAGGTACATATGTCCGGCCACCAGACGCCGATGACTTAAGCCACATAGTTCAACAACCTGGAGAATCAGCCAGAAAATTCTAGACTAGGTTCCTAATCAAAAAGAACTAGATCGTCGACTGTCCGGATGCTGAAGCCCTAGCGGCCTTTAAGCATAGCATCCGGGATGAATGGCTGGCCCGTCACCTCGGCCAGGAAAAACCGAGGTCCATGGCAGCCCTCACGGCACTTATGACCCGCTTTTGCACGGGAGAGGATAGTTGGCTTGCTCGTAGTACAAACACAGCCAACGAAACAGGCCCCTCCGAGGCCAACAACAACACCGGCAAGCTCCGGCGCAACAGACACAAATTCCGCAACAACGGCGACAACACCGATGACACAACAGTTCATGCCGGATTCAGGGGCTCCAAGTCCGGCCAGCGAAAGAAGCCCTATAAAAGGAGCAGCGGAAGACCATCCAACTTGGACCGTATACTCGATCGTCCTTTCTAGATACACGTCACCCAAGACAAACCGGCCAGCCATACTAATAGAGATTGCCGTGTATTCAAACAAGCTAGCAAGATAAACAACAGATACAAGGAAGGGGAATCACAGAGCGAGGACGATGGCGAAGAGCCCCGGCAGCGGAACACTAGAGGGCATAAGAAATTTCCCCCTGAAGTCAAAACGATGAACATGATATACGCTACGCACATCCCCAAAAGGGAGCGTAAGCGAGAACTTAGGGACATCTACGTGGTAGAGCCAGTCGCCCCAAAATTCAATCCGTGCTCATCATTCCCGATCACCTTCCATCGTCGAGATCACCCAACAAGTATCCGCCATGGCGGTTCAGCCACACTAGTCCTCGACCCAATTATTGACGGGTTTCACCTAACACGAGTCCTGATGGACAGTGGTAGCAACCTCAACCTGCTCTATCAAGACACAGTGCGGAAGATGGGCATTGACCCCTCACGAATCAAACCAACAAATACTACCTTTAAAGGAGTTATACCAGGCGTAGAGGCCCGTTGTACAGGCTCAATCACGCTGGAGGTGGTCTTAGGTTCTCCAGACAACTTCCGAAGCGAAGAGTTAATCTTCGATATCGCCCCCTTCCGCAGCGGCTATCACGCGCTGCTCGGACGAATCGCGTTTGCTAGATTCAACGCAGTGCGACACTATGCTTATCTCAAGATCAAGATGCCCGATCCACGCGGCGTCATAACAGTCAATGGCAATGCGGAACACTTCCTCTGAACAGAGGAGCACACCGCCGCCCTAGCAGCAGAAGCACAGAGCGGCCTTCTCAAGCAGCACCATAGTATGGCTGTCAAGCCCTCGAACATCATTAAGAGGTTCCGAACTACGCTGCAACAGGACGGCGCGGCTTGTTAAGAGCTCGAATAGCAATTCGGCCTCCGTCCCAGTCTCAATGAGGTAGTGGCATTCGTACCACGCGTACACAATTACGCACTCGAAACCCCATGGGTATTGACGGAGGCATACCCCGTTCGCAATCCACAGTACGGCTTGACCGACCCTGGGATTCGCATGCTTTTACCTTTTTTTACGGTTTTTTTCTCTTTTCAAGGACTACACGGACAACCCGCTAGCAGAACACACCAAGGAGGCAGGGAGCTCTGGCTTACAAGGGAATCCCCAGGTGGTCTCTACTGAACAATGGCCATAATTGCTTTTCATACTCGCATGTAGCTCGCCCTTGGTGGCGGCCTTGTTAAATAGATTTACTTGCTTATCGCATTACTTGTACAAAGTATGCCTCGCGTACTAGTTACACCACAATAGTGAATACACGGTAGCGTCGGCTTATTACTTCATTTTCCTGTTTCCTCACCTCGGTATTAATTACTCATTGCACACGTACACCATGGTACGTATTACTATGCTAGGGGCTTCATTACACCTGCATCACGGCAATAAAAGTCCGAACACTTTTACAGTAGAGTTCGGCACCCCGAATTTATAGCATTATATGCATCGGCTCCGAATCATGTCTTTGGTCGATACTTGGGTTGCCCGGCTCCTTTGCTTACTACCTTACATTCCGCTACATCGGCTAGGGTAGTAAAGGGAGAACTACTGCGATTGTGTCCCGGTTCTTCCGGATGAGGACCTCAGTAGAGAAAGCCCAAAACTGATTGTCATGATGCGGCGAGAGCCGGTCAGCTGTTCGAGAGGTTCCAAATCGTTGGAGATTTTTTCCGCTTCTTGCGAAGAATTGGTTCTTCCGATTAGGCATGTATAACGCCCCTAATTTGCCCTTCCAAACACTAGGGGCTTCGCCAACTTTATTAATTGTCAAACTCCTATGGCTAAGTGAGGGCAGTAAAGGCCACATAGTCCGATTGCCTTGTTCGTTGTGCTAAACACCTCCTTTAAGGACCAAAATGTGGAGTAAAGAGTGTTTAGATTTATCCCGAACACCCCCGTACTATCTACGTGGGTGCGTGTTTAACGATCGGTCAACGCCGATATAATAAACGGCCGCATTGTGAGGTAAAATTTAAACCATAAACATTATACTACATAATATCATTGTTCCATATTACAGAACAAGGTAATACACATGTTCTCATGGGAATATAACATCCTTCGAACATTGCTCCGCCACAAGGCGTGACCCCTCCAGAACATCGTCGAAATAGTGCTCGGGTCGACGATGCTCCTTGCCCTCCGGCGGTCCCTCGGTCATCAGCTTCTTGGCATCCAGATTCGCCCAATGCATGTTGACGCGGGCAAAGGCCATACGCGCACCTTCAATGCAGAACGACCGCTTCATGGCTTTGAGCCGCGGACAGGCACTCACAAGCCGCTACACAAGTCTGAAGTAGGTGCTAGGTATAGGATCGGCAGGCCACAGCCGGACTGTCAGATCCTTCATGGCTAGCTCTGCCAACCTATGCAGCTCGACCAACTGCTTTAGCTGGTCGCTGAAGGGTACCGGATGTTCGGATCCCAGATGTTGGGACCAGAATATCTTCTCCGTAGACATCCCTTCCTCGGCAGCATCCGATACACTGTGCGGCAGATCCGCAAACGCCCCTGGAAAATCCAAATTCAGGATAAGTACAAGGAACGTTTCTTCTATATACTTGCTATGCATGGTGAAAGACTTACCCGTTGTAATCATCTTGGCCGCCCGAGTCTCCTGGAGGGTGCTCTGGGCTTCGGCTCGTGCATCCTGTGCGCTCTGGTGGACCTTAGCCAATTCGAACTTTTGCGCCTTACAATCGCGCTCCATGAACTCAAATCTCTCTATCGCGCCCTGGAGCTGTTGCTGCGCCTCGCCAACCCGGGCCTCGTGCTTCTCGCGCGAGGCACGTTCCTTGGCCGCTTTGTCCTCGGCCTCGGCTTGTGCCTTTTTAAGGGTCGCCACCTCGGTCACGGCCCCTAATAAAGTTTATGACAATTTAGTCAATTCGGACTATTCATTTTCTATAAATATATCTACAAGGTACTGCATACCTTGGTTATCCTCCAGCTGCTTCTTCACGAGGCCGAGCTCCTCCTCGGCCCGCTTCCAGCTTCGCTTCACCGAGACTTCCGCAGCATGAGCAGTGGCTGCCTTAAGCGATACCTGCTTATTCACATAGACAACTCATGTTAGACTCCTGCAATATTTCTTCTCGATGCTCTGTTCGGCTTTTCTTCACGAACACCAAACAAAGCATCAGGGGCTACTGTCTATACTATGATATTTTTTGCAATCACTTACCTCAAAGCCCGTTAGAAGGCTAGTGCAGGCTTCGGTCAGTCCGCTTTTGACGAACTGAACCTTCTCTATCACCGTGTCCATAAGGACACGATGTTCATCCAAAATACAGTGCCTCAGAGCACCTCCAAAGAGATTATCCGCGCACCGGGTTGGACAGAGGTCACCGGTGGAACAGGCACATTCCCTCCATGAAGGGAATGCCGTTCGCTGGACCATGGAGCCGTGTAGATCTCCAGAATGGTATCCAGCTGAGGTCCAAAGGGAACTCAGGCCCCGTCACCAGTTCTTTTTCCCCACATGTCCGGCGGCCGAAAAATCATCCTGGGACGTCACCCTGATGATCTCCGGAATCTACCCCTAGCCTGGGAAAGTCTTTTTGGACACCACCTCATCATCACCCTTGAGTGAGACGGAATGAGCAGGTGGAGGAGATGTGCTAGCCCTCTCCTTCGAGCCCAGTGAATCCTCAGTCGAGGACTGCGGGGAACATCATGTGCCGGACTGCAGTAACAGGGCTTACAATATGTCAATACTATAAAATAGGAAGGCCATACATTTGCGGATTCTGGTACTTACGAAGCGGCCCGAGGCTTGGTCCGGCGAGGTCGTTCCGGACTGCTATCAATATCCCACACGGAGTTATCCGTTTGGGAGCCTTTAACCTTCTTGGGCGCTTTCGCCTCCGGATCCGGGGGAGCCGCCCTCTTCTTCCTCCCCACCTCAGGCGGCGAATCGTTTTCTTCTTCTTCCTCTTCATCGTTGTCATCGAATGAAGAGGAAGTCTCGTCCTCGGACGACATGTCCGGAGCACCTTTTTGGCAAGGGCCTTTCTTGGCCCCTTTGGCCGCTTTCTTGGCCGTCTTCTCCAGCACGTCATATGGCGCCTGAAACAACATCTTTGTCAGAAGTGGGAATTCTTCCTCCTCAGGAAGCGGAGCCGGACAGCTAATCTGCTCCGCCACCTCAATCCAGGCCTGGTAAAGTAGATGGAGGAGCTCAGTATCCATCCTCAAAATATGCTGGTGAAGGGTATACCTCGAAAGCATTAAAAGACTTACCGAATTGGCCTGGCGCTTTGAGCTAAGCCCGCGATTTTCCGTCGTGGGCGGGGGTGTCTCGCCCACCTTGAAGAGCGCTTTCCAGATGCCTTCGTGCATTGTGTCAAAAAGCCCTCGCAGCGTCTGGTGCTCGGTGGGGTCGTACTCCCACAAATAGCAAGTCCGGCATTGACACGGAAGGATCCGGCGAATGAGCATGACCTGGATCACATTCACAAGCTTGATCTTCTTGGTTATCATGTTCTGGATGCATGTCTGGAGCCCAGTTATCTCGTCCAGGGATCCCCAGGTCAGGCCCTTCTCTTGCCAGGAAGTGAGCCGCATCGGAACTCCGGATCGGAATTTGGGGGCTGCTACCCAATTGGCGTCACGCGGCTCGGTGATGTAAAACCGCCACGACTGCCATCCCTTCACCGTCTCCGCGAAGGAGCCTTCGGGCCAGGTGACGTTTGGCATTTTACCCACCATGGCGCCTCCGCACTCTGCTTGTTGACCTCTCACCACCTTCAGTTTCACGTTGAAGGTCTTCAGCCATAGGCCGAAGTGAGGCAGGATGCGGAGAAAGGCCTCGCACACAATGATAAATGCTGAGATATTGAGTATAAAGTTGGGGGCCAGATCATGGAAGTCCAACCCATAGTAAAACATCAATCCACAGACAAATGGATGAAGGGGGAATCCCAGCCCGCAGACGAAATGTGTGAGAAACACAACCCTCTCATGGGGCTCGGGGGTAGGGACGATTTGCCCTTTCGCAGGGAGTCGGTGAGCAATCTCCTTGGCTAAATAGCCGGCCTCCCGGAGCCCCGTGATGTCCTTCTTCCTGACGGAACAGGCCATCCACTTGCCTCCAGCTCCGGATCCGGACATGATTGGAGTGCCTTCTCGAATGAGGAAAAACTAAAGCTTAGGCGCTGGAGCTCGAGGACGGAAGGACTGGAGATGAAGAAGGGTGTGGGAAATGGGAGAGTGTCCTTATCCCATTATAAAGGCTGCGAATGTCAAGCGCCTCCCCACTCGTCCTAAAAACTCGCCTATTCCCAAGGGCTGTATAAATGGCACAATTGAGTTACCCATGCCCGCATTGATGAGAATCCCGCAATAAGGGGACACGATCTCTGCTTCGACAAGACATGCCAATAGCAACCGCGTCATGAAACGTGGGATGGCAGAAGAAAAACGGTTCGAAATTATAACCGGACAGACGCGATGTCCTGTTGTAAAGAGGCTGTCAGCAGATTAGATTCGTGAAAATATTATATTCTCCCTACAGTTGTGTATGGTGTATAACAGGTACGGATACAATCATCACGTCCGAAGACTATCTCGGAGTTCGGAAAAAAGGGGAACCCGCCTTACAATGCCGAAGACAATCTGCACGTCGGACTCCTCGTCATTGAAGCCAGGTTCAGGGGCTACTGAGTGAGTCCTGGACTAAGGGCTCCTTGGGCGTCCGACCTGTTATCCATGTGCCGGACTGATGGGCTGTAAAGACATGAAGACCGAAGACCATACTTATGTCTGGATTGGACTCTCCTTGGCATGGAAGGCAAGCTAGGTGACCAGCTGTGAAGATTCCTTCTTATGTAACCGACTCTGTGTAACCCTAGATCTCTGTGGTGTCTATATACACTGGAGAGCATAGTCCGGATAGGACACATTCATTACCATATATTCACATAGGCTAGGCTTCTAGGGTTTAGCCATTACGATCTCGTGGTAGATCAACTCTTCTAACACTCATATTCATCAAGATCAATCAATGTGAAGTAGGGTATTACCTCCACAGAGAGGGCCCGAACCTGGGTAAACATCGTGTCCCCCGTCTCCTGTTGCCATCGATCCTAGACGCACAGTTCGGGACCCCCTACCCGAGATCCACCGGTTTTGACACTGACACCCCTCCCTTGGCCAGGCGCCCTGCCGAGGGCCTTCCTCGTCAAGCTCTCCATCGGTGCGTCCCCCATCGCCTCCTTGGGTGGCTGGCGTAGGAGGGTCGGAGAAGGCGAAGAAGGCGAGCGGCGGCCGTCAAGTCGGAGTACGCGGGCACCGACGCCTTCATCGCGTATTATCGGGCCGCTGCCTCATCTTCCAGCTCCTCTCCCGGGACCGGGATGCTCTCTTGGTGCCTTCTGCTTCTCGCACCTCGCCTAGGCGCTCCTTTTGCCCTCCTGCTACCTTGTTCCATCTTCTAAGGAGAGGGACAAGAAAGGGATTACGGGCAACTTATCTTTTTTTTAGTTTGTAAGCCTGCGAGCACTTGTTAGATTTAAAACTTGTAATCCCCTTGCTCATGTTTTTTATTCCGTAAGAACTGTACCTGTATGGGACGTTTTTAATGAAAAAGGGTGCTTGCCGGGTTCTTCGAGCGTGAGCGAGGCCCACGCCAAGTAACGAATCCTTGTTATTTTTAAGATAAACATTGTCGCCCGGCAACAGGCCTTGTCGTTCCCCCACTTCAGTCGACCATTATGACGCTCTTGGCGGAGGCAGGGTGAAGAAGAGTTAGGCCCCTCGGTCATTTTCTTGCCACCGCGACTACGACCAAGTTCCGACCCAGGGGATAGCTCTTGGGTACAGGAAAAGGGGAGCATGGTTGTTTAAGAATATAAACAAGGTTTCACATGTCCCAGTTCCATACAGAAATGCATAACAGGGGATGAAAGACTTATCTAAATCTGCAGCCCCCGACAACCTTGGCTTGCCGTGGTTGGATCCTTGTGTCCTCAGCCCCCGGTAGTCTTGGCTTGCCGGGGCCGGAGCGCCGACCCATTCTCCTTCTCCCAAGCGGCTCAGTAGAAGTGTCCGCGTGCCCTGCGAACCAAACAGGACAAAAAGACGCACACTCGACCTCTAGGCTAGGGGTTAGTCGCCGCTAAGCACTATCAACCCTAACCGAGGGAGGAACTTAACCTAGAATGCATGCTATAACTTAGGGCGCCAGCGCTTCATTTATTTATGCTCAGGGTCTGCGTCTGGCTTTGTACAGAAGGTTACATGCCTTGCCGGCAAGGCTTGTACAAAAGGTGTTTTGCCGGGGGGGGGGGCACGGTAACCGCGCCTTATGGGTAAAATTGCGAAGATGTTCGATGTTCCAGGAGTTGCTCACTGGAATAGCATCTTCGGTCTCCAGGCGGACTACGCCAGGCCTGGTGACTCGTATTACCCGATAAGGGCCTTCCCACTTAGGCGCCAACTTGTTGGAATTCTTGGCCGAGTGAACGCGCCGAAGAACAAGGTCGCCTTCCTCAAAGCTTCGGGCATGAACCTTGCGGCTATGGTAGCGGCGCAAGGCTTGCTGGTAGCGTGCTACTCTCACATCCACCCGAAGAGGATCTTCCTCAAGGAGCGTTGCGTCATCTTGCCGCCATTGCTCTAGCTCAAGCTCGTCGTAAGCGAGCACTCGAGGTGACCCGTATATGAGTTCCGCCGGGAGAACTATTTCTGCCCCGTATACCAGGGCAAAGGGTGTCTGGCCAGTTGCTCGATTTGGCGTCGTCCTGATCGACCAAAGAACTACCGGCAACTCATCAATCCAGCGACTTCTGCTCTTATGTAGCCTGTGAAAAGTCTTCGTCTTCAGGCCTCGCAACACTTCAGCATTTGCCCTCTCCGCCTAGCCATTGCTCCGTGGGTATGCTACGGAAGCAAAAGAGACCTTGCTGCCGAGGTCTTGGATGTATTGCATGAAGGTGTGACTTGTGAACTGCATGCCATTGTCAGTGATGACTCTGTTTGGTACACCAAAATGGCAAACTAGCCCCTTGAAGAACTTGACGGCTGACTGTGTTGTCACCTTCCTCACTGCTTCCACCTCCGGCCACTTTGTGAACTTGTCGATCGCAATGTACAAGTACTCAAAGCCCCTGATAGTGCGGGGGAAAGGCCCCAGGATGTCGAGCCCCCAAACCGAGAATGGCCAGGAAAGAGGAATTGTTTGAAGGGCTTGATCTGGTTGATGAAGCTTCTTCGAATGGAAATGCCATGCTTCACACTTGGTTACTAGTGTCGTTGCATCCTGGAGGGCAGTGGGCCAGAAGAAACCCTGCCGGAACGCCTTGCCGGCATGGGCCCTTTACCCGATGAGGGAGCCACATATGCCTCCGTGTATCTCTGCCAACAGCTCCAATCCTTCCTCCCGAGGAATGCACTTCAATTTCACACCGTTCAGTCTCTTCCTGTATAGGACGTCATCGACGAACTGATACATAGCAGACGGACGGGCTACTTTCTCCGCTTCTTCCTGCTCCTCAGGAAGCTCCCCTGTTTGGAGGAATCGGACGATATGCTGTGCCCATGCCATGGGAGCGGCCGTCTCTACGGCCAGGGCTTGACGGCCAGCTGGAGTCAGTCGCTCCTCGGCAGGCTCAGAATCCACGACAACACCCTTGCCGGCGGCCCCTGGGGGCTTAGAGGGAAAGTACTTGCCGGGGCCTGATTTCCTCCTATTGTTCTGCTCCGTTGATGGTTTGACGGATGGTTGAGCTAACCGAAGCAAAAAAGTACATGGTTCCACAGGCAGCTTGAATGCAGCACGCTTTCACAGGTAATCAGCGATGGCGTTCTCTGCTCGGGGAACGTGCTCCACTTGTATACCGTCAAAGCGCTCCTCCAGCTTCCTCACCTCATCGTAGGCCTCCATCAATGGGCTCTGATAATCTTTGTTGACTTGTCTAACAACAAGCTGCAAATCACCCCTGACGACGAGCTTTTTAACCCCGAGGTCTGCCGCGATCCTGAGACAAGCAAGCAACCCCTCGTACTCAGCAGTGTTGTTGGTGGACATCTCCCTAGGAAAGTGCATCTGCATTACATACTTGAGGTGCTCTCCTGCGGGTGCGACGAGCAGCACACCAGCACCGGCACCTTGCAGCGAGAAAGCACCGTCAAAGTACATAATCCAGTTGTGAGATGTTTCTTTGTCGGGGAGAGTGGTCTCCTGAATTTCCTCGTCAGGCGTTGAGGTCCATTCTGCAATGAACTCCGCCAAGACTCTGCTCTGGATTGTCGAAGTACTTTTAAACTTCAACCCAAAGCTTGATAACTCCAAGGCCCACTCCACAATCCTTCCGGTTGCGTCTGGGTTGTGCAGTATCCGTTGCAATGGGGGGTGGGTGACGACAGTGATCTCGTGGGCTTGGAAGTAATGACGCAGCTTCCTCGAGGCCATAATGAGGTCGAAGAGCAATTTCTGCACACCGGAGTACCTTGACCTAGCCCCCTGCAAGAGGGAGCTGACAAAGTAAACCGGGTGCTGCATCATCTTCTTCTGTACCACTTCACTTGGCTGCGCGGGCCCTGTCCCGGTGGCGTCAGATTCAGCCCGCGGCCTTGCCTTGCCGGCACCAGACCCTACCAGGGGAATCTCTAACTTGCCATCCGCCGGTCCTGCCGTTGCCACTGCCTCTTCGTCGACCTCCCTCTGCGCCACCAGCGCGGCGCTGACCACTTGATTCATCGCTGCCAGATACAGCAGCAACGGCTCTCGTGGTTTAGGCGCCACCAGCACTGGTGTAGGAGGTATTTCTTCAGATCCTGCAGTGCTGCTTCGGCCTCCGGGGTCCACTCCATTGGGCCCGCCTTTTTCAAAATCTTCAAAAAGGGAAGGGCGCGCTCGACAGACTTGGAGATGAATTGGCTCATGGCGGCAATGCAGCCAGTGAGCCGACGCACATCCTTAATCCGCTTGGGCGCCTCAATTTGCTCAATAGCCTTGATCTTGTCTAGGTTTGCCTTGTTCCCATGCTGCGACACAAAGCACCCGAGAAGTTTGCCGGATGGAACGCCGAAGACACACTTCTCAGGGTTCAGCTTGAGGTTGATCTTGTGCAGGTTGGCAAACGTCTCTTCTAAGTCTTGTACAAGAGTTGCCTTGTCCTTGGTTTTGACCACTATGTCATCCATGTAAGCTTCCATATTTCTATGTAGCTGGGGCTCAAAACCAATTTGGACCACCCTTGCGAACATCGAGCCAGCACTCTTCAACCCGAAAGGCATCCGTAAAAAGCAATACGTACCACATGGGGTGATGAATGCCGTCTTCTCTTCGTCTTATCTTGTCATGGAGATTTGGTGGTAGCCCGAGTAGGCATCGAGGAATGATAACATATCACACCCGACCGTGGAGTCAACAATCTGGTCAATGCGCGGCAACGGGAAGGGGTCCTTAGGACAAGCCTTATTGATATCTATGTAGTCAATACACAGCCTCCACTTCTTGTTTGCCTTGCGCACCACCACCAGATTAGCCAACCACGTCGGATGGATCACTCCCCTCACCAAGCCTGTTGCTTCCAACTTCCTGATCTCCTCTATGATGAACTCCTACCGTTCCAAAGCTTGCTTCCTGACCTTCTGCTTGACGGGTCGTGCATGGGGGTAGATAGCAAGATGGTGCTCAATCACTTCCCTGGGAACACCGGGGATGTCAGATGCTTGCCATGAAAACACATCGATATTCTCCCGCAGGAAAGTGACGACCGTGCTTTCCTATTTACTATCGAGGGTGGAGCTTATGGTGAAAGCTCCTCCAGTGCCATCCTCCTTGACAGACACCTTCTTGGTCTCTGGTGGTGCAGCTCTGGATTTCTTGCTCTTGCCAGTGGAGCTCTCTGGCACGTCCACGATGGTTGCACTACACTTCGAAGAGGTGCGCTTGCCGGAGTGGGTGCGAGAGGTCTTGCCGATCTTCTTCTTCCCTCCCCGGGCTTCAGCGGCAGGAGCAAGTGTCTTGGCAGCAGCTGCTGCAACTGCTTCCCGATAGAGTAAGTCGGCGCAGATCAGCGCGTCCTTCTTGTCGGAGGTGATGGTGATGATGGTCATCGACCCAGGCATCTTCGGCGTGTTGTAGGCGTAGTGCGACGCCGCCATGAACTTGGCTAGTGTCGGGCGGCCGAGGATCCCGTTGTAGGGCAAGGGGATCTCGGCTACATCAAAGACAATCCTCTCCGTCCTGTAGTTCAACTCGCCTCCAAATATCACGGGCAATGTGACCTTCCCCTTCAGCTGGCTCCTTCCCGGGTTGACCCCTTGAAACGTGCCCGTTTCCTCGAGGTCTCCACCAGGAATTTGCAGCCTTTTGATCACAACGGGTGAGATCAAGTTCAGACCGGCCCCGCCGTCAACCAGCATCTTGTTCACCTTGAGGTTGCGTATCGTTGGCGAGACCAACAACGGCAAACACCCGACCGCAGTTGTGCGGTCAGGGTGGTCCTCGGCGTCAAAGATGAGGGGCGTGCTGGACCAATTCAGTGGCTTCTGAGCGTCGAATGAGGGCCTCGCTGCTGTGGTCTCACGCGCCCACTATTTGAGCTGGCGGTGAGATGTATGCAGCGAGGCGCCACCGTTGACGCACATGGCCTCCGTAGCCTTCTGGAACTCATGCTCGCCGGACTCGTCGTCCTCGTCATGATCATCGTCTTCCTGCTTCTTGTTGCGGCCCCGAGCGGGCCTCTCTTGCTGGTTATCCTTGCCACGGTGGCCTCCTTGGCCGCCACGCTTCTTGCCGGATCCTTCGGCACCATCCTGACCCTTCTCCTTGTCCGCCTCTCATACTCGGCCTTTTGCTTCTCAGCGAGCAGCTCGACTTGTCGGCAGTTCTGGAGGTCGTGGCCCTTGGTGCGGTGGATCTTGCAGTACTGCTTGTCGGAGCCCCCTGGCTTGTCGGCAGCCGCCAAGTCCCGGCAAGCGGTGCACCCATCAATCTCCTTCCCGGGGTCATCTGCCTTGGCCTTCTTGGTGGCGCCGGTGTCATCAGATCCCTGGACGGCAAGCACGGTCTTGCCCTTGCGCTTCCTGTTGCGACGCCGACTCTTCTTCGTTGGGGTGGCAGTGTCTTCGTCGGTAGAGTCGTTTTCCGCGTCGGCGTCTTCGCCGGGGTACTTCCTCCCCTCTTCTTCCCGAGTGCATCTATCGGCCAGAATGTAAAGTTCGATCACATCCTTGACCTTGTTCATCGCCAGCTCTTCACGCATCTTGCGGTTGCACACATTCTGATGGAATGCGCTGATCACGGCGGCAGGGTGAACATCTGGGGTGTTGTATTGCACTCGGCTGAACCTCTGTATGTACTTGCATAGGTTATCACCTTCCTTCTGGGGTATGATATGCATATCACTTGCCTAGCCATGAGCTTGGTGGCCTCCAGTGAAGGCACCAACGAACTCATGACACAGGTCCGACCAAGAAGAAATGGAATCCGCCAGGAAGTGCATCAACAAAGACATGACATTGGGTTTCAGGGCCAACGGGAAGTAATTGGCAAGCACCTTATCGTCGCGAGCCCCAGCAGCTTGCATCGCGATGGTGTAGATGCCGAGGAACTCCGACGGGTGGGTCTTGCCATTGTACTTCTCACCTACGCGCTTGAACGTACGGTGGGACGACCACTGGAACTGCCGCAGCTCATGGGTAAAGGTCGGGCAACCCACCTCGTAAGGTAGGCCGCCGGAGCCTCTCGGTGCTGGGTGGTCCATAGCGGGCCCCGTCCGCCTATCTGACTGGCGGTGTGTATCGCGCCGGCGCTCGATGGTGGTTCGAGCGTCTTCATGGGCTCTCTCCCGAAGAACTTGGCGCTGGTCGCGGTGGGTCCGTGGGTCGAACGACGCTATGGAAATGTTATCACAAGCGTCATCACGACGGATTGACACCCACAGTGGCGCGTAGAGGAGGAGAGTGCACAGTGGCCGCAGCACCCCCGGCCCCTCCACCACTGGCATGCAGTGGTTCGACTGAGCGCCAGCCTGAGGGCCCCACTGGCCGTGGCTCGTCTTGATTGGCGACGCCGACAAGGCTCCGGATGGTGGCCCTCCATTCGTCGAACTTTTTTGCAGCAGGTGGGAAGTCAAGGAGTAGTTGTGCGTGCGCCAAAGCTTCTGCTGGCGTGGGTAGTGGCGAAAGCTACGTGGACCGTGGCGCACTTCGACTTCTAACCACGTTAGAAGGATCTCTATCACGGCCCAGCGGCTGCATGCAATTTTCGCCAGCACTTCGGCGGGCATGCTGGCCTCCTTAGTCCCGCAGATGACGCACATGACTCTTCCCACGACAGCGTCCGGGGTCTCCAGCATGGTGGCGCTGCTCGTTGCGCACACCCTGGGAAGAGTGCGCTGTGGGCGCCGACGTAGGTATCTTGGAGGTCGTTGCGCCGCCCATAGGTGGCACAGCGACTAAGGGAGTCCTGGATTAGGGGGTATCCGGACAGCCGGACTATATACATCGTCCGGACTATTGAAGCGTGAAGATACAAGACTCAAGACTTTGGCCCATGTCCGGATGGGACTTTCCTTGGTGTGGAACGCAAGCTTGGCGATCCGGATATTATATTTCCTTCCTTGTAACCGACCTCATGTAAACCCTAGCCCTCTCCGGTGTCTATATAAACCGGAGAGTATGGTCCTTAGAGGGCCGATCACAATTACAATCATACCATCGTAGGCTAGCTCTTAGGGTTTAGCCTCTACGATCTCGTGGTAGATCTACTTTTGTACTACCCATATCATCAATATTAATCAAGCAGGAAGTAGGGGTTTACCTCCATCGAGAGGGCCCGAACCTGGGTAAACATCTGTGTCCCTTGCTTCCTGTTACCATCAGCCTTGACGCACAGATCGGGACCCCCTGCCCGAGATCCGCCGGTTTTGACACCGACATTGGTGCTTTCATTGAGAGTTCCTCTGTGTCGTCGCTACTGGGCTCGATGGCTCCTTCAACCATCGTCGATAATATGATACCGGACAGTCACGACGAGCACGGCTTAGACCTATTGTCGGACAAAGCTCGGGGTATCACCCCCGCATTAGCCTCGGACCTAAATCTGGAGCGACTGCATTGCCTGAGGACGGAGGGCTGGACCCCACCCCGCAGGTCGCGCACTCATCGGCGTTGGATCCAAACACGGGCCTTACCTCTGTGGTGGCCTATGACTCCGGACCCCCGGATTCATATCCGGATGATGAGTCCGGTCCGCGCACTCCCGAACCGGTCAAGCCAGGTTGGGCCCGGTAATGGAGTTCACCGCCGCGGATATTTTTCGGCACTCGCCCTTTGGCGACATGTTGAACTCGTTGAAAACTCTCTCTTTGACAGAAATTTCTGGGCCAAACTACGTCTGGTTCGAGTGGGAAGCAGGCGACGAAGAAATTCGTTGCCCACCCACCACCCACTTCATAGCCGCGGTCGATGATTTAACCAACGTGCCTGACTTCGACTCCGAAGACATCGACGGTATGGACGACAATGCAGGAGAAGATGCGGAATCTATGGGGCGCCGGACTTCCCCCTCATCACATGACGTTTACATGGTGGATACGCCCAAAGAGGACAAAAGCGACTATCCGGACGATAAAACCCCCGGACAAAAGCCAAAGCGACGGCGCAGACGCCATTCTAAGTCCAGCAACAGTAAAAATAGTGACAAGAGCGCCAGAGGGATCGATACTACAATCAACTCCGAAGGCAACAATGACCATACGGACCCAGCGATGGAGCAGGACGAACCAGGTCACCCTGAACACAGTTCGGAGCAGACGCCCGAGGACAATGATCCCGACGGACGAGGTCATCAAAATGAACCAGCATAGGAAAACGGTCCAGATAACGATGCAACCCCGGAAAAACACGTGGAACGAGATAACCTCCACAGAAAGCTTATGGCCATCGCAAGAAGTCTAAAGAAGCAGAAGCAACGGCTCAAGGCCACACAGGAAACACTCAACCGTAGATGGAATAAAGTGCTAGACACTGAAGAAAGATACGGCGATGATCGCCATACAAAGAGCTATCCAAAACACAAGCTACTACCATAATTCGACGACGAAGTTTTACCACTTCATAACCGTAACAAAGCGGCTACCGATCCACATGAACACCTGAATAAGAAAGCTGGCGCTGCCAGGTCCATTTATGGATCCAAAGGACACACCCCGGCGAAGGACTATGGTCGCCAAAACGATTACGCTAATCGAATACCAGTCCGGAATAAAGACCGGACACAACAACAGCCGACGACATGCCACAGCACGTCCAGATATAGAGGGGCTGCTCACCCCCTGTGCTTTATCGATGAACTACTGGACCACGAATTCCTACAGGGCTTTAAACCTGTGAATATAGAGGCATACAACGGAGCAACGGACCTGTGGGTCTGGATCGAGGACTTTATCCTGCACATACATATGGCTCGTGGGGATGATCTTCACGCCATCAAATACCTCCCCCTCAAGCTGAAGGGACCAGCTCGGCACTGGTTGACAGGCCTCCCCAAAAATTCAATTGGAAGCTGGGAGGAACTCGAGGACGCTTTCAGGGCCAACTTTCAAGGGACCTATGTCCGGCCTCCGGATGCTGACGACCTAAGTCACATAGTCCAACAGCCCGGAGAATCCGCCCGCAAGTTTTGGAACAGGTTCCTCACTAAGAAGAATCAAATTGTTGACTGTCCGGATGCTGAAGCCTTAGCAGCATTCAAACACAGCATCTATGACGAATGGCTCCCCAGACACCTCGGCCAAGAAAAGCCAAGGACAATGGCAGCCCTAACAAGCCTTATGACCCGCTTTTGCGCGGGAGAAGATAGTTGGCTAGCCCGTAAAGGCACCAAATGACCCCTGCACATCCGAAATAAGGGATGGCAACGTGAAGCCACGGCGTCATAAAAAACGCCAAAACCAGGAAGAGAGCCCGGATAACACGATGGTTAATGCCGGATTCAGGGGCTCTTGACCTAATCAGCAAAATAAGCCATCTAAAGGCAGCAAAGAGGGACCGTCCGGTCTGAATAGAGTCCTAGACAGACAATGCCAAATTCATGGCACCCCTGACAAACCTGCAAACCACACGCACAGAGAGTGCTGGGTCTTTAAGCAGGCTGGCAAATTAAATGCCGAACACAAGGAAAGGGAAACACCAAGTGAAGACGAGGATGAACCCCGCCAGCCGAACACTGAAGGACAGAAAAAATTCCCGCTAGAGGTTAAAACAGTGAACATGATCCACGCGACTCACACATCCATGAGGAGGCACGAACGCGCGCATAGAGACGCGCTCGATATAGAGCCTATCGTACTCACGCCTAACCACTGGATGCCTTATCCGATCACTTTCGATAACTTGGATGACCGAACTAGTATTCAGCACGGAGGATCAAAGGCCTTGGTGCTTGACCCGATAATCGACGGATACTGTCTCACCCGCGTCCTTATGGACGGCGGCAGCAGTCTCAGTTTAATATATGAGGACACTGTCCGCAGGATGGGGATAGACCCATCCAGAATTAACCAAAGCAACACCACCTTTGAAGGGGTAGTACCAGGCGTTGAAGCTCATAGCAGAGGCTCCGTCGCACTAGAGGTAACATTTGGCTCTCCAGGCAACTCCAGAAGCGAAGAACTACTCTTCATCATCACACCCTTCCAAAGCGATTATCACGCAGTGCTCGGAAGAACGGCCTTCGCCTGCTTCAACGCATTGCCGCACTATGGCTACCTTACACTTAAGATGCCCGGTCCACGTGGCATCATCACCGTTAGCGGACTAACAGACCGCTCGTCTCGCGCAGAGGAACATGCAACGGCCCTCGCGGCCGGACTATAAGCGGCCTCTAGCATCAGAAAACATGACTGGTCCTTAAAGACCACAGACTCGGCTAGATGAGTCCGGTCGCCCGGATAAAATTGAACCAGGGTATCGTATATGTAATCCCATAGTGGACACCAGGGGCTATAAATACTTAACACAATCCCACAGTTGGCTCAACCTTATGGGCAGGCCAACATCTTACACTCTTATTATCCATTGCATACTTACGTTGTACTCTTCTACGAGTTTTCCTTATTTCCAGAGACAACGTTCGCGCGATACCCTTCCAGGATACGGCACAACCGAGACAAAGGCGCAGACGTGCAGCAGGGCCCTGTTCAACAGGTTTCTTTTTAGATTAAGCCCCTGTGTAAACCTTTTTATTGCCTCTTGTTGTTTAACCATCCCATGGGTTCCATACCCACAGAGGATACTACCATTTTTGGCATCTCGCCACGACAGATTAACGCATGTACCTGGAAAAACAGGGTTTATAACGAATGGGCATTCTTGAGCCCATCGACTATTATAAAGTCCGAATACCTTCGAGTGTTCAAGCGCCACGAGTTTGGCCTTATATGCAGCATCTCGAATCATGTCTTTGGTCAAATGTTGGGTTTGCCCGGCTCTTGGGTTTGCCGCCTTACGTTCCGTTACTATCGGCTAAGGTGGCCAAGGAGAACTATCGCGATTGTGCCCTGGTTATCCCGGACAAGCACCTCGAGAGAAAGCCAAAACCGATCGTCATGATACAGCGAGAGACTGTTCAACCACTCGAAGACTTACCGGAATCTTTAGGATCCCTCCGCATTAATGAAGGACCGTTTCCCGGTCACGTACACACGCGCCTGTATTCGGATGCACGCGAAGGTACCAGGGGCTATATAGTAGCCCCAACATTATACTCCCATGGCTAAGCGAAAGTGTTACAGCTATATAGTCTGGTTGCCTAGTTCGACATGCGATCACCTCCTTCATGGACCAAGACGTTGGATCAAGTGTGATTAAGCATATTTTTTGCGAACACCCCCGCATTGCCTGCGTGGGGGATGAAGCCAACGACTGCTATCTTTCGGATTAAACATTCATATATTTATATGTAAACGGCCACACACGGGACACAATAATACTTCTAGGAAAAAAGTATAAATATAGCATTATAACCAAACTAACATTGTTTTTACAATGATTCGACTCATCACTCGAATAAGACATTCTTTGAGCACTGCGCATCTATTAGGCGAGCACCTTCTGTGACCTGCGCCAAGTAGTGCTCGGCCGGATACTGGCCCCCCGCCGGATCTTGGGTCGCTATAATATTGGCCTCCATATCCGTCCAATAGGCTTTAACGCGGGCAAGAGCCATCCGTGCACCCTCTATGCACGCCGACCTCCTCATGGCGTCGATCTGAGGCACGTCCCCAAGGAACTGCTGCACCAAGCCAAAGTAACTGTCCAGCTTAGGCGCTTCCAGCCAAAGATGGTCTATCATAGACCGCATTGCAAGACCGGACAACCTGTGAAGCTCCGCTACAGCAGCCATCTTGTCATTTAACGGCAGCGGGCGAGTAGGAGCATTGAATTGCGACCAGAATAGCTTCTCCACCTCCTTATCACCCTGACCCTCGAAGAACGTGGCAGCGTCAGCTGTACTCTTCGCCAAATCCGCATACGCGTCCGCAGGGCTCCAGCGCCCATCCAGGGGAGCATACTTCGGATAAAAAAACTTCGTCCGCAGCAAGTAGGGACCTCCAGCCACGATTTTACCGGCTTGTTGAAGCTCCTCCCGTGCACCCCTAAGCTCGGTCTGTATTTCGTTGGTGGCATTGCGTGCCTTGTCTAGCTCGGCCAAGCTATCCTTATGCTCCTTTTTGAGGAGCTCATACCGGTCAGCGGCATTTTTCAACTCAACAGCCATTTCGGCTATCTTTTCCTCGCTTCGGCGATGAGCAGCCTCTTCGGCTCTCAATTCTTCGGCCGCCTTTAGGGCAGCCGCATTGCTAACCCGAGCTTGTTCCTTGGCTTGGACAAGTTCTGCCCTCAGGGCCTCCACGGCAGCAACACCATCTGCAGTCCGAACATATCACATTAATATCATGTCGCCTCCATATTTTCCTATACAAAGGAAGGCAGAGCGCATACCTTGTGATTTGTCCAGCCGCTCGTTCACCAACGTGATATCGGCATCAATTGAACGAATTCGCCTGGTCAGTTCAGAAACTTTGACGGACTGGTCAGCGGCCGGACTCACAGGTACCTGCAAGTGTTTGCAGCGCAATCATTGATTTATGATCCCCCGTTTGCCGCCTAGGTCGGCAACCAGAGTCTCAGGGGCTACTATCTATATGGAGCACACCTAACGCGTGCCTCACAGCCAAAAACAGTGTATTTTTCACTACATACCTCAAAGGCTCTAAGCAGACTTGTAAATGCTTCGTTCAAACCGCTTGTAGCGGAGGAAATCTTCCCGAGCACCGCGCTCATTAATGAGCGGTGCTCCTCCGAGAGCGCAGCTCGCTCCAGTAGGCCCGTCAGTGCGTCCGGCCGGATATCGAACTGTGTCGGACCCTTCCCATCGCCCCTCGTTGGAGCCAAAGGCTCCGGGCTCAGGGCGGCTGACACGTTGGCTTCCGGCTTCGGCAGATCCGGACTCCTCCGTGACGACACCTCAGCGTCGCCCGCTTCACGAGCCGGAGAGGTGGGTGGGGTTTCGCTCTCCATCATCTCCGGAGGAAGATCCCCCAAAGACGAACTCTGTTGAGAAGGGCTGCTAGCCGAACCACGGGAAGACGAATCCTGGTTATTGATCTAGGAGGAACGCAGTACCTTTGAATTAAAAATTAACTTACAGCTCGGTGGAGGGCTGGCCCATTGGTGGGCACGATGCGGTGAGGGTGCCCGTTGGGGTAGAGCCCCCTAGTGTTATATTTTTACCAGGTTTGGGCATCTCCGTCTCCGAGTCTTTGGAGGCGGCCCTCTTCTTCCCGCGCGGGGAGGAGGCCTTAGCCTCCCCTTCCCGACTATCCTCCTTAGGGGAGGTAACAATTCCCTCGGTTCGGATGCGTAGCGTGTGGGGTTCGGATTCTTCGCCCTTCCCCTTGTCTTTCCCCGGGGGCATCCTGCTATGTACTCGGTCAAGCATCTTGGCCATGGTAGGGGCGGGCGAGCCTTGGAAGTGGCGCGGACACCTAATTCTCCGCCTTCTTGAGCCATTCCTGGACGCGGATGATTTTCAGAATAAACAATCATAACAAATACAAAACACGGTGTCTTGTATCAAGTTTACTTACTTGGGTATCTAGGCGATTGCAGCTTAGGCCCGCATCCTCGGTGGTGTCCGGACACTTTACTTTTCGTCCGAAGAACAATTTGCACATCTCTTCGAGCTTCAGGCCGAAGAAGTGCTTGACGGTCCATGGACCCTCCGGATTGAACTCCCACATCCGGAGAGGCCGGCGTTGGCACGGCAACATCCGCCGGATCAACATCACTTGCATTATGCTGATAAGATTAATGTCCCTTGCAAGAAGCTCCCAAATGCAATTCTGCAGTACTGGTATATCACCAGCGGGTCCCCAATTCCGTCCTACGTCGGTCCAAGACGTTAGTTGGGACCCGGCCACCCACTTTGTGCCTCTGGGAGCCGTAACATAGAACCACCTCCGCTGCCATACATCGGATACTTCTAGGAAAGAACCCTCTGGCCACGGGGCATCGCCGTTCCTGCTTATTACGGCGCCTCCACACTCCACATGTCACCCCTCGATCATCTTTGGCGTCACATTGAAGGTCTTGAGCCATAAGCCGAAGTGTGGGGTGACATGGAGGAAAGCCTCGCACACGATAATAAACGACGAGATATGGAGGATAGCGTCGGGAGCTAGATCGTGAAAATCCAACCCATAATAGAACATGAGCCCCCTCACGAAGGGATCGAGGGTGAAACCCAGACCGCGGAGGAAGTGTGGGACGAAAACGACACACTCATTGGGCTCCGGCGTAGGGATGACCTGCCCTGGAGCAGGGAGCCTGTGCTGGATATCTGCGGTCAAGTATCCGACCTCCCTAAGCTTGGCAATGTCCTTCTCTTCAATCGAGGAGGCCACCCACTGGCCTTGAGGGTCAGATCCGGACATATTGGAGGATTCTGGAGGGGTGGAGCTTAGGTTTTGGGTGTTAGAACTCGAGGTGCGAGAAGGCGCGATGACGGTGAAAAAGGAGGCGTAGGTCTCGACCCCTTTATAAAGAGGGTGAATATCGAGAGTCTCCAGTGTGACCGTTTGAGGCTTATCTAAAAAACACACGGGTTATACCAACAGCCGTCGTGGGGTCATGCGTGCTCATATTGATGGAAAATCCCGTAATAAGAGGAACACGATCTCTGCCTCGACGGGACGTGCCAATAAAACCGCCTCGCAACACGAGTCGTTGTGGGGCAGGAAACGTCGGTTCGCGTTGGACCAAGCCCCGATGCAAGGGCATGACGCATGAAGATTGCCAGCAAATCAGATCTATACCATACGAGGATCATCTTGCAGATCCGGACACGGTCTATGTGTTTGATAATTACCTTGGAGTATTCAGAGGAGGAAACAGCCCTGCAATGCCGAAGACAAGACTGTGCGCCGGACTCATCGTCATTGAAGCCTGGTTCAGGGGCTACTGAGGGAGTCCTGGATTAGGGGGTATCTGGACAGCTGGACTATATACATCATCCGGACTATTGAAGCGTGAAGATACAAGACTCAAGACTTCGGCCCGTGTCCGGATGGGACTTTCCTTGTCATGGAAGGCAAGCTTGGCGATCCGGATATTATATTTCCTTCCTTGTAACCGACTCCATGTAAACCCTAGCCCTCTCCGGTGTCTATATAAACCGGAGAGGATGGTCCTTAGAGGGCCGATCACAATTACAATCATACCGTCATAGGCTAGCTCTTAGGGGTTAGCCTCTACGATCTCGTGGTAGATCTACTCTCGTACTACCCATATCATCAATATTAATCAAGCAGGAAGTAGGGTTTTACCTTCATCCAGAGGGCCCAAACCTGGGTAAACATTTGTGTCCCTTGCTTCCTGTTACCATCAGCCTTGACGCATAGATCGGGACCCCCTACCCAAGATCCTCCGGTTTTGACACCGACAGCAACACCCTTGGAGGGCCCCTCGCCGCTTGTGGGGGGGGGGGGGGGGCAGCCCCGTCTTTGGATTTGGCGGTGTGTGGCCCGTTGTCTGGCGCACGAGCGATGCCGCTCGCCAGGCTCTGACTGCCAGAGCGATGACGGTGCTCGCGGGCCGCGACTCGGGTTATGTGCGTGACCGGCCCGCTGCTCGCCCGCACTGGCATGGACCGTTTGGCTCCCGACGAGCCGATCGCCGTGATCGTCTTCTTCTTGGGGAGCCATGGCGATGAAGAATTGCTGGGCTAACTACTAGACCAGATTCTCACAACTGCGCCCCCTACCTGGCGAGCCAAAGATGTCAGTGGAAACGACAATTATGGGATCACTGGAATCCCTTCTACGGTCGGCGGGCGCGGGGTTGTGAGAAGAGCAGGTTTAGGAGCTAGCACAAAGATCGTTTACCCAGGTTCGGGCCGCGAGGATGTGTAATACCCTAGTCCTGCTTTGGTGTGTATTTTCAGAGTGTTCTTGAGCTCTCGAACTAGCTATGGTGGTTGCGTCGTTCCAAAGAGCCGAATCCTTCTCCTGGTCGCCTCGGGCCTCCTTTTATAGGAAAAAGGGGTTGCCACAGTGGCACACAGGAGGTTGAAAGGTCTACAGTGCGCGAGCTTATCGCCCGGCATTACGAGGCAAAGCGCATTCAATGCGCTACTTAGGTGTCCATTAGCTTTATCGGGGACGGGAACGATGCCCGTCCCGTCCGTCGCCGCTCCGCCTCGCTTCGACACGCGCCCAGGCCAGCGATGTGTGCAACACCATGTAGGCAGGCAGGCTGCTAAGGTGGCGCGGTGGCAGGGCCTTTATGAAGATCTGCATGCCACCACGCAGGTGCTTGCTGAGTTGGCCTGGAAGTCGCATGTTGCCACGCAGGTGCCTGCCTAGCTGGTTGGGCTGGCAACTGCATGTGAATGGCGGCAGAGTCTTGGTCGATGCGGGCCTGGCTGTGGCCCCGCTGCTGCCCTCGGCAAGGGTCTTGCCGGGGGGGCCGGCAAGGGTCTTGCCGTGGCGCTGCAGTTGTCCCCGGCAACACGCTTGCCGGGGGTCTTGTCGATTTCCTCGGCTAGGATCCCGCCGAGGGTCATCGTCTTCTGATCCTCATCTGATCTCATGTATTCATGATCTTGACAAAGATCTGCATGCCACCACGGAGGTGCCTCCCGAGCCCTGGTTCCAACGTAGTTGTTGACAGCGTTTGGAACCCTTGGGCTCAAGGGTGGCTCGCTCTGCTGGTGTTGGGCAAGTTGCCCCGGCAAAGCTCTTGCCGGGGCCGCGGAGGCCGCCCCGGCAAGGGTCTTTCTGGGGGGAGTCCACCTCGCCCCCTTGCTCTTTTATGCTTCTGGTCTTGGCGTTGCCTTGTTCATCTTGTGCCTCGGTTTCTCTCCGGCTTCCCTCCTCTGCCCTGCCAAGTGTGGTCGTGGCGCGCGGCTCTGACTGCCCATGCACAAGTAAAGGGGTCAAAAGGAGAGCCCCTACTTTTGTACACCGACAAATGGCAATGGGAACGGAAGCTCAGGGAAGAAGCCCAATCCCTTCACCAGAGGTCGGGTGAACCACATCAACGTGGAGGAGGTTGAAGATCAGCCTGACGCAGTGATTGGTAAGTTTTTGGTTAAGTCATTTACCACTGTTGTTTTTTTTTGATACTGGTGCATCGCATTCATACATATCAAGGGGATTTGTGGACAAGTATAAGTTACCCACCTTAGCCCTTAGGTCACCCATGTTAGTAAGCTCGCCAGGAGCAGAGTATATGGCCAGCCGATGGTGTGATCGGTTACCCTTAACCATTGGCATGTTTTCCCCTCAGACCTAATAATTTTGGAGTCACAAGGATTGGATGTGATACTAGGTATGGATTGGCTATCGAAGTATGGAGGAAACATTGACTGTGCTAGTAAGTCGATACTTCTCACCACCCCAGAGGGAAAAAGGATTAAGTATGTATCCAGGCATGCGCCTAGGGAACCCAAGTAAATTCCCTCTCAGGAGTTGTTCAGGAGGAAGTGCCTGTAGTGAAGGATTACCCAGATGTATTTCCAGAGGAACTACCAGGCATGCCACTGGATCGAGACATTGAGTTTTTGATAGAGCTATTGCCAGGCACCGGACCGATATCGAAGAGACCATACCGGAAGCCCGCAAATGTCCTGGAGGAGATTAAGAAGCAGATTAAGGAGTTATTGGAGAAAGGTTACATTCGACGAAGTTCGTCACCGTGGGGAGCCCTGATATTTAATTTTTTATTATTCCATGCTATTATATTATCTGTTTTGGATGTTTAATGGGCTTTACTAATTAAGCACTTTTATATTATTTTTGGGACTAACCTATTAACCGAAGGCCCAGTGCAAATTGTTGTTTTTTTGCCTATTTGAGTGTTTCGCAGAAAAGTAATATCAAATGGAGTCCAAACGGAATGAAACCTTCGGGAGAGTTATTTTTGGAACAAACGTGATCCAGAGGACTTGGAGTGGACGTCAAGAAAGAAGCGAGGAGGCCACGAGGCAGGGAGGCGCGCCTGCCCCCCTGGGCGCGCCCCCCACCCTCGTGGGCCCCTCGCAGCTCCACCAACCTACTTCTTCCTCCTATATATATATCCATATACCCCAAAAACATCCAGGAGCACCACGAAACCCTATTTCCACCACAACAACCTTCTGTACCCATGAGATCCCATCTTGGGGCCTTTTCCGGCGCTCCGCCGGAGGGGGAATCGATCATGAAGGGCTTCTACATCAACACCATAGCCTCTTCGATGATGTGAGTAGTTTACGACAGACCTTCGGGTCCATAGTTATTTGATAGATGGCTTCTTCTCTCTATTTGGATCTCAATACAAAGTTCTCCTCGATCTTCTTGGAGATCTATTTGATGTAATTCTTTTTGCGGTGTGTTTGTCGAGATCCGATGAATTGTGGGTTTATGATCAAGATTATCTATGAACAATATTTGAATCTCCTCTGAATTCTTTTATGTATGATTTGTTATCTTTGCAAGTCTCTTTGAATTATCAGTTTGATTTGGCCTACTAGATTGATCTTTCTTGCAATGGGAGAAGTGCTTAGCTTTGGGTTCAATCTTGCGGTGTCCTTTCCCAGTGATAGCAGGGGCAGCAAGGCACACATTGTATTGTTGCCATCGAGGATAAAAAGATGGGGTTTATATCCTATTGCTTGAGTTTATCCCTCTACATCAGGTCATCTTGCCTAATGCGTTACTCTGTTCTTATGAACTTAATACTCTAGATGCATGCTGGATAGTGGTCGATGTGTGGAGTAATAGTAGTAGATGCAGAATCGTTTCGGTCTACTTGTCACGGACGTGATGCCTATATACATGAGCATGCCTAGATATTCTCATAACTATGCACTTTTCTATCAATTGCTCGATAGTAATTTGTTCACCCACCGTAATACTTATGTTATCTTGAGAGAAGCCACTTGTGAAACCTATGGCCCCGGGTCTATTTTCCATCATATAAGTTTCCAATCTATTTTACTTTGCAAACTTTACTTTCCAATCTATATCATAAAAAATACCAAAAAAAATTATCTTGTTATCTCTATCATATCTCACTTTTGCAAGTGGACGTGAAGGGATTGACAACCCTTTATCGCGTTGGTTGCAAGCTTCTTATTTGTTTGTGTAGGTACGAGGCGACTTGCGTGTAGTCTCCTACTGGATTGATACCTTGGTTCTCAAAAAAACTGAGGGAAATACTTACGCTACTTTGCTGCATCACCCATTCCTCTTCAAGGGAAAACCAACACAGTGCTCAAGAGGTAGCAAGCCCAGTGCTCTTGGTGGAGAAGAAGGATGGATCTTTGAGAATGGTTGTTGATTATCGTGCGTTGAATGAAGTAACAATCAGGAACAAGTACCCGCTACCGATGATCAATGATTTGTTTGACCAGCTGCAATGGGCTAAGGTGTTCTCCAAGATCGATCTGCGATCAGGATACCACCAGCTGAAGATCCAAGAACAGGATATACCTAAGACATCTTTCACCACAAGGTACGTGTTAGATGAGTATACGGTTATGTCATTTGGATTGACTAATGCCCCTGCCTATTTCATGAGTATGATGAATAAAGTGTTCATGGAGTTCTTGGATAAGTTTGTCGTGGTGTTCATTGATGATATTTTGGTATACTCAAAGAATGAAGAGGAACACAAGGAGCATTTGCGTTTAGTTCTCGAGAAGCTCAGGGAACATCAGTTATATGCCAAGTTCAGCAAATGTGAGTTTTGGTTGAAGGAAGTAGGATTCCTTGGACATGTTATATCAGGAGAAGGTA
The DNA here is from genome assembly GCA_021605145.1 of Aegilops bicornis. Classification (NCBI taxonomy): domain Eukaryota; kingdom Viridiplantae; phylum Streptophyta; class Magnoliopsida; order Poales; family Poaceae; genus Aegilops; species Aegilops bicornis. The sequence continues at coordinate 367,477 of JAHIAL010000070.1, read as the reverse complement.
TAGCAATAGACCCCTCCAAGGTTCAGTCAGTCACTGAGTGGTTGGCACCCACCTCAGTAGGAGAGATCCGCAGTTTTGTTGGACTCGCGGGATACTATCGGAGATTCATTAAGATTTTTTCCAAGATTGAGAAGCCTATGAAGGAGTTGTTAAAGGACACCAAGTTCAAATGGACAGATGAATGTGAAGCAAGTTTTTAGGAGCTGAAGAAACATTTGGTTACAGCCCCAGTGCTGATTCCGCCAGATATACACAAGGATTTCCAAGTGTATTGTGACGCTTCTCGCTTAGGACTTGGAGGTGTACTTATGCAAGACAGAAGAGTTGTTTCATATGCCTCACGTCAGCTTCGACTGCATGAGTTGAATTATGCCATGCATGATTTGGAGTTAGCAGCTGTAGTTCATGCACTCAAGACCTAGAGACATTTTCTTATTGGAAATCGCTGTGATGTGTACACGAACCACAAGAGTTTGAAGTACATTTTCACTTAGAAGGAGCTAAATCTCAGGCAAAGGAGATGGTTGGAGCTTATAAAGGATTATGATATGAAGTTGCATTATCATCCAGGAAAGGCCAATGTTGTAGCAGATGCTTTGAGCGGAAGAGCTATGTCAATACCCTCGTAAACTGAGGATTACCTAAGGAGTTAGCCAAAGATCTCAGGGAGCTTCGTTTGGAGATAGTTCCTAGAGGTTTTGTCGCAGCGAAGGAGGTTCAGTCAACATTATTGGGAACGATTCGAGAAGCTCATAAGGATGATAAGAAGATTGCTGAGATAAAGCAGAAGATGAGCAAAGGAAAAGCCAAGGGTTTTCGTGAGGATGAATACGAAACTTTATGGTTTGAGGACAGTGTTTATGTACCAAATAATGAAGAGGTCAGGAAGTTAATACTTCAGGAAGCTCATGACTCGCTATACTCGATACACCCCGGAAACACCAAGATGTATTTGGATCTGAAGGAATGTTTCTGGTGGACATGTATGAAGAAGGATATTGCCGAGTATGTAGCCGTGTGTGATGTATGTCAGAGAGTGAAGGCAGAACATCAGAAGCCAGCAGGATTACTGCAGCCTATGCCGATACCCGAATGGAAGTGGGATAAGCTTGGCATGGATTTTATCACCGGATTACCTAGGACCCGATCGGGATATGATTCTATCTGGGTAGTAGTGGATCAGTTGACCAGGGTAGCTACTTTATCCTAGTGAAAACCACCTATACGAGTGCAAAGTTGGCCAAGATCTATATGACCAGGATCGTATGTCTGCATGGAGTTCCGAGGACCATTATATCAGATAGAGGAACACAGTTTACTTTAAAGTTTTGGCATCAGCTGCACCAGACTTTGGGGATCAGACTAGAGTTCAGTATAACCTTTCATCCGCAGATGGATGGACAGACCGAGAGAGTCAATCAGATTCTGGAGGACATGTTGACAGCTTGTGCGCTAGATTATGGATCTAGTTGGGATGATAATTTGCCTTACGCGAAGTTCTCATACAACAACAGTTACCAAGCCAGTTTGAAGCTAGACCCTTTCGAAGCTTTGTATGGGAGAAGGTGCAGGACACCGTTGATGTGGGATGAAGTTGGAGACCATCAGTTGTTTGGACCGGATCTGACCAAGGAATCCCAAGAGAAGGTTAAGTTGATTCGAGATAGACTGAAGGTAGCTCAGTCCAGGCAGAAGAGTTATGCAGACTCCAAATGCAAGGAGGTAGTTTATGAAATCAGAGACAGAGCATATCTTCGTGTGTCGCCTCTGCGAGGAGTTAAACGCTTGGAGTTAAGGGAAAGTTAGCCCCGAGATTTGTAGGACCATACCGAGCTTTGAAGCGTATGGGAGAAGTGGCCAACAAGTTGGAGTTACCCGAAGGATTGTCAGGAGTTCATGATGTGTTTCATGTTTCCCAGTTGAAGAAGTGACATGCTGAGATGGCCGATATTCCTCTGAGAGATACAGTGCCCCTGGAAGCAATTCAGTTGGATTGTGATTTGACTTACGAGGAGAAACCAGTCAAGATTATCGAGTTTGCCAGCCAAGTCACACGCAACAAGGTTATCATGTTTTGCAAAGTTCAGTGGAGCCACCATATCAAGGATGAAGCCACCTGGGAACGAGAGGAAGACCTACGGAAAGACCATCCGCACCTATTTTCTAGCCAACCCGAATCTCGAGGGCGAGATTCATCTTAAGGGGGGTAGGTTTGTAACATCCCAATTTTCAATTTAGATGTTATACATAGGTCATCATATGCATATCATATTTTATTTGCATTTTGTTTGTGATCCTTGAAATCTTAAGCAACTCAAGGACCCACGGAGAGAGTTGGGGATTTCATTCATTTTCATATTTGAATTTTCTCAAATTTGGAAAGAGGATCATTTTGGTTTTAATAAATTTTCTCTCTGAAATATTTCCAATATACAAATAAAAGAGAGGAGATAAAATGACTTCTCCAGATTAAAAGAAATATCGGAGGAAAAATGTTAAAATCAATTAAATATTTTATTTGGAATTTTATTGCTATTTTATTTGAATTAGAAAAATATGCATTTCAAAATGACATTTTTAGGCCAGACAAATGTTCACTTTCTTCTAAATATTTTATTTAGACAGTGAAAATTGTTTTTGACATTTTTAGAAAAAAATTATATTTATTTAGGATTTTTCTTTCGGCGGAATTTAATAAAAAAAAGGTTCATGAACTGGCCGGCCCAGCCTAGCTCCAGCCTCGGCCTCGGCCAAGACCGCCTCCCGTAGTCGTGCTGCACCGACTCTAGCGAGAGTCCGGGTCGCCGCCGCCCCCGCGCGCCCCCTGCCCCAAGTCGGAGCCCCCCGGGCCCCTTTATAAACGCCGCCGCCAGTCGGAATCCCGCCACCGCCGTTTTTTTCGGTTTTAGGTATAAACCGTTCTGGTTTTTTTAAACCCTAGTTCGGTTTTTATTAGATCGGTTTTCTCGGTTTAGTTTATTTTGCGAACGTTTGTTCGTTAGTTCGTTTTAACGAACTAATCCGTTCGTTTGCCTCTGTTAGTGGACGTTTGCGCCGTAGAATTTTTCTTCTTATTTTATTTTCAGCCAGGGACCTATCCGCGATTATTTTTATCGCGTATTAGCCCCTGATTTTCAAACCCTCGCAACTTTTTAACCGTTCGTCCAAATCAAGTGAAACCAACACCTAAATATTCGTCTCGAGCCCCTCTTTCCGGTTAATCAACTTGAACAAGGTTTTGATAATTTGAAATTTGGTTTAAAGAAGATTTGAATTCGAACTTCTATTGATCGTAGTTTCAGTTCCGTAGCTCCGATTTGATCGACTCTTTTTACAAGTCGAACCTCTTCAGTTGAACTTTCAGATTGGATCTTCTTATTTGAGTTTTACCCTTGCATCTATGCTTGAGTGCTTATGTATGCTATTGTTTGTTTGCGATAGAATTCCCGGAGTGCGAAGCATGCTACTACGAGTCTCTAGGCTTTGCAGATCATCAACAAGGCAAGTAACACATTGATCATACTTCTTTATTACCCAGTTTTTATGAATTAGTTACAATGCTCAAACACTGCATGATTAGGATGTGATTAACGTGTGGGTATTGGGAAGTAGATGATGAGGTAGAACTTATTGTCCTTTATTTCAAACCCTGGGAGTTACTTTTACGTTATGCTTATACTGCTATGCTATGCTCGTAGACATGGATTGGTTGAGTGATTCATGACAGATGTGAGATCATTATGAATCAAGGGTTTATTTAAGGTGGCTACTTGACAGATGGTTAGCTGTGTCCTCGGTTATGGACATATTGAGTATCTGGTTCTTGAAATATCATGTTGATCTCATCACTCTAAATTAATTTGTTGGGTTATTAATTACAGTTTAATTGGGATTGAGATGGGGTTACCATTCTCAATGTTTATAAGCTACCATGATAGTTAAACAAAATATATTCCTTTGTTGTAGGGAAAAATTGGATTTACGCAAAACCTTATAACCATAGAGCCTCCACCAACCATATATGCATGTAGTGATAGCACTTATTCTGTTCATTGCTCTACTTTGTTATTTTGCCAGCATATTCCATGTGTTGGCCCGTTTCGGGCTACAACATGTCATATTGCAGACTTTTCAGACGAAGAGTAAGGTGTGCTAGTTCGTTGTCGAGCACTCAGCTATGTCATTGGAGTTGATGGACTCACTTTATCTTCCAAGTCTTCCGTTGTTATCGTATTTAGATGGCCTTAAGCCATATTTATTGTACTAAGTTCTCTTTTGAGACATTCGATGTAATAAGTATGTGATTGCACTCTGTTATAAATCCTTCAAGTACTGTGTGTGTCAGCATTACCGATCCAGGGATGACACTTATGCACAGAGATTTGACCGTTTGAGGTCGGATCACTACAACTAGAGAGGCTAGCAATGGTGTAAGGGTGAGAGTGTGTATAATCCATGGACTCAACATTAGTCATAAAGAACTCACATACTTATTGCAAAAATCTATTAGTCATCGAAACAAAGTACTACACGCATGCTCCTAGGGGGATAGATTGGTAGGAAAAGACCATCGCTCGTCCTCGATCGCCACTCATAAGGAAGGCAATCAATAAATAAATTATGCTCCAACTTCTTTACATAACGGTTCACCATACGTGCATGCTATGGGAGTCACAAACTTTAACACAAGTATTTCTAAAATCCAGTATTACTCACTACTCTAATATCACCATCTTTATATCTCAAAACAATCATAAGGAATAAACTTCTCATAGTATTCAATGCACTTAATATGAAAAAAATTATTTTATCCCTCTTGGATGCCCATCATATTAGGACTCAATTCATAAGCTAAGCAAATTACCATGCTGTTTAGAGACTCTCAAAATGATATAAGTGAAACATGTGAGTTCAAAAATTTCTTCAAAATAAAATTACCGCCGTGCTCTAAAAGGATGTAAGTGAAGCACTAGAGAAAATGACAAACAACTCCAAAAGATATAAGTGAAGATCAATGAGTAGTCGAATAATTATGTAACTATGTGAAGACTCTCTAACATTTAAGAATATCAGATCTTGGAATATTATTCAAACAGCAAGCAAAACAAAATAATATGTTATTCCAAGGATAGCACATATCATGTGAAGAAGCAAAAACTTAGGCTCAACCGAGGCTAACCGATGATTGTTGATGAAGAAAGGTGGGATGCCAACCGGGGCATCCCCAAGCTTAGGTGCTTGAGACTTCTTGAAATATTAATTAGGGATGCCTTGGGCATCCCCCAGCTTGAGCTCTTGTGTCTCCTTAATTCCTCTCATATCATAGTTTCCCAGAATCTGAAAAACTTCATGCAGACAAAACTCAACAAGAACTCGTGAAATAAGTTAGTATAAATCAACGCAAAACCTTATCATTCTCTACTGTAGAAAATCCCTAAAATTATAATTTGACATTGCATACTAAATGCCTCTACATATTTAATACTCCTATCTTCAAATAGAATCATTAAACAAGCAAACATATGCAAACAGTGCAAACATAATAGCAATCTGTCTAAACAGAACAGTTTGTAAAGAATGCGAGAGGAATAATACTTCCCTAACTCCAAAAATTCTGAAAAATTACCACACTGTAGATTTTTTACTCATTGTGTAAAAATTTCAAGATTTTCTCATGTTCTGACTATTCAAAAATATTCAAGACATAACAACAAACTTTCTGTTTTGAAATAGCAACATATAGACTTGCAAAATAAGCATGGTAAAGGCTATGCTTGACATTTTTATTGAAATAAAAGGTACAAAACATTACTATAAATAACAGAAAGAAAATACTAATAAAATAAATGACGCTCCAAGCAAAACACATATCATGTCGTGAATAAAAATATAGCCTCAAGTAAATTTACCGATGGATTGAAGACATAAGAGGGGATGCCATTCGTGGCATACCCAAGATTAGATGCTTGGTTGTCCTTGAATATTACCTTGGGGTGCCTTGGGTATCCCCAAGTTTAGGCTCTTGCCACTCCTTATTCCATTGTCCATCGAAACTTCACCCAAAACTTGAAAACTTCACAACACAAAACTCAACAGAAAACTCGTAAGCTCCATTAGTATAATAAAGCAAATCACCAGTTAGGTACTGTTGTGACCTCATTCTAATTTTATATTGGTGTTATATCTACTGCATTCCAACTTCTCCATGGTTCATAACCTCCAATACTACCCACAGAATCATCAAAATAAGCAAACAACACAATGAAAAGTGAATCTGTCAAAAACACAACAATCTGTAGTAATCTGGGAATTTTCCATACTTTTGTAACTCCAAAAATTCTGAACAATTAGGAAAACAGAGGAAATTTGTATATCAATCTTGTGTAAAAAATCAGAATTTTATCACGCTCCACTGAATTTCCAAAATTCTGCAACTGGACGCAAATTTTGTGTTTTTCAGCAAGATCAAATCAACTATCACCATAGATCATCCCAAAGGTCTTACCTGGCACTTTATTGAAACAAAAGCTATAAAACATGATTACTACAGTACCCTAATCATCTGAACACATAAGAACAGTAGGGGTAAATATTGGGTTGTCTCCCAACAAGCACTTTTCTTTAATGCCTTTCTAGCTAGGCATGTTGGGGTCAATGATGCTCACATAAAAGATACGAATTGAAACACAAAGAGAGCATCATGAAGCATATGAAAAGCACATTTAAGTCTAATCCACATCCTATGCATAGGGATTTTGTGAGCAAACAACTTATGCGAGCAAGAATCAACTAGCATAGGAAGGTAAAACAAGCAAAACTTCGAGATTTTCAACACATAGAGAGGAACCTTGATATTATTGCAATATGTAAAAGCATATGTTCCTTTCTCATAATAATTTTCAGTAGCATCATGAATGAATTCAACAATATAACCATCACATAAAGCATTATTCTCATGATGCACAAGCATAGAAATTTTACTACTCACCACATAAGCAAAATTCATCTCATTCATAGTAGTGGGAGAAAACTCAACAAAATAACTATCATGTGAGTCCTAATCCAATTGAAAATTAAAATCAAGCCGACAAGTTTCATGGTTATCATTATTCTTTATAGCATACATGTCATCACAATAATCATCATAGATAGCAACTTTGTTCTCATAATCAATTGGAACCTCTTCCGAAATAGTGGATTCGTCACTAAATAAAGTCTTGACCTCTCCAAATCTACTTTCATAATTATCAAAATAAGATTCAACACCTTCCAAAATAGTGGGATCATTACTTCCTAAAGTTGACACTCTTCCAAACCCACTTTCATCATATAATCATCATAAATAGGAGGCATGCTTTCATCATAATAAATATTCTCATCAAAACATGGGGGACTAAAAATACCATATTCATCAAACATAGCATCCCCAAGCTTGTAGCTTTGCACATCATTAGCATCATGTAAATTCATAGCAAACACACTAACAACATTCCAATCATGCTCATCATTCAAAGATTTAGTGCCAAACATTTTATTGCATTCTTCTTCTAAAAATTTGGCACAATTTTCCGGTCCATCATTTTCAAGAAACACATGATCAAGATGAATTATATGTGGCAACCTCAATTCCATTTTTTTGTAGTTTTCTTTTATAGACTAAATTAGTGATAAAACAAGAAACTAAAAGACTCAATTGCCAGATCTAAAGATATACCTTCAAGCACTCACCTCCTCGGCAACGGCGCCAGAAAAGAGCTTGAGGTCTACTATGCAACCTTCTTCTTGTAGACTCGTGTTGGGCCTCCAAGCGCAGAGTTTTGTAGGACAGTAGCAAATTTCCCTCAAGTGGATGACCTAAGGTTTATCAATCCGTGGGAGGCATAGGATGAAGATGGTCTCTCTCAAACAACCCTGCAACCAAATAACAAAGAGTCTCTTGTGTCCCCAACACACCCAATACAATGGTAAATTGTATAGGTGCACTAGTTCGGCGAAGAGATGGTGATACAATTGTAATATGGATGGTAGATATAGGTTTCTGTAATCTGAAAATATTAAAACAGCAAGGTAGCAAGTAGTAAAAGTGAGTGAAAACGGTATTGCAATGCTTGAAAACAAGGCCTAGGCTTCATAATTTCACTAGTGCAAGTTCTCTCAACAATGATAACATATTTAAATCATATGACAATCCCTCAACGTGCGACAAAAGTCACTCCAAAGTTCCTAACGCGGAGAACATAAGATGAAATTGCTTGTAGGGTACGAAACCACCTCAAAGTTATTATTTCCGATTCATCAATTGAGCTATTCCTATAAGTGTCACAAACAGCCCTAGAGTTTGTAGTAAAATAACACCATATTACACACATCAATCAACCCTAATGTCACCTAGATGCTCCAATGTCACCGCAAGTATCCATGGGTCAATTATACGATATGCATGAAACAACTTCAGATTCATAATATTCAATCCAACACAAAGAACCTCAAAGAGTGCCCCAAGATTCCTATCGGAGAAACAAGGCCGAAAACATGCATCAACCCCTATGCATAGATTAGCCCAATGTCACATCGGGAATCCGCGAGTTGAGTGCCAAAACATACATCAAGTGAATCAATAGAACACCCCATTGTCACCACGGGTATCCCACGCAAAACATACATCAAGTGTTCTCAAATCCATAATAGTATTCAATCCAATAATAGTGAAACCTCAAAGGTAAAACTCAATTCATCACAAGGAGGTAGAGGGGGAGAAACACCATATGATTCAACTATAGTAACAAAGCTCGCGGTACATCAAGATCGTGCCATATCAAGAACACGAATTGAGAGATCAAACACTTAGATACTGGTACATACCCTCAGCCCCGAGGGTGAATGTCGGTGTCAAAACCGGCGGATCTCGGGTACGGGGTCCCGAACTGTGCGTTTAGGCGGATGGTAACATGAGACAAGGGACACGAGGTTTTTACCCAGGTTCGGGCCCTCTCGATGGGGGTAATACCCTACTCCTGCTTGATTAATATTGATGATATGGGTAGTACAAGAGTAGATCTACCACGAGATCAGAGAGGCTAAACCCTAGAAGCTAGCCTATGGTGTGATTGTTGTTCGTCCTACGGACTAAAACCCTCCGGTTTATATAGACACCGGATAGGGTTAGGGTTACACAGAGTCGGTTACAATGGTAGGAGATCTACAGATCCGTATCGCCAAGCTTGCCTTCCATGCCAAGGAAAGTCCCATCCGGACACGGGACGAAGTCTTCAATCTTGTATCTTCATAGTCTAGGAGTCCGACCAAAGATGACAGTTCGGCTATCCGGACACCCCTAGTCCAGACTCCCTCGGTAGCCTCGAACCAGGCTTAAAACGCAGCGAGTCCGGCGCGCATATTGTCTTCGGCATTGCAAGGCGGGTTCCTCCTCCGAATACTTTATAGAAGGTTTTGAACACAAGGATAGTGTCCGGCTCTGCAAAACAAGTTCCACATACCACCGTAGAGAGAATAATTTTTCCACAGATCTGCTGACGTATTCCGCGGCGTGACATCACACCACGGTCAGGCCTTTATATGAATCGTTTTTTACTGTCCCACCTCAGCGCATTTAGCGAGGCGGTTTCCTTGGCACGTCTTATCAAAGCATAGATCGTGCCCCCTTATTCCGGGATTCCCATCAATACGGACGTGGGTAACCCATCCGCGCCATTGATTACGACGCTTGGGAGATAAACGAAGTTTTACCAGTGGCGGGGACGCATAGCTTCGTCCGTCCATATAAGGGGATAAGGATCCACCTTTTCACCTACGCCTTCTTCCTCCTTTGCTCATCCATTTCTGCGTACTCGAGCTCCAGCGCCCAAGTCCGCACATCCCACCTCAACCTTCTCCAACTATGTACGGAGCGGGAGGCAGGTGGATGGCCTCCTCCGTCACGGAGGGGCACATCAAAAAGCTGCGGAAGGCCGGATACTTGTCCAGCGACATCGCGTACCGGCTACCCGACGAGGGGCAGCTCATTCCCACCCCCAGGCCCCATGAGAGGGTGGTGTTTCTCCCCCACTTCCTCCGCGGACTAGGTTTTCCACTTCACCCATTTGTCCGGGGGCTCATGTTCTACTACGGCCTGGACTTCCACGATCTGGCCCCGAATTTCATCCTCAACATCTCGGCTTTCATCGTCGTGTGCGAGGCCTTCCTCTGCATTCAGCCCCACTTCGGCTTATGGCTGATGATCTTTAATGTCAGGCCGAAGGTAGTGGGCGGCCGCCAAGCGGAGTGCGGAGGCGCCATGGTTGGCAAGATGGCCAAAGTCCTATGGCTCGAGGGCTCCTTTGTGGAGACCATAAAGGGGTGGCAATCGGGGTGGTTCTACATCACCGAGCAGCGACTCTAAATGGGCGGCGGCCCCCGAATTCCGATCTGGCTTCCCCACACGGCTCACATCATGGAAAGAGACGGGCCTGACATGGGGGGATTCGGACGAGCTATCCGGACTCCAAACCTGCGTCCGAAACTTGGTGGACAAGAATCTCTGGCTTGTCAACGTTATCTAGGTGATGCTCATCCGCCGGATTCTCCCATGCCAACAACGGGCCTTCAAATTGTGGGAGTTCGATCCGCACTGACACCCAACTCTGAAAAGGCTCTTCGACACTACGTGCGAAGATGCCCGGAAGGTCTTGTTCAAGGCGCCGAGGCTCCCACATCCGCCATCAAGATCATGATTCAGCTCGCAGCGTCAAGCCAGCGAGGTAAGTTATTTTACCCTTTACGGGACTCATGTTTTTCATAGATTGACTCTATGTGGGATCTAAAACTCCCTAACCTTTGACAGAACTGGCTGAAGACGTCCGGACAGATTAACTGTCCGGCTCCTTTGCCAGAAGACCCAGCGGACGCCCGATTGACGGGGCTGCTGGCTCCGGCACCTCACGTGGTGCCGGAGAAGAAGGCCAAGAAGGAGGCCACGGGAACTCGAAGGAGCTCCCGGCGCCAGGTGCTGTCGGACTCACCGCCCGACAACTCTGAGGCGGAATCCTCCTCTGAGGAAGAGGAGGAGGAAAAAGAAGCCTCTCCCCCAGCGGGGGGAGGGAAGAAAAGGAAGGCCGCCCCAACTGGGGAGGCCGGAGGGTCCAAGAAGGGAAGGACCCTTCCTCCGGACTTCTCCACCAACGTCGACAACGACGAGGAGGAGTGGCCAACAAGGGCCAAGCCCCTGGCGAGATCGTAAGTGTCCGGATACCCATGGCTTTTTTTCCATTGCATAGTGTTCTCTAATGCCGAACAATCATGCAGCCCGCCCAAGGGCGAGCTTGCCGCTTCGTCGAGCGGGTCCCTGAGATCGTCGGAAAAGGAGAGTACTTCACTTCCGGCCGCCTCCTCACCTCACGCTGCGGACAACGCCGAGGTGGGACCCCAAGGGGGCCTGGTCAAGAAGGAGGTGGCGCAGGAGGCGCCGCAAGGCAACCTCCTGGACTCGGTGCGCGAGGAGCGAGACCCCAGGGCTCTAAGCCCGACCCTTGTCCGGACTCCATACCGGAACCTTCAGCGGTTCCAAAGTCCGGCAAGCGGCCCCTTCATAGGAAGGGTAAGACGCCGGTGTCCTCCGTCCAACCGGAGGCACTGGATAACTTACTGGAGGCGCTTAATAGCGCCTCCATCGAGAAGGAGCACGGCACTGTTATGAGTGTGGTGATCCAGAAAGTTCAGTCCGCCAAGAGCGGGCGGACTGAAGCCTGTACCAGCCTTCTAACAGGCTTTGAGGTAAGTTTAGAATATGTAAAAATATTACCGCATAGACAGTAGCCCCTGATGCTTAGTTCGGTGTTCGGAAAGAAAAGCCGGACTAAGGATCTAAAAAGATATCTGTGAGAGTCTGACATAAGTATATCAATATGCGAATGCAGGCTGCGCTGCTGACCTCTGCCGCACTGACTGCGGAGGTTAATGCATTGAAGAAGAGCCTCGAGCGGTCCGAGAACGAGCTCGGCCTTGCCAAAAAGCAGCTCGAGGACAGGGAAGGTAAGCAATACCTTATTAAAGAAATACCTTATAGAAAGGATTCGGTTGCAAAAAATGACATGAATAACGTGGTTATTGTAGGGGCCACGAACGAGGTGGCGACCCTGAAGGAAGCGGTGTCCGCGGCCGAAGGCAAAGCGGCCGCGGAGCGAACCGAGCGAGAGAAGCAGGAGGAGCGGGTGGCGGAGGTGCGGCAAGAGCTCCAGGCTCTCGTGAAAAACACGAGAGTTTGGAGCGTGATCAAGACTCGAGAGTCCGAGCTCACCTCGGCTCTTGAGAGTGCCAAAGCCGCTAAGGCCGAAGCCCAAAAAGCCCTCCAAGAAATTGAATCGTTAAAGAAGATAGCGGCAGGTAAGGCATTCTTTATGCAAAGCAAGCATGTGAAAGTGAATTACCTATTACTTACCCGGATTCGAGCTCTCCAGAGCATTCGCAGATCTGCCCGTAGTGTGTCCGATGCTGCCACATTCTACCGCGCCAAGGAGGGGGGCTCGACGGAGTAGGTGTTCTGGTCTCCGTATGCTGTGGTCGAACGTCCGGTGCCCCTAAGCGAGCAGCTGAAGCAGCGGGTCGAGATCCACAAGGTCACCGAACAGGCCATGAAGGGCCGCATAGTTCGGTGTGGCCATTGGAGGCCATGCACAGGAGCTACTTTGGGCTAGTGGCGGCTGGTGGACGCCTTTGTCCATGGATTGAAGTCATCAAGCGCTCATACGCATTGAAGGTGCCCGTCGGGCCCTTGCCCGTGCTAAAGTGCACTGGGGCAAGCTGGATGCGGAGAAGCTTGTGACGGACGGGCCACCGAAGGGCAAGGATCATCACAAGCCCGAAATGTACTATGAGGGCGTCCTGAAGGGTGCCCGCCGTATAGCGGATGAGTGCTCCAAAGATGTAATTTTTGAATAGACTCGCATTTGTTATCCTGTACGCTGAAAACTTGTTCATATGTGCTAAGCAACGCTGGTTAATTTAAAATATTACCTTATGCGGCCGTTTATCAAATTTGAGAGATGGCAAGTCGTTGGCTTCAGCCCCCATGCCACGAGTGCTGGGGTGTTCGGGATAAACTTGAGCGCTCTTGTTCCCATTCTTGGGTCCATCGAGGAGGCGCTCAATGCAACAAACAAGGCAACCGGACTTATAGTGCTTGAACACTCTCACTTAGCCATAGAATTCTATAATTTTAAATTTGGTGAAGCCCCTAGTATTCGAAGACCGAAGTTCGGGCGCTATCCACGCCTTGGCCGGACAATGCAGTTCCTCGCTCTAAGCGGCATAAGTCTTTAGGGACTCAAGAAACTTCTCGAACAGCGACCGGCTCTCGCCCTATCATGACGGTCAGTTTAGCTTTCTCCATCGAGGTGCTCAACCCAGCTCAACCGGGCACAATCGCAATGGTTCTCCCGGTGCTACCTTAGCCGATATAACGGAACGTAAGGTTCCAAAACATGGGAGCCGTGCAAACCCAACTATTGACCCAAGACATTATTCGGAGCCGATGCATATAATGCTATAAGTTCGGGGTGCCGCACTTGTGAAAGTGTTCGGACTTATCACACCATAATTTTGGGGTACTTAAGCCCCTGGTGTATTGGCCATACCAAATTGTACGGTTGCGCAATGTCATAAATGAACATATATAATGTGAAAGAATGCAATAATAGGCAAGAGCTGTATATTGGTTATTAAAAAGAAACTGCAAATAAAAGCAGAACGATACAAATTGTGCGATAAGCAAGGGATGGGACTATTTAACATGTCCCCCTCCGGGGGTAAGCTGCGGGAAGGTATGTAAAACAGGTATACTGCTCGTAATAGAGACCACCTAGACACTCGATGCAGTTTTCTGCTTCCCTGGCTGTTGCATCGTGTATTCGGCGCGAATGCGGACAGGCTTCCGGAGAACAGAGTCCCGAAAGTAATAAAAAGAAAAAAGAAAAGAATGACACAATCGAGCCCACAGTGCGGTTGAGCCGCGTGCAGGCGTGCGTGGTTGTGTCCCTCCCCTTATGCCCATGGTATCTCCAGAGCGTAGTTATGTACGCGTAGTGCTGGCTTCGCAATTTCGCGAGGGCTGAGGTTGGGGCCAGATTGCTACGCGTGCTTGAATCGTGCCAGGCGGTCTTGTTGTAGGTTACTCCGGGCGCGCTTGACAGTGTCCGGACGTTTAGTGGCCGGACTCGAGAATTGTTGTGAGAGGCTGCTTTCCATCTCCGCTGCGAGGGCCGCCGTGTGCTCCTCCGTTCGGAGAGAGGCGCTCGTGTTTCCATTGACCGTGATTACTCCTCGAGGGCTGGCATCTTGAGCTTGAGGTATGCGTGGTGCGGCACCGCATTGAACTTTGCAAATGCGGTTCGTCCGAAGCAAAGGCGTGATAGCCATCGCGAACGGGACTATGTCGAAGATTAACTTTTCGCCGGAAGTTATCCGGGATCCAAGACCACTTTGAGTGTAACTGAGCCTGTACAATTGGCCTCTACACCTGGTATTACGCCTTTAAAGGTCGTCTTTGTGGGTTTAATCCTTGAGGGGTCTATGCCCATTTTGCGCACTGTATCCTGATAAAGCAGGTTCAGGCTGCTGCCGCCGTCCATCAGGACTCTAGTGAGGTGAAATCCGTCAATAATTGGGTCAAGAACCAATGTGGCGAAACCGCCGTGACGGATGCTAGTGGGGTGGTCCCTTCGATCAAATGTGATCGGGCAGGAGGACCATGGGTTGAACTTCAGGCGTGGCTCCATCACATATCATCCCTTAGTGCATGCTTCCGCTCCCTTTTGGGTATGTGGGTTGCGTATATCATGTTCACCGTCCGCACTTGTGGGGGAAGCCCTTCATCCTCTCTTTGTTCGTGGCCGGGGCTCTTCCTCATCATCGCTATGCAGCCCCTTGTCATCGAGTTTGCCACTTAGCTTGCCTGCTTGCTTGAACACCCAACAATCCCTGTTGGTGTGATTGGCTGGTTTTTCGGGGGTGCCATGTATCTGGCACAAGCGATCGAGTATTCGGTCCAAGTTGGACGGGCCCTGGGTATTTCTTTTGAATGGCTTCTTCCGCTGACCGGGTTTAGGGCCTCTGAATCCGGCATTGACTGCCGTATCTTCATCCTTGTCGCCGTTAATGCGGCGCTTGTTCTTGTTGCGACGCGACCTGCCATTGATGTCCTTGGTATCCGAACTACCAGGGTTTTTGGTCAATTTGTTACTACGAGCTAGCCAGCTGTCCTCTCCCGCGCAAAAGCGGGTCATGAGTGTGGTGAGGGCTGCCATGGATTTCGACTTTTCCTGTCCTAGGTGCCGGGCTAGCCAATCGTCGCGGATGTTATGTTTGAAGGCTGCAAGGGCCTCTGCATCCGGACAGTCAATGATTTGATTTTTCTTGGTTAGGAACCGTGTCTAGAATTGTCTGGCCGATTCTTCTGGCTGCTGAATTATGTGGCTAAGGTCATCGGCGTCTGGTGGTCGCACATATGTGCCCTGGAAGTTATCAAGGAATGCGGCTTCCAGGTCCTCCCAACAACCAATTGATTCTGGCAAGCTGTTGAGCCAATGCCGAGCTGGTCCTTTAAGCTTGAGTGGGAGGTATTTGATGGCATGTAGATCATCACCGCGGGCCATGTGAATATGGAGGAGATAGTCCTCGATCCAGACCGCAGGATCTGTGGTACCATCATATGATTCGATGTTTACGGGTTTAAATCCCGCAGGGATTTGATGATCCATTACTTCATCTGTGAAGCATAGTGGGTGTGCGGCGCCTCTGTATTGGGCTATATCACGACGTAGCTCATATGAGCTTTGTCTCATCGTGTTGACCCGGCCGGAGTTGGGTATCCGGCGTGAAGGTTATCATCACGTGTCGTAGGCGCCTTGCGATCCGTAGATCGATCTTGTTTGCCTTGCCTTGTCCTCCAATATGTCTCGCAGGTCTGGCGCGTTTCCCCGTGCCTTGGTACTTTTCGAGCAACGCCGGAGTGCGGCTTGAATGGAGGATCTAGAGGCCTCTCTGTCGCGACCACGGGGTGGTCGGTCGGCCGCTTTATGCGCTGGTGATGTAGGTTTGGGTGCTGCTTCCTCTAATTGGGGTAGTAGCCTGCGTTTGGGGTATCTCTTGGAGGGGCGTTCGAGTTCATACTCTTCGGCTGCAAGGACTTCAGTCCATTTGTCAACTAGCAGGTCTTGGTCAGCTCTAAGTTGTTGCTGCTTTTTCTTGAGGCTGCTTGCCGTGGCCATAAGCCTGCGTTTGAAACGCTCCTGTTCGGCGGGATCCTCAGGCACGACAAATTCGTCGTCGCCGAGGCTTGCCTCGTCTTCGGAGGGGGGCGCATAATTATCGTCCTCTACCTCTCTTTCTGCCACACTGTCGTGTGGTCTTGCTTCTCCCTCCTCCTATGTTGACTCCTGCTGGAGGGGGTCGTCTTCGGCACTATCCGGGGTGTTATTATCTCCTGTGCCGGAATCACCGTTTTTGCTGTGGCGGGATTTAGAGCGGCGCCGCTGACGCCGGCGCTTGGGCTGCTTCTTGGAGGGGTCATCCTCCGTTGTTCCATCGCCGTTCCCATCTTTTGGGATGTCCACCATGTATATGTCGTATGACGAGGTGGCCTTCCAGTGCCCTGTAGGCGCTGTATCTTGTTCGTCTCCGGCATCGTTGTCCATACCGTCAATGTCTTCGGAGTCGAAGTCGAGCATGTCGGTTAAATCATCGACAGTGGCTACAAAGTGGGTGGTGGGTGGGTGTTGAATTTCTTCGTTGTCCGCATCCCAACCTTCCTGACCGTAGTCCGGCCAGGGCTCTCCTGATAGAGAGAGAGAGACTTTAGTGAATTCAAGATGTCGCCAAAGGGCGAAAAGGAAAGATGTCCGCAGCGGTGAACTCCATGACCGGCGCCCAATCGGATTCGATTGGCAGGGGCGCGGAGGGTTCGTAGTCCGGAGAGGAGTCCGGCACCTTGGAGTCACGGTCTTCACAAAGGACAGGGATGGAGTTCGGCTCAATCGCCGTTGAGATTTCAGCCCCCGAGGTGGTGTCCAACCAACCGTCCTCGATCGGCAAGATCGGCTCCGAATCAATGGTCGGAGCGGACACTAGTGCGGCCTCCAGGACACTGTTCGGCGGCAGAGTTAGATCATGCCCATCGAGATAGTGCGGCGCGCTTGGCTGTGGCTCGAATCCTCGAAGATCAAGTCTCCGCGGATGTCGGCCGTATAGTTCAGGCTTCCAAATCTGACCTGATGGCCAGGGGCGTAGCTTTCGATCTGCTCCAGATGGCCTAGCGAATTGGCCCGCAGTGCAAAGCCGCCGAATACGAAGATCTGTCCGAGGAGAAAAGTCTCACCCTGGACTGCATCGTTGTTGATGATTAAAGGAGCCATCGGGCCTATAGGTAACGACACAGAGGAACTCTCAATGAAAGCACCAATGTCGGTGTCAAAACCGGCGGATCTCGGGTAGGGGGTCCCGAACTGTGCGTCTAGGCGGATGGTAACAGGAGACAAGGGACACGATGTTTTTACCTGTGTTCGGGCCTCTCGATGGAGGTAATACCCTACTCCGCTTGATTAATATTGATGATATGGGTAGTACAAGAGTAGATCTACCACGAGATCGAGAGGCTAAACCCTAGAAGCTAGCCTATGGTATGATTGTTGTTCATCCTACGGACTAAAACCCTCCGGTTTATATAGACACCGGATAGGGTTAGGGTTACACAGAGTCGGTTACAATGGTAGGAGATCTACAGATCCGTATCGCCAAGCTTGCCTTCCACGCCAAGGAAAGTCCCATCCGGACACGGGACAAAGTCTTCAATCTTGTTTCTTCATAGTCTAGGAGTCTGGCCAAAGATGATAGTTCGGCTATCTGGACACCCCCTAGTCCAGGACTCCCTCACTGAACTACTCCCTTCTCGTCATGGAGAGCACCGGGATGATGAAGATGGCCACCGGTGATGGTTTCCCCCTCCGGCAGGGTGCTGGAACGGGCTCCCGATTGGTTTTTCATGGCTACATAGGCTTGCGGTGACGGAACTCCTGATCTAGGTTTCTTTCTGGGGGTTTCTGGATTTATAGGAATTTTTGGCGTCGGTTATCGCGGAAGGCGTCTTCCAGGTCCTCCCAGCTGCCAATGGAGATGTCGGGCAGGCTGTTCAACCAGTGCCGAGCTGGTCCCTTGAGTTTTAGTGGGAGGGGTCCTGCTCTACTGTCCAGGTCCTGCCGAAGGTCATATGTATATCCCCGAGTTGTTTTATCTCTGCCTTTACGGCGAGGTAGTATGGGCTGGTGTTCGGCTTGAGTTTCCTCTTTGTCCCGGCCACGTGGTGGTCGGTCAGCCGCATTACGCGATGATGGTACGGGCTCCCGCGCCTCGTCATCGAATTGAGGTAGCAATTTGTGCTTTGGGTAACTTTTGGTTGGGCGCTCGAGGCCGTATTCCTCGGCTACCAGGACATTAGTCCATCTATCGTTGAACAGATCTTGATCAGCTTGAAGCTGCTGCTGCTTCTTTTTCAGGCTCCTTGCAGTGGCTATTAGCCGGCGCTTAAAGTGCTCCTGCTCAAGAGGTTCCTCAGGCACGATAAAATCCTCGTTGCCGAGGCTCACCTCATCCTCGGAGAGCGGAAGATAATTACTGTCCTCCGAGTCTTCGTTTACGGCCTGTTCATCAGGGCTGATCGCCCATCTTCCCGTTCGTCCTATTCGAAAGTTGGCTAAAGGGGGTCTTCATTGTCTTCAGCATCGTCCAGAGTATTGTTTTCTCCTGTGCCGGTATTGCTGTCTTTTCCATGGCGTGATTTAGAGCGGCGCCGCTGACGTCGGTGCTTCGGCTGTATCTCAGGAGGTTTATCCTCGACTGGCTCTTCCCTGTCGTCACTGCTATTCTCTTTGGGTGTATCCACCATGTACATGTTGTACGAAGAAGTGGTTGTCCAGCGTCCGGTGAACGGCGGGTTTTGGGCCTGCTCTTCTGCGGTATTGTCGTCCATACTGTCGATGTCTTTGGAGCCGTAATCGAGCATGTCGGTTAAGTCCTCGACAGTGGCTATAAACTGGGTGGTGGGTGGGACATGAAATTCCCTGCTCTCAGCCCCTAGTCCGGGCTGGGCATAGTTCGAACGTTGCTCTTCCGTAATGACAAGGGATCATATTAAGTGCAGAGCCTCGCTTAAAGGCGGGGTTTGGCCCGAGAGAAGAGAGCCCGTGGAGTACGGCGAGAGGGAGACTCCTTGGCCGAACTCACACGATGCTGACTCCGAGGATTCTGAGCCAGTGTCTGGAGAAGGGTTCGGCTTCATGATGGTTGCCAGCGACACTTCTTCCCCCGGCTCTCCCACAATGGGCCTAGTGGTCGCAGATAGTCCGGCGAGCTCAGGGAGCCCATCTTCGGACCTGGCAGTGCGCTCTGGATCTAAGGCAAGAGCGGAGGTTGGGGGAACAAATACTTGGAAGATCAAGTCTCCTCAGATATCAGCGACATAGTCCAGATTTCCAAAACTAATCTGGTGACCTGGGGCATAGCTGTCGATCTGCTCTAGATGGCCAAGCGAGTTGGCCCATAGCGGCCGAACACAAAGATCTGGCCGGGGAGGAAAACCTCCACCAGGGCAGCACTGTTGTAGATGATTGATGGAGCCGTCGAACCTTCTGGTGTCGACGCAGCGGAACTCTCAATGAAAGCACCAATGTCGGTGTCAAAACCGGCGGATCTCGGGTAGGGGGTCCCGAACTGTGTGTCTAAGGTCGATGGTAATAGGAGACAGGGGACATGATGTTTACCCAGGTTTGGGCCCTCTCTATGGAGGTAATACCCTACTTCTTGCTTGATTGATCTTGATGAATATGAGTATTACAAGAGTTGATCTACCACGAGATCGTAATGGCTAAAACCATAGAAGTCTAGCATGTATGATTATGATTGCCTCTACGGACTAAACCCTTCGGTTTATATAAACACCAGAGGGGACTAGGGTTAGACAAAGTCGGTTACAAAGAAACGAATCTTCATATTCGAACGCCAGACTTGCCATCCACGCCAAGGAGAGTGCCATTGGGACACGGGAAAGAGTATTGTGTCTTGTATCTTCACGACCTATTAGTCCGGCCCATGTCCAACAGGTCGGACGTCCAAGGACCCCTTAATCCAGGACTCCCTCAGTAGCCCCTGAACCAGGCTTCAATGACGAGGTGTCCGGCGCACAGATTGTCTTCGGCGTTGCAAGGCGGGTTCCTTCTCCGATTACTCCAAAGCGTCCTTCGAACATCGATACGTGTCCAGCTTTGCAAAACAAGTACCACACACAACCGCAGAGAGTACAATATTTCACGAGTCCAATCTACTGACAACTTTCGTAGCGTGACATCATGTCCCTACCCGGTCATTATTTCGAACCATTTTTTAGCCTCCCGCTCCATATTTCGAGATGCAGTTTTATTGGCACGTCTTGTCAAAGCAGAGATCGTGTCCCCTTATTGCGGGATTCTCATCAATACGGGCATGGGTAATCCAACCGGGCCATCTATACGGCCCTTGGGGAATAGGCGAGTTTTAAGGCGAGTGGGGAGGCGCTTGATATTCGCTGCCTTTATAAGGAGATAAGGATTCCCCCTCTTTAACCCATGCCTTCTCTCTCTCTCTCTCTCTCTCTCTCTCTCTCTCTCTCTATCTCTGCCTACCCATTCTCGAGCTCCAGCGCCCAAGTTCTCATCCTTTCCGCCTCAGGAAAGCACTCCAGTCATGTCCGGATCTGGAGCGCAGGGCATGTGGATGGTCTCCTCCGGCAAGGAGAAAGACATCACCAAGCTCCGGGAGGCCGGGTACTTAGCCCAGGAAATCTCCCATTGTCTTCCAGCCCAGTGGCAGATCATCCCCACCCCGGAACCCCATGAGAGGGTAGTGTTTGTCGAATGTGGGGTTCCGGCAAACCCTTAAGGTTTGAACACTGGGGTGCACGCGAAGTCTTTCCCTCCTACCGATCTACGCTCTTGCTCGCTAAGATCTCGCGGACGAACTCGACGAACTCACAACACAGAAAGACACAATGTTTATACTGGTTAGGGCCACCGTTGTGGTGTAATACCCCACTCCAGTGTGGTGGTGGTGGATTGCCTCTCGGGCTGATGATGAACAGTACAAGGGAAGAACAGCCTCCTGAGGTTGAGGTGTTCTTGTGCTTGTGTGGTTGAGGATGATCTGAACCAGTTCGAGATCAATTGCCTCCTACTGTGGTGGCTAGTCCTATTTATAGAGGCCCTGGTCCTCTTCCCAAATATCGAGCGGGAAGGGAGCCAACAACGGCGGGCAAATTTGAAGGGGGGCAACTAGTACAAGCTATCCTGACAAAAGCGGTCTTCGCCTGCGAAAAGCTCTGGGGTGATGTCGTCTTGGGCTCCACGATGACCTTTGTCTTGTCGTCCTCCTGGTCTTGGTCTCGTTGCACCAATATGGCAACCTTTGCCTGATGCCTCGGTACTCTTCGTCTGCGCTGGCCTCCTTAGCACCAAAGAGGAAACAAGGACGCTGCACGCGATGGCGCCCGCCTGGTGCTGTTCGTCATGGATCACGTCACGAGAGCCTCGTGGGGTTTGCCCCGCCTTGATATCTCCGCTCCTCGTGAGCCTGCCCGGCTAGGCCACTCCAGAGGAGGTCTTGCATCGTCCGCCTCGCGAGGCTTGGACCCTCGCGAGGGTCTTGGGTGCCTTGTTGATGAAGATGGGCCGTACGGCCTGCTAAGCAACCACGCTGCGCGCAGAGCAAGTCTGGGACCCCGTTCCCGTAACGCCGGCTGATAGCCCCGGGTCCAAGGTGCGCTCGGGCTTGGCCGTGGTGAAGCCAAGGGTCAAGTTCGAGCACCGCTGGCCCCAAAGCTCGCGGCCTTGGTTGATGCATGGCGGTTGATTGGACGTGGGCGTCTCCGCTTCCCCATGCTGCCTCGGTAACTGCACGACTTGACAAGTCCCTGCGACATGCAAGGAAAACCATCATTACCTACGATCATGGGAGACGCCGGTTGGCCTTCTCTTCCTATAAATGGGGAGGGCGGAGCCCCCGTTGCCCTTCTCTTCCTCGCTTGCTTCTCTGCTCCATTGCTTGCAGTGCCACTGATGGCGCCACGAAGGAAGTTCTCTACCGCCGAGAAGGGAAAGGCCCCTCGCGAGGGCCCTGGTTCCCTAGTGCCCAAGCGCGGCAACGGGCGTCCGCGCAAGCATGCCGCGACCCCGCCGTGGCCCACCGTCGAGGTGGCGCCACGGCACGCGGAGGGGATCGTCCCATCCATGGTGGTCCAGCCGATGAGGGGAGGCACGCGATGGTGGCGCGGCCTCCCCGCCCCACTTCCATTCGGCGGAGGTGTCGCCGGAGTTCATCGTCTGGTCGGAGAACCCGGCCGGCAACTGGCTCCAACTTCCGCGCTTCTTCGCCGGCGAACTGCCGGCCTCTGGTCCGGGCGGACTCTGGCTGCAGGCGGATGGCTGCTGTAGCAAGGCCTCTTGGGTTGCGGTCGAGACTTCCGCCGCGGGCAACATGGCTCGCCCGGTCGGCAGACATTTGCCAGCGCTGCTCGGCAGGCGGTGCACCATCCACTTCAGGTACGATGGTGGATCGACCCTCTATGTGAGGGTGTTTGGGGAAGATGGTCGTCGTGTCGGGTGCTGCCCCGAGATGAACGACGGTGAGGAGGTGCTTTGCCTTGGTGACGGTCGCGACGAGGATGAGGGCGAGCCTGCCCTCGACGGCGACCGCATCTCTTCCAGCTACGATGGCTCTTCCTCCGGTGACAGCTCCAGCAATGGTGGCTACGACTAGCCACCACGCCACCGCGCCCGCTTCGAAGGAGGCAGCGGATCATCTCGCCACCGCGCCTCCGTGAAGCGCGAGGAGGGGTCTGGCTAGGCTCGGGGCGTCGCCAAGGGCCTGCCTCTGCAGATTGCTGCAATGCTGCTTTGTTTAGCTTTTTCCTTCTTCCCTGCATCAGAAAACAAGACCAGTATGGGCCCAGAGGGGCGTGTATCAAATTGTGGTTCTTTGGTTAATGTACTGTGCGTGTTATTCCCATGTCGTGTTTGTTATTTTGCGCAAAGATAACTTAACCTGGCGTGTTTGGGACGCCCTTCCCCTCACGAGGTGTCTGCGTTTGCTCAGAAACTTCAAAAAATTCGTTAGGGGGTGCACTAGAGGATTTGCCGTCCACCTGAGCCTTGACTTGGCGCCTTGTATCGCGGTACCCGAGCGGCACGGATTAGGAGAGATGTGCCAGCTTCTAGGCTTGAACGAGAGTGGCTCGCAAGAAGTCAGAGAGAAGAAAAATGCTCGCGAGGGCATCTGCCCAGCCCCTCGCAAGGTATGCGAGAGAGAGAACATGAGCGAACCAGAGCCAAAAAATTCGTTAAAAGGCTAGGGAACCAAATCAGCAACGAACACCAAGAGCAACTCCGATTAAGAAAAAGCGAGCCAACTACAGAAAGCAAATGAAAAGCCGCGTCTGGCACCTAATCTAGTCTTCAAGTCTTCTCACCAGCACGGAGCTAAGAGTTTTCCACTAGGCGTGGGAGGGATCCCCAGGGCCTGAGGCCGGCGCTCTTGAGACTCCAGGGCATGTACAGCCCCACTCATTATTACATGAGAGTGTCACAGGCGGCGATTCTTCACAGGCACCGGGCCTTCTTCACAGGCTCTGGGCCTTTCTTCTCAGGCTCTGGGCCTTGCTTCTCAGGCTCTAGGCCTTGCTTCTCAGGCTCTGGGTCTTGCTTCATGGATAGAACTTCTGGAGGTGCTGGATGTTCCAGGCGTTCTGGATGGGTATCCCGTCCTGCGTCTCCAGGCGCGCTGCACCTGGCCTGGAGACATGGACGACCCTGAACGGGCCCTCCCACATGGGCGAAAGCTTGTGCAGCCCTTCTCTGGAGAGGACCCGCCTTAGGATGAGGTCGCCCACCTCGAGCGTCCTGGAGCAGATGTTGCGGCAGTGGTATCGCCACAGCGCTTGTTCCTCCCCCAGCACGAGATCTATCCCCCGCATGGCGTCCTGCTGCATTTCGTCGAACGCCAGGACCCGCGCGGAGCGATGCTTGATTTGGTGAGGGGGGACTGCTTCGGTTCCATAGACGAGGAAGAACGGAGTCTCGCCCGTTGGCTTGGTAGCGGTGGTACGGATGGACCACAGCACAACTGGAGCTCGTCGTGCCAACCCCTACCGCAGGCCTCCAGCTTCTTCTTGAAGGTCCTGGTCTTCAGGCCCCTCAGGACCTCTGCATTGGTGCGCTCAGCCTGACCATTGCTCCTCGGGTGGTCCACCGAAGCGTAGCAGATCTGCGTTCCAAGGTTAGCACAGTAGGTTTTGAAGAGGTTACTAGTAAACTGCGAGCCGTTATCCGTGATGATGCAGTTGGGGACCCCGAAGCGGCTCACGAGGCCCTTGATGAACTTGACGGCAGAGCCGGCTGGGATGGTATCGACGGCTTCCACTTCCGCCCACTTGGTGAACTTGTCGATGGCGACGTAGAGATAGCGGTAGCCCCCTGGCGCCTGTGGGAACGGACCTAAGATGTCCAGCCCCCAGACTGCGAACGGCCATGTAAGAGGGATGGTTTGGAGGCCCTGGGCAGGCTGATGGATTTGCTTGGCATGGAATTGGCAAGCTTCGCAGGACTTCACCAGCTCGGTTGCGTCGTTGAGCGCTGTAGGCCAATAGAATCCACTGCGGAACACCTTGCCGACGAGGGTCCGTGACGACGAGTGATTCCCACAGTCCCCGCCGTGTATGTCAATCAGCAGCTCCCTTCCTTGATCGCTGGAGATGTAGTGTAGCGTGACGTCGTTCGGCTGTATCCTGTACAGCTCGCCGTCTCGAATGCAGTATGTCGTGGCTTCCCGGGCCACGCTCTCCGCGTCCTCTTCATTCTCCGGAAGCGTCCCGTACATCAGGTACTCCTTGAATTCCTTGGTCCAGCACTCCTCCTGGGGCTCGAGCGCCAAGAGCAGCCGAGCTCCTGAAGTTGGGCCACAGGCTGGGGTTCCCGTGGCCGGGGGCTGTGGGAGCTCCTCCCGAGGCTGAGTCGTGCTTGAAAGAGGTAGCGTATCTGATGGCTTGAAGAGCCGCTCTTCGAAGATGCCGGGCTCTTGCAGGTGCCGCTTGGATGCTCTCTTGGCGATGTCGTCGGCTTCCTTGTTGGTGCCCCAGGGAACGTGATGCAGCTCCAGGCCCGAGAACTGCTTTTCTATCTTGCGCACCTCCGCAAGGTAGGCCTCCATGTGCTCGTCCTTCGGCTCGTACACCTTGTTGGAGAAGTTGACGAGGAGCTGCGAGTCGTCTTTGACGGTGAGGCGCCTCACCCCCAGAGCCGCCACAGCCTTCAGGCCAGCTATCAGGCCTTCATATTCTGCGATATTGTTGGAGACCTTCTCGCCGTGCTGGAAGCAGAGTTGCACGGCGTAGTAAAGCTTGTCTTGAGTGGGCGAGATGAGCACTGCTCCAGCCCCTGTGCCCTGGTGCGCGAAGGCGCCATCAAATACATGACCCAGCCGTCTGGTGCCTCACTTCCTGGGGAGGTGGACCAGTCTTCTCCTTCCTCAAGAGCCGGGGCATCTGCCCATTCTGCCAAAAAATCGGCGAGCGCGGCTCCCTTGATGACCCTGGTAGTGCTGAACTCCAACTGGAATGCTTGCAGCACGATGTTCCATTCAGCGACCCTTTCGGCTGAGTTTGGGCTCCTGAGTACCCTCTTTAATGGGTAAGCTGAGACGACCTTGATGGGGTAAGTAGTGCCGCAGCTTGCGCGAGGCCACCAAGAGTGCAAGCAGGAGCTTTTGCGGCATGGGGTAGCGCGCCCTTGCGTCCCGCGGTACGGTGCTGACGAAGTATACCGGGTGCTCGAAGAGGGCTGGCACACTGTCGAGGCTCGGGTCCTGCAGAGATTGTGGCATATCCTGAGGTGGAGGGTTTCCTGAGACCTGACCGTCCTCAGGAGCTTCTGCGATGTTGCCCTGCTGAGCTTGGTCTTCCGCAACTGATGGCTTTGATGCGCCTTCCTGACCCTGCGTTGCATCAGCTCTGGCTTGGCGCGGCACACCCTTGTCTTGGCGCTCCTCGAATCGCCACCAAAGACTGCTACAAGTGAGTACGGGTGGTGGCAAGGTAGAGTACCAGAGGCTCTAGAGGCCGTGGTGCCACCATCACCGGGGGCTGGTGAGGTATTTCTTGAGGTCTTGGAAGGCCCGGTCGGCCTCCGGGGTCCACTCGAAGGGGCCCTTCTTCTTCATGAGCTTAAAGAAGGGTAAGGCACGCTCTCCTAGCTTGGTGATGAAACGCCCTAACGCGGTCACCTGCCCTGCTAGCTTCTACATCTCCTTGAGGGTCTGTGGTGGGCTCATGTCTTCGATGGCCTTGATCTTCTCCGGGTTCGCCTCGATCCCTCTGTGGGATACGAGGAACCCTAGTAGCTTGCCAGAGGGGACGCCAAACACGCACTTCTTTGGGTTAAGCCTCAAGTTCACCTGGCACAAGTTCTCAAAGGTCTCCTCCAGGTCTTGAATCAATGTCCTCGCCTTGCGAGATTTGACCACTATGTCATCAACGTAGAACTCTGTGTTCCTGCCGAGATGCCGCCCCAAGGTGATGTGCATTAGCCGCTGAAAGGTTGCACCCGCGTTGCACAGGCCGAAGGGCATGCAGGTGTAGCAGTACACCTCGCATGGTGTCAGGAAGGCTGTCTTCTCCACATCCTCCACCGCCATCTTGATTTGGTGGTATCCAGAGAACGCATCCAGGAAACATAGCAAGTCGCACTCGGCGGTGGAGTCGACGATTTGATCGATGCGCGGAAGGGGGAACGGATCTTGGGGGCAAGCTTTGTTAAGGTTGGTGAAGTCGACGCACATCCGTTCCTTCCCACCTTTCTTCAGTACTACGATGGGGTTCGCCAGCCAATCAGGGTATCGAACTTCTCGAATGGTACCAGCCGCCTCCAGCTTGTGTGTCTCTTGGACGATCAATGCCTGCTTCTTAGTGGACTGCCATCTCGCCCGCTACTTCACGGGGCGTATGTTGGGGCACACCCTTAGATGATGTTGCATCACCTCTCTCGGGACCCCTACCAGCTGATTGGGCTCCCACGCGAATATTTCCTTGTTCGCGCGCAAAAACCTCACCAAAGCTTCTTCTTGTCCCGGGTCAAGGCTGGTTCCTATGGTAAAGGTGGCTCCTGAAGACCCTTCCTCGTCAACTGGCACCTGCTTGGTCTCCGCCTTGTCTTGGGTGAACAACTGCTTCTTCTTGGTGGGCATGGTCTCCTTGGCCTCGAGCGTACCGGCGCCGGCTGGCTGTGCTGCTGCCACGGTCTTGAAGGCGAGCCTGAGCGCCGTCACGGCTTCCTTTGTGTCCCCCTTGATTGTGAGGACGCCCTTGCTCCCTGGCATCTTCATGAGGTCGTAGGCCGGGTGAGTCACCGCCATGAACTGAGCGAGAGCCGGGTACCCGAGTATGGCATTGTATGGGAGACCGATGCGGGCGATGTCGAAGTCCACCAGCTGAGTGCGGTAGTTGTCGTGCGTGCCGAAGGTGGCGGGGAGGAGGATCTGCCCCAGAGAGTGGGCAACTCAACCACCCACTCCCGAAAAAGGCTTGCTGAGGTTGAGCCGCTCGGGCGGCACGTGGAGAAGGCTGAAGGCTTCTACGGAGGTTGAGGCCGGCACCACCGTCGATGAGGGTCTTGGTGACGGCCACGTTGCAGATGGTAGGCGTGCAAAGCATTGGGAGCATGCCAGAGCCGGCGGCGGAGCCGGGGTGGTCTTCTGAGTCGAAGGTGAGGTCGGCCTCCGGCGCAGCCCAACCCGATGGAGCCCCCGGGCGCTTGGAATCCACCCCAATCTGATGGAAGAAAGGCTTGACGTGGCGATCTGAAGGCGGTGCTTGAGAGCCACCCAGCAGCGCCGCGACTGCGTGGTGTGCTAGTACCGCATAGCGCACGGTGAAGAGGTTGCGGAGTTCCTCCCAGGACGCCACCGTGGAACCCGGGAGGTTGAGCAGCCAGGCACGCGGCTCGCCGGGGACGGCCATGGGGAACCAGTTGGCCATGATCTTGTCATTGCCTCCGGCCTCGAGGACGGCCTCCTCGTACGCCTACAGGAACGGCGCCGTCGTAACGCGGCGGTATCTCCGGCTTGAACTTGGTTGGCCACTGCACTCGCCGCAGGGCTGGGGCCAGGGCTCGGTACCCAGACTCCCTGCTGCTGGTGTCGGCCGCAGAGGTGGGTGGCGAGGCACCTGCCATGGGAGCGAAGCGCGGCGGCACGGGGCGTAGGTTGGTGGAGAGGAGCTCCGTCGCACCCCTACCTGGCGCGCTAAATGTCGGATGTGGGGTTCCGGCAAACCCTTAAGGTTCGAACACTGGGGTGCGCGCGAAGTCTTTCCCTCCTACCGATCTACGCTCTTGCTCGCTAAGATCTCACGGACGAACTCGACAAACTTGCAACACAGAAAGACACAAGGTTTATACTGGTTTGGGCCACCGTTGTGGTGTAATACCCTACTCAAGTGTGGTGGTGGTGGATTGCCTCTCGGGCTGATGATGAACAGTACAAGGGAAGAACAGCCTCCTGAGGTTGAGGTGTTCTTGTGCTTGTGTGGTTGAGGATGATCTAAACTAGTTCGAGATCAGTTGCCTCCTACTGTGGTGGCTAGTCCTATTTATAGAGGCCCTGGTCCTCTTCCCAAATATCGAGCGGGAAGGGAGCCAACAACGGCGGGCAAATTTGAAGGGGGTGATACGTCCATTTTGCATCATGCTTTTATATCGATATTTATTGCATTATGGGTTGTTAATACACGTTATGTCACAATACTTATGTCTATTCTCTCTTATTTTACAAGGTTTACATAAGGAGGGATAATGTGGGCAGCTGGAATTCTGGGCTGGAAAAGCAGCAAATATTAGAGACCTATTCTGCACAACTCCAAAAGTCCTGAAACTCCACGAAAGTCATTTTTGGAAATAATAAAAAATACTGAGCGGAAGAAATCATAAGCAACCTTTCGGGACGAGACTCCGCCGCCACGAGGCGGAACCTTGGCGGAACCAATCTAGGGCTCCGGCAAAGCTGTTCTGCCGGGGATACTTCCCTCCGGGAGGGGGAAATCATCGCCATCGTCATCACCAACGCTCCTCTCATCGGGAGAGGGCAATCTCCATCAACATCTTCACCAAAGACCATCTCCTCTCAAAACCCTAGTTCATCTCTTGTATCCAATTCTTGTCTCCAAGTCCGGGATTGGTACTTGTAGGTTGCTAGTAGTGTTGATTACTCCTTGTAGTTGATGCTAGTTGGTTTATTTGGTGGAAGATCATATGTTCAGATCCTTTATGCATATTAATACCCCTCTGATTATGAACATGAATATGCTTTGTGAGTAGTTACGTTTGTTTCTGAGGACATGGGAGAAGTCTTGCTATTAGTAGTCATGTGAATTTGGTATTCGTTTGATATTTTGATGAGATGTATGTTGTCTATCCTCTAGTGGTGTTTTGTGAACGTCGACTACATAACACTTCACCATTATTTGGGCCTAGAGGAAGGCATTGGGAAGTAATAATTAGATGATGGGTTGCTAGAGTGACAGAAGATTAAACCCTAGTTTATGCGTTGCTTCGTAAGGGGCTGATTTGGATCCATATGTTTCATGCTATGGTTAGGTTTAATACTTTTGTTGTAGTTGCGGATGCTTGCAATAGAGGTTAATCATAAGTGGGATGCTTGTTCAAGTAAGAACAGCACCCAAGCACCGGTCCACCCACATATCAAATTATCAAAGTACCGAACGCGAATCATATGAACGTGATGAAAACTAGCTTGACGATAACTCCGATGTGTCCTCGGGAGCGCTTTTCTCTATATAAGAGTTTGTCCAGGCTTGTCATTTGCTACAAAAAGGATTGGGCCACCTTGCTGCACTTTATTTACTTTTGTTACTTGTTGCTCGTTACAAATTATCTTACCACAAAACTATCTGTTACCACTTATTTCAGTACTTGCAGAGAATACCTTGCTGAAAACCGCTTATCATTTCCTTCTGCTCCTCGTTGGGTTCGACACTCTTACTTATCGAAAGGACTACGATAGACCCCCTATACTTGTGGGTCATCAAGACTCTTTTCCGCGCTGTTGCCGGGAGTGAAGCGCCTTTGGTAGGTGGAATTTGGTAAGGAAAAATTTATATAGTGTGTTGAAATTTCTTGTCACTTGTTACTATGGAAAGTAATCATCCGAGGGGCTTGTTCGGGTATCTTCACCCCGACCAGTAGAGAGCAAAGAGTAGCTCCTCAACCTACTGAACCCATCAAGATGAAAATGTTCACTTTGAGATTCCTTCGGTATGTTAGAAAAACTGCTAGCTAATCCTTTTGCAGGAGATGGAACAAAGCATCCTGATGAGCACCTAATATATGTGGATGAAGTTTGTGGATTATTTAAGCTTGCAGGTATACCCGGTGATGTTATTAAGAGGAAGGTCTTCCCTTTATGTTTTAAGGGATATGCATCGACATGGCATATGCTATGTGATGATACGGGATCATGGAACAACAAACGACTGAAATTGGAATTTCATCAGAAATTTTATCCTATGCATCTTGTTCATCGTGATCGCAATTATATATATAATTTTTGGCCACGCGAAGGAGAAAGCATCGCTCAAGCTTGGGGGACGCTTAAATCAATGTTATATTCATGCCCCAATCATGAGCTCCCAAGAGAAATAATTATTCAAAGTTTTTATGCTCAGCTTTCTGATAACAATCGTACCATGCTCGATACTTCTTGTGTTGGCTCTTTTATGATAAAGACTATTGAATTCAAATGGAATTTATTGGATAGAATTAAACGCAACTCTGAAGATTGGGATCTCGACGAAGGTAAGGAGTTAGGTATGACACCTAAGTTTGATTATGTTAAATCTTTTATGGATACCGATGTTTTCCATAAATTTAGCACTAAATATGGACTTGACTCTGAGATAGTAGCTTCTTTCTGTGAAACTTTTGCTACTTATGTTGATCTCCCCAAGGAGAAGTGGTTTAAATATCATCCTCCCATAGAAGTATAAGTAGCTGCACCTACTAAAGTTGAAGAAAAGACTGTCATTTATAATGATCCTATTGTTCCTACTTCTTATGTTGAGAAACCACCTTTCCCTGTTAGAATAAAGGATCATGCTAAATCTTCAACTATGGTTCGTAAAAGCAATATTAGAACATATACACCTCCTGAGCGAATTAAAGTTGAACCTAATATTGCTATTGTTAAAGATCTCTTGTCCGATAATATTGATGGGCATTTTATTTATTTCTGTGATGAAACTGCTAGAATTGCCAAACCGTGTGCTAAAGATAAACATATACTTGTGGTAGGCATGCCTGTTATTTCTGTTAAAATAGGAGATCATTGTTATCATGGCTTATGTGATATGGGTGCTAGTTCTAGTGCTATACCTCATGACTTATATAAAGAAATTATGCATGAAATTGCACCTGCTGAGATAGAAGGCATTGATGTTACCATCAAACTTGCTAATAGAGATACAATATCACCCATTGGAATTGTTAGAGATGTTGAAGTCTTGTGTGGGAAAACTAAATATCCTGCTGATTTTCTTGTTCTTGGTTCCCCACAAGATAGCTTTTGTCCCATTATATTTGGTAGACCCTTCTTGAACACCGTTAATGCTAGGATAGACAGCGAAAAGGATGTTGTTACTATTGGTTTGGGTGATATGTCTCATGAGTTTAATTTCTCTAAATTTAGTAGACAACACCGTGAAGAAGAATTTCCTAGTAAGAATGAAATTATTGGTCTTGCTTTTATTGTCATACCTCCTAGTGATCCTTTAGAACAATATTTGCTAGACCATGAAAATGATATGTTTATGAATGAAAGGAGGGAAATAGATGAAGTATTCTTTAAACAGGAACCCATTCTGAAACACAATTTGCTTGTTCAAATCCTAGGGGATCCTCCTCCACCCAAGGGTGATCCCGTGTTTGAGCTTAAACCGTTGCCTGATACTCTTAAATATGCTTATCTTGATGAGAAAAAGATATATCCTATTATTATTAGTGCTAACCTTTCAGAGCATGAAGAAGGGAGATTATTGAAAACTCTGAAGAAGCACCGTGCTGCTATTGGATATACTCTTGATGGTCTTAAGGGCATTAGTCCCACTCTATGTCAACATAAAATAAATTTGGAAGAAGATGCCAAACCAGCTCGTGATCATCAACGACGGCTGAATCCTAAAATGAAAGAAGTGGTAAGAAAAGAAATACTAAAGCTCCTTGAGTATAATTTATCCCGTTGCTGATAGTCAGTGGGTAAGTCATGTCCATTGTGTCCCTAAGAAGGGAGGTATCACCGTAGTTCCTAATTATAAAGATGAAATGATTCCGCAAAGAATTACTACAGGTTATAGGATGGTAATTGATTTCCGCAAATTAAATAAAGCTACTAAGAAAGATCTTTACCCCTTACCTTTTATCGATCAAATGCTAGAAAGACTATCCAAACATACTCATTTTTGCTTTCTAGATGGTTAGTCTAGTTTCTCTCAAATACCTGTGTCAGCCAATGATCAATCAAAGACTACTTTTACTTGCCCTTTTGGTACTTTTGCTTATAGACGTATGCCTTTTGGTTTATGTAATGCACCTGCTACCTTTCAAAGATGCATGATGGCTATATTCTCTAACTTTTGTGAAAATATTTGTGAGGTTTTCATGTACGATTTTTCCGTCTATGGATCCTCTTTTGATGATTGCTTGAGCAACCTTGATCGATTTTTGCATAGATGTGAAGAAACTAATCTTGTCTTGAATTGGGAAAAGTGCCACTCTATGGTTAATGAAGGTATTGTCTTGGGGCATAAAGTTTCTGAAAGAGGTATTGAGGTTGATAAAGCCAAGGTTGATGCTATTGAAAAGATTCCATGTCCCATGGACATCAAAGGTATAAGAAGTTTCCTTGGTCATGCCGGGTTTTATAGGAGGTTCATTAAGGACTTCTCAAAAATTTCTCGGCCTCTGACTAATTTATTACAAAAAAATATACCATTTGTCTTTGATGATGATTGTGTAGAAGCATTTGAAATACTTAAGAAAGCATTGATCTCTGCACCTATTGTTCAGCCACCCGATTGGAATTTACCTTTTGAAATTATGTGTGATGCTAGTGATTATGCTGTAGGTTCTGTTCTAGGGCAAAGAGTTGATAAGAAATTAAATGTTATTCAATATGCTAGTAAAACTCTAGACAATGCTCAAAGAAATTATGCTACTACTGAAAAGGAATTCTTAGTAGTTGTATTTGCTTGTGATAAGTTCAGACATTATATTGTTGATTCTAAAATAACTATTCACACGGATCATGCTGCTATTATATCTTATGGAAAAGAAAGATGCTAAACCTAGACTTATTAGATGGGTTCTCTTGCTGCAAGAATTTGATTTGCATATTGTTGATAGAAAGGGAGCTGAGAACGCCGCTGCAGACAACTTGTCTAGGTTAGAAAAGTCCTTGATGACCCACTACCTATTGATGATAGCTTTCCTGATGAACAATTAAATGTCATAAATGATTCTCATACTGCTCCATGGTATGCTGATTATGCTAATTACATTGTTGCTAAATTTATACCACCTAGTTTCACATACCAGCAAAAGAAAAAGTTTTTCTATGATTTGAGACATTACTTTTTGGATGACCCACATCTTTATAAAGAAGGAGTAGATGGTGTTATTAGACGTTGTGTACCTGAGCATGAACAGGAACAAATCCTGCGCAAGTGTCACTACGAGACTTATGGAGGACACCACGCTGGAGATAGAACTGCACATAAGGTATTGCAATCCGGTTTTTATTCGCCTACTCTCTTCAAGGATGCCCGTAAGTTTGTCTTATCTTGTGATGAATGTCAAAGAATTGGTAATATTATAGACATCAAGAAATGCCTATGAACTATTCACTCGTTATTGGAACATTTGATGTTTGGGGCTTTGATTATAAGGGACCTTTTCCTGCCTCTAATGGTTACAAACATTTTTTAGTTATTGTTGATTACGTTACTAAGTGGGTAGAAGCTATTCCAACTAGTAGTGCTAATCATAACACTTCTATTAAAATTCTTGAAGAAGTTATTTTTCCGAGGTTTGGAGTCCCTAGATATTTAATGACTGATGGTGGTTCACATTCTATTCATGGAGATTTTCGTAAAATGCTTGCTAAGTATGATTTTAATCATAGAATTGCATCTCCTTATCACCCACAGTCTAGTGGTCAAGTAGAATTGAGTAATAGAGAGCTCAAATTAATTTTGCAAAAGACTGTCAATAGATCTAGAAAGAATTGGTCCAAGAAACTTGATGATGCATTATGGGCCTATAGAACTGCATATAAAAATCCTATGGATATGTCTCCTTATAAAATGCTTTATGGAAAAGCATGTCACTTACCTCTCGAGCTAGAACATAAGGCATATTGGGCCATTAAGGGGGTGTTTGGTTGCTTGGGTGGCTCTAACCTGCATTGCATGGGGGATCCTGGGTGAGCCTAGCCTGGTTGAGCTGGTGCAAAGATGAGTTCGGATGTGTGTTTGGTGGGCTGTATGATATGGGTGCACGAGAGATGCAATATATAAGAGATGTTGTTTGGTATGCATCATTTGAGCTTAATTGTGTGAAATTTTTTTCCAATAAAATATGCGTTTAATGTGATGTAATTAGGCAATCAGACTGCATGCAATATTAGATCTACGAATCACTGCGATGGTAATCAAAACATTTCATAGTGCTCTTGATTTACATGAAGTTCATGCTGTCAGCTCTCCTAGGGAACTCACATATCCTACAGAATCCAAAGTAGTATGCTAATCCATCTAACGAAACATCCAACAAAGGACGAGATGATTCGAGAACATCTCGGGACAACAAATCAGAAACAGAAAACAGTAGAAATTTCTTTAAAGAAAAAACAGCATAAACCTACAAATAAAGGCTACGGGATGAGCTTACAGCAAAATTAAAGATGGACAAGTTCATGCATCCGCCGATATATGAATCTGCGGCTAGATCTACTAGAAAATCCTTCAAACTACGGACGAAATCCACATGCATCACCACAAAAGTGCCTATAACTCGATCTACTCACAGACCACGACTACTACGACGGGTGGAGTGGTGAGCTACAGCGAGCTTGTCCGCAGGGCCAGGAGCGCTCTGCTATGGTGGAGTTCGACGGCGTTGGAGCGGTGGTGGAACCGACGAGTCTAGGCGGGGAGGCGAGCTGCCGGCGTGGGCATAGAGGAGCGTGGGCGATGGAGATCAGACCAGTAGCCGGCGAGGGAGCTCCAACCAGCTGCGCACGCGGGGCCTCAGACGGGGACGGCAACGGCTGTGGCGGCGATGGGTTGGTGTTCTCGATCTGATGCGCGCTGAGAGAGAGAGGGGGGAAAGGGAAATATGGGAGGTTGCGGTCGAGGCGCGGATGCAGTCGTGGGCCTGGCTCCCGCATACCCTCGATTCCTACGTTCCCCTCAGCCTGGCTGAGAGGGCTCCTTTTGCATCGATCGGGCTAGGCTGAGAGGGCCGCGCGGCGAACTAATCACACTGGAATTTGCATGGCAGGTGCGAGTCAGGTGCGAGCCAGTTATCCAAACACGCCCTAAAGAGCTCAACTATGATTTCAAACTTGCTGGTGAGAAGAGGTTATTTGCCATTAGCTCACTTGATGAATGGAGAACCCAAGCTTATGAAAATGCCAAGTTGTTTAAAGAAAAAGTGAAAAGATGGCATGACAAAAGAATACAAAAGTGTGAGTTTAATGTAGGTGATTATGTATTGCTATACAACTCTCTTTTAAGATATTATGCAGGAAAAAATCTCTCTAAATTGGAAGGCCCTTACATTATCGAGGAGGTCTATCGTTCGGTGCCATAAAAATCAACAACTTCAAGGCACAAACCGAAGGTGGTGAACGGTCAAAGAATCAAACATTATATCTCGTGTAATCACATAAACGTTGAAACCAATGTTATTGAAACCGTAACCCGGAGGAATACATAAGGGACACTTTCCTAACGCTTAGGACTCGAAAGGAATAGGTATGTAGTACGGTAAGTAAACCGACTCCAAAATAGTTTTGAAGGCAATATTTCTCTGTTTTGGAATATTTAGAAAAATAGAAAAATAAGAAGCAGTCCGGGAAGGACACGAGGGCTCCACGAGGGTGGAGGGCGCGCCCTACCCCCTGGGCGCGCCCCCCTACCTCGTGGGCACCTCGTGTGCTCTCCGGACTCCGTTTTCTTGCACGTTACGTATTTTGGTCGGTAAAAATTCATTATATAATCTCCCGAAGGTTTTGACTCCCGTACCACGCAATTATCCTCTGTTCTTGTTTTGAGCTGTTTCCGGTCAGGATTGTTAAGGCCAGGCATCATGTCGTCCCCCTCCTCCAACAATGGTGACAACGATGCTCGGCTAATGAAGATAGAGCTGAAGAGGGAAGAACCC
The DNA here is from genome assembly GCA_021605145.1 of Aegilops bicornis. Taxonomy (NCBI): domain Eukaryota; kingdom Viridiplantae; phylum Streptophyta; class Magnoliopsida; order Poales; family Poaceae; genus Aegilops; species Aegilops bicornis. The sequence goes on along the minus strand of JAHIAL010000070.1, from coordinate 330,908 downwards.
ATGGAGATCAACAATGATGAAGGGATCAAGAAGGCCACGGAGGATTAAGCTCCGGCAGCAGAAGACATCCTTCAACTTGATCACAATCTTCTTACCCCAACTGAGATCGAAGCTTTCAAGATGATTGAGTTAGCTCAGATCTGAACAAGTATCTCACACGTGAAAATATTTTGTTGAAGGAGCATATTGTTGCACTCAAGGGCATTATCCGCAAGCTGGAGGACCTCTTGCGCTCGATGTGCGACTATCCATCATCACCAGCATCCTCTTCACCAGCAAAAGAGACATAATCACATGGGTATGGGCACTCCCCTTGGCGACTGCCAAGCTAGGGGGAGGTGCCCCGGTATCGTATCACCATCACACTCCTATGTTTACCGTTTATCTTAGTTCGATCCTATTAGTAGTATCTTGATCTAGTAGAATAAAGTTTTGGCATGATCTAGTTTTGAGTTTTGCTTTATGATCCCTCTTTGTAATCGAGTCCGTGAGCTATATAATAAAGATTAGTGTTGAGTCAAGGGCTTGATTATTTCGCCATGATCTTGAGTGAATAAAAGAAAAGAATAAAAATAAATAAAGAGATCGTATTGATCTTATGGAGGGTAATGACATCACATAGAAAGAGTATGATGATTAAAATTTGTTGAGAGTTGGCAAACATAGCTTTGGTCATCGTTGCAATTAATAGGAAGTAATAAAGAAAGAGAGGTTTCACATATAAATATACTATCTTGGACATCTTTTATGATTGGGAGCACTCATTAAAATATGGCATGCTAAAGAGTTGACGTTGGACAAGGAAGACAACGTAATGGGTTATGTTCTCTCATATCAGAGACAAAGTATATTGTCATGGATCATCCAATTTGAGCTTGCCTTTCCCCCTCATGCTAGCCATATTATTTGCACCAAGTAGAGATAGTACTTGTGCTTCCAAATACCCTTAAACCAGTTTTGCCATGAGAGTCCACCATATCTACCTATGGATTGAGTAAGATCCTTCAAGTAAGTTGTCATCGGTGCAAGCAATAAAAAATGATCACTAAATATGTATGATTGATTGGTGTGGAGGAAATAAGCTTTATATGATCTTGTGATGTGGAAGAAATAAAAGTGACAGCCTGCATAATAAAGGTTCATATCACAAGTGGCAATATAAAGTGACGTTCTTTGCATTGAGATTTTGTGCATCCAACCATAAAAGCGCATGGCAACCTCTGCTTCCCTCTGCGAAGGGCCTATCTTTTATTATTATCTTCTATCTTATGCAAGAGTCATGGTGATCTTCACCTTTCCTTATTACATTTTATCCTTTGGCAAGCACATGGTGTTGGAAAGATCCTCATATATATATATATATATATATATATATATATATATATATATATATATATATATATATCTAATTGGATATGGGTTAGCATGAACTATTATTGTTGACATTACCCTTGAGGTAAAAGGTTGGGAGGCGAAAATATAAGCCCCTATCTTTTTCTGTGTCCGGTTAAAACTCCGTAACCACAAGTATTGCGTGAGTGTTAGCAATTATAAAAGACTAAATGATAGTTGAGTATGTGGACTTGCTAGAAAGCTCTGACATAGACTCTTTCTGTTGTTATAATAAATTGCCATTGCTTCAATGACTGAGATTATAGTTTGTTAGTTCTCAATAAAGTTTCTGATTCATACTTTTGCATTGTGAATAAATTATTACTTGAGCATAAGAAATCATATGACAATGTTCATATATGTTGCTGTTATTAGAATAATCATGATGCCCTCATGTCCGTATTTTATTTTATCGACACCTCTACCTCTAAACATGTGGACATATTTATCGTTATCGGCTTCTGCTTGAGGACAAGCAAGGTCTAAGCTTGTGGGAGTTGATACGTCCATTTCGCTTCAAGATTTTATATCGATATTTATTACATTATGGGATGTTATTACACGTTATGTCACAATACTTATGTCTATACACTCTTATTATACAAGGTTTACATAAGAAGGAGAATGCGGAATTGGAATTACGGGCTGGAAAAGGAGCAAATATTAGAGACCTATTCTCCACAACTCCAAAAGTCCCGAAACTCCAGAAAGTCCTTTTGGAAATAATAAAAAATCTGAGCGGAAGAAATACGTCAGGGGCCACCACCTGTCCCACGAGGGTCGGGGCGCGCCTACCCCGTGCCGCGCCCCGCCTCGTGGCCCCTGTTGGCTCTCCGTGGCCACCTTCTGCTATATGAAGTCTTTCGTCCAGGAAAAAATCATAAGCAACCTTCCGGGACGAGACTCCGCCGCCACGAGGCGGAACCTTGGCGGAACCAATCTAGGGCTCCTGCAGAGCTGTTCTGCCGGGGATGCTTCCCTCCGGGAGGGGGAAATCATCGCCATCGTCATCACCAACGCTCCTCTCATCGGGAGAGGGCAATATTTATCAACTTCTTCACCAGCACCATCTCCTCTCAAAACCCTAGTTCATCTCTTGTATCCAATTCTTGTCTCCAAGTCTGGGATTGGTACCTGTAGGTTGCTAGTAGTGTTGATTACTCCTTGTAGTTGATGCTAGTTGGTTTATCTGGTGAAAGATCATATGTTCAGATCCTTTGTGCATATTAATACCCCTCTGATTATGAACATGAATATGCTTTGTGAGTAGTTACATTTTTTCCTGAGGACATGGGAGAAGTCTTGCTATTAGTAGTCATGTGAATTTGGTATTAGATTCGATATTTTGATGAGATGTATGTTGTCTATCCTCTAGTGGTGTTATGTGAACGTCGACTACATAACACTTCACCATTATTTGGGCCTAGAGGAAGGCATTGGGAAGTAATAAGTAGATGATGGGTTGCTAGAGTGACAGAAGCTTAAACCCTAGTTTATGTGTTGCTTCGTAAGGGGCTGATTTGGATCCATATGTTTCATGCTATGGTTAGGTTTATGTGGGGACCCCGACTCATAAGTCGAGATCACCGAATGTATGTGTACAGTGATCCCAGAGATCAATGCTCACTGAACACACAGAAGCTGAATAACAGGAGTCTTACATCCATACATACCGTTTTACACAAGTAGGACCATTATGGTCAAGTCCTGAGTGTATCATCGCAGCGGAAATCTTCGTCTATAACTTGGACCCATGCCATCTGCCTTAACCCTACAGGCATTCTGACTGGGAAGTGTCCTAGCTCGCATGCTCGTCACCAAAGAAATCCTCATCTTACACCTGTTCTTTCATGCCTGGCCAATAAAATAACAAGTGGCAAGCCAATGAGTACTTTGAATGTACTCGCAAGCAACCCAAGAGTGATAACAGAATAATTATGCAAGGCTCTACTGTTAATTTGGCATTTTTGCGGAAAGCTAGTTTTTCTCATGCAAATATGATCATAATTTGTCAAGGATATGAATGCGTCTGCAACAAGTATCAGGAGGTTACAGACATCATCATCGAGAGAGAGAGTTATGAACAACTCGTGCTCAAGCTCATCGTGACTACCTCATGAATCACGTCGATAGATTTACCAAACTGTGTTGTTTGTCAGAAACATATGTACATAGTCTAAGCAGCACCACCCAACTGTCCTTGACCGTGGACACGGCTATTCGAATAGTTTTACACTCTGTAGAGGTTGCGCACTTTACCCACAAGATCCGGGGAACTTCCGTGTCATCCACGACCCGCGGTACCTCAAGTACCCGGGATAAGCACCCGATCACTATCTTTCCCTAGACGACACTAACATAGAGTCCACTCGATTGGTAGTAACCTCCGTGCCCAACATTTCACATCTTAAAATTGTGGAGCCTCGCTCCCATATTCATCTCATACCACAAGCACGGGGTACCAACGGTGTGTCCGGTGCCTTGTGAAAGACAGTCATGGTCGCCCTACCTGGCACGACCATGTCCCGAGAGAGAGCACCAACTCTCCCCCATCACTAGTAATGCGGGCTCCAAGCTAGTATCGGCCTAGGTAATCAATAATGCCCTTTCCCATATAAGGGTAGAGTGGTTGCGCATGTTTTGTTGGGACGGTCGACAAATCTTAAATCTAATCCATCTATGTAAACAACACTTTTATCAAGCCTCGGTACACTACTTCTCCACCAAGTAGTGACCTAGTTCATCATCATCTCCCAGAGGCAACAGTGGCACCCTGTGGGGCTGTTTGCAAGTATGTCAAACCACACTTGTTTCTTTCCATGCATAACCACGACCCACTTTGCGTAGCAACTACTTTAGCATCCTATCTACTCCTTGGCATAACCCTCATAAGAAGGTAGGGTCATGCACAATGCAAGTATCAACGAGGAAGTACGGTGGCAAACCATCAAAGTGGTTACCACCTCATCATGATTTCGTTGCAACAACAATATGGTGCTATATGACATGCATAAAAAGGGTTTCATAGACATGGTGAAAGGGCTGCTTGCCTGGTTCATCAGAGTCTTCAAGTCTTCTGGTCCAACTCCGAGCATTTCCTCTACTTCGTCAACTATCGTCGAAAGCAACCATAATAAGCAACACAAAAAGGTAGAAAAGAAAAGTGCTCTAAAAATATGAAGTTTACTTTTCTAGGACTCCTCTGGTTATATGGAAAATAACCAGAGTGGTTTCATTGGAATTGGATCAGTGGTTATTTCTGAACATTTCAATATGATGGAAACAAGGGATTTAATGGATCTGCAAGTTGTCTACATAATGCCTTTTTATAAAAATGAGTAAAAGTACCCATTAAATCAGGCATGATTTTAGAAACATTTAGAAATTGGTTTCACTGGATTTGGAATTGAAATGAATATAATATGGATTTTTGAAGTGGACTTATGTGGATAAATGACCTTTTAAAGGTCCAAATGAAAACCAAGAACAACAAAAATGTCCACTGTGACCCATTAAATAGAACATGATTTATGGAGTCTCTGGAAATTTGAATCATCAAATTTGGACAATATTTGAATAGTTTATGGATTTTCTAAGTTCACTGGAAAAGAAAAAGAAGAATATTTGGGTTATACCTAAACCGTGCGGCACAGTGATTTAGCACCAATAAGACTGGCCGGGCCTATCGGCTTTCGGCGGGCGAACCAGGCGACGTCGAAGGCGTATTAGCCTGTTACGCTTTCAGTGCCGGGACGCGGTATCCTTGATGCCGTCTCCACTTAAGCAGGGCGGGCTCGGGGCCCGCTGACGTGTGGGTCCCACACCAACTCTCTCTCCTCCCGCCTCCCCCTTCTTCCTACCGACGGGTAGAGGCAGGGGACAGACGGCACACGCGCCAGCGGTGATGCCGGCCGCTCCGCTGCGCCCGGGGCCAGGCCGGTGGTCTGGGCGGATGCCCCGTTCCACGCTGCGCCCAGAGGTGGTCGCGGTGGATGCGGGGAGCGCCAGAGTCGGGCGGAGCATCGGCCATGGCAGAGACCGGAGACGACGAGGATGGGCACGACAGGACGGCGAGATATAGGAGGAAATGGAGCCCGGGGTGTGTCGGCGGTGGTTGTGAGAGGGTTCTGGAGTAGCTAGGGGGAAGATAGAGGGGTCGATGCGCTTGAATTCGAGCGGTGGTCGGTGGGGAAGCTCCGACCAGAGGGGACGCATGGAGGGCGCAGGAGAGGAAGTGAGTTAGTCCGGGGGTCTAGGGGAGGTGCGTGGTGTGGTAGGTGACGCTGGAGAAGCCGGGGGTGGCCTTGTATGGCGGGGCGTGGCGCACCGTGAGCGAACCTCACTTGTGCCCGCGGGAATTGCCGTGGCAGTCGAGGGAGGGGGGATCGAGCCCTCTGCGGTGCTCGTGGGCGAGCCTGTGGTTGGGAAGGTAGAGGAGGAGTAGAGCGAGCTCGAGGAGGCCCCGCACGAGTGCAGCGACTGGTGAGCTCGAGCGGCGCTCGGGTGGGCTCGACAGGGGGAAGAGGAGAGCGAGAGAGGAGGGGCCCGACAGCTAAGTGTGATGTGGACGTCGAGGCAACCTCGGGAGACACGGACCCGGCGCCCAAGGTCGTCGAGTGCCTCGGAATGGGCAAGTTACAGTGCGGTAGTGCACTGTAGCGTGCTCCAGAGCGCGTCCATGGCATGCCATGGCATTTTAATAGTGCCATGGGCATGTCTTATATTGTCATCCACGACCCGCGGTACCTCAAGTACTCGGGATAAGCACCCGATCACTATCTTTCCCTAGACGACACTAACACAGAGTCCACTCGATTGGTAGTAACCTCCGTGCCCAACATTTCACATCTTAAAATTGTGGAGCCTCGCTCCCATATTCATCTCATACCACAAGCACGGGGTACCAACGGTGTGTCCGGTGCCCTGTGAAGACAGTCATGGTCGCCCTACCTGGCACGACCCTGTCCCGAGAGAGAGCACCAACTCTCCCCCATCACTAGTAATGCGGGCTCCAAGCTAGTATCGGCCTAGGTAATCAATAATGCCCTTTCCCATATAAGGGTAGAGTGGTTGCGCATGTTTTGTTGGGATGGTCGACAAATCTTAAATCTAATCCGTCTCTGTAAACAACACATTTATCAAGCCTCGGTACACTACTTCTCCACCAAGTAGTGACCTAGTTCATCATCATCTCCCAGAGGCAACAGTGGCACCCTGTGGGGCTGTTTGCAAGTATGTCAAACCACACTTGTTTCTTTCCATGCATAACCCTGACCCACTTTGCGTAGCAACTACTTTAGCATCCTATCTACTCCCACCGGCATAACCCTCATAAGAAGGTAGGGTCATGCACAATGCAAGTATCAACAAGGAAGTACGGTGGCAAACCATCAAAGTGGTTACCACCTCATCATGATTTCGTTGCAACAACAATATGGTGCTATATGACATGCATAAAAAGGGTTTCATGGACATGGTCAAAGGGCTGCTTGCCTGGTTCATCAGAGTCTTCAAGTCTTCTGGTCCAACTCCGAGCATTTCCTCTACTTCGTCAACTATCGTCGAAAGAAACCATAATAAGAAACACAAAAAGGTAGAAAATAAAAGTGCTCTAAAAATATGAAGTTTACTTTTCTAGGACTCCTCTGGTTATATGGAAAATAACCAGAGTGGTTTCATTGGAATTGGATCAGTGGTTATTTCTGAACATTTCAATATGATGGAAACAAGGGATTTAATGGATCTGCAAGTTGTCTACAGAATGCCTTTTTATAAAAATGAGTAAAAGTACCCATTAAATCAGGCATGATTTTAGATACTTCTAAAAATTGGTTTCACTGGATTTGGAATTGAAATGAATATACTATGGATTTTTGAAGTGGACTTATGTGGATAAATGACCTTTTTAAAAGGTCCAATGAAAACTAAGAACAACAAGAATGTCCACTGTGACCCATTAAATAGAACATGATTTATGGAGTCTCTAGAAATTTGAATCATCAAATTTGGACAATATTTGAATAGTTTATGGATTTTCTAAGTTCACTGGAAAAGAAAAAGAAGAATATTTGGGTTATACCTAAACCGTGCACAGCGCGCAGTTTAGCACCGCAGCGCACTAGGTCGGCCCAGCGGCTCGGCTGTGGGGCGAACCAGGCGACGTCGAAGGCGTATTAGCCTGTTACGCTTTCAGTGCCGGGACGCGGTATCCTTGATGCCATCTCCACTTAAACCGGGCGGGCCCGGGGCCCGCTGACGTTTGGTCCCACACCAACTCTCTCTCCTCCCGCCTCCCCTTTCTTCCTCCCGACGGGTAGAGGCAGGGGACAGACGGCGCACGCGCCAGCGGCGATTTCGGCCGCTCCGCTGCGCCCGGGGCCAGGCCGGTGGTCTGGGCGGATGCCCCGTTCCACGCTGCGCCGAGAGGTGGTCACGCTGGATGCGGGGAGCGCCAGAGTCGGGCGGAGCGTCGGCCATGGCAGAGACCGGAGACGACGAGGATGGGCACGACAGGACGGCGAGATATAGGAGGAAATGGAGCCCGGGGTGGGTCGGCGGTGGTTGTGAGAGGGTTCTGGAGTAGCTAGGGGTAAGATAGAGGGGTCGACGCACACGAATTCGAGCGGTGGTCGGCGGGAAAGCTCCGACCAGGGCGGACGCATGGAGGGCGCAGGAGAGGAAGTGAGTTAGTCAGGGGGGTCTAGGGGAGGCGCGTGGTGTGGTAGGTGACGCTGGAGAGGCCGGGGGGTGGCCTTGTATGGCGGGGCCGTGGCGCACCGTGAGCGAAGCTCACTGGTGCCCGCTGGAATTGCCGTGGCAGTCGAGGGAGGGGGGATAGAGCCCTCTGCGGTGCTCGTGGGCGTAGCCCAGGGTTCTGGGAAGGTAGAGGAGGAGTAGAGCGAGCTCGAGGAGGCCCCGCACGAGTGCTGACTGGTGAGCTCGAGCGGCGCCGGGTGGGCTCTGACAGGGGAAGAGGGAGCGAGAGAGGAGGCCCGACAGCTAAGTGTGACGTGGACGCCGAGGCGACCTCGGGAGACATGCACCAGCGCCCAAGGTCGTCGAGTGCCTCGGAATGGGCAAGCTACAGTGCGGGAGTGCACTATAGCGTGCTCCAGAGCGCGTCCATGGCATGCCATGGCATTTTAATAGTGCCATGGGCATGTCTTATATTGTCTGGGGGTTTTGGGGGAGAGTAAAAAAGGTAGGAGTGGCATTGGATGCCCTAGAGAGCCACTAGATGAGAGGGGAGGTGGAGAGAGAGGTGAACAGCGGCTGTCCAGAGGGGGGAAATGGGGTTTTACCCCAGCAATCATGGAGCTTTGGAAGAGGGGAGCTACTGGGAGGTTCTTTGGTGATCAGGTTCAGCTGTGGTAAGAACTTGGGCTCATGGAGATTAGTGGAAGAGGTCAAAATGATGATTTTGGAAAAATGGGAGAAGGTGTTTGTTGTTGGTTTGGGCAAGAAAATTAATTCCACTTACCATGAGGATTAACAGGATGGAATGGCACTTAGAAATAGTGTGTTCTACCAAATTTAAGCTCATTTGGGCAAAGTTGACAGTGCAACTTTTGTAAACCCTAGAAATCAACAGAAATGGGTTTTCCAAGATCTAGTCATGCAAAACCATTCTCCTTGATGCACCACTTGGTGTAGTGTCATAATTTGGGTATTTGAACATGTCCACAAAAATTCAGATCAAAAGGACACACTTGGCAATGTAGAGTTGTTCAAATTTGGTTACGGGCGGGGAAGGGTTACGGGCACTTTGATCAATATAACATTTTCTCCAACTTGTGCCATTTGGTCTAGATGAATGATTAGACCATTTGAGCATGTTCACAAGGTTTTAGAACATTTGGACATGCTTGGCAATGTAAAGTTGCTCAAACTTCAAAATGGACAGAAATGGTTTTGAGGGGATTGCATGGGGTTATACTATTCTCCATGACATGGTACTTGTCAAGATTATCAAACATGTCATATGTGACATGCTAGACTTTTCTTGGAATTTTTGGAGAATATTTCGTTTGTAAACATTTCAAAAGATTGAAATATCTAGAAAGGGTTTTTGAGGGATTTAACCAATATTTTGAATAGACCATGTGTTTAAACTCTTATATATGGGAAATATATTCCCACTGAGTTTACCTAGGTTTTGTCAAATATTTTTTTAAACAATAAAATAATTTTTCCCTATTAAAGACCTTTTCTGGCCTTAAGAAAAAGCTTTTAAAGAAAATAGTAAATTAACTTTTAAAATTATATTTTTGTGGTTTATGGAAGTCCTATATCTAATAGGAGTCAAATATATTTTTGGAAATATTTTTACTGCCCTTAATTAAGTACTTGCGGTGCAAACCTCAATTCAGGGGTTTTTGAAAAACTAATTTTTGAAAATACTATTTGGCCAAATTATTTTTGCAAGAAATTATTTTTATGTCGTATACACATGGCATGATCATTGGGAAAGGTTTTTGGATCAACTAGAAGGAGTATAAGAGTTGGAGGATTTATTTTATTTTTAGAGCACTTGCAAACAACAGACAAAAACCAATCAAGGCAAGGTCCAAAACACTCAAAAGTTTTTGTCAAACCACATTTTATCATGATTGATAGCTTAAGTGTAGTGGCATGAAAATCAGGGTGTGACAGACCTACCCCCCTTACAAGAATCTCGTCCCCGAGATTACCAAACTAGGCGACGAAAGGGATCTGTAAACTTGGATCAGGGGTAGTCCTCAAGTCCTCATGTTATACCTTCCGTGTAGTGCTCCATTGAGCTTGAAGTACTTGATGGTGTGGCTTCGTGTATGTCGCTCCTCTTGATCTAGGTTGCTAATGGGTAGCTCGCGGTAGGTTAGATTGGGCTAGGGGTCGATGGCTTGGTGGTTAATGCCCTCGTAGAGATCGGGCAAGTTAGGAAGTTGGAAAAACTTCCGGGGTTGTGATGCATGGAAAGCGTTGTGCACATCAGATAACTCAGGTGGCAACTCTAGATGGTAACTGTCTTCTCTTTGTCTTGTAGTGATCTCAGAGGGGGTTGTTAAATCTTGGTGTAAGCTTCCCTTTGACATGGAAATGCTTGGTTCCTTTGAGAGAAGTGGCTCGTAGATACACCTGGTCTTCGACGAGAAAGTTCACTTCTTGACGATGGTGGTGGGTGTAGTTCTTCCTCCTTGGCATGGCGGTCTTCAAATGTTCCTTTACTAGCTGAACGGCTCTTCTTCCGTCTTCAGGTAGACATGTATGTCATCAAAGAAAGATGACAACTAACTTGTCCAAGCACTCCATGAAGTCTATGGGGTACGTAAAGTGGACGGAGGCATTGGTGATGGTCACGGTTGAGTATTGGCCAAGGTCTTATCGATCTAGTGCCAAAGCCCAAGGTTAGGATCCGACCATGTCGTGGCTTGGTAGGGCTTAAGGGTTTCAAGGATTCTAGTGTGCGAGTGAACATTTATCATCTTATCTTTAAGCACGGGTTCTGAGATGCCAATAGTTCTACCTAGACTTCACATCATATTACCAAAAGAATCATCTCGTATAGGTCAACTCCAATCATCACCCATGTTATTCATATGCTCATGGCTCTCGAGAGGAGGTCTAACAAAATCATATATGTCTACAATCCCCAAACTCACATGTATGTCTACCCCTAAAAATCCATGGGTAGAACATATAAGCTGCTAAGCTTGAACGTGACAATCCAAGTGCTCAGCCTATTCTTCCAAGGTCTAAGATAAAGCACCTCTATCCTAAGGAAACACGTCGTTAGCCACTCCAAGATCTTGTTTCCTTCCTATGAATCAACTCCAACAGCCCATTAACTTCCATCAATCACTACATAATCCATTTAATTCTACAAATCCAATGTTTATGGTGTTCCACATGATCTTCTAATGTCCTATAATCCTCAAATACTTGAAAAGGGTTATCTTTACTATAGTCAGTCCACCAATTCCCATTATCGGGGTCATGTAACTTCCAACCCCCAGCTTATATAGATCCTTAAATCAATTCCAATCTCCTAGTTTATCGTCCACTGAGAAACATGGTATCATAATCGAGATCATTAGTCTAAATCCAATTTACTCTGAACCATGTAGACTTACTCAACATCTAGTCTCCACTCAGGATCACCTATTTAATCCAAATCTCATGTTCCACGAGAATTCCTACATGTTTCCCCCAAGTCATTGTCATAATGTCAACAATCTCCTAGTGATATCATCTAATCATGTCAAATCCTTACACCTCCAAGAATTTCAGCTTGCGACGCAATTATCCTACTAAATCCAATTACTCGTGGGTAATGAAAGCTATGCTAATCTATTAACCGATCCAACCAAGTTCATCTACCAACATGGTAGCCTTATAATCTATCAAAGAGTCTCGCATAATTCCTCAAAGTCATTGATATAAACTCATCAAGTCATTTATCCTCTGTTCATATATCCCCAAATTGGTCTTTCCTATGGCATCGTCAGTTCTGGTGCTACCTTAGGATGACAATGTGCTCGCTCACTATCTCCACTAGTTCCATAATGAACCTAGTCTCGTGCAAGGTTAGAGAGGCTTAACTGGTTCTCTAGTGATTCCGTAGGTTAATCTCAGGGTTAAGGTTTCGGGCTAGGGTATCTCGTGAAGTCTTGTAGGGTATAGGGATAGGGTTCTAGTCTTGAGGTGTAAACACAACTCTACAGGGTTCCACTTGGTCGAGGAGGCTGTAGCAAAAGTCTTCAGTGCTTGTTGGTCGCCAAGGTAGAATCCCTGGTGTATCTTGTCCTGCCAGTCTTCAGTTGATGGGAGAGATGAGAGAGAAAAGTGGCATAGATGGGGAATGCCTAAAGGGGGTTCTATAGTGCAGGTGCAAACAAACGGGTGCCAAAAGGGGCCAAACAAAGGAAAACAAGGAAGGTGATATAGTCGCGTACTTGTTGCCTAGGGCAAAAGTGCGACTTATATCAAAACACAAACAAATAAAAACAAGCAACACACAGTCATGGTTCTATTCGAACCATCATACGGACTCGACTGCGCATAGGGAGTACACGACTCATCCTATCCTAGGGGTTCACGGACTAAGTAGTCGTGCTTTACTTCATGCCTCGTGCAGTCTTCTGGGTTTTCCTCTGGTGTTGCTACGTCTCTCGTAGTTGTTCGATGAAACAATCCGGGTTGAGCCTGAAGATTCTTAAACAACTTCCCGCCTGTTGAAGTGATGGGGTGAAGGTGGCTCCTTGTAACTGGCATTGACTTGGTCTTCTATTGCCTTCTTAATCACAACGATCCCTTTTTGTCTTCTAAGCCGTCGATGGTACCAGGTAGGTAATCCTTTATGCAATGGCATTATCAAGGCATAATAGAGGTCCATCATGTCGGTTACGTTGATGACAACATCGACACCAAGAGCGGGGGATGAGGAGAACCGTTTTCCTGCTCACTATGGTGAGGCGGACCAGATGGCTAGGTTCTCATCCATCGGTGGTAGCCGATACAACAATGGTAGTGACAGGGTTACTCTATTAGTGATGTATATCATGATCTTGCATATCCTATGCCCTGATCATCGTAGGCTAGGGTTGCATCATCTTGGGACAAAGGTCAAGGGTGTCACCATCTCACAGGTCTTCGTGTCCTCATTCCTCGAGGATGTATCTTCTGTTGGTATCGTCTTGTTGTGATGTCACCAATCTTGTGTTCAGGAGATGTGGGTGAATGTCTGGCAAGGCATCTTCCTTCTAGATTATCCTCGAGGATTACAAGGAATCCAGTGGTCAGGGGCATAAGGGTTCTAGCGACCAAAGGTTTTGAAGGGGAAGAGATAAATAAGGAAAGTATACCTTAGTTTTCAAAAAACTGAGAAGGGAAGAGAAGTATAGATAGTTTTGAAAACTAGTAGTAGTTTTGGAAATAGTTTTACCCTAACTAACGACCATGCTAACCAAGGCTTCTGTCGGTGTCAAAACCGGCGGATCTCGGGTAGGGGGTCCCGAACTATGCGTCTAGGCGGATGGTAACAGGAGACAAGGGACACGATGTTTTTACCCAGGTTCGGTCCCGCTCGATGGAGGTAATACCCTACTCCTGGTTGATTAATATTTATGATATGGGTAGTACAAGAGTAGATCTACCACGAGATCAGAGAGGCTAAACCCTAGAAGCTAGCCTATGGTATGATTGTTGTTCGTCCTACGGACTAAAACCCTTCGGTTTATATAGACACCGAATAGGGTTAGGGTTACAAAGAGTCGGTTACAATGGTAGGAGATCTACATATCCGTATCGCCAAGCTTGCCTTCCACGCCAAGGAAAGTCCCATCCGGACACGGGACGAAGTCGTCAATCTTTTATCTTCATAGTCCGTGAGTCCGCCAGCGGTGATAGTTCGCTATCCGGACACCCCTAATCCAGACTCCTTAGTAGACCACGAACCAGGCTTCAATGACGCATTTAGTCCGGCGCGCATATTGTCTTCGGCATTGCAAGGCGGGTTCCTCTTCGAATACTTCATAGAAGGTTTTGAACACAAGGGCGGTGTCCGCTCGCAAAACAAGTTCCACATACCACCGTAGAGAGAATAATAATTTTTTGCACAGATCTGCTGACGTATTCCGCGGCGTGACATCACACCACGGCCAGGCCTTTATCCGAATCGTTTTTTACTATCCCACCTCAGCGCGTTTAGCGTGGCGGTTTCCTTGGCACGTCTTATCAAAGCGTAGATCGTGCCCCCTTATTCCGGGATTCTCATCAATATGGACGTGGGTAACCCAACCTTGCCCGTTGGCATGCCTCCTCTATCGAAGGCGAGTCCCAATCGACCACGGGGAGGGCTCTTGGTATTAAACCTCTTCCTTTTTCCACCCTCCATCGAGTTCGCCTCGCGCTTCGAGTTCTAACACCCAAAGCTTCAGATTTAGGCGCTTCGGACCTTGGACGATGTCCGGCTCCGACCAGCTCGGTCGATGGATGTGTTCTTCCGTCACAGAAGAAGATGTGCTAAAGCTGCGAGACGCCATGTATCTAACCGGCGAGATTTTGCATAGGCTGCCTGCTCCAGGGCAGGTCATTCCCACTCCCGAGCCCGGCGAGAACGTGGTGTTCGTGTCTCACTTCCTTCGGGGTTTAGGCTTCCCGACGGATCCCTTTGTGCAGGGACTCATGTTTTATTATGGGCTGGATTTCCATGACTTGAATCCGGAGTCCATCCTCCATATCTCGTCATTCATTGTCAGATGTGAAGCCTTCCTCCATATTACCCCTCACTTTGGATTGTGGCTCAAGACCTTCAAGGTGGAGCCAAGATGATCGAGGGGCAACAAGCAGAAGTTGAGGGGCGGTCATAAGCAAGTGTCTGATGCTCCGTGGCCCGAGGGCTCTTTTCAAGAGGAGCTTGGTTTGTGGTAACGGGAGTGGTTTTATATCACCGCTCGGGGGCACCAAATGGGTGGCGCCACCCGCCTTCCGCCAGTCCACCACAGCGGATGGCATCATGGGTCAACCGGGCTCGACTGGGGCCGCCCAAGGACGTTCCTCTGCGGGGCCGTGTCGAGACCTCCAAGAAAGAGAGATCAATCTGGTCGTGGCAGCAGAGTTATGCTGATTCGGGCGCTCGCCTGCAAGAACGCCGCCTCCGTCTGTGTGGGAGTTTAATCCGGAGGGACCACGAGCTCTCCAACATTTTATGGGCGCGACGCCCAAGGAGATGTATAAACTGTTCTTCGGATCACAGGAAAGTGTCCGGACTTGACCGAGGACGCAGGTCTAAGATGCAATCACCCAGATACCCAAGTAAGTAACCCTGTAACCGGACAGGCTGTTCATTCATTTATCATATATATGCCCTTCAAGGGAGCCGTTTCTTGAACTGGAGTGGATAGCCAAGGGAAAGTTGATAAGGTGTCCGGCTCCCCTCCCAGAGACCACGCCAGATCCCATGTTGACCAAGATGTTGAAGGCCGCGCCTTTTAAAGAAGGCGAAGGGGAGAGCAGGAAGCAAGCGCCTCATGAAGGAGGCTTTCAAGGAAGAGGGGATCAGGGATCCTCCCCTCCAAGGGGAGAAGAGGACCGCTTCGGAAGATCCGGAGGTCAAGGCCTCAAAGAGGGGAAAGAAATCTTCGTCAGAGAGTCCGGCGCTAGGAAGTACCCCAGCCACACTATTTCCCCAAGGGGATCAGCCCTCCAGCGATCCGTAAGTAAAAAAGAAGGGGTCTTGTAATAAGGGACGTCCCTGTATTTATTTCTGAAGATAACCGAAATTATACCTTGTAGTTCGGATCTCAGCCCTTCTCAGCAGAGCTCGTCTTCGGGGGATCTTCTTCCGGAGATGATGGAGAGCCAACGCCTCCACCTGTCGCACCTTCATGCAAGGCGACGACCACGAGGTGTAAATCACGGAGGGTTTCCCGAGTCGGCGGGGCGGAAGGTCCGGCGCCAATCGGGCGTCTTGATCGGAGGAGCTGAAGGATCTGCCTGCTAACGGCTATCTCAGAAGATCACCGTGCGCTAATGGGTACGGTGATTGAAAGAATTGCATCCGCGGAGAGCGGATTGCATGAAGCCGTCAGAAGCTTACTGACGGGGTTCGAGGTACGCAAAAATGATGTACCTTCCGGATTATGCATATAGAATGCGCCTGTATAGATAGTAGCCCCGAGACTCGGTATGTTGTCAAAATTGACAGCGTGCGAGGATCATAATCTCGATTATAACATATCGCCGCTCCTAAATAGGTGGCGGGGCGTCCGGTGGCCAGCCGGACTGATGAATTTGCCAAACTAAAGCGGCAACTTGACGAGGCAGATGCGGACATCGCGCTTGTCAATAAGCGGTTTGACGAGTCACAAGGTATGTGATTTCTTCATGACGCCTTTGGTAAGGGAGCTTGACGCCCGTGCCTTACTACTTGTATGCTTAATGCAGGTGGTCCCGCCGCTGTGGAGGAGCTGCGGCGGAACTCGCTCGAGCTAAAGAGCAAGCCAGAAATAGTAATGCGGCCGCTTTAAGGGCGGCCGAAGAGCTAAAAGCCGAACGGGCTGCTCACTGCCGAAGCAAAGAGGAAATGGCCGATATGGCCATAAAGTTGAAGAATGCTACCGACCGCTGCAGGGTTCTTGAAAAAGAACGTCAAGCGGAGCAAGAGGACCTGAAAAAGGCCACCGTCGAAGCCAAGGATGCCCGCTCTGCAATGAGAGCTGCAAAGGAGGAGCTGCGTCAGGCTGTGGATGTTGCTGTTGGAAAGCCTTTTCTGCTGCGGAGGAAGTTCACGGATCCGAAGTATGCTCAGTTGGACCGATTGTGGAGTTCGGAGGATGCTTATCTGGATTTAGCGGCGAGTGCCGCGGACGCGATCGAGCGCTTCCGAGGCCAGAAGGGGCACAGAAGGGAAGAGTTGTTTTGGTCGCAGTTCCATAGTCCAGAGCGTCCTCTTCCGTTAACCGATCGGTTGGCCGAATGGGCCGAGCTGAGTCGATTGTCCGGACTTGCCATGAAGCATGTCGTGACTCATTTGTGGCCGGGGAAACCTCAGCCGAAGAGTTATTTTGGCTTAGTGCAGCAGTTCCTTGGTGCGGTACCGCTTATTGACGCAATGAAGCGGTCGGCGTGCATTGAGGGTGCGTGGATGGCTCTTGCCCGTGTCAAGACATACTGGGCAGAAATGAAGGCCACCGACGTTGCGTCCCCAGATTCGGACGGAACCCGAGTACCAGTCGAGCGCTATTTTGAGGAAGTTCTTCCGGACGCTCGTTTAATAGAGACACAATGCTCGAAGGATGTTATGTTTGAATGACATGTGTAACTTATGAAACAATGTTTCAATATAATATAAGAGCTTTTTATACTTGTGCGTTCAAGTAGTAAACTACTCCCTGTGCGGCCGTTGATGTATATGTATATATAACCTGAAAGATTGCAATCTTTGGCTTCATTTCACGCACATAGTGCGGGGTGTTTGCAAAGAAGGCGCTTTTTCACACTTAATCCAACGTCTTGGTCCTATTAAGGAGGTGGTAGCGTAGCAAACTAGGCAACCGTACTATAATGCTTTATCACTTTCACTTAGCCATAGGAGTTCGATGGTGGGGCTACTATATAGCCCCTAGGGGCACCGCGCTCTCCCGAATTCGGGGCGCATATGTGCTGACCGAAAGCGCCCTTCGTCAATGCGGGGGAATTCTAAACATTCCGTTGGGTCATCGAGTGGTTGACCAGTCTCACGCTATATCATGATAGTCAGTTTTAGCTTTCTCCACTGAGGTGCTCAACCCAGCTCAACCGGGGCACAATGGCAGTGGTTCTCCCGGCGCTACCTTAGCCGATATAACGGAACGTAAGGTACCAAAACATGGGAGCCGGGCCAAACCCAACATTTGACCAAAGACATGATTCAGAGCTGATGCATATAAGGCCTAACTCGAGACGCCAAACACTCCCTAAGGTATTCGGTCTTTATGAAAACGGGCAGAATAATGCCCTGAGCCCGGTGTCCGTGCACGCGCAAAAATTCTGGTGCGGCCGATGCCAAAACGCCAGCCTCCTCCTTGGTTGTAGTAAGAAACCGGGGGATGTGTATCAACAAGAGACAGTAAAAAAGGTTTACGCAGGGTCTTAATCTGAAAAGAATCCTTGCGATGGGTCCCTGCTGCACGTCTGCGCCTGTGTCTCCGTTGTGCCGTATCCTGGACGGGTGTAGCACGGTGTTCATCTGTAAAAGAGAAGAACTTAGTTGAAAAGAAAAAATATCGTGCGAGAAATGTACTTTATATTAAATAAACAGATGCAGTTCGGAAGGTGAATAAAATTGAGCTTTATTGTCTCTTGTTGTATGCGTCGTGCAGCCTTGTATGGAGGTATGCCGCTAGTAGGCGCCGGACTCGTCTAGCCGTGTCCGGGGTTTGAATGACCTATTCAGTGCTTTGATTAGCGGAGCCGGATTGGTGTGGGGCTGTCGAGGCGGTCTCACGTTCTTCCGTCTTTCGAGTAACACTTAATACTCCTTTTAATGAGATGATGCCGCGTGGACCGGGCATTTTAAGTGTAAGAGATGCATAATGCGGTATTGCGTTAAAGCGGGCGAAAGCTTCACGCCCCAGTAGTGCTTGATAGCTACTTTCGAATGGGGCGATGTGGAAGGTTAACTTTTCGCGGAGGAAGTTGTCGGATGAGCCGAACACAACTTCTAGCGATGAGGAGCCCGTACAATGGGCATATGGGCTGGCATTACCCCTTTGAAGGAGGTGTTGCTATGGCGAATTTTGGTTGGGTCTATCCCCATTTTGCGAATTGTGTCATGATATAGCAGGTTTAGATCGCTACCTCCGTCCATTAGGACTTGTGTAAATGGGAGTCCGTCGATTATAGGATCTAATATCAAGGCAGTCCATCCTGCGCTCCGGATACTTCCGGAATAGTCCTGATGATCGAAGGTGATTGGTTTTGACAACCTTCGTTGGGACTCTGCTGGGATAGACCGTGCGGCACGTGTTTCTATGAGCGCCACTCTGTTTTTCCCTCTTGTCACTTGAAGTGAGTTCACTATTTTGACTTTTTGTGGGAAATTCTTTTGTTTTCCGGGGCTCTACTTGTGGTGCTCGTCATCATCCTCGCTTGGTGTGTCGAGCCCCTTGTGTTCGGCGTTGAGTCTGCCGGACTGCTTGAAGACCCAACAATCTCTGTGGGTATGGTTTGCAGGCTTCACAGAGTCTTGTGGATTTGGCATATCTTGTCCAAGATTTTGTTTAAGTTGGATAGCTCATCGCTATTGTCCTTAAGGGCACTTTTTACTTTTACGCCGTGAGCTTTTGAATCCGGCGTTGTTGCCGCGCTCTTTGGACCGTTCCCTTAATCCGGCGCTGGTCCTTGCTGCGTCGTGGTTTCCCATTCACATCCCTGACTTCAGATGTACTTGGGTCGCTGGTACTGCATCTTGCTAGCCAGCTATCCTCTCCCGCGCAAAAGCGGGTCATGAGGCTTGTTAGGGCAGCCATGGTTCACGGCTTCTCCTGGCCGAGGTGTCTGGCGAGCCATTCGTCTCGGACATTGTGTTTGAAAGCTGCTAAGGCTTCGGCGTCCGGACAGTCGACTATTTGGTTCTTTTTGGTGAGGAACCTGTTCTAGAATTTGCGGGCTGACTCTCCGGGTTGTTGAGTTATATGACTTAAACCGTCTGCATCCGGAGGACGGACAAAAGTCCCTTGAAAATTTGCCCGAAAAGCATCCTCGAGCTCTTCCCAACTTCCAATGGTATTTTCAGGGAGGCTTTTGAGCCAATGCCGGGCTGGCCCTTTGAGCTTGAGGGGTAAGTATTTTATGGCGTGGAGATCGTCTCCTCTAGCCATGTGTGTGTGGAGGATGTAATCCTCAATCCAGACACCAAGGTCTGTTGTTCCGTCGTATGCCTCTATGTTTACGGGTTTGAATCCCGCTGGGAATTCGTGATCCAGCACCTCATCGGTGAAACACAGGAGGTGTGCGGCACCCCTATATTTGGGTGTGCCGTGATGTTCGGATATTTGGCGTGTTGCATTGCTTTGAAGAGCTTGCTTTCTCGGCCCATAGATGGACCTAACTGGGCCATCCTTTTGATGCGAATCCTTATGCGGATCGCGTACCGGCTTGTGTGCGGCGCCATTTGTCGCTCTCTGTTTGCCGTGGGGTCGTCCATCCGACCGGGTGGCCTTCTTGCTTTTTGATTGTGGGGGCTCTATGGCCTCCTAATCAAATTCGGCCAGTAGTTTTCTCTTTGGGTAGCTCTTTGTTCGGCGACTGTCGCCGTATTTGTCTGCGGTGTTGAGTACTTTGCTCCATCTGATTCTGAGTGCATCTTCCGCTGTTTTGAGCTTCCGCTTCTGCTTTTTCAGGCTACGCGAAGTGGCGACGAGCCTTTTGTGGAGGTTCTTCTGCTCCAACAATTTGTCCGGAGTGAGATCGTCCGGACTATTATCTTCGCCGGGGACGGGTTGTTTATCCAAGTTGTCCTGTTCGGACGGTTGCTCGATAGCATGTTAAATGCGTCCACCGGTTCGCCCTGCTCTATGGCTGGGTCTTTGTCGAGGCGAGACTTGGTGCGGCGTTTACGTTGCTGTTTTGACTGCTTTTCGAGGGATTTATCCTTCGTAGTGTCCCGTTGTTCCTCGTCGTCACTTCCTTTAGGTGTATCCACCATGTATACATCGTGGGATGAGGTGGTTGTCCAGTACCCTACAGGTGTTGGTTCCTGGTTGTCTCCTACATCGTTGTCCATACCGTCGATGTCTTTGGAGTCGAAATTGAGCACGTTGTTAAACTTTCGACAGTGGCTACAAAGTGGGCGGTGGGTGGGCGTTGAATTTCTTCGTCGTCCGCATCCCAATCGTCCTGACCGTAGTCCGCCAGGCTCTCGATAAAGAGAGAGACTTTAGTGAATTCAGGATGCTGCCAAAGGGCGAGTGCTGAAAGATGTCCGCGGCAGTGAACTCCATGACCGGCGCCCAATCGGATTTGATTGGCAGGGGCACGGAGGGTTCGGAGTCCGGAGAGGAGTTCGGCGCGTTGGAGTCACGGTCTTCGCAAAGGACAGGGATGGAGTTCGGCTCAATCGCCGTAAAGATCGTAGCCCCCGAGGCGGTGTCCAACAACTCGTCCTCGATCGGGGGAGTCGGCTCCGAGCTAAGGGTCGGAGCGGACGCTGGTGCGGCCTCCAGGGCACTGCTCGACGGCAGAGATAGATCGTGCCCATCGAGACAGTGCGGCACGCTTGGCTGTGGCTCGAATCCGTCGAAGATCAAGTCTCCGCGGACATCGGCCGTATAGTTCAAGCTTCCAAATCTGACCTGATGGCTAGGGGCGTAGCTTTCGATCTGCTCCAGATGGCCTAGCGAATTGGCCCGCAGATGCAAAGCCGCTGAATACGAAGATCTGTCCGGGAGAAAAGTCTCACCTGGACTGCATCGTTCTTGATGATTGAAGGAGCCATCGGGCCTATAGGTGACGACAGGAGGAACTCTCAATGAAAGCACCAATGTTGGTGTCAAAACCGGCGGATCTCGTGTAGGGGGTCCCGAATCGTGCGTCTAGGCGGATGGTAACAGGAGACAAGGGACACGATGTTTTTACCCAGGTTCGGGCCCTCTCGATGGAGGTAATACCCTACTCCTGCTTGATTAATATTGATGATATGGGTAGTACAAGAGTAGATCTACCACGAGATCAGAGAGACTAAACCCTAGAAGCTAGCCTATGGTATGATTGTTGTTCGTCCTACGGACTAAAACCCTTCGGCTTATATAGACACCGAATAGGGTTAGGGTTACAGAGAGTCGGTTACAATGGTAGGAGATCTACATATCCGTATCGCCAAGATTGCCTTCCACGCTAAGGAAAGTCCCATCCGGACACGGGACGAAGTCTTCAATCTTGTATCTTCATAGTCCAGGAGTCCGGCCAAAGGTGATAGTTCGGCTATCCGGACACCCCCTAATCCAGGACTCCCTCAGCTTCCTTCAGTCAGGATGGCTCTGATACCAGCTCTGTGGGGACCCCGACTCATAAGTCGAGATCACCGAATGTATGTGTACAGTGATCCCAGAGGTCAATGCTCACTGAACACACAGAAGCTGAATAACAAGAGTCTTACATCCATACATACCGTTTTACAAAAGTAGGACCATTATGGTCAAGTCTTGTGTGTATCATCGCAGCGGAAATCTTCGTCCATAACTTGGACCCATGCCATCTGCCTTAACCCTACAGGCATTCTGACTGGGAAGCGTCCTAGCTCGCATGCTCGTCACCAAAGAAATCCTCATCTTACACCTGTTCTTTCATGCCTAGCCAATAAAATAACCAGTGGCAAGCCAATGAGTACTTTGAATGTACTCGCAAGCAACCCAAGAGTGATAACAGAATAATTATGCAAGGCTCTACTGCTAATTTGGCATTTTTGCGGAAAGCTAGTTTTTCTCATGAAAATATGATCATAATTTGTCAAGGATATGAAAGCGTCTGCAACAAGTATCAGGAGGTTACAGACATCATCATCATCGAGAGAGAGAGTTACGAACAACTCATGATCAAGCTCATCGTGACTTCCTCAAGAATCACGTCGATAGATTTACCAAACCGTGTTGTTTGTCAGAAACATATGGACATAGTCTAAGCAGCACCACCCAATTGTCCTTGACCGTGGACACGGCTATTCGAATAGTTTTACACTCTGTAGAGGTTGCGCACTTTACCCACAAGATCCGGGGAACTTCCGTGTCATCCACGACCCGCGGTACCTCAAGTACCTGGGGTAAGCACCCGATCACTATCTTTCCCTAGACGACACTAACATAGAGTCCACTCGATTGGTAGTAACCCCCGTGCCCAACATTTCACATCTTAAAATTGTGGAGCCTTGCTCCCATATTCATCACATACCACAAGCATGGGGTACCAACGGTGTGTCCGGTGCCCTATGAAGACAGTCATGGTCGCCCTACCTGCCACGACCCCGTCCCGAGAGAGAGCACCAACTCTCCCCCGTCACTAGTAATGCGGGCTCCAAGCCAGTATCGGCCTAGGTAATCAATAATGCCCTTTCCAATATAAGGGTAGAGTGGTTGCGCATTTTTGTTGGGACAGGCGACAAATCTTAAATCTAATCTGTCTCTGTAAACAACACTTTTATCAAGCCTCGGTACACTACTTCTCCACCAAGTAGTGACCTAGTTCATCATCATCTCCTAGAGGCATCAGTGGCACCCTCTGGGGCTGTTTGCAAGTATGTCAAACCACACTTGTTTCTTTCCATGCATAACCCTGACCCACTTTGCGTAGCAACTACTTTAGCATCATGTCTACTCCCACTGGCATAACCCTCATAATAAGGTAGGGTCATGCACAATGCAAGTATCAACGAGGAAGTACGGTGGCAAACCATCAAAGTGGTTACCACCTCATCATGATTCCATTGCAACAACAATATGGTGCTATATGACATGCATAAAAAGGGTTTCATAGACATGGTCAAAGGGTTGTTTGCCTGGTTCATCAGAGTCTTCAAGTCTTCTGGTCCAACTCTGAGCATTTCCTGTACTTCGTCAACTATCGTCGAAAGCAACCATAATAAGCAACACAAAAAGGCAAAAAATAAAAGTGCTCTAAAAATATGAAGTTTACTTTTCTAGGACTCCTCTGGTTATATGGAAAATAACCAGAGTGGTTTCATTGGAATTGGATCAGTGGTTATTTCTGAACATTTCAATATGATGGAAACAAGGGATTTAATGGATCTGCAAGTTATCTACAGAATGCCTTTTTATAAAAAATGAGTAAAAGTACCCATTAAATCAGGCATGATTTTAGAAACATTTAGAAATTGGTTTCACTGGATTTGGAATTGAAATGAATATAATATGGATTTTTGAAGTGGACTTATGTGGATAAATGACCTTTTTAAAAGGTCTAGTGAAAACCAAGAACAACAAAAATGTCCACTGTGACCCATTAAATAGGACATGATTTATGGAGTCTCTGGAAATTTGAATCATCAAATTTGGACAATATTTAAATAGTTTATGGATTTTCTAAGTTCACTTGAAAAGAAAAAGAAGAATATTTGGGTTATACCTAAACTGGTACGTTGATTTAGCACCGCAGGCCAAGACTGGCTGGCCCAATGCTCGGCTGCGGGGCGAACCAGGCGACGTCGAAGGCGTATTAGCCTGTTACGCTTTCAGTGCCGGGACGCGGTATCCTTGATGCCGTCTCCACTTAAACCGGGCGGGCCCGGGGCCCGCTGACGTGTGGGTCCCACGCCAACTCTCTCTCTCCTCCCGCCTCCCCCTTCTTCCTCCCGACGGGTAGAGGCAGGGGACAGACGGCGCATGCGCCGGGCGATTCGGCCGCTCACGCTGGCCAGGGCAGCCGATGGTGCAGGCGGATGCCCCGTTCCACGCTGCGCCCAGAGGTGGTCGCGCTGGATGCGGGGAGCGCCAGAGTCGAGCGGAGCGTCGGCCATGGCAGAGACCGTAGACAGCTAGGATGGGCACAACAGGACAATGAGATATAGGAGGAAATGGAGCCCGGGGTGGGTCGGCGGTGGTTGTGAGAGGGTTCTGGAGTAGCTAGGGGGAAGATAGAGGGGTCGACGCGCTCGAATTCGAGCATTGGTCGGCGGGAAAGCTCCGGCCAGGGGGGACGCATGGAGGGCGCAGGATAGGAAGTGAGTTAGTCAGGGGGGTCTAGGGGAGGCGCGTGGTGTGGTAGGTGACGCTGGAGAGGCCGGGGTGGCCTTGTATGGCGTGGACGTGGCGCACCGTGAGCGAAGCTCACTGGCGCCCGCGGGAATTGTCGTGGCAGTCGAGGGAGGGGGGATAGAGCCCTCTGCGGTGCTCGTGGACGAGCCTGTGGTTACGGGAAGGTAGAGGAGGAGCAGAGCGAGCTCGAGGAGGCCCCGCACGAGTGCAACGACTGGTGAGCTCGAGCGGCGCTCGGGTGGGCTCGACAGGGGGAAGAGCAGAGCGATAGAGGAGGGGCCCGATAGCTAAGCATGACGTGGACACACGGACCCAGCGCCCAAGGTTGTCGAGTGCCTCGGAATGGGCAAGCTAAAGTGCGGGAGTGCACTGTAGCGTGCTCCCGAGCGCGTCCATGGCATGCCATGGCATTTTAATAGTGCCATGGCATGTCTTATAGTGTCTGGGAGTTTTGGGGGAGAGTAAACAAGGTAGTAGTGGCATTGGTTGCCCTAGAGAGCCACTAGATGAGAGGGGAGGTGGAGAGACAGGTGAACAGTGGCTGTCCAGAGGGGAAAAATGGGGTTTTACCCCATCAATCATGGAGCTTTGGAAGAGGGGGAGCTACTGGAGGTTGCTGGTGATCAGGTTCAGCTGTGGTAAGAACTTGGGCTCATGGAGATTAGTGGAAGAGTTCAAAATGATGATTTTGGAAAATGGCAGAAGGTGTTTGTTGTTGGTTTGGGCAAGAAAATTAATTCCACTTGCCATGAGTATTAACAGGATGGAATGGCACTTAGAAATAGTGTGTTCTACCAAATTTAAGCTCATTTGGGCAAAGTTGACATTGCAACTTTTGTAAACCCTAGAAATCAACAGAAATGGGTTTTCCAAGATCTAGTCATGCAAAACCATTCTCCTTCATGCACCACTTGGTGTAGTGTCATAATTTGGGGATTTGAACATGTCAACAAAAATTCAGATCAAAAGGACACACTTGGCAATGTAGAGTTGTTCAAATTTGGTTCTGGACAGGAAAGGCTTTGGGGCACTTTGATCAATATACCATTTTCTCCAAGTTGTGCCATTTGGCCTAGATGAATGATTAGACCATTTGAGCATGTTCACAAGGTTTGAGAACATTTGGACATGTTTGGCAATGTAAAGTTGCTCAAACTTCAAAATGGACAGAAATAGTTTTGAGGGGATTGCATGGGGTTATACTATTCTCCATGACATGGTACTTGTCAAGATCATCAAACATGTCATATGTGACATGCTAGAATTTTCTTGGCATTTTTGGAGAATATTTCCTTCGTAAATATTTCAAAAGCTTGAAATATCCAGAAAGGGTTTTTGAGGGA
Organism: Aegilops bicornis; assembly: GCA_021605145.1. Taxonomy (NCBI): domain Eukaryota; kingdom Viridiplantae; phylum Streptophyta; class Magnoliopsida; order Poales; family Poaceae; genus Aegilops; species Aegilops bicornis. Next base: position 304,948 of record JAHIAL010000070.1, on the reverse strand, counting down.
TTTAACCAATATTTTGAACATGACCATGTGTTTAAACTCCTATATATAGGAAATATATGCCCACTGAGTTTCCCTAGGTTTTTTCAAATATTTTTAAAACAATAAAATAATTTTTCCCTATTAAAGACCATTTCTGGCCTTAAGAAAAAGCTTTTAAATAAAATAGTAAACTAACTTTTAAAATTATATTTTTGTGGTTTATGGAAGTCCTATATCTAATAGGAGTCAAATATAGTTTTTTAAAGATTTTTACTGCCCTTAATTAAGTACTTGCAGTGCAAACCTCAATTCAAGAGTTTTTGAAAATTTAATTTTTGAAAATACTGTTTGGCCAAATTATTTTTGCAAGAAATTATTTTTATGTCCTATACACATGGCATGATCATTGGGAAAGGTTTTTGGATCAAGAAGAAGGAGTATAAGAGTTGGAGGATTTGTTTTATTTTTAGAGCACTTGCAAACAACTGACAAAAACCAATCAAGGCAAGGTCCAAAACACTCAAAAGTTTTTGTCAAACCACATTTTATCATGATTGTTAGGTTAAGTGTAGTGGCATGAAAATCAAGGTGTGACAGTTTACCTTAATACTTTTGTTGTAGTTGCGGATGCTTGCAATAGAGGTTAATCATAAGTGGGATGCTTGTTCAAGTAAGAACAGCACCCAAGCACCGGTCCACCCACATATCAAATTATCAAAGTACCGAACGTGAATCATATGAACGTGATGAAAACTAGCTTGATGATAATTCCGATGTGCCCTCCGGAGCGCTTTTCTCTATATAAGAGTTTGTCCAGGCTTGTCCTTTGCTACAAAAAGGATTGGGCCACCTTGCCGCACTTTATTTACTTTTGTTACTTGTTGCTGGTTACAAATTATCCTACCACAAAACTATATGTTACCACTTATTTCAGTACTTGCAGAGAATACCTTGCTGAAAACCGCTTATCATTTCCTTCTGCTCCACGTTGGGTTCGACACTCTTACTTATCGAAAGGACTACGATAGATCCCCTATACTTGTGGGTCATCAAGGGGACAACTAGTACAAGCTATCTTGACAAAAGCGGTCTTCGCCTGCGAAAAGCTCTGGGGTGACGCCGTCTTGGGCTCCACGATGACCTCCGTCTTGTCGTCCTCCTGGTCTTGGTCTCGTTGCACCAATATGGCAACCTTTGCCTGATGCCTCGGTAATCTTCGCCTGCGCTAGCCTCCTTAGCACCAAAGAGGAAACAAGGACGCTGCACGCACTGGTGCCCGCCTGGTGTCGTTCGTCATGGCTCACGTCACGAGAGCCTCGTGAGGTTTGCCCCGCCTTGATATCTCCGCTCCTCGGGAGCCTACCCGGATAGGCCACTCCAGAGGAGGTCTTGCGTCGTCCGCCTCACGAGGTTTGGACCCTCGCGAGGGTCTTGGGTGCCTTGTTGATGAAGATGGGCCGTACTGCCTGCTAGCTTGGCCACGCTGCGGGCCGCAGGCAGACAAGTCTGGGGACCCCCGTTCCCAGAACGCCGACAGTGTTCATCCCCCACTTTGTCCGCGGGTTCGGATTTCCTCTCCACCCATTCATCCACGGGCTCATGTTCTACTACGGGGTGGATTTCCACGATCTGGACCCCAACTCCTTCCTCAACATCTCGGCATTCATTGTCGTGTGCGAGGCTTTCCTTTGCATCTCACCCCACTTCAGACTGTGGTTAAAGATCTTCAACGTGAAGCAGAAGGTGGTGGATGGCCAACACGCAGAGTGCGGAGGCGCCATGGTGAGCAAGATGACCAACGTCATATGGCCCAAGGGTACCTTTGTGGAAACCATCAAAGGGTGGCAACAGCAATGGTTCTATGTCACAGAGCCGCGCGACGCCACCTGGGCCGCGGCTCCCGAATTTAGGTCCGGGGCCCCAATGCGGCTCACCTCCTGGCTAGAGAAGGGCCTGGACTGGGCCTCGTCGGATGAGCTGACAGCACTGCAGATGCGCATCAAGAGCATGGTCGACAAGAACATCAAGCTTGCCAATGTGATCCAGGTGATGCTTTTTCGCCAGATCCTTCCATGCCAAAGCCGGACCTGCAATTTGTGGGAGTTCGATCCGGCCAAGCACCAGATCTTGCAACATTTCTTCGGCGTTATGCACGAAGGCATTTGGAAGGTGCTCTTCAAAGCCAATGAGATGTGGCCGAAGGAGACCAAAGACCGTGGGTACAACCTGACCCATCCCGCCAGTCCGGTAAGTTTTTCGTGTTTTCAAGGGGTATCCTTTACTTATATACTCAAGGGGAATGTCTGAGCTTCCCCATCTTACTTTTTCAGGGCTGGACAAAGAAGGTGGAGCAAATCAAGTGTCCAGATCCCCTGCCCAAAGATCCAGAAATCCCACCGACAAAGATCTTTGGTTCCGTGCCGCTACGGTAGCCGGAGAAGAAGGCCAAGAAGAAGGCCAAGGGGACCAGAGGTGGCCTCCGCCATAAGGGCACTTCGGACGTGACGTCCGAAGACGCCGAGACCCACTCCCCACCCGCCACCAACGACGAGGAGGAGGAGGAAGAAAGCAACTCTCCCCCTGAGGGGAGGAGGAAGAAAAGGGCAGCCTCCACACATCCGAAGGCTGGAGCGTCCAAGAAGGGGAGAGCCTCTCTCGCGGACGACACCGCGCTGGACACTGACAGCAGCTCGGAGTGGCGCCCCAGGGAAGAGCCCATGGCCGAATCGTAAGTACTCAAAGGCACTGACTCACTCATATATCTACCTTCTTCACTTTGTAGAGCTGACATGCTGAATCATGCAGTGCAGTCCGGCTCACAACAGCTCCCAGCGTTCCTCATCGAGGGGTTCGCTGGATTCAAAGGCGATGGACAACGAGTCGCCACCGGCGGCTTTATCTCCCAAGGCCAAGGGCGACGTCGAGGTGCTGTCCCGAAGGACCTTCCCAGGTTAGGGAGGGGCTCAGAAGGCCGTCAGGGTGGCGCCAGAGGGTGTGACCCTTCGGTCGCCGGATACATGGGGGAGCAAGTCCCCCTGGAGACTGGCGATGGGGGCCATATCCAGTTCGGCCCCTAGCCAGATATCATTCCGGAGTCCAATATGGCTCCGGAATCAGGCAAGCAGGCTCCTTTGAAAGAAGGAGGTGCACCTATTCCGCTGGTGTCCTCTGTCCATCCAGAGGCACCGGATAATCTGGTGGAAGCGCTGCAAGGTGCTTCCATTGTTGAGGAACACCGTATCCTTATGTGTACGGTGGTTGAGAGATTTTAGTTCGTTAAAAGCGGACTGAACAAATCCTGCACCAACCTTCTGACAGGCTTTGAGGTATGCGACGCAGTTTATGTAAAAAGAATGCCATGGTATAGATAGTAGCCCCTGAGACTTTGTCCAGTGTACGGAAAGAAAAGTCGGACTGAGGATCAAATGATTTTCGCAGGAGACTAACCATACATGTCTATGTGAAATAAGCAGGCGTTGTTGCTGGCTGCGACCTCTCATGCTGCTGAAGTGTCCAGACTGAAGCAGAGGCTGCGGACTGAAGCAGAGGCTGGAGCGGGCCGAGGAGGAGCTCGGCCAAGCAAGAAAGCAGCTGGAGGATAAACAAGGTACGTAATGACCTACTAAATATAGAGAGATATGAATTGTTTGTGTCGATCAGAATGCCATGATATTTGTAGGAGCGGCGACCAAGGTGGAGACCCTCAAGAAGGCGTTGGCCGAGGCCCAAAAGAAAGCAACAATGGAGCAAGCCACCTGTGAAAAACACGAGGCCAGAGTTGGTGAGGTCCAGCAGGTGCTCCAGGGACCGAACTCGCCAAGGCTCGCCAAAGCGCACAAGATGCCCGGTTTGAAGCCCAGGGCGCCCTCCAGAAAATCGATGAGGCCAGAAAAATCGCGGTGGGTAAGGCCTTTATTATGTAGCGCAAATATGTGACGAGGAGGTATGTCTTACTAACCCGGATTTGGAGTTCTCCAGGAGCGTTTGCGGATTTACCGCGCAGTGTTGCCGATGCTGCGGAGTTCTTCCAAGCCGAAGAGGGGAGCACGACGGAGAAGTTGTTCTGGTCGCAATACCTTGCACCAGAACATCCGCACCCTCTAGCGATCAGCTAAAACAGCTGGTCGAACTGCATAGGGTGGCCGAACTAGCCATGAAGGATTTGATAATCTGGCTATGGCCTGCCGAAGCCATGCCCAGCAGCTACTTCGGGCTCGTGAAGCAGTTGGTCAATGCCTTCCCTCGGCTGGACGTCATCAAGCGGTCAGTCTGCATCGAGGGTGCGCGGATGGCCTTCGCCCGTGTCAAAGTGCAGTGGGCGAAGATGAACGCCATCAAGCTCACGACCGAGGGACCGCCCGCTGGCAAGGAGCACCGCACGCCCGAGCGGTATTTTGATGATGTCCTGGAGGGATCACGCATTGTAGCGGAGCAATGTGCTAAGGACATTATTTTTGAATGAATATATTCATGTAATCCTGTCCTATATGGTGAAACAAAGCTGATATGTAATATAATGCTTGTTATTTTACCTCCCGTACGACCGTTTTCTTAAATCTGAGAGTTGGCCAGTCGTCAGCTTCAGCCCCCTAGTAGGTAGTACGGGGGTGTTCGGGATGGAATCTAAACACTCTTGATCCAAAAGTTTGGTCCTTGAAGGAGGTGTTTAGCGCAACGAACCAGGCAATCGGACTATGTGGCTTTATCACCCTCACTTAGCCATAGGAGCTTGACAATAGAAATGTAGGCACAACCCCTAGCTAGTATTTGATCCGGACTAGGGTGTTGTAAACACCTGATCGGATGAAGGCCGATCCGTCGCATAAGGCAGAAAAAATGACAAAAGATTTTGAACCTCCGATAGCTAACCAGCTCTCGCCACGTCATGGCAGTCAATTTTCGGCTTTCTCTACTGAGGTGTTTGCTCGGATAAACCAGAAACACAATCGCAGTAGTTCTCCCTTTACTACCCTAGCCGATAGAGCGGAACGTAAGGTAGTAAGCACAGGAGCTGGGCACCCCAACTATTGACCAAAGACATGATTCGGAACCAATGCATATAATGCTAAAATTCAGGGTGCTGAATTGTACTGTAAAAGTGTTCGGACTTTGTTGCCATAGTATGGAGCGTAGTGAAGCCCTTGGCCAATTTAAAGCGTACCAAGGTGTACGGGTGCAATTGATAAGAATAGCGAAAAATGAAGTAGTAAGCTAATGCCACATAAGTTGGGCCGCAAACTGTTTTCATTATAATTTGATTAGTATGTCAAAGCGTATTTGTACAAATAGTGTGATAAGCAACCTGTCTATTTAATATGCCGAGATCAAGGGGGGAGCTTGCGTGTGGGTCCTGAAAAATTGGTAGAATGATCGTCAAGAAAAACATCTAGAAATTCCCTCCACGTGTCTGTGCTACTTGCCGCCTTGGTGTATCCGTCCTTCAAAAGGACCGATGATCAGGCCGCCGCGAGGGGCCTGTGGAAAAGAAACCTGAAAAGGATCGAAAGAAAAGTGAAAGTATGTGTGTCCAGGGAAGGTCGAGTCGTATTATGGACCACAGTCCGGCTATGCCTCCGTCTCTGCCCATGGTATTTTCAGTGCGTAGTTATGTACACGTGGTACGTATGCCGCCACTTGGTCGGGACTGAGACAGAGGTCGAATTGCTAGTCTAACTCCTGATGAGCCAGATTGTCATGCTGTGTAGTAGTCCGGACTCGTTTGACAGTGTCCGGAAGCTTGGTCGCTGAATTAATATTCTGCCTTAAAACGCCGCTCTGTATTTCCGCTGCCAGGGCAGCGGTGTGCTCCTCGGTATGGAGGGAGCGCTCCGTGTTTCCATTGACTATTATGACGCCGCGTTGTCCGGGCAAGTTGAGCTTGAGATAAGCATAGTGTGGCACCGCATTGAATCGAGTGAATGTGGTTCGTCCGAGCAGTGCGTGATAGCCACTGCGGAAGGGGACGATATCGAAGATCAACTCTTCACTTCGGAAGTTGTCTGGGGATCCGAAGACGACCTCCAATGTGATTGAGCCCGTGCAGCGGGCCTCTACACCTGGTATAACTCCTTTAAAATTAGTTTTTGTGGGCTTGATCCTTGATGGATCGATGCCCATTTTGCACACTGTATCCTGATAGAGCAGGTTGAGGCTGCTGCCACCGTCCATGAGGACTCGCGTGAGGTGGAATCCATCAATTATTGGGTCGAGGACCAACGCGGCTGAACCGCCATGACGGATGCTGGTCGGATGGTCCCTGCAATCGAAGGTGATCAGGCATGACGACCATGGATTAAATTTTGGGGCGTCTGGCTCTATAGCATAGACGTCCCTGAGCGTGCGCTTGCGCTCCCTTTTGGGGATATGGGTAGCGTATATCATGTTCACCGTTTTGACCTGAGGGGGAAACTTCTTCCGTCCCCCTATGTTCGGTGGACGGGGATCTTCGTCATCGTCCTTGCTTTGCGACCCCTTCTCCTTGTTCTCGGCATTTAACTTGCCGGCCTGTTTAAAACCCAACAGCTTTTGTTGGTGTGATTGGCTGGTTTATTGGGCGTGCCGTGTATCTGGCATGGACGATCAAGTATGCGGTCCAAGCTGGATGAGCCCGGGTTGTTCCTTTTGAATGGCTTCTTCCGCTGGCCGGACTTGGAGCCACTGAATCCGGCGTTCACCGCCATGTCATTGGTATTGTTATCGTTGCTTCGACACTTGTGTCTATTGCGTCGGGGCTTGCCGTTGCTATTTCTGGCTTCAGAGGTGCCAGGTTTGCTTGCATTGTTATTGCTACGGGCTAGCCAGCTATCTTTGCCCATGCAAAAGAGGGTCATGAGTGCCGTGAGGGCTGCCATGGACTTTGGCTTTTCCTAGCCGAGGTGTTGGGCGAGCCATTCATCATGGATGCTGTGCTTAAAGGCCGCTAGGGCTACGGTATCTGGACAGTCGATGATCTGGTTCTTTTTAGTTAAGAACTGCTACCTCTTGAGCTTGCGTTGGATTTCCCCGAAGAGGAAAGGATGATGCAGCAGAGTAGCGTAAGTATTTTCCTCCGTTTTTGAGAACCAAGGTATCAATCCAGTAGGAGGCCACGCGCAAGTCCCTCTTACCTACACAACACAAAGAGCTCAACGCAACCAACGCGATTAGGGGTTGTCAATCCCTTCACGGTCACTTACGAGAGTGAGATCTGATAGATAATATTTTTGGTATTTTTGATATAGAGATGCAAAGCAAAGTAAAAAAGCAAAGTAAAAAAGCAAAGCAAGATTAAAGTGATGGAGATTGATAAGATGAGAATAGACCCGGGGGCCATAGGTTTCACTAGAGGCTTCTCTCGAGAGCATAAGTATTCTATGATGGGTGAACAAATTACTGTTGACCAATTGACAGAATTGAGCATAGTTATGAGAATATCTAGGTATGATCATGTATATAGGCATCACGTCCGAGACAAGTAGACCAAAACGAGACGCCTTAAGCAAAATGACATGATGTAGAGAGATAAATTCATGCAATATGAAATAAACCACTCTTGTTATCCTCGATGGCAACGATACAATACGTGCCTTGATGCCCCTATACATCCTTTGGGAAAGGACATGGCAAGATCGAACCCAAAGCTAAGCACTTCTCCAATGGCAAGAAAAACCAATCTAGTAGGCCAAACCAAACTGATAATTCAAAGAGACTTGCAAAGATAACCAATCATACATAAAAGAATTCAGAGAAGATTCAAATATTATTCATAGATAGACTTGATCATAAACCCACAATTCATCGGTCTCAACAAACACACAACAAAAAGAAGATTACATCGAATAGATCTCCACAAGAGGGGGAGAACATTGTATTAAGATCCAAAAAGAGAGAAGAAGCCATCTAGCTACTAACTATGGACCCGAAGGTCTGAGGTAAACTACTCACACTTCATCGGAGGGGCTATGATGATGTAGAAGCCCTCCGTGATGACGGCCCTCTCCGGCGGAGCTCCAGAACAGGCCCCAAGATGGGATCTCGTGGATACAGAAAGTTGCGGCGGTGGAATTAGGTTTTTGGCTCTGTATCTGGTCGTTTGGGGGTATGTAGGTATATATAGGAGGAAGGAGTACGTCGTTGGAGCAACAGGGGGCCCACGAGGCAGGGGGGCGTGCCCCCCACCCTAGTGACCGCCTCTTTTGTTCCTTGGAGCAGGGTCCAAGTCTCCTGGATCACGTTTGGTGAGAAAATCACGTTCCCGAAGGTTTCATTCCGTTTGGACTCTGTTTGATATTACATTTCTTGAAGCCTTTGAAATAGGCAAAAACCAGCAATTCTGGGTTGGGCCTCCGGTTAATAGGTTAGTCCCAAAAATAATATAAAAGTGGAAAATAAAGCCAAATACAGTCCAAAACAGTAGATAATATAGCATGGAGCAATCAAAAATTATAGATACGTTGGAGACGTATCAGGCATCCCCAAGTTTAATTCCTGCTCGTCCTCGAGTAGGTAAATGATAAAAAGAGAATTTTTGATGCGGAGTGCTACTTGGCATAATTTCAATGCAAATCTTCTTAATTGTGGTATGAATATTCAGATTCGAAAGATTCAAGACAAAAGTTCATATTGATATAAAAAATAATAATACTTCAAGCAAACCAACAAAGCAATTATGTCTTCTCAAAGTAACATGGCCAAAGAAAGTTCATCCCGACAAAATCATATAGTTTAGTCATGCTCCATTTTCATCACATAAGAATGCTCTCATCATGCACAACCCCGATGACAAGCCAAGCAATTGTTTCATACCTTAATAATTTCAAACTCATAAACTTTCACGCAATACATGAGCGTGAGCCATGGATATAGCACTATGGATGGAATAGAATATAATGATGGGGTTGTGTGGAGAAGACAAAAGGAGAAAGTCTCACATCATGAGGCTAATCAATGGGCTATGGAGATGCCCATCGATTGATGTTAATGCAAGGAGTAGGGATTGCCATGCAACGGATGCACTAGAGCTATAAATGTATGAAAGCTCAATCAAAAGAAACTAAAGTGGGTGTGCATCCAACTTGCTTGCTCACGAAGACCTAGGGCACTTGAGGAGGCCCATTGTTGGAATATACAAGCCAAGTTCTATAATGAAAAATTCCCACTAGTATATGAAAGTGATAAAACACGAGACTCTCTATCATGAAGATTATGGTGCCACTTTGAAGCACAAGTGTGGAAAAAGGATAGTAGCATTGCCCCTTTTTATTTTCTTTTTTTGGGCCTTCTTTTTTTCTTTGGCCTTTCTCTTTTTTTGGGACAATGCTCTATTGAATGATGATCATCACACTTCTATTTATTTACAACTCAATGATTACAACTCGATACTAAAACAAAGTATGACTCTATATGAATGCCTCCGGTGTGCAGGATATGCAATGAATCAAGAGTGACAAGTATGAAGGAATTATGAATGGTGGCTTTACCACAAATACTATGTCAACTACATGATCATGCTAAGCAATATGACAATGATGAATGTGTCATGATAAACTGGATGGTGGAAAGTTGCATGGCAATATATCTCGGAATGGCTATGGAAATGCCATAATAGGTACGTATGGTGGCTGTTTTGAGGAAGATATAAGGAGGTTTATGTGTGAAAGAGCGTATCATATCATGGGGTTTGGATGCACCGGCGAAGTTTGCACCAACTCTCAATGTGAGAAAGGGCAATGCACGGTACCGTAGAGGCTAGCGATGATGGAAGGGTGAGAGTGCGTATAATCCATGGACTCAACATTAGTCATAAAGAACTCATATACTTATTGCAAAAATCTACAAGCCATCAAAAACCAAAGCATTACGAGCATGCTCCAAGGGGGATAGATTGGTAGGAAAAGACCATCGCTCGTCCCCGACCGCCACTCATAAGGAGGACAATCAAATAACACCTCATGTTTCAAATTTGTTGCATAATGTTTACCATGCGTGCATGCTACGGTACTTGCAAACTTTAACTCAAGCACTTCTCAAATTCACAATTACTCTACTAGCATGACTTTGATATTACTACCTCCATATCTCAAAACAATTATCAAGCATCCAACTTTTCTTAGTATTCAACGCACTCAAAAGAAAGTTTCACAAATCTTGAATACCAAGCATCTTATTATTAAGCAAATTACCATGCTATTAAAGACTCTCAAAATAATTTAAGTGAAGCATGAGAGATCAATAGTTTATTTAAAACAAATCCACCACCGTGATCTAAAAGATCTAAGTGAAGCACATAGAGCAAAACTACAACGCTCAAAAGATATAAGTGAAGCACATAGAGCAAAACTATCAAGCTCAAAAGATATAAGTGAAGCACATAGAGTATTCTATCAAATTCCAATTCATGTATGGCTCTCTCAAAAGGTGTGAACAGAAAGGATGATTGTGGCACACTAACAAACAAAGACACAAATAATACAAGACGCTCCAAGAAAAACACATATCATGTGGTGAATAAAAATATAGCTCCAAGTAAAATTACCGATGGAAGTAGATTTAAAGAGGGGATGCCTTCCGGGGCATCCCCAAGCTTTGACTTTTTGGTGTCCTTGGATTATCTTGGGGGTGCCATGGGCATCCCCAAGTTTAGGCTCTTGCCACTCCTTGTTCCATAATCCATCAAAAGATTTCACCCAAAACTTGAAAACTTCACAACACAAAACTCTATAAAAATCTCGTGAGCTCCGTTAGAGAAAGAAAACAAAAGACCACTTCAAGGTACTGTAATGAACTCATTATTTAATTATATTGGTGTTAAACCTACTGTATTCCAACTTCTCTATGGATTATAAACTATTTTATTAGCCATAGATTCATCAAAATAAGCAAACAACACACGAAAAACAGAATCTGTCAAAAACAGAACAGTCTGTAGCAATCTGTAACTAACGCAAACTTCTGGAACTCCAAAAAATCTACCAAAATTAGACGGCCTGGAAAATTTGTTTATTGATCAGCAGCAATTGGAATCAGTATTTTATCACGTTCTGGTGATTTTTAATAATTCGGGCACTGAGAGCAAAGTTTCTGGAAATTACAGCAAGATCAAATAACTATCATCCAAGAAGATCCAATAGGTCTAGCTTGGCATAAACACTAATTAAAACACAAAACCACATCCAAACAGAAGGTAGATGGGTTATTTATTCCTAAACAGAAGAAAAAACAAAAAAAAACTGAAAATAAAATTGGGTTGCCTCCCAACAAGCGCTATCGTTTAACACCCCTAGCTAGGCATAAAAGCGAGGATAGATCTAAGTTGTGTCGTAGTAATAAGATAAATCAGTGAAACTCATTTCATATTATCTATGTTCGGCAGCAAGTTTCCTTTGAGGCAAGCAAAAGTAATCAAAAGGGCTAAATTTAATAGGACAGAAGTCCCCAAGATCGATTTTAGGAGGTATAGGTTCCTCTTTCGGCCCTTCGTATTGCACAACCAATTCATCATTATAAGCATTCTTTTGACAAAACCTTGTGAGCCTAAACTCGAGAGAGCATCCTAGCTCGTTATTTCGAATAGCCAAATCATCATTAAGTTCGGAGATTCTATCAATTAAAATATTGGCAGGCACCTTTTTTCTAAGGTTTTCATTGAAAGCAACATAGTCAAGAGATTGAAAGCGCATAATTTCTTCTTGATCAAAGAGGATAGATACTATGGGAGGATGACCAGCATCCACCCTATAGTGCGCAAAGTTTTCTCTGGCCTCTTTTATTATAAATCTGAATTCATGAGCCAAAAAGATAGTAGCGGCACGCTTAACAGAAGAATGTTCAATATTACAAAATTCTAGGAAAATTCTTTGTATAGATGGGTGCATATGCATAAATTGCCTTTCAAGTTCAACGATAAGCATGGCAATAGCGTCCGCAAGACTACTAGTTCTATGGAGAATAGAACCGCCCATAGAGTGCAAAGCACCGACACAAGGAAAGAAATCTTGAATAACTCCTTTTCCAATAATATTACCACTAACGATTCGAAATCTTTTTGTATGATAGGTAGGGGGTTCTTCAGCAGGAGCATCCGAATTTTCTGTGACATTGTTATCGCCCATATCGGTGATAACTTCCCCAATTTCAGACATAGTGACAAGCAAGCGAGAAAAAGGCAAACGGAGAAAGAGAAGGAGAAGGAGATTGGGAAAGAGAGGGCGAATAAAACGGCAAGGGTGAAGTGGGGGAGAGGAAAACGAGAGGCAAATGGCAACTAATGTAATGCGAGAGATAGGGATTGTGATGGGTACTTGGTATGTTAACTTTTTGTGTAGACTCCCTGGCAACGGCGCCAGAAATTCTTCTTGCTACCTCTTGAGCTTGCGTTGGATTTCCCCGAAAAGGAAAGGATGATGTAGCAGAGTAGCGTAAGTATTTCCCTCAGTTTTTGGGAACCAAGGTATCAATCCAGTAGGAGGCCACGCGCAAAAGTCCCTCGTACCTACACAACACAAAGAGCTGAACGCAACCAACGCGATTAGGGGTTGTCAATCCCTTCACGGTCACTTACGAGAGTGAGATCTGATAGATAATATTTTTGGTATTTTTGATATAGAGATGCAAAGCAAAGTAAAAAAGCAAAGCAAGATTAAAGTGATGGAGATTGATATGATGAGAATAGACCTGGGGGGCATAGGTTTCACTAGAGGCTTCTCTCGAGAGCATAAGTATTCTATGGTGGGTGAACAAATTACTGTTAAGCAATTGACAGAATTGAGCATAGTTATGAGAAAATCTAGGTATGATCATGTCTATAGGCATCACGTCCGAGACAAGTAGACCGAAACGATTCTGCATCTACTACTATTACTCCACTCATCGACCGCTATCCAAAGATGCATCTAGAGTATTAAGTTAAAAGCGAGTAACGCCTTAAGCAAGATAACATGATGTAGAGAGATAAATTCATGCAATATGAAATAAACCCCATCTTGTTATCCTCGATGGCAACGATACAATACGTGCCTTGCTGCCCCTTCTATCACTGGCAAAGGACACCGCAAGATCGAACCCAAAGCTAAGCACTTCTCCCATGGCAAGAAAAACCAATCTAGTAGGCCAAACCAAACTGATAATACGAAGAGACTTGCAAAGATAACCAATCATACATAAAAGAATTCAGAGAAGATTCAAATATTATTCATAGATAGACTTGATCATAAACCCACAATTCATCAATCTCAACAAACACACCGCAAAAACAAGATTACATCGAATAGATCTCCACAAGAGAGGGGGAGAACATTGTATTGAGATCCAAAAAGAGAGAAGAAGCCATCTAGCTTCTAACTATGGACCCGAAGGTCTGAGGTAAACTACTCACACTTCATTGGAGGGGCTATGATGATGTAGAAGCCCTCCGTGATGACGGCCCTCTCCAGCGGAGCTCTGGAACAGGCCCCAAGATGGGATCTCGTGGATCTGAGAAAGTTGCGGCGGTGGAATTAGGTTTTTGGCTCCGTGTCACAGTGGTTTGAAGTGCGAGGTATATATAGGAGGAAGGAGTATGTCGGTGGAGCAACATGGGGCCCACGAGGCAGGGGGCGTGCCCCCACCCTAGTGACCGCCTCTTTTGTTCCTTGGAGCAGGGTCCAAGTCTCATGGATCACGTTCGGTGAGAAAATCACGTTCCCAAAGGTTTCATTCCGTTTGGACTCCGTTTGATATTTTGTTTCTTCGAAACACTGAAATAGGCAAAAAAAATAGCAATTTTGGGCTGGGCCTCCAGTTAATAGGTTAGTCCCAAAAATAATACAAAAGTGGAAAATAAAGCCCAATATAGTCCAAAACAATAGATAATATAGCATGGAGCAATCAAAAATTATAGATACGTTGGAGACGTATCAAGAACCTAGTCCAGAATTTCCTAGTCGACTCTCTTGGTCGTTGGACTATGTGACTTAGGTCATCTGCATCCGGTGGTCCAATGTATGTACCTTGGAAGTTATCGCGGAAGGCGTCTTCCAGGTCCTCCTAGCTCCCAATGGAGCTTTCGGGCAGGTTGTTCAACCAGTGCCGAGCTGGTCCCTTGAGTTTTAGTGGGAGGTATTTGATGGCGTGAAGATCATCACCGCGGGCCATACGAATATGGAGAAGGAAATCTTTGATCCATACCGCGGGGTCTATTGTCCCATCATATGATTCGATGTTCATGGTTTTAAACCCTTCTAGGAATTCGTGCTCCATTACTTCATCAGTGAACCAAAGGGGGTGTGCGGTACCTCTATATCAGGCCACGTCGCGGCGTAGCTCAGATGGAGTCCGTCTGCAGTTTTCAGCCCGGGCGTGGTTATGCTTGTCACGTCCGGCTAGATAGCCGTCATCGCGTGTCGGGGCATGCCCCCGCGGTCCGAAGATCGATCTGGTATGTCCTGCTCTACTGCCCAGGTCCTGCCGAAGGTCATATGTATATCCCCGAGCTGTTTTATCTCTGCCTTTACGGCGAGGTAGTACGGGCTGATGTTCGGCTTGAGTTGTCGCTTTGTCCCGGCCACGTGGTGGTCGGTCAACCGCATTACGCGATGATGGTACGGGCTTCCGCTCCTTGTCACCGAATTGAGGTAGCAATTTGCGCCTCGGGTAACTTTTGGTTGGGCGCTCGAGGCCGTATTCCTCGGCTGCTAGGACATTAGTCCATCTATCATTGAGCAGATCTTGATCAGCTTGAAGCTGCTGCTGCTGCTTCTTTTCCAGGCTCCTTGCAGTCGCTATTAGACAACACTTAAAGCGCTCCTGCTCGAGAGGTTCCTCGGGCATGATAAAATCGATGTTGCCGAGGCTCACCTCATCCTCGGAGAGCGGAAGATAATTACTGTCCTTCGAGTCTTCATTTACAGCCTGTTCATCAGGGTGGACTCGCCCATCTTCTCGTTCGTCCTGTTCGGAAGTTGGCTCAACGGGGTCTTCATTGTCTTTGGCATCGTCTAGAGTATTGTTTTCTCCAGTGCCGGTATTGCTGTCTTTTCCACGGTGTGATTTAGAGCGGCGCCGCTGACGTTGGTGCTTCGGCTGTATCTCAGGAGGTTTATCCTCGACTGGCTCTTCCTTGTCGTCGCCGCTATTCTCTTTGGGTGTATCCACCATATACACCTTGTACGAAGAAGTGGTCGTCCAGCGTCCGGTGAACGGCAGGTTTTGGGCCTGCTCTTCTACGGCATTGTCATCCATACGTCGATGTCTTCGGAGCCGTAATCGAGCATGTCGGTTAAGTCCTCGATAGTGGCTATAAAGTGGGTGGTGGGTGGGACGTGAAATTCCTTGCTCTCAGCCCCTAGTCCTGGCTGGGCATAGTTCGGACGTTGCTCATCCGTAATGACAAGGGATTGCATTAAGTCTAGAGCCTCGCTTAAAGGCGGGGTTTGGCCCGAGAGAAGAGAGCCCGTGGAGTACGGGGAGAGGGAGACTCCTTGGACGAACTCACACGATGCTGACTCCGAGGATTCGAAGCCAGTGTCCGGAGAAGGGTTCGGCTTCATGATGGTTGCCAGCGATACTTCTTCCCCCGACTCTCCCACAATGGGCTTAGTGGCCGCAGATAGTCCGACGAGCTCAGGGAGCCCGTCTTCGGACCTGGCGGTGCGCTCCGGATCTAAGGCCAGAGCGGAGGTTGGGAGCGCGAATCCTTGGAAGATCAAGTCTCCTCGGATATCAGCGACATAGTCCAGATTTCCAAAACTAATATGGTGACACAGGGCATAGTCATCGATCTGCTCTAGATGGCCAAGCGAGTTGGCCCGTGGTCTTGGCCGAACACAAAGATCTGGCCGGGGAGGAAAACCTCCTCCAGGGCAGCACTGTTGTAGATGATTGATGGAGCCATCGAACCTTCTGGTGACGACGCATCGGAACTCTCAATGAAAGCACCAATGTCAGTGTCAAAACCGGCGGATCTCGGGTATGGGGTCCCGAACTGTGCGTCTAAGGTCGATGGTAACAGGAGACAGGGGACATGATATTTACCCAGGTTCGGGCCCTCCCTATGGAGGTAATACCCTACTTCCTTCTTGATTGATGTTGATGAATATGAGTATTACAAGATTTGATCTACCACAAGATCGTAATGGCTAAAACCCTAGAATTCTAGCCTATATGATTATGATTGCCTCTACGGACTAAACCCTCAGGTTTATATAAAAACCAAAGGGGACTAGGGTTATACAAAGTCGGTTACAGAGAAAGGAATCTTCATATCCGAATGCCAGGCTTGCCATCCACGCCAAGGAGAGTCCCATCCGGACACGGGAAAGAGTCTTTTGTCTTGTATCTTCACGGCCCATCAGTCCGGCCCAGGTCCAATAGGTCGGACGTCCGAGGACCCCTTAATCCAGGACTCCCTCAAAGGCCTCGTGGCTCTTCTGGCCCAACTCTTTTGCTTCAAGGGCTTCTTCTGGTCCATAAAAAATCACCGTAAATTTTCATCTCATTTGGACTCCGTTTGATATCCCTTTTCCGCAAAACTCAAAAAACAAGGGGAAAAAATAAAAACTGGCACTGGGATCTAGGTTAATAGGTTAGTCCCAAAAATCATATAAAAGCTTATAAATGCATATAAAACATCCTAAACAGATAATATAATAGCATGGAACAATCAAAAATTATAAATAACTTGGAGACGTATCAGTTATTGACCGAAGAGGTATCTCGGTCATGTCTACATAGTTCTCGAACCCGTAGGGTCTGCACACCTAAGGTTCGATGAAGATATAGTATTATATGACTTATGTGATTTGGTGACTTAATGTTGTTCGGAGTCCCAGATGAGATCACGGACATGAAGAGGAGTCTCGAAATGGTCAAGAGGTAAAGATTTATATATAGGATGATGGTATTTGGACACCGGAAGTGTTTCGAGGGGTACGGGGTACTTATCGGCTCACTGGAAGGGGTTCTGGGCACCCACGGCAAAAGATATGGGCCTTATGTGCCAAGAGGGGAAACACACCAGCCACAAGGGGCTGGTGCGCCCCCCCATATGGGCCGGCCTAAGGAGGAGAAGGAAAGGGGAGAAGGGAAAGGAAACTGTGGATTAGGATTGCCACTTCCTTCCCTCTCCCCCCTCTTTCCTTCCCCTCGGTTATATATGGCGGGGGGTGGGCACAGCTTGGGAGGGACTCCAAGTAGGATTCCTCCTACTTGGGCGCCTCCTATGGCTGCTCCTCCCTCCCTCCCACCTATATATATGTGGGAGGGGGCGCCTAGCACACACCAGACAACTGCCTAGCCGTGTGCGGCGCGCCCCCTCCACCGTTTACACCCCGGTCATATTTTTGTAGAGCTTAGGCGAAGCTCTACGGAGATCACTTCACCAACACCGTCACCACACCGTCGTGCTGACAGAATTCATCTACTACCTCGACGTCTTGCTAGATTAAGAAAGCGAGGGACATCACCGAGTTGAACGTGTGCAGAACGCGGAGGTGTCGTGCATTCGGTACTTGATCGATTGAAGCGCGAAGAAGTTCGACTACATCAACCGCGTTGTGAAACACTTTCGCTTACGATCTACGAGGATATGTAGACACACTCTTCCCCTTGTTGCTATGCATCTCCATGGATAGATCATTGTGCGTGTGCGTAGAATTTTTTTTGTTTTCCATGCAACGTTTCCCAACACCCACACGCACCTCGTGGCGGCCTTTTCCAAAGAGACAGCGGACGCGGATGGCGAGATGCTTGCTGAGTATGGTGCGATGGATGCCATGGAGCCCCTTCCCATGGAGATCATCGGGCGCGATCTGGACATGGAGGAGGCGATGGAGATCGACGAGCACCAGCCGTAATAGTACTCTTTGTTTTGCTTAATTAAGAGCACCGGTCTTTAATTTGTTAGAGTAATGTTTAGGTCAGCTAGCTCTGTTTAATTGCTGAACTTGCTCGATTAGGAAGTGTGGGTGTGTTGTAGTCTCCTTTGTGTACCCAAATTATGCAATGACGTGGATGACCACTATAACCAGGGAAATTCGAACCAAAATTTTTTACGTTCAAACTCATCACACACAGGTTAAGCTATATGAATCGTTTGTGATGTTCACATATCATACACAGTGCTGAATAAGGGACCGTATCTGGGGTCGGCTCGGTGGCTGCCTCCATCTTCTTGCAGCTCTCTGTCTCGTGGGGATCAACTTCCCGTATCTGCTCCAATATCGGCATATATTTTCCTAGTTCTCCTTGGTCCATCATGAAATTTACGAATACTAGGAGACCACTGAAAGGAAAACACAATCACGATTACAATGAAACAAAAAAGAGAGTGAGTACCGGTTACTGCTTTGCAAACGTTCTTTTTTTTTCTGAACGAAAATACCAACATCACGGATCCACTCACCTTCCCTTCGTAGGGAGAGAAGAACCATGTTAGATGCGAGTGTTTGCTTTCTTGAAGACAGCGAGGGAGAAGGGGATTCAACAAAGAGTAAAATGATGGTTTCTTCGTCCGTCAAACTTAGACTGCGGGGAGGTGGGGTTTTGTGATACGACAGCTCGTTATTGCCGCGCTACGACCGGGGTGACTCTCCGCCTGCATATTGCCTTCTAATTTGGTGGATGGCATTTGGGCCCGCACGCTGCATGGCCCGCATGTCGGTGAACAAAAGTAAAACGGCATTCAGTAGAGGGAGACATTTCGATGACCTTAGAGGAGCCAGAAGCGGTAGTGTATCCACTGTACTAGTAGTAATTGTTTTTCTGGGTAGCTGTAGAGTGTCTCCACTGTACTAGTAGTAATTATTTCTCTGGGCCCAAGAAAAAACAACCCATCCACCCTAGTAAATAATAAAATCAATTCAAAATCGCATATATTTACTTAGTGAGAGGCGCTACCCACACCTAGCACACCGGCCCCCAAAAAACCCTAGCTGCTCTTCTTCCTCCTCACTCCCACCCATCTCACGTCAGCTCGCTCCACTCGTACCCCCAAATTCCTCACCTCACTCCTACAGAAAACCCCAGCTCCCCTTCTTCCTCACTACTAGAGAAAAACCCCAGCTCCCCTTCTTCTTCACTCGCACTACAACTAGGCTCGTCATTTGTTACTCTGCTCAAATCCGTGAGCTCGACGCGACGCCCTCGAGGAAAATGGAGTCGGCTGACCTAGTGCCAAGAAGATGAGGCTCCCGCCAGCGGCGATGCCTGTTGTAGATCCTGCACCCGGCAGCGCAGGGAGAAGCGGCGAGCCCGCCCCCACCGGATCCCAGGAACCTATAGAATCTCAGGTGGACCGCATCAGCGATCTCCCGGACGTCATCCTTGGGAGATCATCTCGCTTCTCCCCACCAAGGATTGCTATCGCACCCAAGTCCTCTCAATTCGGTGGCGCCCTCTATGGCATGCCGTCCCCCTTAATCTCGACTGTCGTCAGCTATCTCTCTTCAATGATTTTGAACTCCCCAGAGCCGTCATCTCCTCCCACCAGGGCTCTGTTCAAAGCCTCTGCATCATGTCATGCTAACTGAGCAAATATACCATGCCACCTTGCAGTGGGCCTTTGGCTGAAATCCCACAATTCACAGAACTACAACTACTTGAGTTCTACTATTCCCCAGGAAATCACCTACCAGATATAGAACGCCATGTACTTGTGCCCTCAGCACCGATGTCCATCTCACGGTTTTCCTCCTCTCTCCACACCGCCACCTTTGTGTTGTGCTACCTACCAGACAATCTGGTACTAAACCTTCGACTCCCATTTCTCAAAAAACTTTCACTTGTGCGGGTTTGTATATCAAAGGCCTCATTGCACAGCATCATCCACTCCAGTTGCCCTGCCCTGGAGTGCTTGGTGCT
Organism: Aegilops bicornis; assembly: GCA_021605145.1. Classification (NCBI taxonomy): domain Eukaryota; kingdom Viridiplantae; phylum Streptophyta; class Magnoliopsida; order Poales; family Poaceae; genus Aegilops; species Aegilops bicornis. The sequence continues at coordinate 285,157 of JAHIAL010000070.1, read as the reverse complement.
TGTTTTCACAGTTAGAATCGGTTATCTCCAAATAAAGTCACCTAACCTTGTAAGAATTGGAATTTATTTTGATGAAAGGCAGCTCGTCATCCAATATGCTCCTTCACTTCAAAGGTTGATCCTTGATTCTAGTTTTCACCGTCGCAAATAACCGTCCTCTCTGCGCCTAAACTGGAGACCATGGGTGTAATACATGATCGTTGTGCTCATTTCAAGATGGTGTTTGGCTCCACAGTTCTTCAGGTACTTTATATTATCATCTACACTTGTAACCATAAGCTGCATTTTAAATTTCTATGCATAAGTTATATATCATTTTGGAGTACACATTTCGTACTAATATTATGTTCTATGCTCAATGAACAGTTTCTCCATGGACAGCCTATCGATGGTGCTGGATTCTATCAAGATCTTATATATCCAAATGAATAGTTTTGATCTGAACAAGATTTTTTTTGACCAGTAACAATATTATTGGCTTGCTGCAATGCTTTCCATGTCTGTAGAAGTTGTATATAAAGGTGATAATTTCACGCACATTGGAAGCCCGCATATAGTGTACTAGAATTAACCGTTCATCTGTTGCTCTTTCGACACTCTTTTTTTAGACCTTAACTGTTTTCAATCTTCATGTCTATTTAGGCAACAGGACGGGTAAGAAAGTTATAACCAATCGGTGGATTCGTAAGCACCGGGATTTTCCCACTTCTCATGACATTCGATTGACGACAATAATGCTAGAACGATATGTAGCCAACAATGCAAACACTAGATTTGTCACATTCTTCCTCCTGAATGCGAGGTTACTATTGTCAATCAGGCTTAAGTATATCAGCAGCATGGTTTTGACAGATGGGTATGTCGAAGAGCAAAAAAAGGAGTTTCAGGTGGACAAAAGAGCTTCTGAACGTGTCGGGCTTCTATTTACAACATATTATGGTCATAATCCAGTAAATTTATGACCCAGGATGTTCATTATATGAACCTGACTGATCCATTTGAGTGCGACTACCGAAAACAATGCTGGAGTTAGATGTTGTTGCCCTTTTCAATCTGGGTTTTGTCTAAACCTAATGAACAATTAACCCTCGTGGTTTTGTACGGTTTGTAAGTTGGAGTTAGATGTTCTTCCCCTTTTCAACTCGGCTGTGACTGTCATATTTTCTTTGAAACAAGGCAAATGGATTGCCATTCATTTAATTTAGAGCGAAATATTGTAACAATTCCCAACCAAGGGAAATAACAACACTCTCGTCGGCTGCTTAAGCTCACTATGCATTATAGAAGCCAAGTGATTAGCCCCCACCAGCACGCACAAACTTGTTTTGAACTAGCACACCAAATGGGCCGTAAATTTTCATAAGAAAGGTTGCATGACCGTGACAGATTTGGATTCTGACATTTGGGACCCACGAGGAAATAGTCTATCCAAGGTGGTGTTGACTTACTAGCTAGACAACAAACGATTCTGCCTACCAGCCGTTGGATTGACATCCAACATTTGTCGTGTATCTTCTATCTCTTGTCTTCTTCCTCCAGCCACCCAAACCAAACCACCCTGTCGGCTCTGCCTGCTCCCGCCTACCATGGCTGGCTGCGCCTCCGCTACCCTACTGTACCCTCCAACGTTGGCCAGTCCCTCCCTCCATTCCCCCACACGTCCTGTTATTCTCCAGCGATGTCAGCCCCAACACACACCTGCACCCGAACCAGTCAACCCTTATGCTCTCCTCCTCCTGCGACCGGACCGGCGCATCTTCCACGGCTCATGTTCGTTCCGTCCGAGATCTCGTCGTCATCCTCCGCCTTGGTTCGCTCGCCGTGATCGGTGCGCCGCCCTCTTTATTTTTCAACGTCGTCAACAACCGAGAGGAACAAGGAGATGAATGTACGTGGAGAGGATGACAGTAGGGACGTACCAGCGTCATGGCAATACGCAAGCAAGTGCCTCATTATTACAAGACAAAAAATGGTTCCTCCTAATGGTTGAACATCTCGGGCTCACGCCATTGTCAACGTAGTTAATAAATGAGAGAATTACACAATGAGCGGCTGACACCAGGGACCCAGCAGGTCGCAGTTGTTATTTACTTTTTTTGAGGAACAAGCAATTGTTATTTATACTAGTTTTAGTGACGGATCAGGGTAACAACGGGGCTGTGCGGGGGTCGGGGCCCGTCTAGCCAGGATTTTATTTATGTTTACCACATCATGAGCCCAGTTGTGTTTTTTTCTTCTTGAAAATGGCAAGCCCAGTTCTACTTTTTTTACAGACGTACTTGCTTTGTCAGCCCTGCTGGGTGTCACAGCCCTAGAATATTGCTTGCAATTAGTTGCATCTACATTCATGCATCATACTGTGGCATTGCATTGATTGTGTTCTTTCTCTACTTGCCGATATTTGTCCCCTCTCAGTAGACGTGGTTCCGACGATGAGTTCGATGACACCGATGAAGAGCTATACTATCTTTAGAAGTGACAGGCAAGCAAAACTCCATTGTTCATTCTGATACAATCCCACTCTCTCGCTCCTGCTCTCTTTTACTGCATTAGGACAACAACGATTCAACCGTTACATGATGCGGTAGTTGAACCCCTTTTCCTCTGCATGACCTATCATTGCCACAGTAAATAGATGAAACCCACTAGCATGAGTAGGAGTTGTTTGAGCCTGATGTGCCTACTCATTCATGCTTGTTTGTCATGCACTGCTCTTGCTTAGAGTTGAGTCAGGTCTGATTCATCGGGGATGAATTGGAATGGTGATGAACATGTCCTACTGTGTGTGAGCTAAGTGTGTGAACACGATTTGATAAAGGTAGTGGTAAGAGGCCATGTAGGAGTACATGGTGGGTTGTCTCATTGAAACCGTCCTCAGGAACTGAGTTCTGCGTTTGTGATCCATGAACAGCTACTACCACACGTTGGGCCCTGAAATATGACCCCGCTCGACTTATTAACCGCCCATGTCCTCTGTCCAGGAGTTGCAACTAGTTTCTGGTGTTTGTAGGATATGTGTTGGAGGTCGTGCATAGCGCTGACCCTAGGGGTGGGATATGATGTGGTAGATACACCGTGGCACGGTGTACCGGGCGCTCGTTTGGTGTCTCGGGAACCCTGCACACATCGTTTGGGGCTGTGAGCGAAACCCCGGCCGGATCTCCTCGCGGATGGAACCCGAATAGGCAATAAACCTGGACTAGAGACTTGTGTGGTTAGTCAGGTCATGGTCTACACCCACGTCGGCTTTCGCTTGAAGTCTGCCGAGCACATGTCGTGTGCAGTCGCTAAGTGGTGGAAACATGTGTGAAGAAGTACACCCTATGAGGTTATAACTGATCTTTTTGAATAGCCGCATCCGCGGTAAAGGACCTCTGGGTTGCCTATACAGTTCATAGACAAGTGAAAGTGGATACTCTAAAATGCACAAGATAAGCGTGAGTGCTATGGATGGCGTTCTCGTAGGGAGACGGGAGCGGATCCATAGTGGTGTATTGATATGGTGAATATGTGGACTCGTGTGTGCCACCGCAAAGAGTTATTTGCAGTCGTACTTCAGGATAGACACCGAGTCAAAGCTGGCTTGCTGCAGTCAAACTCCACCACCCCTTTATTGATACCGATGCATATGTAGCTAGTTCTGATGTATGTCTTGCTGGGTACATTTGTACTCACGTTTGCTTATTTTATGTTTTTGCAGAGAGACTTGGTCTCACTAGTAGTTCCATGTGGACTTGACATTTAGTTTGTTACCTCAGCTATGATCTTGTGCCCTCGGCAGGGTCTTGTAGATAGTCAGGCTTCTCAGTCTTTTCATTTGTAGTTGTCTGTACTCAGACAAGTTAAGCTTCTGCATGTGCTTGTTGCTTGTATGCTTTGTATGTTGGGTCATCAGACCCACGTTTGTAATATCTGGCTCTTCGGATCCTAATGAATAAATACCTTGAGTTGTAGAGTTTTGTTGTGATACCATGTTGTATTTAGACATATCGGGCATATTGTGTGTATGATTGAAATGCTTGGTATGTGTGGGATCCCACAACCTAGTTGTTTATCCTTGGTAGCCTCTCTTATGGGGAAATGTAGTCTGGTGCTTCCACTGATCCATGGTAGTCTGCTACTGCCCGGTTTACCAGAGTCCTGCTAGCCCAGTTACTATTGCACCGGAACACTTAGACTGGCTGGCATGTGATCCACTTCGTTCCTGTGTCTGTCCCTTCGGGGAAATGTCACGCGGTGACTTCCGGAGTCCTTCTAGCTTTACAGCCGGGTTCCTGAGTCCTATTAGCCAGCTTGTTACTGGCCCGGATTCACACGCTGATGACCCACACGTTCGATGTTGGTTCTTGTATGCCTGTCCCCGTAAGTTAGCGCCACTTTGGGTTTACGACTAGTCATGTCGGCCTGGGTTCTCTGTCATATGGATACTAGTGACACTATCATATACTTGAGCCAAAAGGCGCAAACGGTCCCGGGCCAGGTAAGGTGGCACCCGTGCGAATACCGTGCGTGAGGCCGCAAAGTGATATGATGTGTTACATGCTAGATCAGTGTGACTTAGAATCGGGGTCCTAACACTGGGCTGCAAATCTTTCAAGACGAGGAGAGTTTCATTCGGTTTGCCCAGAAAATGGGCTATCAGTAATGAGAAATGGGTTGTGCATTTTTAAAACACATCAAACCGGGAATTAGTTTCATTTTTTTCATTATAAGATTTTAAATTCCATTGATTTTTATGCATGGACAATTATTTGGATTTTATATTTATATAAATTATTTTTCAAAATAGTTTGAATGTGACTCAAAATTTTGGGATTAAAAACAGTTGACCGCACCGAAATATTCAAAATTTCGTATAATTTTTTTACCATGGCCACAATATGGGCTGTAATGCTAACAAAAAGAAGATGGGCTCCAAAAAAATCCTTAAGAATTAGCAAATGGGCTGTTAATTATTAGAAATAATGGCAGATAGGTTGTATGCTGTTTTCCACAGATTTGAGGCTGACTTGTGCCCCTACTATAGTTGGCGCGTACTCTTTCCTTAAAAAAGGTGACGCACACGCAGCGCCGTGTCAACTTAGTCAACACATGAGAGCAGTGACTGTTGGATGTCCATCCAACGACCGTCGGGCTTCTTCAATCTCTGCTCTTCCTGCTCCAGCCTCTCAAACAAGCTGGCAAGGGACTGCTTGCTCCCTCCTCCAGCGGCATTTGTCTTTGCCTTGAACAGCCTCACCGCCCCACCGTACTCCCATCCCTGGCCTAGCCATCGCTCTACTCACCCACACCTGCTGTTATTCTCCGGCGAGGGCAGACAAAACAGTAAACCCTCGTACTCCCCTCCGCGTGGGAAACAACTACCGAGTCTTCCCTGGCTCCTTGTCGTTCCCTTCCTAGGCCTCGCCGTCCTCCAACGCCCTGGTGCTCTCGGCGCGGCATGGTCAACATGGAACGCCATCCATCGGAAGTGGACTGTACGTGGATAGGCTGACAGCTGGGTCCACGGCCGCACGCAAGGAAATGCCTCCTTATTACACGCAAAATAATGATTCCTCCACCTGACAGCATGGACCCACCGGACGGGCCACCGTATTTCAAAAAAAATGTTTCCCCCTGACTGCTGCGACCCACCAGCTACACCTTTGCATGCAAGGAAGTGCCTCCTTATCCTCCCCGACAGTCGGGACCCACCTGGTCGAAGCGTACGTAGCGTTGTCATTCGGGTCGCAAACGTGTACGTGCATACTAGTCAATCGGTCTGTCTGCAGGTTGTAGCGATGAACCGTGGCCGAGTAAGGAAGGACACGTGCCGTAGTAGAGGTGCGGACGTAGCATGTACACGTACATACAGCCAGGGTGCAAGAGAGTAAATACGGCCATGTACATACATATGGGCGTGGTCTCGAATGCCTACTCGCGCATACGTACGGCCATGGCTCGTGTACATGGAGAGGCAGTGACGGCGTCCTGTTAATCGGCAGCCAACCGGCTGGGTCAGAACGGAGAAACTGCGTCGTCGTGTTCATCGGGAGGCAACAGATCGTGTGATATTCATCGGGAGCCAACTGGCTTGGACGGAACAGCCGATCGAAATGAGGCATGGCTTACCGCAGAAAGGAGGAAACGTCCTTGTGTTTGACCGCCTACGGTCAAAATGGAATCCTGTTCACTAGGAGGGGTGTGGTGTCCCGCAAAATGGAGGAAACGGACTTCTCTTCGACCCCTACGGTCGAAACGGGGTCCTGTTGATCGGGAGGGGTGTGGCGTACCGCAAAACGGAGGAAACAGACTTGTGTTGGAGCGCTACGGTCGAAATGGGGGTCCTATTAATCGGGAGGGGTGTGGTGTACTGCAAAATGGGACTCCACGGGCTACTGTTCATCTTCATCGTCAACCTCCTCCAGCCTCCACGGGCTACTGTTCATCCACCATCGACCTCCTCTAGCCTCCACCTGCGAATGTTCATCCACGGGCTCCTGTTCATCCAGCCTCGACCGCTCCTCCACCGGCTACTATTCAACCAACCCTCTCCATGGGGTCCTGTTCAACCACCCCTCCATGGGCTACTGCTCATCCAACCCTCCACCGGCTACTGTTCAACCAGCCCTCCACGGGGTCGTCCTGTTCATCCAGCCCTCCAAGGGGTCCTGTTCATCCATCTCCAACTGGCTCGATCGATCGGGGTCTTGTTTATCCAGCGGCTACAACCTCTACTACCACGGGGTCCTGTTCATCCAACCCCCACCTGGAACTGTTCATCCAGACCCCCCCCCCCCCCCAACAAAGCTCACTTTTCATCAAGAGGCAGCAGGTTCGATCGGCTTCAGTTAGCAGCAGTAGCGAAGGAATCGCTCGATCAGGTTCAGTTAACAGCCAGGGAACAATCGCTCGATCGGGTTCAGTTAACAGCCAGGGATCGATCGATCGCTCGGGTTCAATAATGCGTAGCCTGCAGTGCAATCGCTCGGGTTTAGTAGGCGGACGCCTCGCTCGGGTTCCGTTAGAGCCCAACGCCTCGCACCCACGCGCGTACGTGTACGAGAGAAACGCGCATCGCTCGGCCCCCGACCACCCACCATAACCGGGAACTCCCCAATATTTTCCTCGTCCTCGCTTCTACCACGGTTTTTTCCATCATGGACGGCCCAAAGAATGTCATGCAGCTGCATCTCCGGCCTGCCCAGGACGAAAATCCCATTTTCTATCATGATTTTTTGTCATAGAAGTAGGAGCCCACCACATCTATGATGATACCGGGTTTTGTCACAATTATCGTCATAGAAGTGTCATAAGCATGACAGAAAAATTCGTTCGGCCTAAAATGTCACGGATGTGTCTTTTTTTTGTAGTGAGAGGGGGGCTCCACCCTTGTGGCGGCCTCGGAATCTTCTCCGATATATTTTCGTTCTAGTATTTTTTATATTTTCCAAAAATATTATCCATAAATATTCAGGTCAATTGGACTCCTTTTGATATTCCTTTTCCGCGAAACTCAAAAACAAGGAAAAAACAGAAACTGGCACTGGGCTCTAGGTTAATAGGTTAGTCCCAAAAACCATATAAAATAGCATATAAATGCATATAAAACATCGAAGATAGATAATATAATAGCATGGAACAATAAAAAATTATAGATACATTGGAGACGTATCAAGCATCCCCAAGCTTAATTCATACTCGTCCTCAAGTAGGTAAATGATAAAAGCAGAAGTTTTGATGTGGAATGCTATCAAGTACACAAGTTTGATCAATGATAATTTCAATCACTTTTCTAGCATCATTATATATAATAGTAGCTCAAATCGTAAAGCTTCTCATGATCAAGTAGCAAGCTATTCACATGTTAAAGCATAGATCATAAACTTTTTGAAAACTAACAAACTATGTTCTCAGTCATCAAACAATTGCAGTTCATGTTATTTCCAGGAAGGGTCTATGTAAAAGCTTTGATTCAGCAAATCGCACATACTCAACTATCATATAGTCTTCCATGATTGCTGCCACTCAAATCATATTTTTAGAACAAATAGCATCCATCGAATATAGAGAAAGATAGGGGCTTAATGTTTCGCCTCCCAACTTATTTATCATATAGATAATTGTCAACAATAATAATTCATGATCAAATATATTTGAATGGCCATATATGGTTAGATCTTTCCCAATCAGACGATGCTTGCCAACTATAGATTAGGTCGGAATGAGAAGGAATACTACTAACTCTTGCATAAAAGTAAAAGATAGGCCCTTCGCAGAGGGAAGCAGGGATTTGTAGAGGTGCCAGAGCTCGAAGCTTTTAAAACATAGATGAAAATAATATTGAGAAGTATGCTTTCATTGTCAACATAACAACCAAGAGTTACCAATATCTTCCATACTAGATACATTATAGGTGGTTCCCAAACAGAAAGGTAAAGATTTTACTCCCCCTCCACCAACAATCACATTCGACGGCTGGTCTGAAACAAGGGGTGTCGTCCAACTATCAACAATCCTGGGGGAGTTTTGTTTAATTTATTTGCAATTTTTTTGATCTTTTGATCATAGGACTGGGCATCCCAATTACCAGCCACTCTCTCGTGAATGATAAATGAATAGACACTCATCGTGAGAATAACCCACCTAGCATGGAAGATACTGACAGCCCCTAGTCGCTACATGAGCGATTCAGGCATACAAAACAGATTATTATTTGAAGGTTTAGTGTTTGGCACATGCAAATTTACTTGGAACGGTAGGTAAATAGAGCATATAGGTAGATATGGTGGACACTCAGGGAAGAAACTTGGTCCAAGGAATACGGATGCAAAAGTAGTATTCCAGTTTAGTACAGAAATTTAGGCTAGCAAAAGATTCTACATAGCAAGCACCACATGTTAGAGGATCCATAACAATATAACTTCTATACAAATATACCCAAGCATAACTCGTTATGTTGTCTTCCTTGTCCAACTTCAACTAATTTTCTCAAGTTTAAAATTAATTAATGGGGCTCACAATCATAGAAGATGTCCAAGATAGTATATTTATATGTGAAATATCTCTTCCTTCAATATTCTTTCATGAATTGTTCAAGCGACCAATACTATGCTTGCTAACTTTCAATAAATTTACCACCTCTACTTCTTATATGTAAAGTCATTACTCCCCAAGGGATAAGCATATTAAGCATATATAGTTTTAGATTTATGATATTCAATTCATTCAACCATTTACTCATAGGATATAAGTGAAGCACGTGAGTAAATGACAAACTACTTCAAAAGATATAAGTTAATCAAATAATTATTTAGATATGTGAGAACTCTCTCTCATTAAATTATTTCAGATATTAACATTTTATCCAAACAGCAAGAAAATCCTAATAAAATAAAATGACGCTCCAAGCAAAATACGTATCATGTGGTGAATAAAAATATAGCCTCAAGCAAGGTTACCGAAGAACAAAGACGAAAGAGGGGATGCCATCCAGGGCATCCCCAAGCTTAGGCTCTTGGTTGTCCTTGAATATTACCTTGGGGTGCCTTGGGCATCCCCAAGCTTAGGCTCTTTCCACTCCTTATTCTGTAATCTATCAAAACTTCAAAACTTGAAAACTTCACAACACGAAACTTAACAGAAAACTCGTAATCTCCGTTAGTATAATAAAACAAATCATTCACTTTGGTACTGTCACAACAAGATTCATAATTTTTCTCACATGATGCCTATTGTACCCTATCATGTCTACAATTTATATTAAGCAATATAAGCCATACAAACTAGAAAAATAGCAAACTATGCATTGAAAACAAAATCTGTCAAAAACAGAACAGACTGTAATAATCTGGAAATTTTCCATACTTCTGTAACTCCAAAAATTCTGAAAAAATAGGACAACCTGGAAAATTTGTGTATCAATATACTGTAGAAAATTCAGGATTTTTTGATGCTCCAGTAATTTTAACAATTCTGTGACTGGGCGCAAAAGTTTCTTTTTTTGAACAGAATTGAATCAACTATCATCCACACTATCCTAAAGGCTTTACTTGACACTTTATTAAAACAAAAGCTATAAAACATTATTACTATAGTAGCTTAATCATGTGAACATGCGAAAAAACTAGGGGTAAATATTGGGTTGTCTCCCAACAAGCGCTTTTCTTTAATGCCTTTTTAGCTAGGCATGATGATTTCAATGATGCTAGCATAAAAGATAAGAATTGAAACACAAAGAGAGAATCATGAATCATATGACAAGCACATTTAAGCCTAACCCACTTCCTATGCATAGACATTTTGTGAGCAAACAACTTATGGGAACAAGAATCAACTAGCATAGGAAGGCAAAATAAGCATGACTTCAAAACTTTCTACACATAGAGAGGAAACTTGATATTATTGCAACTCCTACAAGCACATATTCCTCCCTCATAATAATTTTCAGTAGCATCATGAATGAATTCAAAAATATAGCTATCACATAAAGCATTACTTTCATGATCTACAAGCATATAAATTTTACTACTCTCCGCATAAGCAAAATTCTTCTCATGAATAGTAGTGGGAGGAAAGTCAACAAAATAACTATCATGTGAGGCATAATCCAATTGAAAATTAAAATCAAGATGACAAGTTTCATGGTTATCATTATTCTTATAGCATACATCTCATCACAATAATCATCATAGATAGCAACTTTGTTCTCATAATCAATTGGAATCTCTTCCAAAATAGTGGATTCATCACTAAATAAAGTCATGACCTCTCCAAATCAACTTTCATAATTATCACAATAAGATTCAACACCCTCCAAAATAGTGGGATCATTACTTCCTAAAGTTGACACTCTTCCAAAGCCACTTTCATCAATATAATCATCATAAATAGGAGGCATGCTTTCATCATAATAAACATTCTCATCAAAACTTGGGGGAGTAAAAATATCATCTTCATCAAACATAGCATACCCAAGCTTGTGGCTTTGCATATCATTAGCATCATGGATATTCAAAGAATTCATACTAACAACATTGCAATCATGATCATCATTCAAAGATTTAGTACCAAACATTTTATGAACTTCTTCTTCTAACAGATGAGAACAATTTTCCTTTCCATCATTATCACGAAAGACATTAAAAAGATGAAGCATATGAGGCAACCTCAAATCCATTTTTTGTAGTTTTCTTTTATAGACTAAACTAGTGATAAAACAAGAAATTAAAAGATTCAACTGCAAGATCTAAAGATATACCTTCAAGCACTCACCTCCCCGGCAACGGCGCCGGAAAAGAGCTTAGTTGACGGGGTGTGGGTGCCACTTACCTAGCCTCCCTGGCAACGGCGCCAGAAAAGAGCTTGATGTCTACTACGCAACCTTCTTCTTGTAGACTCGTGTTGGGGCTCCAAGGGCAGAGTTTTGTAAGACAGTAGCAAATTTCCCTCAAGTGGATGACCTAAGGTTTATCAATCCGTGGGAGGCGTAGGATGAAGATGGTCTCTCTCAAACAACCCTGCAACCAAATAAAAAAGACTCTCTTGTGTCCCCAACACACCCAATACAATGGTATATTGTATAGGTGCACTAGTTCGGTGAAGATATGGTGATACAAATGTAATATGGATGGTAGATGTAGGTTTTTGTAATATGAAAATATAAAAAAGCAAGGTAGTAAGTAATAAAAGCAAGCAAAAACGATATTGCAATGCTTCGAAACAAGGCCTAGAGTTCATACTTTCACTAGTGCAAGTTCTCTCAACAATGATAACATATTTAGATCATATGGCAATCGCTCAACGTGCGACAAAAGTCACTCCAAAGTTCCTAGCACAGAGAACATAAGATGAAATTGCTTGTAGGGTATGAAACCACCTCAAAGTTATTCTTCCCGGTCAATCCATTGGGCTATTCCTCTAAGTGTCACAAACAGCCCTAGAGTTCGTAGTAAAATAACACCATATGACACACATCAATCAACCCTAATGTCACCTAGATACTCCAATGTCACCACGACTATCCGTGGGTCAATTATATGATATGCATCAAACAATTTTAGATTCAGAATATTCAATCCAACATAAAGAACCTCAAAGAGTGCCCCAAGATTTCTACCGGAGAAACAAGGACGAAAACGTGCATCAACCCCTATGCATAGATTACCCCAATGTCACCTCAGGAATCCGCGAGCTGAGTGCAAAAACATACATCAAGTGAATCAATAGAACACCCCATTATCAACAAGGGTATCCCACGCAAGACATACATCAAGTGTTCTCAAATCCATAATAGTATTCAATCCGATAATAGTAGAACCACAAAGGTAAAACTCAGTTCATCACAAGAAGGAAGAGGGGGGAGAAACACCATATGATTCAACTATAGTAGCAAAGCTTGCGATACATCAAGATTCTGCCAAATCAAGAACACAAGAGAGAGAGTTCAAACACATAGCTAATCGTACATACCCTTGGCCCCGAGGGTGAACTACTCCCTCCTCATCATGAAGAGCGCCGGGATGATGAAGGTGGCCACCGGTGATGATTTCTCCCTTTGGCAAGGTGCCGGATTGGTCTCCCGATTGGTTTTTCGTGGCTACAGAGGCTTGCGGCGGCGGAACTCCCGATCTAGGTTCTGTTCTAGAGGTTTTGGGATTTATAGGAAGTGTTGGCGTCAGGGACAAGTAAGGGGGCCCATGAGGCGATGACAAGGATGGGGGGTGCGCCCTCCACCATGTGGTGGACTCGGGACTCTTCTCCGATATCTTTTTGTTCCAGTATTTTTAATATTTTCCAAAAATATTCTCCGTAAATTTTCAAGTCAAGTGGACTCCGTTTGATATTCCTTTTGCGCGAAACTCAAAACAAGGAAAAACAGAAACTGGCACTGGGCTCTAGGTTAATAGGTTAGTCCCAAAATCAGATAAAATTGCATATAAATGCATATAAGACATCCAAGATAGATAATATAATAGCATGGAACAATAAAAAATTATATATACGTTGGAGACGTATCACACCACGTGATGAACGGCTGTGATAGACTCTACGTTCACATAAAACGGGTGTAAGACAGTTTTGCACATGTAGAATACTGTTAAACTTGATGAGCCAAGCATGTACAGACATGGTCTCAGAACGGTGGAGAACGAAAGGTCGAACATGAGCCATATAGTAGATATGATCAACATAGAGATGTTCACCATTGATGATTACCCTATCTCACATGATGATCAGACATGGGTTAGTTGATTTGGATCATGTATCACTTAGATAAACTCGAGGGATGTTTATTTAAGTGGGTATTCATTAGTAATTTGATTAATTGAACTTAATTTATCATGAACTTAGTCTTGATAGTTTTGCATATCTATGTTGTAGATCAATAGCTCGCGATATAGCTCCTATATATTTTTGATATGTTCCTAGAAAACTAAGTTGAAAGATGATAGTAGCAATGATGTGGATCGGATCCGTGATCGAGGATTATCCTCATTCTTGCTACGTAAGAATTATGTCCTTGATGCACCGCTAGGTCACAAACCTGTTGCAGGAGCAGATGCAGACGTTATGAACATTATGCAAGCTCGATATGATGACTACTTGATAGTTTAGTGCTCCATGCTTTACGGCTTAGAACCGGGACTTCAAAAATGTTTTGAACGCCATGGAACATATAAGATGTTCCAAGAGCTGAAATTGGTATTTCAGACTCATGCACATGTCGAGAGGTATGAGACCTCTGATAAAGCACTTTGCCTACAAGATGGAGGAGAATAGCTTAGCCAGTGAGCATGTGCTCACAATGTGTGGGTACTACAATCGCTTGAATCAAGTGGGAGTTAATCTTCCAGATAATATAGTGATTGACAAAGTTCTCTAGTCACTATCACCAAGCTCCTAGAACTTTGTGATCAACTATAATATGCAAGGGATGACGAAAACGATTCCCTAGCCCTTCGCAATGCTGAAATTAGCGAAGGTAGAAATCAAGAAAGAGCATCAAGTGTTGATGGTTAACAAGACCACTAATTTCAAGAAAAAGGGCGAGGGAAAGAAAGGGAACTCCAAGAAGAGTGGCAACTTGGGAAAAAGCCCAAAGCTAGACCCAAGCCTAAAACTGAGTGCTTCTACTACAAAGGGAATGGTCACTGGAAGCGGAACTGCCCCAAATACTTGGCGGATAAGAAGGATGGAAAAGTGAACAAAGGTATATTTGATATACATGTTATTGATATGTACTTTACTAGTGTTCGTAGCAACCCTTGGCTATTTGATAAAAAACCCATCTTGTTATCCTCGATTGCAACAATATAATAATGTGCCTTGCTGCCCCTTCTGTCACTGGGATAGGACACCGCAAGATTGAACCCAAAGCTAAGCACTTCTCCCATGGCAAGAAAACCCAATCTAGTAGGCCAAACCAAACTGATAATTCGAAGAGACTTGCAAAGATAACCAATCATACATAAAAGAATTCAGAGAAGATTCAAATATTATTCATAGATAGACTTGATCATAAACCCACAATTCATCAATCTCAGCAAACACATCGCAAAAAGAAGATTACATCGAATAGATCTCCACGAGAGAGGGGGATAACATTGTATTGAGATCAAAAAAATAGAGAAGAAGCCATCTAGCTAATAACTATGGACCCGAAGGTCTGAGGTAAACTACTCACACTTCATCGGAGAGGCTATGATGATGTAGAAGCCCTCCGTGATGACGGCCCTCTCCGTGAGCTCTGAACAGGCCCCAAGATGGGATCTCGTGGATCTGAAAGTTGCGGCGGTGGAATTAGGTTTTTGGCTCCGTGATCGATCGCTTGGGGAATGCGTGAGGTATATATAGGAGGAAGAATGCGTCGATTGGAGCAGGGGGTCCACAAGGCAGGGGGGCGCGCCCCCTACCCTCGTGACCGCCTCTTTTGATCCTTGGCGTAGGGTCCAAGTCTCCTGGATCACGTTCGGTGAGAAAATCACGTTCCCGAAGGTTTCATTCCGTTTGGACTTCCATTTGATATTCCGTTTCTTCGAAACACTGAAATAGGCAAAAAAACAGCAATTCTGGGCTCGGCCTCCGGTTAATAGGTTAGTCCCAAAAATAATATAAAAGTGGAAAATAAAGACCAATATAGTCCAAAACAGTAGATAATATAGCATGGAGCAATCAAAAATTATAGATACGTTGGAGACGTATCAGTACCATACACCCACCATATACCTTCCTCAAAACAGCCACCATACCTACCTATTATGGCATTTCCAAAGCCATTCTGAGATATATTGCCATGCAACTTTCCACCGGTGACGCCCGGATAATCAAGCTACAGTAATCCCACGTTAACGATGCCACGTCACCCCGGTTTCTGTGCTAATCTCGCGTTAGTTCGAAACCGATTCAAATTAAAATTTAAAATAAAAACAAACAATAAAAGTTTTCAAACGCTAAAAACTAAAATGTTCACAATATTGGAAAATTCACCAAAGCTATTATAACAATAAAACCAACACTTTAGAAACTCCAGAAATGCCCCTAGGAATTAAAACAGAGGACCAACAGCACATCACTTGGCCTTTTCGCTTTCTAAAAATGATCAAACCTTTTTGAAAGACCTTCAGCTTTTCTGGCATTGCTATATAATGCAATGATGTTCATGTGACAAGCTACATGATTTACAAAAGTCCTTTGGTGGTTAAGCAATTAACAAACTAGAGCAAAAATAAAATAAAAACTGTAGAAAAGGAAAAAGAAATAAAAGACACCCCCCCCCCCCCGCCGACTGGGCCTTGGCCCAGTTGGCTGAAGGAGCCAGTCGGCTCGGCCGGCCCACCCCGCACCTCCCCTGGCCTATATGGCCTCTATCCCCCGGACCCTAAACCGCTACCCACTTACCCCACTCCCTCCCCCGATTCCCCCTGGATCGGGATCGACCCCTCCACTCTCCCCTCACGCCTCGCTCCTCTCGCTCCCTCCCGATCCGGATCGAGGCCTGTAGCGCCCCTCGTCGCCGCTCCGCTAAGGCCGCCGCCCCTCCCGGACTCCTCCGGGCCCCTCCTCTCACCTCCCTCGACTGGATCGGGGCAGCGCCCCGCTGCCCACCTCGGCGGGTGCCTCCCGTCCCCGCCACCAGGCTGGCGCCCCTCGCGGAGTCCACCTCGTCGCCGGACCATGCCGCCAGTGGTCCCTTGGCCAAGACCGAACTCCGGCCCGGCCGCTCCCAGTGAGTCGCCCGGCCCGATGCCCTCCAACGCTGCAAGAGCCGCCACGACCACCACGACCCATTCCGGCCTCCCCAAGCTCCTCATCGCTTGATGTGAGCCCTCCTCCGTCTCCCCGCCCGTTATCGATCCACCGTCAGAGGATCTCGCTAGCGCCACCACAGGCCTCTTGCTCCCTTGCACTCCGTCGTCGATCCGATTGCCGCCGACCACATCCGCTGCCACTGTCGCTGCGGCGGCGCCAAGACATCCGAGCTCGGTTGGCGCCGGCCACGGCGCGCCCACGCCCCACCGCACTTCGCCTCATCCACCCTGCCTCATTGCCACTTGTCGGCCTGCCGAGGCCCCCCACGCTGGGCGTGCCTAGCCGAGGCCATGGCTCGCCTCGATGGGCGCTCGCACCAGGCGCCTAACGCCCGCCTCGATAGCGCCTGAACTCCGCCAGCCCCCGGGGTTTATGACAAAGGGCCCCGCCCTAAACGCTTTTATAAAGAAAAGGAATTAAAAAAATAAGTAATTAAAAATAGTTAATTAAGTAATTACTTAATTAATTAACTTAATTAGATCATTAAATTAACCTAATCACTAATTTAAATTAACTAATCACATTAGTTGGCCTTAGTCCATGACAGGTGGGTCCCATTGGACCCACATGCCAGGTTTGACTCTGGTCAGCCGGGTTTGACCGGCTGATGTCATGGTGATGTCATGCTGACATCACCTTTCACTATTCTGGATAATATTCAATTTAAAATAATTAAGTAAATTCTAAAAATGATTAAATCTTTTAAAATTAATATAAAATAAACCGTAGCTCGGATGAAAATACTTTGTACATGAAATTTGCTCATAACGACTATACGAATCCGGAAACGCAGCCCGTACGTCCGCCACACATCCATAGCATAGCAAACACGCAACTTTCCCCTCCGGTTCATTTGCTGAACGCGAAACACCGGGAATACTTTCCCGGATGTTTCCCCCCTTCGCCGGTACCACCTAGTACCGCGTTAGGTCAGCTCTAGACCGCACATTGCCATGTTACGCTTTGTGATTCTTTGATTGCTCTGTTATTTATTGTGTTCCCTCTCCGTTACTTCTTTCCGGTAGACCCCGAGACTGTCGGCGACCCCAGTTCGACTACGGTGTTGACGATCCCTCCTTGCCAGAGCAACCAGGCAAGCCCCCCCCCACCTTGATCACCAGATATCGCCTATTCTTCTCTATGCTGCTTGCATTAGAGTAGTGTAGCATGTTACTGCTTTCCGTTATTCCTATCCTGATGCATAGCCTGTCCTTGCTACTACTGTTGATACCTTTACCTGTAATCCTACATGCTTAGTATAGGATGCTAGTACTTCATCAGTGGCCCTACACTCTTGTCCGTCTGCCATGCTATACTACTGGGCCGTGATCACTTCGGGAGGTGATCTCGGGCATGTACTATATACTTTATACTGTTACATTACTTGTGATACTGTTCGGAAATGGGGGCTGAAGGGGCAGGTGGCTCCATCCCTGTATAGGTGGGCCTGGGTTCCCGACGGCCCCCGACTATTACTTGTGGCAGAGCGACAGGGCAGGTTGAGACCGCCTAGGAGAGAGATGGGCCTGGCCCTGTTTGGCGTTCGCGGATACTTAACATGCTTAATGAGATCTTGGTACTTGATCTGAGTCTGGCTACTTGCCTATACACACTAACCAACTACGCAGGAACAGTTATGGGCACTCGACATCGTGGTATCAGCCGAAGCATTTCGTGACGACAGCGACTGAGCGGCGCATGCCGGATTGGACTGGAACGCCTGCTAGGCTAGGTCTGCTTCCGGCCGCGTTACAAGCGTGCGGTGTGCTAAGGGTGATGGGCCTGCACCCTGGCGCTTAGGTTTAGATCGGCGTCTTGACCTCTCTCGTTATGCCTAGGTGGGGCTGCGACGTGTTGATCTTCCGAGGCGGGCATGACCCAGAAAGTGTGTCCGGCCAAATGGGATCAAGCGTGTTGGGTTATGTGGTGCACCCCTGCAGGGAAGTTAATCTATTCGAATAGCCGTGATCTTCGGTAATAGGACGACTTGGAGTTGTACCTTGACCTTATGACAACTAGAACCGGATACTTAATAAAGCACACCCTTCCAAGTGCCAGATACAACTCGGTGGTCGCTCTCTAACAGGGCTACAAGGAGAGGACCGTCGGGTAGGATTATGCTATGCGATGCTGCTTGGAGGACTTCGGTCTACTCTCTTCTACATGCTGCAAGACGGAGGCTTCCAGAAGCGTAGTCTTTGACAGGATTAGTTATCCCCCTCTTATTCTGGCATTCTGCAATTCAGTCCACTGATATGGCCCTTTACACATATACCCATGCATATGTAGTGTAGCTCCTTGCTTGCGAGTACTTTGGATGAGTACTCACGGTTGCTTTTCTCCCTCTTTTCCCCCATTTTCCTCTTCTTCCCGGATGCCGCAACAGACTTTGGAGCCCAGAGCTAGACGCCACCGTCGACGCCGACTACTACCTTGGAGATGCCTACTACTACGCAAGTGTCGGCCGACGACGGTGAGTAGTTAGGAGGATCCCAAGCAGAGGCATGCGCCTCTTCGATCTGTATCCCGGTTTGTGCTAGCCATCTTATGGCAACTTGTTTAACTTATGTCCGTACTCAGATATTGTTGCTTACATTGACTCGTCTATGATCGAAAGCACTTGTATTTGAGCCCTCGAGGCCCTGGCTTGTATTATGATGCTTGTATGACTTATTTATGTTTTTAGAGTTGTGTTGTGATATCTTCCGTGAGTCCTCGATCTTGATCATACACGCGTTATGCGTGCATGATTAGTGTACGATTGAATCGGGGCGTCACAAGTTGGTATCGAGTCGATTTTGTAGGAATCCCCCTTCCAACTCCTTGGCCGAAGTCGAGTCTAGACTTTACAAAACTTTTACTAACATGGCTGTGCGGCCCATGGGCCCACGTCGCCATTGGGTGGTATTAGGATCTTTTACTCCTTGATTATACTCTAGGACTCTGATCTCTCTTCTATTCGGGTTAAATGATTTTCTAAAATCTAACTTTAGGTTCTCGAAAACGCTTTCTCCCGGAGAGCCCCTTCAGTCCAGATGATCGCCGGCTGCACATGAAGATTTCAAAGTTACTTACCGATACTCTTTCGGGACTGCCCATTGCTTTTGCAATTCACTACCACCGAAATATCCCTATGAATAAATTCATACACCGTTCTTACTTAGTCCCCAGTTGCCATTTTTATTACAAGATGCCCTGAAATACTCGTTGTCGAGAATACTTATGCCTACTGCCTTGCAGTTCCTTACCACCTGAATACCCCTACGGATAATTTCTCGCACTTATCGAGTATCCGCACATCCCCAGTTGATTCATGTATTTCACAAAAGTCTTCGAAATTCCATTCGATCTTCCGAAAATCCCGAGCAGCCTATTGCTCTTGAAATTCTTGCTTGCTTGCATTATGGTTAATCCCATAAGTCTCGTAATCAGATTGACATCCCTTGTCATTGTCATTTGGGTCTGTTGATTCAATATGTTGTAAATGCTCGCAATCCTCAATCAGGTCCTAGAATTCATCCTTTCGGCTCAGACGTCATTTTAAACATGAGCTCGATCTTGACCAATCAATTTGCCATCGATTGTACTCCTAAGCCTACTCAACTTATCCATCCTTGATCAGAGCGTTGCTTCTGATCCCTTGATTTGGAAATCATAATTCTTTTGCATTTGAGCTTTGAATTAGTCAGTTGTTTCTATAATCAGATCTCCTTACATTCTTTCCTCTTCTGGTTGAGTACCGATACTCACATCAGATCCTTTGTGGACCATCATGTCCTTTGTTGGATTTTATCTGACAACGTCCTTCATATTTAATCACGTTGGAAGTTCTTTCCCTGATACATAATGCCAATGGTAAATCCTATTCTCTGAATTGGCCAACGATGCTCTGCTTTCGAGCTTGTGTTATTTACTCCTGAAGTTTGTAGTATATGTTCCTAACATGCCCCGATGGGTTGAACCTATACCTTCCCTAAAACCGTATGAACCCGATAGTTTTCACAAGTTATACCCTTCTGGTGTTTTACCAGATAATTTTCTACCCTACAACTTCTTTGAAGACGAGAAGTGAATGAAAGGTTATGCATTAAAGAAGTGGGAGTCGACCTTGAACTTTGTGTTCATGCCCACGGACCCGATGTGGAACTTATCATGGAAGCTTCTTGCAAAATATTTAATCATTTGGGTAATTCTTTCGGTCTCATTAAATTGGATCCCTTGCAGCTATGGTTCCGACCATATTGTTCTTCTTTGATCCCATTTCTCGGCCAAGTTTAAGCATTTGTCTTCTGCGGATCAATACCCCAGTCCAACCTTTACTTTGAGCTACCGTCATGTATTACCCAAATGGTATCTCGAGGATATATCTTATGAATTTCTGATGAAGTAGTACCTTCCCTTTCATAGTGACTCCACGGGTTCTGGGTTGTCGTCAACCGAGAACATCCATAAGCGAATCGATTCCACGCTCCGATACGATAACTCTAAGTAATTTTCGTTGCTTATGAGTTTAATAATCCTTGAAGTCATTCGTAGCCTGATTGGCTATATCCTTATCGTGCTACCTAGTTCTTTTTCCCGGAGCACAATTTTTGAGGATGAGCAAATCATGCGTCGATCTTCCTCGTCATATCAATTCTCCTCGAACAGCAAACTTGATTTCAAGTTTGTGTCGTACCCATGGTTCCAATAACCTTTCGCTTCATCATACCTTTGACTTGATGTCATCGTCGATCGACACGTCTTCATGGTATCTCTCGACAAATGTGTCGTGATCATCATCGACATTCGAGCTCTTCCTGTGTTATCAATCGAATTTGTGATGGGAAATACCATCCTTGCCCCTCGATGCTTTGTGTTAACATCGACAACATTCTTGCATTTCCGCAACACAAAACTTGTTCTAGTTTTGCGTTGTACCTTGAGTTCCTTCCTATCCGACTTATGTTATGCTCTACCTTGAAGTATTACCATCCTTTATGTCAAGAATGTCATGAGAATTTCACCACCTCTTGAGAATTCTTGGTATTGTGATACTTCTCACCATCACCATTTTTCTTGGTCCCCGTGTTGATTCCAACAAGTGGACGGTGTCATTTGGATGCTTTCGTTCTAGCAACCCTATTGCTTTGAAGTTAATGGTCGACATTTCATTCTTAGACCATTGGTTATCGAATCACCATTATAACATTGGTCGTGCAACCCAACCCATATTTCGGGCGCACCTTTCCACCAATGTTTAATTGAGTATGTTTTCCTCGAGCATACCTCATTATATCATTTGATCTGACAAATGCTATCTCCCTGTTCACATAATTGTGGAAATCCATCTTTTGGAAATCCCAATGAATTTTCGCTGAGTTCATCAGCCACCTCCTCATCCTCTCCTTGGTTTAATGATGAACTCATGATTCGGAACTTGCTTCCATAGTTTATTTCCCGAGAATCTTGCAACTCCATCATGTCAAATTGAGTTGCACCCTTCCTTCTCAGGCATCATGAGTCTGAGGTATCCTGACACCAATCAGATCCAAATCTCGGGTCGGATATGATGGTTTGAACATATTTCCAGGAGTTTTAACATAGGTCTTTATATGACTCGGTAAGGTGATGTCATGCCTAACACACTTGGCTGGGGAACCCATTGTTATAATACCCCCTCTTTTCAGCAAGGTTATCCATTCTTCCATGAGGGCATTGAAAGACTTATTCTATAAGTTGTTCCCGATGAGTCCATTGAGTATCCAAAGTCCGATCTTTGCTTGAAGACCATGTCAATGCTATCTCGAAGCATGTCTATGGTACTCCGATTTTCAACAAGAACATTTGAAGCCCAATGCTAATGTTTCTTGCTCAATTATCCAAACACCGTTGTATGGGTAATGTCATGAAATTTCTCTCCCCTTACCTAAAGGGTTTTCTACATTATCTCCTGTCATGGATATCTTGCTCTGCTTGTCCTTGGGAAGGATATACTCCTGAAATATGTGTTTAAACACATTTTTCCTTTCCATTGTTCTGTTTAACATGATGATCACATTTTCCTTTCCATTGGTTTGTTTGACCTTTCTTGTGATCTATATAACCTAAGCAGTAATAATTCAATTCTTATGTAAACACCTCGGTGTACAACTCTGCCAGTGAGACCCTGTTACTTTTGTTGATGACATTTCGGTAACCACCGATGGACGAGAACTTTGCCTACTGGTCCGCCTCGTTCAACGAGCAGGAAAATGGTTCTCTTCGTCCCTCGCCCTTGGTACTGATGTTGTTGCCGACATAACTGATAGGATATCCTATGACATACCTTGCTTGCATGATCACGCAAGACGTCTCCGCCCTTCCTACTTTTAACCCACATGGTGGGCCCATAACCCACAGTTCCACAGGATCGAAACCTGACTCTCCTGTACACCCCCATTCCTAAAGCTATTCCTCACGCTTGGCTTCGTATGAAAGATCACGAGCCACCTTCCTAGTGATCTATTCTGGTATTAGACACAATACTTATTCCCGTTGCTTTGAACCCCTTTCACGCCTTGTAACAGGCATCAAACAATTGCCTGCCCGCTCGAAACTTCCCATGATACGTCCTTACTTTGCTCTCGATACTTTCTTAAGTTTCAATTCGAGAGTTACTTCCCACCACCTTCCCCGATGTTATTGACCAGATAGTTGACCTTGCAGAGGTTCGTTCCCCCGGAATACCCACCCTTTATTCTTTTGGAAGTACGATGGAATTCCCGAAGAAAGGATGCTGACTTCATCATGATGACCTAAAGCAGAGAAATGAATACATCAACGAAAAGGATCAACCTCTTCGAAAGGGCAGCCAAGACCGAGAAGACTCGTTAGGTTTTTCGCTACCAGCACCTTTCCCCCTTACTCCACCGCTTAAATCTCGGGACGATATTTCTTGTAGTGGAGGAGAACTGTGACGCCCGGATAATCAAGCTACAGTAATCCCACGTTAACAATGCCACGTCACCCCGGTTTCTGTGCTAATCTCGCGTTAGTTCAAAACCGATTCAAATTAAAATTTAAAATAAAAACAAACAACAAAAGTTTTCAAACGCTAAAAACTAAAATGTTCACAATATTGGAAAATTTACCAAAGTTGTTATAACAATAAAACCAACACTTTAGAAACTCCAGAAATGCCCCTAGGAATTAAAACAGTGGACCAACAGCACGTCACTTGGCCTTTTCGCTTTCTAAAATTGATTAAACCTTTTTGAAAGACCTTGACTTTTTGTGGCATTGCTATATAATGCAATGATGTTCATGTGACAAGCTACATGATTTACAAAAGTCCTTTGGTGGTTAAGCAATTAACAAACCGAGCAAAAATAAAATAAAAACTGTAGAAAAGGAAAAAGAAATAAAAGACACCTCTGACCGGGGCCTTGGCCCGCTATCAAGGAGCTACCGGCTTGGCCGGCCCACCCCGCACCTCCCCTGGCCTATATGGCCTCTATCCCCTAAACCCTAAACCGCTACCCACTCACCCCACTCCCTCCCCCGATTCCCCCTGGATCGGGATCGACCCCTCCACTCTCCCCTCACGCCTCGCTCCTCTCGCTCCCTCCCGATCCGGATCGGGGCACAACGGCGCCCCCTCGCCGCCGCTCTGCTAAGGCCGCCGCCCCTCCCGGACTCCTCTGCGCCCCTCCTCTCACCTCCATCGACTGGATCGGGGCAGCGCCCCGCTGCCCACCTCAGCGGGTGCCTCCCGTCCCCGCCACCAGGCTTGCGCCCCTTGCCGACTCCACCTCGTCGCCGGACCATGCCGGCAGGGTCCTGCCGGCGCCCACCGAACCCGGCCGCGGCCGCTCCCAGCGAGTCGCCCCACTACGACACCCTCCAACGCCGGCAGGCCGCCGGCCACGACCACCACGACCCGTTCCGGCCTCCCCAAGCTCCTCTACTGCTTGATGTGAGCCCCACCTCCATCTCCCTTCGCCCGTTATCGATCCATCGCCGTGAGTCATAGCCGCCACCGGCCTCTTGCTCCCCTTGCACTCCGTCGCCGATCCGATTGCCACACACCACATCCGCCCCTAGCCACTGTCGCGGCAGGCGTCTCACAAGACATCCGAGCTCGGCTGCGCCCGGCCACGGGCCACGCCCACGCCCAACAAGACGCCTCCTCATCCACCCCGCCTGATTGCCACTTGCCGCCTGGCCGAGGCCCTCACACGCTGGCGTGCCCAGCCGAGGCCATGGCCTCGCCCTCGATGGGCGCCCGCACCCAGCGCCCAACGCCCGCCCGATAGCGCCCGAACCCGCCAGGCCCCCTGGGGCCTATGACAAAGGGGCCCCGCCCCCTAAACATTTTATAAAGAAAAGGAATTAAAAAAATAAGTAATTAAAAAATAGTTAATTAAGTAATTACTTAGTTAATTAAATTAATTAGATCTTTTAAATTAACCTAACCACTAATTTAAATTAACTAATCCTGTTAGTTAGCCTTAGTCCATGACAGGTGGGTCCCATTGGACCCACATGCCAGGTTTGACTCTGGTCAGCCGGGTTTGACCGGCTGATGTCATGGTGATGTCATGCTGACATCACCTTTCACTATTCTGGATAATATTCAATTTAAAATAATTAAGTAAATTCTAAAAATGATTAAATCTTTTAAAATTAATATAAAATAAACCGTAGCTCAGATGAAAATACTTTGTACATGAAAGTTGCTCAGAATGACGAGACGAATCCGGATACGCAGCCCGTTCGTCCGCCACACATCCCTAGCATAGCAAACACGCAACTTTCCCCCTCCGGTTCATCTCGCTCAAAACGCGAAACACCGGGAATACTTTCCCGGATGTTTCCCCCCTTCGCCGGTACCACCTAGTACCGCGTTAGGTCACCTCTAGATCGCGCATTGCCATGTTATGCTTTGTGATGCTTTGATTTCTCTGTTATTTATTGTGTTCCCTCTCCGTTACTTCTTTCCGGTAGACCCCGAGACTGCCGGCGACCCCAGTTTGACTACGGTGTTGACGATCCCTCCTTGCCAGAGCAACCAGGCAAGCCCCCCCCCCCCTTGATCACCAGATATCGCCTATTCTTCTCTATACCGCTTGCATTAGAGTAGTGTAGCATGTTACTGCTTCCCGTTATTCCTATCCTGATGCATAGCCAGTCCTTGCTACTCTTGTTGATACCTTTACCGCAATCCTACATGCTTAGTATAGGATGCTAGTACTTCATCGATGGCCCTACACTCTTGTCCGTCTGCCATGCTATACTCTTGGGCCGTGATCACTTCGGGAGGTGATCTCGGGCATATACTATATACTTTATCTTGTTACATTACTTGTGATACTTTGTTAGGAGATGTAAATTTGAAGGGGCAGGTGGCTCCATCCCGGTAGAGGTGGGCCTAGGTTCCCGACGGCCCCCAACTGTTACTTGTGGCGGAGCGACAGGGCAGGTTGAGACCGCCTAAGAGAGAGGTGGGCCTGGCCCTGTTCGGCATTCGCGGATACTTAACATGCTTAACGAGATCTTGGTATTTGATCTGAGTCTGGCTACTTGCCTATACGCACTAACCAACTATGCGGGAACAGTTATGGGCACTCGACTTCGTGCTATCAGCTGAAGCATTTTCTGACGTCAGCGACTGAGCGGCGCGCGCCGGATTGGACTGGAACGCCTGCTAGGCTAGGTCTGCCTTCGGCGCGTTACGCGTCTTGCAGTGTGCTAAGGGCGATGGGCCCAGACCCCTGTGCGCTTAGGTTTAGACCGGCGTGCTGACCTCTCTGTTATGCCTAGGTGGGGCTGCGACGTGTTGATCTTCTGAGGCCGGGCATGACCCAGGAAAGTGTGTCCGGCCAAATGGGATCAAGTGTGTTGGGTTATGGGATACAACTCGGTGGTCGCTCTCTAACAGGGCTACGAGGAGAGGACCGCCGGGTAGGATTATGCTATGTGATGCTGCTTGGAGGACTTCGGTCTACTCTCTTCTACATGCTGCAAGACGGAGGCTTCGAGCGTAGTCTTGACAGGATTAGTAATCCCCTCTTATTACGGCATTTTGCGATTCGGTCCACCGATATGGCCCTTTACACATATACCCATGCATATGTAGTGTAGCTCCTTGCTTGCGAGTACTTTGGATGAGTACTCACGTTTGCTTTGCTCCTCTTTTCCCCATTTTCCTCTTCTTCCCGGATGCCGCAACCAGACTTTGGAGCCCAGGAGCTAGACGCCAACGTCGACGATGACTACTACACTGGAGATGCCTACTACTACGTGCAGGCTGCTGACGACGACCAGAAGTAGTTAGGAGGATCCCAGGCAGGAGGCCTGCGCCTCTTTCAATCTATATCGGTTTGTGCTAGCCATCTTATGGCAACTTGTTTAACTTATGTCTGTACTCAGATATTGTTGCTTCCGCTGACTCGTCTATGATCGAGCACTTGTATTCGAGCCCTCGAGGCCCCTCGCTTGTATTATGATGCTTGTATGACTTATTTATGTTTTTAGAGTTGTGTTGTGATATCTTCCCGTGAGTCCCTGATCTTGATCGTACACGTTTGCGTGCATGATTAGTGTACGATTGAATCGAGGGTGTCACACCACCGTTCCGTTTATTATGACACACTCCATCATTGTCATATTGCTATGCATGATCATGTAGTTGACATCGTATTTGTGGCAAAGCCACCGTTCATAATTCTTTCATACTTGTCACTCTTGATTCATTGCACATCCCGGTACACCTACGGAGGCATCCACATAGAGTCATATCTTGTTCTAAGTATCGAGTTGTAATTCTTGAGTTGTAAGTAAATAAAAGTGTGATGATCTTCATTATTAGAGCATTGTCCCATGTGAGGAAAGGATGATGGAGACTATGATTCCCCCCACAAGTAGGGATGAGACTCAGAGGCCAAAAAAATGAGAGAAGGCCCAAATAAAAAAATGAGAGAAAAGAGAGAAGGGGCAATGCTACTATCTGTTTACCAGACTTGTGATTCAAAGTAGCACCATGATCTTCATGATAGAGAGTCTCCTATATTGTCACTTTCATATACTAGTGGGAATTTTCATTATCGAACTTGGCTTGTATATTCCAATGATGGGCTTACTCAAATTGCCCTAGGTTTTCGTGAGCAAGCAAGTTGGATGCACACCCACTTAGTTTCTTTTTGAGCTTTCATAAACTTATAGCTCTAGTGCATCCGTTGCATGGCAATCCCTACTCACTCACATTGATATCTATTAATGGGCATCTCCATAGCCTGTTGATACGCCTAGTTGATGGGAGACTCTCTCCTTCTTTTTGTCTTCTCCACAACCACCGTCTATTCCACCTATAGTGCTATGTCCATGGCTCACGCTCATGTATTGCATGAAAGTTGAAAAAGTTTGAGAACATCGAAAGTATGAAACAATTGCTTGGCTTGTCATCGGGGTTCTGCATGATTTGAATATTTTGTGTGATGAAGATGGAGCATAGCCAGACTATATGATTTTTTAGGGATAAGCTTTCTTTGGCCATGCTATTTTGAGAAGACATAATTGCATTGTTAGTATGCTTGAAGTATTATTGTTTATATGTCAATATTAAAATTTTGTTTCGAATCATACGGATCTGAACATTCATGCCACAATAAAGATATTACATGGATAAATAGCATTCCACATCAAAAATTCTATTTTTATCATTTACCTACTCGAGGACGAGCAGGAATTAAGCTTGGGGGCGCTTGATACGTCTCCAACGTATCTATAATTTTTTATTGTTCCATGTTATTATATTTTCTATTTTGGATGTTTTATATACATTAATATGCTATTTTATATTATTTTTGGGACTAACCTATTAACCTAGAGCCCAGTGCCAGTTTCTGTTGAGTTTCGCAGAAAAGGAATAGCAAACGGAGTCCAAACAGAATGAAACTTTTGCGATGATTTTTCTTGGACCAGAAGACATCCAGAGGAGTTGGAGTACACGTCGGGGAAGCCACGAAGCACCCACAAGGTCAGAGGGCGTGTCCAGGGGGTAGGGCGCACCCCCACCCTTGTGGGCCCATCGTGACTCCATCGACCTATTTCTTCCGCCTATATATTCTCAAATATTCCAAAACCTACGAGGAGAGCCACCAAAACACTCTTCCACCGCCGCAACCTTCTGTACCCGTGAGATCCCATCTAGCGGCCTTTTCCGATGTCCTGCCGGAGGGGGGTTCGATCACGAAGGGCTTCTACATCAACACCATTGCCTCTCCGATGAAGCGTGAGTAGTTTACCTCAGACCTACTGGTCCATAGCTAGTAGCTAGATGGCTTCTTCTCTCTCTTTGATTCTGAATACCATGTTCACGTCGATGTTCTTGGAGATGTATCCGATGTAATACCTTTCTGCGGTGTGTTTGCCGAGATCCGATGAATTGTGGATTTATGATCAGCTTATCTATGAATATTATTTGAATCTTCTCTGAATTTTTATATGCATGATTTGATATCTTTGCAAGTCTCTTGGAACTATCGATTTGGTTTGGCCAACTAGATTGTTTTTTCTTTTTTGCAATGGGAGAAGTGCTTAGCTTTGGGTCCAATCTTGTGGTGCTCGATCCTAGTGACAGAAGGGGAACTGACACGTATTGTATTATTGCCATCAAGTATAACAAGATGGGGTTTTCATCATATTGCTTGAGTTTATCCTGCTACATATGTCATCTTACTTAATGCATTACTCTATTCTATGAACTTAATACTCTAGATGCAGGCAGGAGTCGGTCGATGTGTGGAGTAATAGTAGTAGATGCAGAATCGTTTCGGTCTACTTGACACGGACGTGATGCCTATATTCATGATCATTGCCTTAGATATCGTCATAACTTTGCGCTTTTCTATCAATTGCTCGGCAGTAATTTGTTCACCCACCGTAATATTTTCTATCTTGAGAGAAGCCTCTAGTGAAACCTATGGCCACAGGGTCTATTTCCATCATATAAGTTTCCGATCTACAATTTTAGTTTCCTATTTACTTCCTTTGCAATCCTTTACTTTCCGTTCCATAAACCAAAAATACCAAAAATATTACTTTACCGTTTATTCATCTCTATCAGATCTCACTTTGCAAATAACTGTGAAGGGATTGACAACCCCTTTATCGCGTTGGGTGCAAGTTGGTGTTTGTTTCTGCAGGTATTCAGTGACTTGTGCGTTGTCTCCTACTGGATTGATACCTTGGTTCTTAAAACTGAGGGAAATACTTATTCTAATTTGCTGCATCACCCTTTCCTCTTCAAGGGAAAAACCAAGGCAACCTCAAGAGGTAGCAAATGCTACCTAACATATTTATCCATGTATTTTTTCTTTATTGTGGCATGAATGTTGAGATCCATAAGATTCAAAACAAAAGTTTAATATTGACATAAAAACAATAATACTTCAAGCATACTAACAAAGCAATTATGTCTTCTCAAAATAACATGGCCAAAGAAAGCTATCCCTACAAAATCATATAGTCTGGCTATGCTCCATCTCCATCACACAAAAAATTCAAATCATGCACAACCCAGATGACAAGACAAGCAATTGTTCCATACTTTTGATGTTCTCAAAAAATTTCAACTTTCACACAATACATGAGCGTGAGCCATGGACATAACACTATATGTGGAATAGAATATGGTGGTTGTGGAGAAGACAAAAAGAAGGAGATATTCTCACATCAACCAGGCGTATCAATGGGCTGCTACGGAGATGCCCATCAATAGATATCAATGTGAGTGAGTAGGGATTGCCATGCAACGGATGCACTAGAGCTATAAGTGTATGAAAGCTCAAAATGAAACTAAGTGTGTGTGCATCCAACTTGCTTGCTCATGAAGACCTAGGGCATTTGAGGAAGCCCATCCTTGAAATATACAAACCACGTTCTATAATGAAAAATTCCCACTAGTATATGAAAGTGACAACATAGGAGACTCTCTATCATGAAGATCATGGTGCTACTTTGAAGCACAAGTGTGGTAAAAGGATAGTAGCATTGCCCTTCTCTCTTTTCTCTCATTTTTTTGTTTTCTCTTTTTTTATTGGCTTCTTTGGCCTCTCTCTTTATTTATTTCCTCACATGGGACAGTGCTCTAATAATGAAGATCATCACACTTTTATTTACTTACAACTCAAGAATTACAACTCGATACTTAGAACAAAATATGACTATATGAATGCCTCCGGCGGTGTACCGGGATGTGCAATGACTCAAGAGTGACATGTATGAAAATTATGAACAGTGGCTTTGCCACAAATACTATGTCAACTACATGATTATGCAAAGCAATATGACAATGATGAAGTGTGTCATAATAGATGGAACGGTGGAAAGTTGCATGGCAGTATATCTCGGAATGGCTATGGAGATGCCATAATAGGTAGGTATGGTGGCTGTTTTGAGGAAGGGTAATGGTGGGTGTAAGGTACCGGCGAAAGTTGCGCGGTACTAGAGAGGCTAGCAATGGTAGAAGGGTGAGAGTGCGTATAATCCATGGACTCAACACTAGTCATAAAGAACTCATATACTTATTGCGAAAATCTATTAGTCATCGGAACAAAGTACTACACACATGCTCCTAGGGGGATAGATTGGTAGGAAAAGACCATCGCTCATACTCGACCGCCACTCATAAGGAAGGCAATCAATAAATTAATTATGCTCCAACTTCGTTACATAACGGTTCACCATACGTGCATGCTACGGAAATCACAAACTTAAACACAAGTATTTATACAATCCACTATTACTCACTAGCATGACTCTGATATCACCATCTTTATATCTCAAAACATTCATAAGGAATCAAACTTCTCATAGTATTCAATGCACTTAATATGAAAGTTTTTATTATATCCCTCTTGGATGCCCATCATATTAGGAATAAATTCATAACCTAAGCAAATTACCTTGCTGTTTAGAGAATCTCAAAATGATATAAGTGAAGCATGTGAGTTCAACAATTTCTTCAAAATGATACTACCGCCGTGCTCTAAAAGGATGTAAGTGAAGCACTAAGGCAAATGACAAATAGCTCCAAAAGATATAAGTGAAGATCAATGAGTAGTCGAATAATTATGTAACTATGTGAAGACTCTCTAACATTTAAGAATTTCAGATCTTGAAATATTATTCAAACAGCAAGCAAAACAAAATAAAATGTTATTCCAAGGATAGCACATATCATGTGAAGAAGCAAAAACTTTGGCTCAACCGAGGCTAGCCGATGATTGTTGATGAAGAAAGGTGGGATACCTTGGGCATCCCCAAGCTTGAGCTCTTGTGTCTCCTTAATTCCTCTCATATCATAGTTTCCCAGAATCTGAAAAACTTCATGCACACAAAACTCAACAAGAACTCGTGAAATAAGTTAGTATAAATCAACGCAAAACCTTATCATTCTCTATTATAGAAAATCACTAAAATTATAATTTGACATTGCATACTAAATGCCTCTACATATTTAATACTCCTATCCTCAAATAGAATCATTAAACAAGCAAACATATGCAAACAATGCAAACATAACAGCAATCTGTCTAAATAGAACAGTCTGTAAAGAATGCAAGAGGAATCATATTTCCCTAACTCCAAAAATTCTGAAAAATTACCACACTGTAGATTTTTTTACTCACCGTGTAAAAATTTCAAGATTTTCTCATGTTCTAACTATTAAAAAATATTCAAGACATAACAGCAAACTTTCTGTTTTGAAATAGCAACATATAGACTTGCAAAATAAGCATGGTAAAGGCTATGCTTGAAATTTTTATTGAAATAAAAGATACAAACATTACTCTAAATAACAGAAAGCAAATACTAACAAAAGAAAAGGACGCTCCAAGCAAAACACATACTATGTGGTGAATAAATATATAGCCTCAAGTAAATTTACCGATGGATTGAAGACAAAAGAGGGGATGCCATTCGGGGTATACCCAAGATTAGATGCTTGGTTGTCCTTGAATATTACCTTGGGGTGCCTTGGGTATCCCCAAGTTTAGGCTCTTGCCACTCCTTACTCCGTAGTCCATCCAAACTTTACCCAAAACTTGAAAACTTCACAACACAAAACTCGTAAGCTCCATTAGTATAATAAAGCAAATCACCACTTAGGTACTGTTGTGAACTCATTCTAATTTTATATTGGTGTTATATCTACTGTAATCCAACTTCTCCATGGTTCATACCCTCCAATACTATCCATAGATTCATCAAAATAAGAAAACAACACAACTAAAACAGAATCTGTCAAAAACAGAACAATCTGTAGTAATCTGGGAATTTTCCATACATCTGTAACTCCAAACATTCTGAAAAATTAGGAAAACAGAGGAAATTTTTATATCAATCTTGCATAAAAAAATTCATAATTTTATCACGCTCTAGTGAATTTCCAAAATTCTGCAACTGGATGCAAAAGTTTGTGTTTTTCAGCAAGATCAAATCAACTATCACCATAGATCATCCCAAAGGTCTTACTTGGCACTTTATTGAAAAAAAGATATAAAACATGATTAGTACAGTAGCCTAATCATCTGAACACACAAAAACAGTAGGGGTAAATATTGGGTTGTCTCCCAACTAGCGCTTTTCTTTAATGCCTTTCTAGCTAGGCATGTTGGTGTCAATGATGCTCACATAAAAGTTAAGAATTGAAACACAAAGAGAGCATCATGAAGCATATGACAAGCACATTTAAGTCTAACCCACTTCCTATGCATAGGGATTTTGTGAGAAAACAACTTATGGGAGCAAGAATCAACTAGCATAGGAAGGCAAAACAAGCAAAACTTCAAGATTTTCAACACATAGAGAGGAAGCTTGATATTATTGCAATATGTAAAAGCATATGTTCCTTTCTCATAATAATTTTCAGTAACATCATGAATGAATTCAACAATATAACCATCACATAAAGCATTATTCTCATGATGCACAAGCATAGAAATTTTACTACTCACCACATAAGCAAAATTCTTCTCATTCATAGTAGTGGGAGAAAACTCAACAAAATAACTATCATGTGTGGCATAATCCAATTGAAAATTAAAATCAAGACGACAAGTTTCATGGTTATCATTATTCTTTATAGCATGCATGTCATCACAATAATCATCATAGATAGCAACTTTGTTCTCATAATCAATTGGAACCTCTTCCGAAATAGTGGATTCGTCACTAAATAAAGTCTTGACCTCTCCAAATCCACTTCCATAATTATCACAATAAGATTCAACACCTTCCAAAATAGTGGTATCATTACTTCCTAAAGTTGACACTCTTCCAAACCCACTTTCATCAATATAATCATCATAAATAGGAGGCATGCTTTCATCATAATAAATATTCTCATCAAAACTTGGGGGACTAAAAATACCATATTCATCAAACATAGCATCCCCAAGCATGTAGCTTTGCACATCATTAGCATCATGGATATCCATAGCACACACACTAACAACATTGCAATCATGCTCATCTTTCAAAGATTTAGTTCCAAACATTTTATTGCATTCTTCTTCTAAAAGTTTGGCACAATTTTCTGATCCATCATTTTCAAGAAAGACATGATAAAGATGAATTATATGTGGCAACCTCAATTCCATTTTTTGTAGTTTTCTTTTATAGATTAAACTAGTGATAAAATAAGAAACTAAAAGATTCAATTGCCAGATCTAAAGATATACCTTCAAGCACTCACCTCCTCGGCAACGGCGCCAGAAAAGAGCTTGAGGTCTACTATGCAACCTTCTTCTTGTAGACTCGTGTTGGGCCTCCAAGCGCAGAGTTTTGTAGGACAGTAGAAAATTTCCCTCAAGTGGATGACCTAAGGTTTATCAATCCGTGGGAGGCATAGGATGAAGACGGTCTCTCTCAAACAACCCTGCAACCAAATAACAAAGAGTCTCTTGTGTTCCCAACACACCCAATACAATGGTAAATTGTATAGGTGCACTAGTTCGGCGAAGAGATGGTGATAAAAGTGTAATATGGATGGTAGATATAGGTTTTTGTAATCTGGAAATATTAAAACAGCAAGGTAGCAAGTAGTAAAAGTGAGTGAAAATGGTATTGCGATGCTTGAAAACAAGGCTGAGGCTTCATAATTTCACTAGTGCAAGTTCTCTCAACAATGATAACATATTTAAATCATATGGCAATCCCTCAACGTGTGACAAAAGTCATTCCAAAGTTCCTAACACGGAGAAAATAAGATGAAATTGCTTGTAGGGTACGAAACCACCTCAAAGTTATTCTTTCTGATCAATCAATTGAGCTATTCCTATAAGTGTCACAAACAGCCCTAGAGTTCGTAGTAAAATAACACCATATGACACACATTAATCGACCCTAATGTCACCTAGATGCTCCAATGTCACCACAAGTATCCATGGGTCAATTATACGATATGCATCAAACAACTTCAGATTCATAATATTCAATCCAACACAAAGAACCTCAAAGAGTGCCCCAAGATTCCTACCAGAGAAACAAGGACGAAAACGTGCATCAACCCCTATGCATAGATTACCCCAATGTCACCTCGTGAATCCATGAGTTGAGTGCCAAAACATACATCAAGTGAATCAATAGAACACCCCATTGTCACCACGGGTATCCCACGAAAACATACATCAAGTGTTCTCAAATCCAGATTAGTATTCAATCTGATAATAGTGAAACCTCAAAGGTAAAACTCAATTCATCACAAGAAGGTAGAGGGGGAGAAACACCATATGATTCAACTATAGTAACAAAGCTCACGGTACATCAAGATCGTGCCATATCAAGAACACGAAGAGAGAGATCAAACACATAGCTACTAGTACATACCCTCAACGCCGAGGGTGAACTACTCCCTTCTCGTCATGGAGAGCGACGGGATGATGAAGATGGCCACCGGTTTTTCGTGGAACGGGCTCCCGATTGGTTTTTCGTGGCTACAGAGGCTTGCGGCGGCGGAACTCCCGATCTAGGTTTCTTTCTGGGGGTTTCTGGATTTATAGGAATTTTTGGTGTCGGTTTCACGTCAGGGGGGTCCACGAGGCGATGACAAGACAGGGGGCACGCCCTAGGGGGGCGCCCTCCACCCTTGTGGAGGCCTTGTTTCTGGCCCAACTCTTTTGCTTCGAGGGCTTCTTCTTGTCCATAAAAAATAACTGTAAATTTTCATCTCATTTGGACTCCGTTTGATATTCCTTTTCCGCAAAACTCAAAAAACAAGGGGGAAAACAGAAACTGGCACTAGGCTCTAGGTTAATAGGTTAGTCCCAAAAATCATATAAAATAGCTTAAAATGCATACAAAACATCCAAAACAGATCATATAATAGCATGGAACAATAAAAATTATAAATAAGTTGGAGACGTATCAGTTATTGACCAAAGAGGTATCTCGGTCATGTCTACATAGTTCTCGAACCCGTAGGGTCTGCACGCTTAACGTTCGATGAGGATATAGTATTATATGACTTATGTGATTTGGTGACCGAATGTTGCTCGGAGTCCCAGATGAGATTACGAACATGAAGAGGGGTCCCGAAATGGTCGAGAGGTAAAGATTGATATATAGGACGATGGTATTTGGACACTAGAAGTGTTTCGGGGGGTACGGGTACTTATCGGGTCACCGGAAGGGGTTTTGAGCACCCATGGCAAAACATATGGGCCTTATGGGCCAAGAGGGGAAACGCACCAGCCACAAGGGGCTGGTGCGCCCCCCATATGGGCCCGCCTAAGGAGGAGAGGGAAAGGGGAGAAGG
This sequence comes from Aegilops bicornis, assembly GCA_021605145.1. NCBI lineage: Eukaryota > Viridiplantae > Streptophyta > Magnoliopsida > Poales > Poaceae > Aegilops > Aegilops bicornis. The sequence goes on along the minus strand of JAHIAL010000070.1, from coordinate 249,084 downwards.
GAAAGGAAACTGTGGATTAGGATTCACACTTCCTTCCCTCCCCCCCCCCTCTTTCCTTCCCCTCGGTTATATATGGCGGGGGGGGGGGTGGGGTGGGCACAGCTTGGGAGGGACTCCAAGTAGGATTCCTCCTACTTGGGCGCCTCCTATGGCTGCTCCTCCCCCCTCTCGCCTATATATATGTGGGAGGGGGCGCCTAGCACACACTAGACAATTGCCTAGCCGTGTGCGGCACCCCCCCCCCTCCACCGTTTACACCCCGGTCATATTTTCGTAGTGCTTAGGCGAAGCTCTGCAGAGATCACTTCACCATCACCGTCACCACGCCGTCGTGCTGATAGAATTCATCTACTACCTCGACGTCTTGCTAGATCAAGAAGGCGAGGGACATCACTGAGCTGAACGTGTGTAGAACGCTGAGGTGTCGTGCATTCGGTACTTGATCAATTGAAGCGCGAAGAAGTTAGACTACATCAAGCGTGTTGTGAAACGCTTCCGCTTACGGTCTACGAGGGTACATAGACACACTCTTCCCCTCGTTGCTATGCATCTCCATGGATAGATCATTGCACGTGCGTAGAATTTTTTTGTTTTCCATGCAACGTTTCCCAACACCCATGCCCAGCTCGTGGCGGCCTTTTCCAAAGAAGTAGCGGACGCGAATGGCGAGATGCTTGCTGAGTATGGTGCGATGGATGCCATGGAGCCCCTTCCCGAGGAGATCATCCGGCGCGATCTGGACATGGAGGAGGCGGCGGAGATCGAGCCGTAGTAGTACTCTTTGTTTTGTTTAATTAAGAGAGCCGGTCTTTAATTTGTTAGAGTAATGTTTAGGTCAGCTAGCTCTGTTTAATTGCTGAACTTGCTCGATTAGGAAGTGTGGTGTGTTGTAGTCTCCTTTGTGTACCCAAATTATGCAATGACGTGGATGACCACTGTAACCAGGGAAATTCGAACCAAAATTTTTGACGTTCAAACTCATCACACATAGGTTAAGCTATATGAATCGTTTGTGATGTTCACATATCATACACAGTGCTGAATAAGGGACCGTGTCCGATGACACTTTGCGCGTCAGTTTTTCGCTGCACCGATCCAAAATTTTCGGCTTCCGCGGAAATATCTACCTCCCCGCCCCCTCCCCCTTACCAAAAGCCACATTTCCCCTGTGTCCGCCTTCCTTTCCAAGTTGAATCCTTCACTCCTTGCTTGCAACACCGCCTCCTCGCCGGCGACCCTCCTTCACGATGCTCGGTCTCGTCGATCCAGGCAGGTAATCCACACCCGACCCCCATCCTCCTCCTCCTTCCACATCCTACATGCCCCAACCACCAGCGCGACACCTTCCAGCCAAATTACCACCCCCTCCCCCAAATAAGCGCCGCTCTAAGCCATGGTGCATGCATCATAGCCAGGAGCTCAAGGAGCTTTTGGCAGCAGAGAAGCAAATCGCGGCCGCATGCACGGATGAGGTTGCGATGGATGCCATTCATGCTGCCCCCAAATCTTGGAGGAGCACCTCACCATCGAGGCCACCATCGACGCCTCATGCGCCGATGCCACGATGCAGTTGGCTGCTTTAAACGACGGTTCTTGGCGTTTCCTCGAGGCCACCGTCGGTGCCTTTGATGAAGACTACGAGGTGTTTTCTCAGCGTGGCCGTGCTTACCTCAACTCGAGAGGCAGCAGGTTGGTGCCCGGAGCGGCTCAGGCAACTCACCACAATGACGAGGGCACCCATGATATGGAGGCCTCGCCCTCTTCCATGTCCAAGGAGCCAATCATCACTGATATCCCCGACGATGAGGAGTAGCTTGTCTTATTAGCTCACTATCAGGACCTATGTTTTGTTTGCTAGCTATGTCGGTTAAGCATGCTCGGTTTACCCATTGCATGTGCTGATCCTGCCTTTCCTTAACAAATTCTAGTGAATTGTCCTATCTACTTTTACCATGCAATCTGTTGCTCTAGTCTATATGTTCTATATGTCATGCAATGTGGTGCTCACTTATTAACTATTTGGTTAATTAGTTGTCATCTTCAATTAACTGTTTGGTTCAGTTCTGTAAATGTGATGCTCAATTCTTCAGGGTACAATTTTGTATTGTCTTCCATGTGAGAAAAAGAAATACAATTGCTTTATATCCAAGTTGTCAAAATTGCTTGGTTTGGTTAACTGTCTGATCTTCTAGTATGTTATATATTCTGCAATGCGGTGCTCGGTTAACATTTGGTTCATTTTTTATGGTGTTTAGTTAACTGTTTGGTTCAATTCTGCAATGTGATGTTCAATTGTTGTGGGTGAATTTTGTTATTGTATACCATGTGAGAAATAAATCGAATTTGGATGTACTAAATACATGATAAACTAATACAATTGTTGTATTTCCTAGTTGTTAAGCATGCTTGGTTTGGTTAACTGTCTGATCTTCTATTAGGAGTATGTTATATTGTGCAATGTGATGCTCAGTTAATGTTTGGTTCATTTGTTGTGGTGTTTAGTTAACTGCTTGGTTCAATTCTGCAATGCGATGTCCAATTGTCGTGGGTACAATTTTGTATTGTTGTGCATGTGAGGAAATCGAACTTGGCTACACTTAATACATGCTAAACATATGCAATTGCTATATTTCCTAGTTCTTATCCATGCTTGGTTTGAATAAATGGGTTTTCCATGTGGCTCGAATTAATCTGTTGAATCTGCAATGTTCTTAATCTTCATCAACATATTTTACTGAGAGCATGCAAACCCTCACTTAACCTGATCACTAACTACCTTATATGTGTTGCATGGAAACAATGGGAAGCAATGAGGTTTACAATCGAGGTTTGCACATGCATGGTCCTTTGTCTAATAGCACATTATTGTGCAATTGTAGGTACCGTTCTCATATTTAGGTTTTTAACAATTTGGTCTTGCACATGTAGGTCCTGTTGTCAGAGGTTTTGACCCACTATTCGACCCTTTTTGCATATGGGGAACTGAGTTGTCCATGAATATCAGTAAAGTCAAGAAACCAGAAAGATTATTTGGATAAAGAAATTAGCGACAAAAAACAACAAGATCTTTCTCTGCACAATGAAGAAGACATCAGTTCACTATAGGATGGTACTAACTATTATACCTTGGCTTTTTTATTCCTTTGCCCCATTTCCAATCTAGAGAAGATATTTATGCACATCCTTGTTTTCAGGCCTTCCCAAAGCAGTTCATTGATGATCATCTCTCAAACCACATGTATGGTCAGGAGGCCAGGAAGGTATTCATAAAACACCCATGATTCAATATTGAAATGTTCCTGAAGAGGACAAAGGGTGGACGGTCAATCATCCTTAGGCACTGGCCTAAAGTTGCAAAGACCTTCAACATCAATGAAGGCTCAATATTCGCCTTCCACTTGAGCAGTTTACCAGATGAGATTCATCTGTCTATGTACCGTCTATGATGCTAATTTTGAAAGGTTATAGATGTTCCATGTGAAACTTGGTGCTGGTGCAGCTGTGTAATGGGGTAGCTGAGTGCTGAAGCTATATGATGTTGTAGTCTGATGTATTTCAATTATGAAATCCTGCTTCCTTAATACGAAAATGAAATATATTGTGCTTAATATGAAATGTCAATTAGAGTAATAAATGGATTATTAATAATAGGACAATTAGCCTGCTAATTGGTTTTTTTTCTATTGCAAGTGGTTATTGAGAAAACACCATGGGCGCCGACCTCAGGCAACGCACACACTTTCTAGGAATAAACCGTGTTGGATCAATGAACAATCACACACGACTTCCTCTTGAAAACTGTTTGCGTTAGGTCACCTTGCGCAAACGTTTACCGCATAAAAAGTGTGTGTGATGGACATCCTATGCCACACAGTTTCTTATAGGCACCATGTGTGATGCATTCAATAATGCAAACGGTAAAATTGTTAACATCGTCTGCAATGGCAACACTATCACAAACGATTTAATGGGGAAAATTGAGTTGATGTACATGCAAACGAAAACATTTTCCTTGGAGTGACTGTGTGGTATGTATATATAAACGGAAACGTACTTCTTGGATTGACTGTGTAGGATGTACATACTAACGGAAACATATTCCTTGGATTGACTGTGTGAATGTGCATACGAACGGAAACATTTAGCCGGGACTGACTGTGTGGGTGTATTTACAACCGGAAACGATTTGGAATGTATAATTGCATTTTTTAGAACAACTATGTGTATAATCGTATTTCATCGCTCGCCCGTCGCACACGACCTCATTTTGCCGAGCGTGTGTGCCAGGAGGGCCTATCCCTGACGGTTTCTGGGTCGTGTGGGAAGGGCCCCCCTATCGCACACACTCACTCGGCGACGGTTCAGAATGCCGTCGCGGAAAGGGGTTAAAAACCGTTTGTATAGTACCTCGATGTACCACTGAGGGTACACGGGAATTTCATCTAGTCACTTTCATCATGTTGGTTTGATTTGTGTTCGATACTTTAATAATTTGATATGTGGGTGGACCGGTGCTTAGGTGTTTGTTCTTACTTGAACAAACTTCCTATTTATGATTAACCCCCTCGCGAGCATCCGCAACTACGAGAAAAGTATTAAGATAAAATCTAACCATAGTATTAAACATTTGGATCCAAATCGGTCCCTTACGAAGTAGCGCATAAACTAGGGTTTAAGCTTCTGTCACTCTAGCAACCGATCATCTAATAACTACTCCACAATGCATTCCCTTAGGCCCAAGTATGGTGAAGTGCCATGTAGTCGACGTTCATGACACCACTATGGGGATCACAACATACATATCTTCAAAATATCGAACACATATCAACTTCACATGATTACTTGCAACATGACTTCTCCCATGACCTCAAGAACAAAGGTAACTACTCACAAATGATAATCATGTTCAAGATCAGAGGGGTATTAAATAGCATAATGGATCTGAACATATAATCTTCCACAAAATAAACCATATAGTAACCAACTACAAGATGTAATCAACACTACTAGTCACCCACAGGTACCAATTTGAGGTTCTGGTACAAAGATTGAACACAAGGGATGAACTAGGGTTTGAGAGGAGATGGTGTTGTTGAAGATGTTGATGGAGATTGGCCTCCCAAAGATGAGAGGGTTGTTGGTGATGACGATGGCTTCAATTTCCCCCTCCCCGGCGGAATCGCTCCGCCGGAGGGCAAAAGTGCTTCTGCCCAAGTTCCGCCTTGAGACGACGACGCTCCGTCCTGAAAGTCCTCTCCTTATTTTATTTTCTAGGTCAAAATGACCTATATACCAGAAGATGGGCACCGGAGGTGGGTTGGGCTGAGCACAACTCACCAGGGCACGCCTGGGGGGCCTGGCACGCCCTAGTGTCTTGTGCTCACCAGGTGGCCCCCTCCGGTAGTTATTTACTCCAGTATTTTTTATATATTGCAAAATAATTCTCCGTAAATTTTCAGCTCATTTGGAGATGTGCAGAATAGGTAACTCTAACATAGTTTTTCAGGTCCAAAATTCCAGCTGTCGGCATTCTCCCTCTTTGTCTAAACCTTGCATATTTTGAGAGAAAAGACATTAGAATCACTCCATAAAGCATTATTATGCATAAAAATATTATAAATAATAGTAGAAAAACATGATGCAAAATGGACGTATCAGATCCCAACCCGTTATGCATCTTCATATTGATCTTGGGTGTTCGTAGGTGCGATATTTTTGTTTCCACTATGTTTCCCAACATTTATAACCAACATCTAAAGTCATGACCTTCCACAAGATAATTGTATAATATTGAATTACAGTGTTAGAATATATAGTAATGAAAAAGCAAAAGGAAGTCTCATGCCATCTCTTCATTATATAATCTTGCACCAACAGATACATTAATAATTGCTCTGACGGAGTAGATAGAACATATTGAAAGCTACTATACCAAACTGTAACTTCTCTAGTCAAGATATAACCTAAGGGATCAAGATATAACGCAAGATAAGAACAAAGTAAAAAATACCATGGCACCTCCCCGAAGCTTGGATGAAGCTAAGGAGGATGTCATTACCCATGTATTGAGTGTTGATCCTCTGGTCGTGATGGAGGTATGTTGAATTAGATCCGCTCAAGAACACGATTTTCAATCTTCAACTTTTGTTATCCGCCCTAAGTTCCTTGACAAGATCACAAATTCCATCTGCTACCTGACATGCTTCAACAAGGCCTGGCGGAATATCTTGAGGAAGGCGAGATGGTGTAGCCTGCACAAGATTAGGAGCAGGAGATGAATATATGAATAATAATATGAAGTATGAATGTTTCACCAATAAAACTTCTAAGCATCAACTAAAAGGAGTAATCAACACTAGAGATTGTACTCAGCAAAGGATCTGAGATAAAAGTTCATAGATCAGAAAGATGGGGTGAAGGGAGTTGTTGAAGATGACAATGTTGATGAAGATATTGATGGAGATGATGATCCCAATGATGATTGGAGTGTTGGTGATGACGATGGTTTTGAATTCCCCCTCCCGAAGGTATGAATCTCCGGCAGATCAGCCCGCCGGAGGGCAAAAGTGCTCTACTTTGGTTCAGCCTCACAACGGCGGCAGAAAAATCCCGTAACTTTTTAGGTCAGAAGTGAATTTATGCCAAAGGGCATCAAGAGGCAGTGGCTGAGGTCTCCGCGCGTCCCCACCACGGATCCAGGGCCATGTGAGCCCCCTATGGCTCCCCTCTGTCCTTCGGTCTTTGGAAACTAATTCAATAAAAAATTCAGCCTTTTTGAGCTTTGGAAAATAGTTCTTCGTTTGTCGTTGTTTTGCCCTTGTTTTCTAGCTGTCTAGTATTTTCATGAGAATTTCTCTCTGTGTGTATTGCATGCAAATTGAAGGTAATAAGACATTAGAATTGAGCAATAATGTGCAAAGCATCATTGATATGGAGTAAATGATAATAAATAGTGGTGCAAAATAGATGTATCAGTTTCCCATCTCCTCATCAAGGTCCTCTATTTCCTCTATGTTGCCGGATTCCTCCTCCAAGATGTCGTGGAAGGTTTGAACATTGACCACGACATGGGTGGCGGATTGGTTGATGAAGTTCACCAGTCACTCATTGGCCTGGCTAGGAACCAAGCGCTGGAGGAGCTCGCCGTGCGAATCGACGATGAATCTAAGGTTGTCGAAGTGGAAAATCTGGCCTAGTGTGTAGGTCTCGACAAGCTCGAGACGCCCCCCCCCCCCCGCCGCCCCCAAGTCGGCGATGAAGGACATTGATCCAAACGTGAAGATCTGGCTCGACGTCACGACGCTAACACCAACTGAAGAAACCATCGGATATTTGGGTTCACCTCACACAACCTCAACATGGCACGCCACTTTCAGAGTATTTTTTGGCAGATCCGATAAGGTATACGGCCATAAGCGTAGACCAGATGGTAACATGAACAAAGTTATACCCATGTTCAGGCTCTCGGTAGACGAGGTAATACCCTACTCCTACTCGTGTATATTGGTTGTATAGGGGTTACAAAGATCGAGGGATTGATCGGGGCTCTATGGTTTTGTTGTTGTATCTATGCGACTGGCCTCCCGCGGGCGGCGCTAGGGGTCCCCGATCCTGCGCCGCCAGCCCCTCCCCGCTCCTCCATCCCGGCTTCTGCCGCCGCAAGGGTGGCGGCGCGTCTGCACCGCAGATCCAGGCGGGTGGTCGCCCGGCAGATCCACCGAGGCGGAGGCGGTGTCTCCTGTGAGGGAGGCCGGGGTAGCGATCGGTAGGCGCCCTGCTGTGGGCGACGATGGGAACCTACATGGCTGGCGGTGTGGCGGCCGCGGGCACATGGGTGGCTCTGATGGCTGCGGATCTGGCGTCATGTCTAGATCCGTCTCGGTACGGCCTTGGCCGGCCGGTGGCGCGAGGAGGACCGATGAGGGGCGACTGGAGGCTCGCTGCCGGCGTGCCGATGGCGGCCCTCGTCTCCATGGCGAGGCTCCATTCGGTTCCAGCCAGCTGCGAGGTTGGGGGGACGCGACTTCCGGTGAAAATCGCGTCGACTTTGGTCATGGCGGACGATGGCGGCGTCTATGACGTCGTTCCCTTCTCGAGGCATTGTTGTTGCAGGTCGTGGCACCCCACTCGTAATGCTTCGAGGGAAACCCTAGATCTGGATCTACCAGACCGGACGATGATGGTACCTTTGATGTCGTTGTCCCTCCCGAGGGCATCGTTTTGGAGCAAGTGCTAGTTGGACGGACAAGCAGAAGAGCGATGTCTCATCCACCGCAAGGTCGACGGCGGATCCCGATGGCATGGTGTTGCAGAGATTCGGCGACGGGCGTGTGTGGACGGATTCATGCAGGATGGTGGAGTTGTCTGGCGTCGTGGTGGCGTCGACGGCAGGCCAGGCAAGGTCGATGGGTCAGTTGCTGCTCTGGAGATGGACCGGTAGAAGATGGTGGTGGCAACCTCTGAGAGTGCGTCCGTCCGGTATGGGACCCAGTCCCTGTGTATGGCTGGGCTGGGGCATCCGGCTTTAGATGTTAGGGTTTGGTGTGATGTCCATTTGGTATTAGGCCCGGATATTCGGCACACCTTCATCAATGGGATAGGAGTAGTAATAGGTGTTGCCTAGATGGTGGCTTCAGGCTCACTGCTATATTACTTTGTATTGTCTATGTGAATAATTATTAAGATGGCTGCATGCATCGTCTAGATGCAGAGGCCGGGGGTTTATCCTCCTTTTCCAAACGAAAAAAATCTATGCGACCAGCCTAGCCCCGGCTTTTATGGGTGCCGGTGTCTAGTGTTTCATGTTCTAAGTTGGTTAAGAGGAGTCATTCGGATGCCGGTTGCCTTGTCTTATACTTCAAGCCTTCTGGGACCATCAAGTCGTGGGGCCATGGCCGGGTTAATTGGCCCATTGCGCAACCGACCTAGGGGGCCAGAACGGCCCATAGAGACCGGCTTCTGGAAATCAAGTCGTGGGGCTATGGCTGGGTTAATTGGCCCATTGCGCAACCGACCTAGTGGTGCAGAACGGCCCATAGAGACCGGCTTCTGGAAAGGTGAGACACCCCTAGGTCATAACAACGTCACAATGTTAACCACACTCCATCCATGTAGGGAAATGCTATCGTGGCACAAAAAGAGGTCACATTTTGTTACAGAGTTGCACATAAAAGTATAGTTTTCCATATGTTTTGCCAAGCCATATGTAGTTTCTTGAAACTTTGCGTAAGGGCGTCGTTTTGTGATATTTTGTACAAATAGATTCACTTTCATGAATTTTACCCTTTAATTTCTTTTTTTTTTTTACTCTTTAATTTCCTGCATACATTTACAGTAATAAAATGTCAATGCCGTTGTTGACCTAACAACATGCCATGTGTGATACATAACATGTCTACAAAATCGGATGCTATATTGCTATTTAATCAAGTATCGACACAAGTTACATAACAACTTCAGATATGCTTCTCCACCTGAAGCAAAACCGGAACACATGCTCTGATGCAGTTCACCGCCACTTACATGTTGATGTGACTAAGCAAAAACTTGCCGAGTTTTAATACTTTACAGATGAGCACAGGAGGATGTAGATCCTGTTAATTAACCATGGATCATGTGCTCATTCAGAGACTCTCGAGGAGCATGATGCATGATTATGTCTGAAAAGAAAGGCAGAGATGGATCCTTTCTCTACAAATTCAGTAGACAAGCTTGGGTTCAAACTCGGCAAAATCAACGGAGCCAGACTCGATTGGGGGCATGAGGTACGCAGCGATGATCTCAGACACTAGTTGGGCAATAAGAGGAACCTTCTTCAGGTTCTTCAGCAGGGGCATGTCGTTGGACTCTCCTATAGAAATGATCTTCAGGTTGATATCTACCATCCTGTCTAGCTTCCTCTTGAATTCAGGGTTCTCAACATCCGGTACAGCAGGGAAGATCCTCGCCGTCGTGCGATTGGTCTGCAGAGATATGCACCAACAGTATCATCAATAGAGGTCTTGATTTACGTCGAAGCTCAACTATTGTCATAATAAGCATGTAAATAAACTAGAGTATAATGCTTCATAGGGGTGATGTTTATTGTACGAAAGGTCATTATTGTCATGTTGAGCAGCTCTCCAGAAACTGCCTAATAAAACACTCAATGAAGCAACTAGGTCATGCATGTCATAATTGAGTATACAAACAGGAAAAGCCACTTCATTTTACCTCATAGATGACATGCATGTCGAATTCTTTGGTGTTGAGACCAATTCCTTCGTAGAAGGCACTACGTTGGCAGTCATTCAGGTACATGGTTATATACACCTGCGAAATGTCATCCAATTGCACGCAGCTGTTAGAAAGAGGGACATGGCAAACTCCCATGGAAGAAAATGCAGGGATTAGCTTGCTTTACCGAGAGGCAGAAGAAGCGTGACCAGAGCTTGGCCTTCCAGTCATTGAGGAACTGCGGCTGCGCCTTGAGCAGCGCGGAGAAGAAATCGCCGTGCCGGTTCTCGTCCTGGCACCAGTTCTCGAAGTACTTGAAGATGGGGTACACCTGGTACTCCGGGTTGGCCTTGAGGTGCCTGAAGATGGTGATGTACCTCCAGTAGCCGATCTTCTCGGACAGGTACGTGGCGTAGAAGATGAACTTTGGCTTGAAGAAGGTGTACTTCCTAGCCTTGGTCAAGAAGCCGAGGTCCAGAGCCAGGTTGAAATCGGACAGCCCCTTGTTCAAGAACCTACACAGCACGAATCATGTTTCTTTATGAATAACACAAATCATGCTGAGAACTGAACTACAGTACTAGCAGTAGTAGTTAATAGTAGTTGATAATTCTTGCGAAATTGAGTTGAAGCTTAAACTTTTTACATGAGAGAAGAAGGCATTTCTGGTCATAGTCAATGCATTTGGGTTCTGACTACGCCCAATCGGATTGTATTGTATTGCGTTGTATTGATGGGAATAAGAGCGGAATTACATACCCAGCGTGCCTGGCCTCGTCCCTGGACATGAGCGAGAAGATCTCAGCCACCACCGGGTTGGTTTTCTGAAAAAGGAAACGCGGGCATCAGCGCACACCCACCAGCTGCTCGACGAAATGCCCACATGCAAGAGCAGAGAAGAAGAAGTGGTACACGAACCTTGAGCCTGCGGCCGAGCTCCTTGTAGAGGAGGAACCCGGAGAACTCGGCGGTGCAGGAGCGCTCGAGGAACTCGACGAAGATCTGGCGGAGCGGGCCCTTCATCTTGTCGGCGGCCTCCTTGAACTCGGGGTTGCGGATGAAGTGGGTCTGGTTGTAGTCCGTCTTGAACTCCTGCAGCAGCGCGTCGAACTCGTCCTGGTTGAGCTGCTTGTTAATCTCGGCGTTGAACAGCTGCTCCATCTCGTCGAAGTCCGTGGTGTAGAAGCGCGGCGTGAGCAGCGACTCGTTGACCTCCGTCTTGCCCCGCTTCTTGGGCGAGCCGGGCTTCGCGGCGGGTGCGGGCGGCGCCGCGGCGGCGGCCCTCACGCGGAAGCGGACGGCGCCCCGGCGCGCGGGGAGAACCGGGAGGTGGGAGGCCGTCTTGGCCGCGATGCCGTGGTGGTGCATTGCGGGGTTGAGGAGGGAGAGCTCCATGGCGGACGCCATCCTGTGTGTGACGGACACCGCGGAACGGGAGCGAAGAGTTCGGGGGAACGGAGAGGGAGCGGTGTATATGCAGCAGAGCAGCTGCTGCTGAGAGCTGACATGTAAGAGATAGGGTGGTGCGATAAGGCGGCGATGAGGTGTAATCTTCGGCTTCAAATGGGCGCGCGCCATGTGTACAGCAGGCCAATCTAACCACACGCCCATCTCACCTTTTTTCATCATTCTCTTTATTTAAGGAATTATATATCTTCTTCGTCTTGCAAGGCCCTTTTGCTTTGCTTATTATTGTTGTTTCAGAGTTGGTATCATTGTTTATTTACACACAAAAGGAGAGCAGCCGCATGTGATTAAACTAGGGTAAAATTCACAGAAGAACAAAGCAACATGTACTAAATTATGACCTCTAACCATGGTTTGAGGTGAAAACCGATTGACTATGTGCAATCAATTTCTTGTTAACCAACTAGATGGACATTCCCGTGACCTAAATATAGTGTAACATCTTAATGGCTAAAAAGATATGCTAATAGTTGGTTTTCTTACGAGGAAACAGAGTATCTTTTTAGTTGCAATCGAACCACGAGGCACCTAGGTAACGTTTGAATATACGAAGCTACATAGTTTATAGTCAGCGGGGTAATATAATTGAAAACAAACGAACGAGTGGTGCGCAATTTTCTTTTATGGACAAATCGATTACTGTCTTTTTAGCTCGTGAATGTATGCGAAGGGAAATTAGTGGTGATGGTGGTGGTGTTGCTTTTCTCCTTCTTTTAAAACCATTGTGAACATTGGCCATGATGCGACAAGTATCTGGCCATGAATTATCAATAGCGAACTTCACTTCACAAAATGAAATGATCAAAAGTTTTCACTGACATGGTCGAAAAATAGATGTGAGAAACCTCATTTGGACCACATAGTTTTTCTTTGCACGAAAAAACTGTACGGAAGGTCCCTACCTCGTCGTCTGCACCACATAGCTTGTTAGACAATACTAGCATTCTGTTGCCTATTTACTTGCTTGGATGTATATGTATGAATCAAGACAAACAGTACAATAGATGGCTACTTTTCATATGTTGTGAGCAACCAACACTTGAAAATCAATAGGAAAGTAGTTTGGAAGTTTATGTATGGTCAATCTCCAAAAAGCACTTTCTTGTTAAGCAATTTGGACCTAAAACCACACACACTAATTGGAGTAGAACACTTTGGATTTGTACACAAGGAAAGGGAGATGTTTAGCCTCTCATCTAGCGATCGACAATGAGAAACATAGAATTTTCATGATATAGTTGCGAAAATAGTCAATTGCCTCGATTAGCCTCATTAGTCCTATAGAGGGAATAGCCAAAACTATACCCGAGGTCCCACCCCAATCCTACATGGCACAACACATGGACGGTCAATAAAAATTGATGAAAGTCAACCAAAGTTGAGGAGGTCAACAAATGTCGAAGTAGGCCACATGAGTCCAAGCAAGTCACCCCTATCAACAAATGTCCAAGCAAGTATTGATGGTCAATGAGTCAAAGAAGTAATACATAAATGATTAAGTCAAAGATAAAGGCAAACACTAGTGCAGAAATGCTTATATGCAGTCTACATTAGTGGCGCACCACCAGGGAATCGCGCCACTGGTATTTTGCCTAAATACCAGTTGTGTGGGTGTAATTGCCTGAAATATCATCGACGTGCCCAAATATAGCCATACCAGTAATAATAGGTTATTAGTGGAGTGACCAAACATGCACACGCCACCAGTGTGTGGGCCCAGCAGACTGACCCTCAAACAAGTCACCAGTGGCATGCTACCTGAAGGGCACGCCAGTAACATGACAACTACCAGTGGTGTGGCACTAATTCTTGCACGCCAGTAGTGTCTTAAAGCTAGGCCCGCTTTCGGGGACCCCACTTACTAGTGGTGTGGGCTTATTCTGGCACGCCACTAGTACTACTACACTCGCTATAGTCCTTTACCCAGCCGTCTCCCTAAACCTCTTCGATGACTCTCTCTCTCTCTCTCTCTCTCTCTCTCTCTCTCTCTCTCTCGGTTGATGGCCTGCAAGTGCACAAGGTTTAGTTATAGCCTTTTTCCCACAGGGAGCACCGAAAATGGACTATTTTTTGTTTTGTAGGGGTTCACAATTTTGTGCTTAAAAGTTAGTTGTGATCTAAAGGAAAGTGAAAACAGAAGTTTGAAATATTGCAAGGTTGTCATGGACATGACAAGAAAATGCAATAGTAAAATGAAAGAGTGCAAGATGTGAAATAACGGTTGTTGGAATCAATAGGAGAGCATTCTCAGGGAGTTCGGATTCCCCACTAGTATGTATCTAATGCGGTCTATGCCTAAGAATAAGTAGAAGTTAAGTTTCCTAAGCCACTCCATATGTTCCGATAAGTGGGCGTAGCCAAGTACGGATACGTGTATCCATGCCAGGCCTGGCGAGGGAGAGATATACAAGTGGACGCGGGGTTAAAATCTTTGGGCCAGGCTAGAAAGGTGACCCATTAAGTGTTGAAGCATCTACAAACTACAGAAGTATGGTAGGTTGAAAGGACCACGATGCCGCCTAGAGGGGGGTGAATAGACGTTTTAAAAACTTATACGGATTTGGCTTTATCCTAATGCGAAAATAAACTAAGCGGATACTTTTCAAGCACAAATCCTAAAAATACTAGGCTCAACTAAGTGCGCCAACAACTTAATGTAAATGAGGTGAGCAAAACAAGGATACTAACAAGCACAAGTAAGTTACACAAACTTACTTGAGCAATATCACAAGATATGAAAGTGTATAACAAAAGATAACAATTCACACTAATCACGAGATATATCAATAGTACCAAGTATGAATTTCGGAATATAAATTGTAGGCCAAAACAATCTCTACAAGGAAATAGCCAACACAATATAATGAGGACAACAATATATAGAGAATGCAAGGTCAAGATACCAAAGTAAACCACAAGTAGTGGCTAGGGTTAGAGATAAACGAAGACGCGGAGACGAGGATGTATCTCGATGTTCACTTCCTTGGAGGGAAGCTAATCACCGTTAGAGAGGTGGATGTTACCACGAAGGCACACCAACGCCATGAAGGCTCACCCTATTCTCCCTTTGAGACAACACCACGAAGGCGTTTCTCAACCACTAGCGGTAGACCTTAAGGGAGCCTCCAAACCTTCATAAACTTTCCGGGGGACAATCACAAGTTGATTCCTCACCGGAGCACTCCTACCGCCTAGGAGTCTCCAACCTCCAAGTGTAACAAGGTCAAGGGGGAAAGGCTCAAGAGTTGCTCAAGTCACAAATTGATTTCGGTCAAAAGAGAGAGGAGTGGGTGTATGCTTGGATGAAATCTCTCTCAAGAACTCTCACAATTCTCTTTGAGGTCTAGCACGAGAAGGCTCAAATTCCTCTCTCTCAAATCCCACCAAAAAAACTAATGCTATCGAGGGATGGGAGAGGAGAGGAACAATGGAGGAGGTCAACAAATGAACCCTATATCCATGGGATAGATTTCCCCAAAATAGATTAGAGTTTTGAGGCTTGGGGGAGGAGGAGAGAGCTCAAAAGAACGGGGAAATATCAGATCCAAAAGCCCTGCTTCATTGGGAAAGAAGGGTACCTTATATAGTGCCCACCCAAATCTACCCGTTATGCTCAGAAAAACACAGCCCGAAACTTCTGGGAACGCCCGAAACTTCTGGACCCCGGAACCTCCGGAAGGCCCGGAACTTCCGGGCTCCCTTCGGCCAGATGTATGGAAACTTTCTGTTTAGCCCGGAACTTTTCCCGAACCTGCCCGGAACTTCCGCCCTCACCAAAAACAGTCAACATACCAAAAGTAAAATATGCATAACTTTTTCATTGAACTCCGATTTTGATGATCTTAGGCTCATTTTGTAGCTATTGAAAAGCTTCAGGTCCTCACATAGCTAACCACCCAATATCAAACAAAATGGATGGTGGCATCAATGAAAAGGTTTGATCATAGGATTTGGGGAATCCTATTTGGCTTTGGATTTTACTGTGGAGTATATGATAGGAGTGGAATTGTGTATAGAAGATGTTGACTTGAGCAAATCCATCACGAACCCCTTTGATCCCCTCTTAATAGTGTGGGATCCTTATAACTCAAGAATCATAAAATAGCTACACTAGATAGCCTCCGAAAAACTATTCTTGGGCGTATATCTTTTTCAATGGTCGTTGATCGATGCAACTACAACCAAAGGAACTAATACCTTTGACTTGAGCATTCCACTTGAGCTTGATGTTGACTTTTTTCCTTGGCCAAGAGGTGAGGACTTTAAATGGCTCCCCCATAAGCCAAGCGGGGATCATTTCATTGTATTCTATCTTCACATATCCATTGTATGATCATGCACAAGCTTCAAGCATGTAATCCTTCAGGATGCTTATCTTGAGCTTGCCCTTGTCAACCATGCTCATCATCACTTGATGTCATACTCTCATGGGCAGTTGGAATCTTTCTCTTGATGCAAGCCCATGAGAATCACCTAACCCATGTGGATATAGAAAACACATAGTATGGTTTAGTACACAAAGCGTAGTTGACAATTACTTACCACTAGTAGAACGCCCGTGTGTTGCAACGGGCTACAATGCATATAAATGAATCAACTAAATAATTAAGATCGTCTTCAAGGTCAAAGCTCATTTCTCCATCATACATTCGAACAAGTTCGGACATCAAATGACGCCTAGCGGGCTCCACAAAATGGAACTATATGGACAGTCTGGGCTCTTAGAAAACCGGCCTATATTTGGGAGAGAAATGTGGTTGTTCGAATTATCCGTCGTGTTATCTCCAACACACGGTCCCATAAAAAAACCTCCCAATGATGCACCCTTCTCCTTTCATGCCGGACCCTCCCTTTCCCGCTAGGTTTCCCACCGTAGCTAGACACTTCTCGTTGGAGTCCACTTCTTAAAAATCGGATGACGCCGACCTCACATTTGCCATGGAGCCCCCTCTCCTTCACACCATACTTCCCTCACTCTGTACTAACCCACCTACCCTTGAGTAGCCCGGCTTGCTGCCATGTCCTCCCTTCGGTCAGAATTTTTTTGATGATCGTAAGCACAGAAAGTGTTGTTCCGCCAAAGACAATGGCATTGTGGTGTTTACAAAGTTCCCAAGTGATTAGCGAGAGAATGGTCCTCGTTTCATTTCGCAAAAAATAAAAGAATGGCCCTCATTTCATTCACCTTTTGACCTCCACATCTTTTGGAGTCACACCATGACATTAAGTTCTCATCAACAGTGGGAGCTTGGTCCGGATTCCCAATAGCCAACCACACCATGTGCCACACCGATCGACCATCGTGTGAAGATGCATTCGATAAGGAGATGGTTAATGGTCTCGTCGGCTTTGTTAAATTGTGATCTGAATTCTAGTACCATATTGGACTAGACGTAGTACATACGGTGTGGGCCTTTGCGTTGGTACCGACGCGTACGAGTACAACTCGTTTACTTGTCCTATAAGGACTCCTATGTGTTGCCCCTTATATATACCCCATGCAGTCGCACCTAAGACGGTCTGTCGTCTCGTGCTTGTAATACTCCTCCTCATAGTGATTGCGCCTTAGTGCGTCCGTGGTTTTCTCCCGCAAGGGTTTCCACGTAAAAATATGTGTCTCTCTATCTTGTTTATTTCTCGTTGTTATCTAACAAGTGGTATACAGAGCTGAGGTTCAGATACGAGTTTTTTGAGACGAGAGAATTAGGATTCTGTCGTGCGCGCCGCCGCACGCGTCTTCTGGCGATCCGTCAAACCATCCTCGGATCGATTTCCACTGAGCCAAGCCGAGTTCGACAGGTGTTCTTTTTTCCACCGCTATCTGAAGCAATCGCCGTATGCTGCCGTCGCGTGCGTACGCGTCCACGCGTGAAGAGCCAACAGCCGAGGCGCAACAAGTACTGAGGAGATTAGGCGTTGTTGCTGCTAGTACTACTCACGCTATATTAATCGATTGTACTACTACTTCTCCACGTCCACATGAAGAGATCGATTTGTTTTCTCCTGCTTTGCGTCAAATCTACCCGAAGCCGCCGCTGCTCCCGAGGAAAATCAAGGCAACAGTGATCCACTACTATGTCATCGTTGCTTCGTCTCAACTGAGCCAAGTAGTACTACCTCACGTGAAGGCTACAGGAGTACAGGAGTACTAGTACTAGTTGGCTGATCCTTGCTTCGTCCACTACGAATCTACCAGGTGCTACTGTTCCTTGCTCAGTTTGATCTGCATATTAAATTCTGTTAAGAATTTTTTCTACCGGCTTGTACTACTTTGTGCACAGATTTTATCTACTCATGGCATCCATGAAGTACGATCTTCCGTTGTTGGACTGTGACACAAGGTTTACCCTATGGCAAGTCAAGATACGGGCGTTGTTGGCACAGTCCGACTATGATGAAGCACTGGATAGTTTTGATAAGAATAGAATTCAGGATTGGACTGATGAGGAGAAAAGAATTGATTGTAAGGCTTTGCCACAAATTCAACTCCATTTGCATAATAATATTTTGTAGGAAGTTTTGAGCGAGAAAACTACCGCCGCTCTATGGTTAAAGCCGGAAGGGATTTGCATGACTAAAGATCTCACCAAAGAAGATGCATCTGAAGCAAAAATTATTCCTGCACGGAGTTACCCGAGGGAGGTAATGTTTTGAATCATATTTCAGAATTTAAAGAGATCATATCTGATCTAGCTGCAATGGAGGTTAAGTATGAAGAGGAAGATATCGCTTTAATGTTACTTTGTTCACTGCCAAGTTCTTATACCAATTTTAGAGACACCATATTATACAGTCGTGATACTCTCACACTTAATGAAGTTTATGAAGATTTGAACTCTAAGGAGAAGATGAAATTAATGGTGCCTCATGTTGGTTCGAGTTCATCCCAAGCTGAGGGATTATCTGTTCGTGGCAGGACAAAGGAGAAGAACTCCAATAATGGACACAGAGGCAAAAGTAAAACGGCTCGAGGGCGGTCGCAATCCAGAGACAAGAAGTACTGCAGATATTGCAAGAGAGATGGGCATGACATCTCGAGTGTTTCAAGTTGCGTAATAAAGAAAAGAGGAAAGGTAACAAACAAGGTGACAATTACGCTAACGTTGCTCGTGGTGATAGTTCGATGATGCTCTTGTCGTTATTCTTTGGATGTCTTTGAGACCTATGATGAGTGGGTACTTGACACTGCATGCACTTTTCATATGTGTCCACATAAAGATTGGTTTAATACTTTTGATTCCACTACTTCTGGTGGTTCCATTTTGGGTTTTGATAATTCACCATGCAAGATTGAAGGCATAGGTTCTATTCGAATCAAGATGTTTGATGGCACAATCAGAACTTTGTGAGATGTTCGGTATATTCAAGATGAAGAGAAATCTTATCTCTGTTAGTGCCCTTGATGCAAAGGGGTACAAGTATTCAGGTGGAGATAGTGTTTTGAAGGTCACCAAAGGCTCCCTTGTTGTGATGAAAGGTGACTTAAGTTCGACCAATGGTCTTTATTACCTTCGAGGTTCTATTGTTTCAGGTAACAATACTCCAGTTGTTTCAAAGAATTATGATTGTGATGCTGCTAACCTTTGGCATATGCGTCTTGGACATATGAGTGAACTTGGTTTAGAAGAGTTAAATAAGAGAGGTCTCCTTGATGGATATGAACCTGGTAAATTGAAATTTTGTGGGCATTGTATCTTCGGCAAGCACAAGAGGGTGAAGTTCAACACTTCGACTCATACAACTGAAGGTATTCTTGATTACGTGCATTCTGATTTATGGGGACCATCTCGCAAGAAGTCATTAGGTGGTGCAAGTTACATGCTGACTATTATTGATGATTATTCGAGAAAAGTTTCGCCTTATTTCTTGAAGCATAAATATGAAGCATTCTCGACATTTAAGGAGTGGAAGATTATGATTGAGAGACAAACCGAAAAGAAGGTAAAGATACTTCAGACCGATAATGGTACGGAATTCTGTTCTAAGCAATTTAAAATTATTGCAAGTCTGAAGGCATTGTCGGACACTACACCGTTACTTATACTCCTCAACAAAAGCGGTGTTCTTTGGCGTATGAACAGGACCATTATTTCGAGCACATTGCATGTTGTCCAATGCAGTTTTGCATAGGCGTTTTGAAAGTGAGGCCGCTTCCACTGCTTGTTATGTCATTAACCGTTCACCATCTATTGCTCTTAATAAGAAAACTCCAATTGAGGTATGGTCCGGTTCACTGCTGATTATTCACAGTTGAGAGTTTTGGTTGCAATCGCTTATGCTCATGTTGATAATGGAAAGTTGGAGCCTAGGGTCATTAAGTGCATCTTTCTTGGTTATAAGTCCGGTGTTAAAGGTTTTAAATTGTGGAATCCTGAAAACCCGGAAGGTTGTTATTAGCGAAATGTTATCTTTAATGAATCTGCTATGTTACATGATGTTTCATCTACTAATGTTCCCGTTGAGAGTGAACAATGACCTATTGTTCAGAGCCTCTTGCTCAGGTGGAGCATGTTATTGATTCAGGTGATACATCTGGTAATGAAAATGTTGATGCACATGATGAACCCGTCGTTGATGATGAACATGTCACTCCTACTCCAAATCAGCATATTGTTCCACCCAGTTGGAATCTCGCACGTGACAGAATTAGACGAGGTATTAATAAACCTGACATGTTAATTGAAGAGTGCAATATTGTTTCTTTTGCTTTATACATTGCGAGAAGAAATTGAAGGTAATGCTGAGCCTTCTTCATATTCCGAGGCTATTATTTCTAGTGATTGTAATAAGTGGATGACTGCTATGCATGATGAGATGGAATCACTTGAAAAGAATGACACTTGGGATTTAGTAAAATTGCCTAGAGAGAA
The DNA here is from genome assembly GCA_021605145.1 of Aegilops bicornis. Taxonomy (NCBI): domain Eukaryota; kingdom Viridiplantae; phylum Streptophyta; class Magnoliopsida; order Poales; family Poaceae; genus Aegilops; species Aegilops bicornis. The sequence goes on along the minus strand of JAHIAL010000070.1, from coordinate 228,532 downwards.
GAAACCTATTCGTTGCAAGTGGGTTTTCAAGAGGAAATAAGGTGCTTCTCCTAATGATGAGACAAGATATAAAGCAAGGTTAGTTGCTAAAGGTTATAGCCAGATTCCAGGTATTGACTATAACGAAGTCTTTTCTCCTGTTGTGAAGCATAGCTCTATTCGCACTTTACTCACATTGTTGCCATGCATAATTTTGAGCTTGAACAATTGGATGTTAAAACTGCATTTTACATGGAGAATTAGAAGAGGATATTTATATGGAACAACTTTGAAGGTTTTGTTATTCTGGAAAAGAAAAGCTTGTCTGTAAGTTAAAGAAATCTCTTTATGGATTGAAGCAATCCCCTAGACAGTGGTACAAGAGATTTGACACCTTTATGCTCTCTCAAGGTTTCAAAAGGTCTAATTATGATAGTTGTGTTTATTTGAAAATTGTCAAAGGTTCGACTATTTATTTGCTCCTTTATGTTGATGATATGCTAATTGCTGCGAAGAACATGTCAGAGATTAATGAACTAAAGAAGCAGTTGAGTAATGAATTTGAGATGAATGATTTGGGTGCAGCAAAGAAAATACTTGGCATGGAAATATCCAGAGATAGACCGTCTGGAAAAGTATATCTAAGTTAGAAGGGATATATTGATAAAGTTCTTCGTCATTTTAATATGCATAATGCCAAGCCGGTGAGTACTCCGTTAGCTGCACACTTCAAATTATCATCAGCTTTATGTCCTAAGTCGATGAGATATTGAGTACATGTCTAGAGTTCCCTATTCGAGTGCAGTTGGTTCACTTATGTATGATATGGTTTGTTCTCGTCCCGACTTATCATATGCATTGAGTGTTGTCGGTAGATACATGGCTAATCACGGAAAGAAACCTTTGAAAGCGATTCGGTGGATTTTCGGATACTGCGAGGTACTTCTAATGCTTACTTACAGTTTGGGAAAACTAGAGATGGACTTGTTGGTTTTGTTGATTCTGATTTTCTTTGGTGATTTGGATAAGAGAAGATCACTCACAGTTTATATTTTCACCATTGGTGGTTGTCTTTGTGAGTTGGAGAGCAACTTTGCGATCTATTGTGGCTTGTTCCACCATCGATGCCGAGTATATGGCTATTTACGAGGCATGCAAAGAAGCTATCTGGTTGAAAGGTTTGTACATTGAGCTTTGTGGAGATTCATCTTGCCCTACCATATTTAGTGATAGTCAAAGTGCTATATATCTTACCAAGAATCCAATGTACCATGAGAGAACAAAGCACATTGATGTCAGATATCACTATATTCGAGATGTTGTTCTTTGAAGGTGATTTGAATGTATGCAAGATAAATACTCATGATAATCCTGGCGATATGATGACAAAGCCAGTTCCTACCAATAAGTTTGAGCTTTGCTCAGGCTTAGTTGGTATTTCTCACTAGTCTTATGGACTTTGACGCACAAGGTGTTTATGCTGATTTGGATGGAGTTATTCACTTTCTTCGACTACTGAAGGGAATTTGGATCAAGGTGGAAATTGTTAAATTATGATCTGTATTCTAGTACCGTATTGGACTAGACGTAGTACATACGGTGTGGGCCTTTGCGTTGGTACCGACACGTACGAGTACAACTCGTTTACTTGTCCTACAAGGACTCCTATGTGTTGCCCCTCATATATACCCCATGTAGTTGCACCTAAGACAGTCTGTTGTCTCGTGCTTGTAATACTCCTCCTCATAGTGATTGCGTCTTAGTGCGTTCGTGGTTTTCTCCCGCAAGGGTTTCCACGTAGAAATCCGTGTCTCTCTGTCTTGTTTATTTCTCGTTATTATTTAACAGGCTTCGTAGAAGGGGCATGTGTCATGGTGGGCAAGCCTCTCTTGGTGAGTCGAAGGGACGTCCAACAACTGTTTCACATGGCTAGCCAAGTGAAGAACCGACATTGAAGGGCGGCCTTCGAGTTCCATGTGACGTTCGCGTATGGTACCACATCGCTTCCTCCGAATTTTGAGGCATATGCAGGGCAACGGAGAACATGCCACTACTCTTCCACGCCTATATCTTATGGGGTCCTCTGCTCCTTCCGTGAGCTGGACATCAGCAATCCGTGACCATAGCATCCAAAACTGTTGCAGGCATGGAAAATCAATGACTGGTCTCAAGTCCAGCGCCCAAGTATTGCCTTGCAAGGTCTCCTTAACGGTCCTGGTGGCTCCAATGCGTGGGCGTACGCGGTCGTAGACAAGTATACTTGTGAACCACAAAGGTGTCCGACAATTTTAGTAATCAAGAGATTTACTGCTTCTCAGTAAAAAATGTGCATTTTCTTTCTTACGATATACAAGTTAAAGTGTTTGGCCGAATACTGAGCTAAATATGCACAAAAAATACGGACCACCATCAAGGAATATTTTACATGGGCGATGAGCTCGCTAGGACCTGCACAAAAAATATGGCTTTGACCAACATCAGTATAATCATTGGTCATCCTCCCCAGCCTACTTTGAGCTTGCTCAAACCTGCATGGCTGTTTGATAAAAAAAGACTATCTGTTTACTAATCCCTATGTGAACTCTAGATATAAACAAACTAAGTCTATGGAGCAATTAGATGGTAGAGAAATTAGCATTGTTACAGTAGGCCAAGTGAGTAAGGATGAATATTCTCCAGTGATGGAAGGCAAGGATGGACATTCTCCGGTGCAGACACAAGTGAAACAGAAACAGAAGGAAAATAATTTTTTGTCATTGTTAAATATGGACTGAAAAGGCACAATTGCACTGGTATTCTGATTCTTGTACAATGGTATAGCAATCTAGAAGAAGAAATAGAATTTTGCCTACTGCTCGGGCTGTCACATGCATGTAGTAAGAACAGGGTGTATAACAAAACAATTGGTGGGAAACACAATGGAGCAAGAACAAACCTTGATTTTTCATGACCCCATGTTCCTTAGCGCAACAAATGCACTGTCATATCTCTTATAACCTTTGACCGAATAAGCTCTTGACAAACACAAGCTGAATATAAAGACCAAATGACTGGGCAGGAAAATAGAGCATACGCATATGAAACAATGGTGCAAGAGCCAAAGTTGAAAGGTTGCAGCTGCTGCCAAGTGGAGCAGACATACCAATTCACTGGATAAATTTTGTTAAAGAAACATGGTGAACCTTTAAAACAAACTGAATTTAAAGGATATCGATTCTGTAAATAAAGTAAACACTATAAAATTGTGAAAGATCATTGGCAAGTCATTCGAAGGAAGGAAGTTAGCAACGGAAATATTGTCCAATCAGCCACAAAAAATAGTTGGAAATAACAAATAATGATTTGTAATTTTGGTTTTCACGCAGAGGTAGTGAGAACTGAGAAGCATACCTAACAGTTTTTTTTCTTCTGAAAGCACGGATGCACCAACACGTTCAAGGATTTGAATGTTAGCATTGTTCCAGAATCCAGACTAATTGGCATCATCCCCTTATTGACCATCCAGGGAACCCTCTTACTGGCTTTAGGAGTCAAATTAGCTCCATGCCGCCTGATATGAGTTATTGAACCAGACCCAAATAAAAACATGAGTGTATGCAAGACACAATTAGCTTTACCTCAAATTAAAAAAAAAATCAAACATTACAGTTTCCTTGCAAATTACAATTTTAACAAAAAAAATCTAGTGACAACAGAAACTGAATTAGGAATGAGCTTAACTGGGGCATCGATGCGCTAAAGAGATCATTCATGACAAACAAATTGGGTGCAGAAAAACATGAGGATTGGTAAGCACATCGGCGTATTCCGAATGATGCTTAAGCGGACAACAACATCTCCTCGGCAGCACTGGTTGCGGCATCTTGCGTGATGCTGTGAGGAGGCCCTAAAGAGGCGTCTCCTATATACAACGATGCAAGCCAACACCAACACTTAAAAATTCTATGTAAGCAAGACCAAGTTGCAAATCAGCCATTCAACCAGGTTGCAGAGTCACCCCGCAAGCCTGGCGCAAACGCTTGTTTAATCGAGGACTGAACTACAATCCTCGAAGCAAAACCAGGATGCAAATTCAAATGTGAAAACATATAATAAGAAATTATATTTGCTAAATCTACAAGCATCTGTAACATTGCGGACAAAGCAGAAGTTGGTGCAAACAATTGAAATCAACGCTTAGGAGGAGGAGGGAGGGTTTTGAGAGACGCTTTGTTCAATGGTCACGCTAGCTAGGCAGGCCATGGATCTTCCAGCAGGCTAGCACGACTGCACAGAGGAGTTGGGTCCAACGCCTCCGCGTCTCCTCCAGCAGCAGCTCCAGCCGCGTCCCTTCTGACCGGGGCCCTCCACATCGGCGCCCAACTCGAGTAGCGCACGCACGACCGCCACAAGGCCATCCCCGCCATGACGTGCAACAGCGTTAGCCCGCCGGCGATGGCTCGCTTCTGCGTCCAAAGGCAGGAAAACATATACTTCCATCACACAGTATATAACAAATATAGCTTTGCAAAAAGCAACAAAATATTCCATTCTGCAAAATAAGAGGGAATTGAACTTGACATGAGAGAGAGAGAGACATGTAAGATCATCAGTATTCAGTAGTACCTCATCAGGTAATCCATAACCTCGTCTGCCTTGGTGACCTGCGAGCCAAGATCATTGGTCAGAGAGAGAGAGAGAGAGAGAGAGAGAGAGAGAGATCTATAACAAGTACACAAAAACTTGTAACCAAGCACAAATATAAAAGAAAACAAACTGCACAGAAAATGGCCAGTGGAGAACAGATAGAAAACATAAGCTATTACTGATAGTACCCCCATAGCAATTTTTTCCGCATAATCATGTCTACAAGAAAAGCCATATCTGAAAAAGCATAGTAAAAAAATACCATATCCAGAGGATCAAAATTTATAAGTGTGCTCACATATAGCAATATGTCAACTTAGTCGCAAAGAATAACTATGGATCAAATCAACCTCAAACTTTATCTCTGAATGTACTAAATATATCTCTGAATGTATGTCTGAATGACTTACTGCAAGTGTGTGTCATTAAAGTAACGAGATTGTTCTTCAAAAGCTTGATTCCTGATAATCAAGGGCCAATGCATCAGACTTATGCATAGAAAGGAGACCAAGTTGATGCAAAACTCTTACATATTACAACACCGCCACTTCGCAATTCAGTGACTCCTTTTGTGCCGCCTTGTTCTTCTATATCCGCAACAAGTTCATTTGGTCCACAAATTGTTTGGCCTAATTCACTTATTAACATTACAACACATAGGCAAGCTAGAAATCTTCGTATAAGGGGGGTACCTTCTTCCTACATGAGATTAAAAAATGTACATCAAACTTCAAAGGAAAACGATCCTTGACCATTGAGGGAATCAAATTTCAGAGGACCACCAGGGGCCCCATCTTCTTGGATTTGGTAGTGAGGAGCAGCCCAGAGTAGCATCATGTATCATAAAAATCATGCTTGGAGTTAAAACAAACAAAATTGCATCATAATCTGCTACCAAGCTGTACCTTTGCATGTTACCTACAAAGCAAACTAAAAGAAAAGTATTTCTTGTTTGAGAACCGAAGAGACATGCACACATATCATGGTATGAAAAGATAATAGAGTTGCAATCTGATGCAATCATCAAGAAAGGTTTGAGTGTCGTGAGGATGGAGTCGAGCTTCACGTACCACCGAAGCGAAGAAGTGCGGTCACATTGGATTTAACAGAGCCGGTCATCATCACCATACAAAGAAGAGATGCAAGCAATTGGTCACCGGACCCACGCAGTCCCGACCATACATGCGATCGCAAACCTCGCAACATGAAGATCGAACACAAAATTTGAATCAATTTGGTCCTCTTCTCACGAGAGAATGAATGAATGAGCTTACCACATACGAATCTATTGTTGCCGCTGCAAGTCGCTTATAGCGATAGAACTTGCAGCCCCTTACGACGCGAATGACAGCCATTGCACAAATCACAATTACACCCCACTCCATGAACACATTTAATTTGCATTCCAAGGTACCAGATGATGCTAACGGCAAACAGGTCGTGGCTGTAGATGATGAAGCAGAGGTCGGCGCTGAGCAAGTCCATGAAGGCGCCGAAGATGGCCACTGGGTCCTGCCCTGCCATGTCGGCATCGCCGGGGAAGCCAGGAACGCATGCTCAATACACACACACATTAGCAGGAAGCACACACAGCGGCAGGGCACATCACATACACATGCTGGGTACAAACGAACAATCTTATAGTACACAAAAAACAGAGCAAGGATAAATAAGTTTGCTTTCTCAAGAAATAAATTAGGGTTCACAGGAACTTCTCAACGTGCTTTTGTTGCACATTCTCGGATAAAATTTGCAGTGACCATTGCTCTGCTTTGAGACTACAGAAAGCAAACACAAAGCGAATAGAAAGTGAACATACCTGTTCCTCTCGATTCAGGGCACGCCACCGCTCCTCACTGGTCGCAACGCCGCCACGCCCTGCCGTTGGGTTATGCGATTGCATCTGTGCCGTCGTCCCACGTGTCAGGGGGCACGCACTTCAAGGGCTGCTCGCTAGCCGCAACTCCGCCACGCCCTGGGGTTACGCTGCCAAGCCCTTGCAGCGGTCCGCGCCGTCGTCCCATGATTCGGGGCCCTCGACCAGGGCACGATCGATGAGTCCGATGGAGGCAGCAGAGGACTCGCGAGCGTCGGCCAGTGCCCGGGGCGCTGAGGAGTCGGCGTCGTCGGGCAGGGCGAGGAGATCAGAGAGAAGAAGAGAACGGCAATGCGAGGACGCGAGGAGTGCATGCGTCGGGAGGATCGTGTCCAGGGCTTGCGTGAACGGCTTGGTCTTCGGCGGCCACCTCGAGCCCCTTCCGTCATGGCCGCGCGATCTCAAATCCGGGAGCCGCTTCCTTGACGAGCACGTCCGCTTCATGGATGTGGAGCTTTGCCGCCTAACCTTGACGAGCAAGCGGGTCCGACAATGGGGAGAAGGGTGGGAGCGGTGGAGGTGGCTGAGCGGGAGGGAAGCAGGGGCGACGGCGGCGGAGCGAGAGATGGGGGCAGCGCCAGGGGTGGATCGAGATTATGGTTTTTTTTCATGCGAGGGAGGCTAGGGCGTCGTCCGATTTTTTGTTCGCTAGTCATAGTTGCCCTGGTTAAATTTGGTAGGTTATATTTCTTAGATTTTTTAGGACGAAAAAAACCGGCGAAGGTGGGACGAAAATTGACCGGCGGAGACTACCAACTGCTCCATCTCTACTCCTAATGGACGAATTGGTTGAATAGTCCCCCCACTTTCAACCGGTTTAATTTCAACCGGTTTATTTTCAACCGGTTTTTTTCATCTGGTTTATTTTCGTCTCACATCCCACCATCTTGCGCATTAAAAACCAAATCAATTTCCATAACCCTTCCTTTCGCTTTTTCCATCTTGGCAATTGTATTTCCTCATTACGAATGATTCTTTCCTTCTTGGAATGAAGATCTCCGTCTTCTGATTTTCTAACAATCAAGCATGGTTGTGGGCCACGCTTCCCAAAATCACAAAAAATTATGGCAAAAATCTTAACTTTCCTTATCCCACCATAGTAATTGCATGCAGATATTAGGTATATGCTATTATTTGTGTGTTAATCCTGTGATTGGTCACGTCTGGCGACCTCTCCTCTCGATCCACCCCCTCCTCCCACCAGCGGCCTCGATCTGGGATCGCCAGGGACGCCGCCGCCGCCGCCACGGATCCCACGGACGCCGCCTCCGCGGATCCCATGGCGCCACCTCGCCGCCACCTCACCATCGCTGGTCGCCATGGCGCGGCGTCACCCCGCCGCCACCTCAGCCAAGCGTCGCGCCGCCCCTCTGAACCCTAGCCCGCCCCCTCCGCCCGTCGACGGATCGCTTCCGCTCCTCCACGCTGGCGAAGCTGCGGCGACTGCGCCTCTTCAAGAGTACGTGGGCGATTCCGGCGGGTTTTGTTTGGATCTGGGAGGCACCGACTCTCCGTTAAATCGCGTCGCAGGCTGGTGAGAGATCTGGATCGAGGCGGGGGCCGTCGGGGAGGTGGTGGAGGCGGCCAAGGACCAAGGTCTCGTGGCGCTGCACTTCGCCGGGAAGGGAAGGCCACGGTGTCTGTACACGGTCGACGAGCTAGGGGTCGATGTGGACGCCGTCGACAATGGAGGTGCGTGCCTCTGCCGTTTAATTTGCCTCTAAGCGTAAATGTATACGAATCGTACTCCTATATGGCTCGCGTTCGTAATTGGGCTATAGGAAAGCGTATGTTGACCAGCACCGGTTTATTTTCGAAATAAACCGGGGATTCCGCCATGCCCAGCGTCAAGTCCGGCTCTAGCGGCTGCTTGTTCTCTGGGAGGAAGCACTCATGGCGCTGCGATGAGTTAGTGAGCAGGAGCACCGTGCATCCGGTGAGGGCATTCTTCATCATCTCCCATCAATTGCTATCGATTGCCACTTGCCGGTCGAGAATCGGCTGCAGACGTTGTTTCTTTGTGCGCATTGGGAAGGTGGCAGGATTGTAATATTGCATCCTTCGACATTCTCTAAGTCAACAGCATTTCTTGATATATATATTAGTCTGCTATGTTGCCGATTATTATGGCCACTCTGAATAATCGAGTCCTTCTATTTTTGTGTATTTTTATGACATGTTTTATGTGTTATCGTGAATATTCATATGTTGTGCCTGTTCTAAGACAGTTTATCGGGCTTTATGCAGTCAAGAGATCAAATTTCACGATTAAGGCATCACAGTCATGCGGGACTTCTTTTTATTCGAGAAAGGAGTTATTGTTAGTCTTTGGTAGAGCATGTGGCATCATTCCCATAATATGATAGGGATTTGTAAGATCATATAGTTGCAATAGGCTGTTGTTTTCTTGGCCTCATTATTACGATGTTTCTTGTTGATTTTTATGGCAACACCGAAATTTGGACTTTGATGACGGTACACCACCGTAAGATGCTTGGAGAAGAAAATTAAGTAGTTACGCTTAATAGATGAAGGAGTTCAATGTGACGTTAGGAGAAGCATTTAAAATGGTATGAAAAATGCAATTGTCAAACAGAGGTACTAACTATACGTGTTGTCATTCTTCTAAAGTCTTGAGGAAGATGTCCAAAGACACCACCGTAAGATGCTTGGAGAAGAAAATTAAGTAGTTACGCTAATAGGCCGAAGGAGTTCAATGTGACGCTCAGAGAAGCATTTAAAATGGTATGAAAAATGCAATTGTCAAACAGAGGTACTAACTATCTGTGTTGTCATTCTTCTAAAGTCTTGAGGAAGATGTCCAAATTATGTTTTCCCTTGACCATCGGATGAAGCTTGGTCTCCGGCTTTGGTCATATGTTCGAGAGGAAGCTTCTCATGGAAGGGTAATGCATTGGCATCCTTTTATTTTCTTAAGCATACATCTAAATTCACGTAATTTTGTATTAGAATTTAGAAGAAAGACACCGAGAAGCCTCAGAATCACAAACCCAAACCAAAAACCAATTCCAAACAAATAAAATAAAATTATATGAAAGAAGAAGAACATTGAAACAAAGATCCTTGTACTGTTTATAATGCGTATGCATTCCTTTACTATTTTTCACCATAAGATCCTTTTATCACTCATTAAAATTTCACAAGTTCGTGCCACACCCGAAGCTTCCGTTCTCGCTGACTTCACCGGAATGCCTGCACCATGTTCCACGGTACCAATTTTTAATCCTGTGTTTAGGTGCTTCTACATGAACCACATGCATAGTCTCGATCACCACCCAGGGGCAGCTACTTCTGTCGGTAGCACTTTCCTCTGACATATGTGTTTTTATGTCATTGTGTGCTTCTACATTAATCCCGTGTCATTGTATTTAGGTTCTTTAAGGCCTAAACTGTGACTTCTCTTAATTGTATGTCTTACACCTCATTTTATTGTACTAATTTATTCAGTTGCACCATTACTAGGTGGGGAGAGTTTGGGTTCGGAAGGTAGTGGGTGGGAGCGGAGGAAGGAAAGGGGAGAAAGATGTGCTTTCCTCGCTTGCAACGCACGGGCAATTAACTATATTGCTAATAATTATGTGATTTTCTATCTTCTTTGTACAATTCAAATGAATTTTGATAATGATCACACCTAATAATGGATATTTTAACATGTCTTTCCGGGAGGGCTCCTGCGGTGACACTACTATTTTTGCGGTGAAGCGACAACCAAGTTTCCAAGTTTATGTCGAATACAAGAGAAGGGGTTTAGTATTTTATTGATGGCACATGTTGGAAGGTGCCATCTTTATTTCTCTTATCTTATGGGTTTCCTCACAATAGTTTTCTTACAATGTGCACAATTTTGCAACAATAAACATTGGCTGGGTATATACACTTGAATGGATGATCTGGTTAGATAGCATGCAAAACGAGGAGTTTCAGGAATTTTGATGTGTTGGTTTTATTTGGTTGAAACCATTAATGGTTGTGTCTGAGTTACTTTACTAGGACTGTTTGGGCATGATGTGTTGCTCTATAACTCCTTCCTATTGTATATTTTTGCTCTCCTTATTGCACATGTTCTGACAAAAGTGAAGTACTTAATTATGTCGATAGGATGTTGTTTCTCAAAACTCTTAACATCTTGTAGTGTATCGTTAGTGTTAAAATATAAGTCTTATCATCTATTGCATTTCTTCTGTCCTTGATTCGAAAGGAACTGTAGTAATTACTTTGCCTAAAGTTTGTGTTATTTCCATTTACGATGTGTTCACTCACTTGTGTTATTAAAATACTTTTATCGCTGGATATTTATCAAGAGGCTAGCTTACCACTTTGAATACAACCTTAATTATTACATGCATTAGTTTTCTTATTACATGTTGTCATTATTGTAAGCATCAAAACTATCTTCTACGGTCACAACTTATGCTTATGCCTCCATTTTAAAAAAAACTACCTTCTCTGATCCACGGCGTATCTTTGGGAACTAGGGTGAGAAACTAAATGTCAACGTGGTTGTGCAGGTCTGCAGGAGGTGCCTTTGAGGACTTGCTCGTCTACTCGAGCTTCACTTTGTCGTGAAGTCTCCACTGGGTTGCCTAGATACATCCTGAATTGCTTCATTGATGACAATTTGGAGAAGGCTCACCGACACTTACAAGGATGTTTTCCTTTGTTAAAAAGACGAGGATCTTGTTGGAGATAGACATGGGGTGGTAAGAAAATGACGAGCTCTGATGGTATTATGCTTGCTGGTCCGAACCAACATGTATTATGTCGGTTTGTTGTTAAGAGTATCTTGAAAATATAAAGCCACCGGAGGGCCGTGCATTCGGTACCATCGTCTTTCCAATAGCCCACATTTACGCATGTATATATTTGTTGTACAGCCTATCCGGCTTTCCTGCAATAATAATTATCAAAAGGTAATATGCAGCGGCCGAATTCTCTCGACGTTCATTTTGTCATGTTCTTCAGCAAACCCTGCGTTGCCATATTCCTCAAGAGGTGAAGTGGACAGGAAGACACATGTGCTAAAGCAACAAAATAAATAGAAAAGCAGTATATTCGGAGTCTACCCCTTAGCTTAATTTACAAGTTGTGTGAGTGTGCTCATATATTGATATTATTCTCGGATAGCAAGAAACATATTCTTTTATTCTGCTAGAATTGAGTAACCAGTTTTAAAATTAAATCGTAACCATGTTACGTATGCGTTCCTATTAAAAAGAGAGAGCAATGCATGTCAACATGTGTGTCTCGGCGTGGCGTCAGACGGATCACAATATTCTTCTAGGTACGTATGAGCTGTGTGCCTGTGTGTATAAGTTGCACAAGCATCTCTATACCGCTTCGTCGCTTATGTCTCCGCTTTTCCTCTCACTGTAATGTCACCGATAATTGGTTTCTCTATTTCTTTCCTCTCTCTAGCGCACTTCTCTTTGGGTTCCATGCTTACCAAATCAAATCAACAGCATTACGGGATTGCGTCTGATTTTTTGTTTTTCTTTCACAGCAGTAATTAGGGGATTGTGATACAGTCTTGCCCAACCTCACAACTAAGAATCCCAATCGATACTATATCCGTGAGATCTACCATTAAGATCCATGCAAAAAACAGTTTTTTCTCTCTCCTATATGTTAGGTCACTTAACTTAGACTTGGTTAAATTTCAATGGACTGAGACCTAGCCATACTCATTGTGATAAGTTAGGATTAGCTCCTAAAAGTTGCTGCTCGCCTCTACCCATCTTCGCCCTCCTCGCTACCGCCCAAGCGGGCCGCCGCATGAAGCCTGGTTAGGCTGGGTGGTGGCGGGGCTTTCTCCTCCCCGTCTGTCTCTGGTGGCGTAGGGTGCGGCTGGTCCAATGGGGGTGCGGTGTTGTGTGTAGGGTTTGGTTGTAAGTTGCAACGCTGGTAGCGTGGCCAGTGCTGGTGGTGTGGCTGAGGTGGTGGGGGTGCGTACGCGTCCCGGAGTCTGATCGGGCCTTCCTCCCGGCTCGGACGACGCGGCAAAGACGCGGCACGTACATCTCTAGGGCCCATCCTTGGCGGTGGATCTACCCTCCTCTTCGGCAGCCATGCGGTTGTTGTGGCCTCTCGCCAGTCTGCAGCAGTAGCCGTGGTGGGGCGAAGCAGGGGAGCTTCGACAGGGTCGGGGGGGGGGGGGAGGGGGGAGGTCGGTACGAGGGATGGGGGCTCCGCCGTTGTTGAGTCCCATGTCGTCGGCATAGAGGATGCCAATTGTGGTCGTGTGTCGTTCCTCCCCCTTCCCCTTTCCCCAGCCTGGTGCTTTCAGCAACGCTTGTGGGGCCAGGCGTTGCCGATTTCGGTGGTTGGAGTTGGCGGAGCTATTTGAAGCCACCCCTTTGATTTTCTCGAGGCGATGCAGGTGCAGAGCCACGACCCTAGCGATGGGAGGCGCGTTGATCTTGGGCGGATTTATGGCGGCTTGGGTGCGGGCGGCAGACATGGCCTCTCGGGCGGCATGGATGCGGGTGGTTGGCGAGCGGGTGCGACGGAGGGTCGAGAACCAAGGTACATCACGTGCCCAATCTTTTGTACTAGCTGTCGGCCAAGGCATCCATAGACGTTGTTTCCTTCTTGCAGGTTCCGCCGCGGTACTCTCACCCCTTCGTGTTGCTCTGGTGAAAACTTGATCCACGGGATCGGATGGTGGCGGCTATCCGCAATCACGCCCTTTTTGGAGGCACTGCTTTTGGAGTCCTCGCTTGGCGTTGGTCGTCTCACCCTCCTTGATGGATCACTCATGTGGTGGTCCGTCGACTAGAAGCCAGTTCTTCTCTGCTCATTCGTAGTATGCTTGGTAGTCGTTGGGGTGGTTTGTCGGCACCTTTGTATCTTGCTTCGGTGTGTGTTGAGCGCGGTGGTAGCGTGTGTTTGTATCGGTCTTCTTAGATGTATGAGGTGATGGTTGCTTTATAATATAGGGGGGTGGGGCGTTTTCGTCATTAAGGGATTGTGTCCTGAAGAGATAGAGAGGGCTAGAAAGAAAAAGGGAGCGAGGGTGGGAAAGAGAAGGTTAGGGAGAGAGATGGAGGGTGGTAGACAAAGTGGGGAATGAAAGACATATATGCAATGTATTCATAGATGCAATCAGATTAAAACAAACTAAAAAGCCCGTGGCAACGCACGGGCATTATACTAGTTAGGAGTAGAGATACCACAAGATCCCATGTGGTACATCATTTGCGCTTGTGTGATGACCATAATTGAGTTCAATCTTTGATCTTCATCTTGGTCACATTTATCTTTACTCCATGACCTATTGATCTCTTCACTATGCTTCATTGCTTCAAGACATGATCACTAAGATCTCAATTCACCATGACCATATCAAGTTGCTCCATGAATCTCATATTGGATATCATTTGCTTGTTTTCATGCTCCAGCATAGCATCTTGAGAGACATGATGAATTCTTCACTTGAATTACTTGCTTCAAGACATAATCATTCATGACTCAACATATGAGCTCATCATGATCCTATCTTCAAGCATATGTAGAATTCTTCTCTTTAATCATTCTCTTAAGATCTTGATCCATCTTGGTTCAAGCCATAATTCTAAGCATGAGAACCTCTGAGATCCTTAATGAACTCCATATAGATCACATCTTGTTTGTCGCAATGAATTCATCTTGATCATATTTGATTCATTCACTGAGCTCAAAATTTATGCACATCTATATGCATATGGCATCCATTTGATCTCCTTCTTTCATCACCATGGAACAAACATCCTTCAATTCATCCAATATTATTCATGCATTACAAATGGAACTTTCCTTCAAATGTATAAAATCAATGCAAGCATTAGTCCATTAGGATTGTCATCAATTACCAAAACCACACATGGGGACTACGTGCACTTTCATAGATGACTTGCAATATTTAACACTTACAAGACCTGACATATATTTTCCTATCAATAAAGTATGTCAGTTCTTGCATAAACCTACTCTTGAGCATTCGACGACAGTAAAAAGGATTCTAAGGTACCTAAGAGGTACTACGAGTACATGGTTAAAATTTACAAGGTCAGCCTCAACTTTGTTGAGTGCATTTTCTGATGCTGACTGGGCAGGTTGTCCTGATGATAGAAGGTTAACAGGGGGTTTTGCTGTCTTCTTTGGACCAAACCTCATATCATGGAGTGCATGAAAGCAAGCTACTGTGTCAAGATGTAGCACATAAACTGAATATAAAGCCTTGGCAAATGCTGCGGCACAACTAATATGTGTTCAAAATTTGCTTAATGAGCTTCGTGTAAGTCATTCTCCTACTGCCTGGTTATGGTGTGACAATATTGGTGCCACGTCCCTTTCAACAAACCCGGTGTTTCATGCCAGAACAAAACACATGGAGGTTGATTACCACTTTGTGCTTGAAAGAGTAGCTAAGAAGCTACTTGATATTCGTTTTATTCCCACTAATGATCAAGTTGCAGATGGGTTTACTAAAGCCTTATCATGGCGCAAATTAGAAGAATTGAAGAACAATCTCAACTTGGTGAAGTTGTGATTGAGGGGGTGTGTTAGAATATATTGCATGTATATACGATGGAATAAACTATATATACATTAGAGATATTCTTGCGTGTGTTTTAAACTGGTAGTTGGGTTGTTGTGATGATATTTATCTTGTGGTTAGCTAACTTGAGGATCAATACACAACCTAACTACCAAATATTGTAAGCCTAGCCTATGGCTATATATTAACATGCAATGCATCCGTGCTAGGCATATGCTTCACGCCATCTTTCATGCACGAGCATGATGATGAGCGGATAAATCGTAGTTCTCCGAATGCATAGTTTTGCCATTAGGCGGGGCTCCCTTGTTAGTATTCATGGCCGATCTGGCTAATTTATCATTAGTAGATTGTTTGGTCTAATTTACTATTTGCTTACTCTTGGGAGTGTGGATGACCATGATTCGCTTTGTGCTTATTATGTGCAAGCATATATAGTGTTCCTTGCACGAGCATGGTGATGGGAGAATAAATCGTAGCTCTCTGAATGCATCATTTTGCCATAGGTGACGTTCTAGGAAAAGATCCTTGTGCACATCTGAATTGTTTACATGAAAACAATTCAACAAGCTAAACATGAACACAAGAAAATGTGCATCTTAGATAGCATTTGGGAGTACATATAGTGCTCTCTATTACACTACTGCAAGATGCTGCTAACGCGACACTACGATCAGAGACCCTTTGACGAAGCTGTGTGTGATGCGTTAATCGCAAACGGTGATGTAAAAAAAGTCAAAAATGATGCAAATTTTTTGTGATGGCGGAGCCATCAAACACGGTTCCAATTTTAGTTGTGTGTGCGATGCAGGGCATACGGTTCAGTTCAATTCACCTTTTGCTATGAGGAAGAAGAACAAAAACAGGCAGCCAGATGAAGGCGTGTGCGATATACGGCATACAGTTAACTCGAATGAACTGTTTGTGATGAGGCGGAACATCATAAACGGGCAGCCAGATGAAGGTGTGTGTGATATACGGCATACAGTTCTCTCAGATGAACTGTTTGTGATTAGTCAACACAAAAGAAACGGTTAGCCAGATCAAGGTGTGTACGATATACGGCATACGGTTCATTGCGGTAAATTGTTTGTGTTGAGCCAAGAACAGAAACGTTTCACATAAACAAGATGTGTGTAATACGCGACAAACATCCAATTACATAGGTGTCTAGTACACACATGGCATTTCCACACACCAAAGTAAACTATTACATGCATAATTAACTAGGATAAAGGATCATCGAATCATCATCTACTTCTTGTGCTAGCTCGATGTTCCTTCTATGCTAAGTTTCCATTAATTGATGGCATTTTATGAACATGCCATCGTTTCCCGCCATTTCCTCACCTGTTTCCCGCCACCTAGTGCTACTTCTTGAGCTTTCGTTGGCTTTTCCCTTGAAGAGGAAAGGGTGATGCAGCAAAGTAGAGATAAGTATTTCCCTCAGTTTGAGAACCAAGGTATCAATCCAGTAGGAGACAACGCACAAATCACCAATACCTGCACAAATAATCAAACAACTTGCACCCAACGCGATAAAGGGATTGTCAATCCCTTCATGGTTACTTGCAAACATGAGATCTGATAGAGATAGATGAAACTAAACATATGATAAAGTAAATATTTTTGGTATTTTTGGTTTATAGATCGGAAAGTAAAAGATTGCAAAATAGTAGATCGGAAACTAGTATGATGGAAAATAGAAGATCAGAAACTTATATGATGGAAAATAGACCCGGGGGCCATAGATTTCACTAGAGGCTTCTCTCATGAGAGCAAAT
The DNA here is from genome assembly GCA_021605145.1 of Aegilops bicornis. Lineage (NCBI taxonomy): Eukaryota > Viridiplantae > Streptophyta > Magnoliopsida > Poales > Poaceae > Aegilops > Aegilops bicornis. The sequence goes on along the minus strand of JAHIAL010000070.1, from coordinate 211,710 downwards.
AATACGGTGGGTGAACAAATTACTGTCGAGCAATTGATAGAAAAGCGCAAAGTTATGACGATATCTAAGGCAATGATTATGAAATGTAGGCATCACGTCCGTGTCAAGTAGACCGAAACAATTCTGCATGTACTACTATTACTCCACACATCGACCGACTCCTGCCTGCATCTAGAGTATTAAGTTCATGAAGAACAGAGTAATGCATTAAGTAAGATGACATGCTGTAGAGGAATTAACTCAAGCAATATGATGAAAACCCCATCTTTTTATCCTCGATGGCAACAATACAATATGTGCCTTGCTGCTCCTACTGTCACTGGGAAAGGACACCGCAAGATTGAACCTAAAGCTAAGAACTTCTCCTATAGAAAGAAAAACCAATCTAGTTGGCCAAACTAAACCGATAGTTCGAAGAGAATTACAAAGATATCAAATCATGCATATAAGAATTCAGAAAAGATTCAAATAATATTCATAGATAAGCTGATCATAAATCCACAATTCATCGGATCTTGGCAAATACACCGCAAAAGAGTATTACGTCGGATCTCCAAGAACATCGAGGAGAACATGGTATTGAGAATCAAAGAGAGAGAAGAAGCCATCTAGCTACTAGCTATGGACCTGTAGGTCTGAGGTAAACTACTCACGATTCATGGGAAGGGCAATAGAGTTGATGTAGAAGCCCTCCATGATCGAATCCCCCTCCGGTAGGATGCCGGAAAAGACCCCTAGATGGGATCTCATAGGTACATAAGGTTGCGGTGGTGGAAAAGTGTTTTTGTGGATATTTCTGGTGGTTTGGGAATATATGTGAATATATAGGCGAAGGAATTAGGTCAAGGGAGTCATGGGGGCCCATAAGGCAGGGGGCGCGCCCTACCCCCTGGGCGCACCTTCCACCCTTGTGGCTGCCTTGTGGATCCTCTGACTTGATCTCCAAGTCTCCTTGGTGTATTTTGGTCCAAGAAAAATCATCGCGAAGGTTTTATTCAGTTTGGACTCCGTTTGGTATTTCTTTTCTGCGGAACTCAAAAACAAGGAGAAAACAGAAACTGGCACTGGGCTCTAGGTTAATAGGTTAGTCCCAAAAATAATATAAAATAGCATATTAATGCATATAAAACATCCAAAACAGATAATATAATAGCATGGAACAATCAAAAGATATAGATACTTTGGAGACGTATCACCCAGCGATATTGCGCATAAACCCGGGCGGCGCGCGACGCACGGAGGCAACAAGCGCAGCCTATAACACATCCACCTTTTCCAAGCATGCCAACCCACCAAAGCGCCGCCTCTGCCATCAACCTCATCGATGAGGAAAACGAGAAGGCGCCATGGCCCGTCGAGGCTGAGGCGCTCCCGGCAACGCGATGGACGACACCGTGATGCGCGTCATCGCCAGGGTTGAGCAGACCCTTGGCACACTGATTGTACATTAAAAACAAGAAGAAGAAGAAAGAACCAGGGTTGGGGTGCAATGTATAAAGAAGCGAGCCGTAAGAGTGAAGACACAACTCTCTCTTCCAAAACAAACATCAGCCATCATTACAAAAGGGCTACCAAAAAAGAACAAGTGTATGCATCAAGCTAAATAAAATCCTACTACACCAAGTGTACGCATCTAACTAACTGGCTCAGTTAGACGTTACTATTTATTAAGCTGTGGATATTGGCTGACGGCTTGAACCAGATGGGTGCCTGACGGGGGAAACTCCAGCCAGCAGGTCGAAGTCTGATACTTGCGACCCTCTCTCCTACTTTGGGCTGCAGAGCGTGGCGGCACATATCAGGGTATGGTGCATGCAGAGACGCATGGT